>JAOQGH010000019.1:27423273-27492400 GCA_025769975.1 Gallinago jamesoni | reverse complement strand
CAGGGGGGTCGGACTAGATGGCCTTTGGAGGTCCCTTCCGGCCCAGATGATTCTATGATTCTATGATTCTATTCTATAGGTTAATGGCTTTAAACTAAAACAGAGTGGATTCAGACTAGATATAAGGAAAGATATTTTTTATGATGAGGGTGATGAGACACTGGAACGTGTTGTGCAGGGAAGTTGTGGGTGCCCCAGCCCTGAAAATATTCAGGGTCAGGTTGGATGGGGCTCTTAGCAACCTGATGTAGTTGAAGATGTCCCTGCCTGTCGCGGGGCAGTTGGACTTAGATGACCTTTAAAGGTCCCTTCCAACCCAAAATATTCTATCATATGTGCCTGCTGTTAGGTCTAATAGCGGGTTTGATGCCATTGGTTGGAAGATGTTTTTGTCACTCACATGGTCCTGCAGTGCTCTTCAAAATTTTTTGGCTTCTTCTGATGAATCATTTTTCTGTTTGTGACAGCTTGTTGCTCTCTGTTCTTAGGAAAATTGATTTACTTCATGGCAGAAAATGTCTGTTTTTCTTCCACCCAAAGTATATCAATAATGGAGATGATGGGTATTACAGATTTATGCCTGTCCAACATATCAATGAGTTTTAGCTTTATTTACTTAATCTTCTAATAATCTATTAAAAAATTGATTTGCTCCAGTATGAAAAGTTGATAGTGCGTGAAACAGAAACTGCTACGTAGTACAATGTCTTATTCTTCCTAGATCTTATGTCTGCAATTGGCAGGATAATATCTAACGTATTTGAAATCAAAAAGAAGAAAATAATGAAATAGAGACAATATATACAAAACTGTATCAAGCTCCCAGGATGGCAGTCCCATCATCAGTAGGCTCTAGCGAAGTCCCAGACTGGACTCAGTGACGGATGGGAACTGGGTTCCAGCTCTGGAGTCAGGAACACACGGATCGAGATCAAAGGCAGATAAAAAGAGTCCTCTTCGGACGTTGGCCATCAAAGAGAAGAGAGTTGACCCTTTGGTCCCCCCCAGCTTTTATACTGAGCATTTTTAAAGGATCCACCACCCATTGCTTTTAGGGTAGTTTTTACTAATCCATTGTATCATTCAATTTTCTCAGAAGCTGGTGCATGATAGGAAATATGATATATACACTCAATACCACATCCTTTTGCCCAGTTACTTATAAGATTGTTTTTGAAATGAGTCCCATTGTTGAACTTAATTTTTTCTGGAGTACCATGTCACCACAAGACTTGCTTTTCAAGGCCCAGGATGGTATTCCGGGCAGTGGCATGGGGTACAGCATAGGTTTCCAACCATTCAGTGCTTCCTTCCACCATTGTAAGAACATACTGCTTTCCCTGGCAGGTTTGAGGGAGTGTGATATAGTCAATTTGCCAAGCCTCTCCATACTTGTATTTCAACCACCAACCTCCATGCCACAAAGGTTTTAACCTTTTAGCTTGTTTGATTTCGGCTCATGTTTCACAATTGTGGATAACCTGCATAATAGTGTCCATGGTTAAGTCCACCCCTTGGTCACGAGCCCGTTTGTATGTTGTATCTCTTCCTTGATGACCTGAAGTGTCATGGGCCCACTCAGCTAAAAACAGTTCACCTTTATATTCCCAGTCTAAATCTGTCTGGAAAATCTTAGTTGCTTGGTCTACTTGCTGATTGTTTCGATGTTCCTCAGTGGCTTGACTCATAGGTATGTGGGTATCTACATCGCATACTTTCACGACTAGTTTCTCCGACTGGTCAGCAATATCTTGCCATAATTCAGCAGCCCAAACAGATTTACCCTTGTGCTGCCAGTTGCTCTGCTTCCATTGTTTTAACCATCCCCATGGAACATTTGCCATCATCCATGAGTAGAGATTGGCCGCTTTTCTTGTTTAGCAATGTCTACAGCTAGCTGGATAGCTTTTACCTCTGCAAATTCTGATTCACCTTTGCCTTCAGTAGCTTCTGCGACTTGTCAAGTAGGACTCCATACAGCTGCTTTCTATCTTTGATGGTTTCCTACAATGCGACAAGATCCATCAGTGAATTCTCATTATCTGAGAGTTCATTATATGGTGGAGCTTCCTCAGCTCATGATGTGATTTTTTCTGTTTCCGACCCTTTAAGGGGCAAATAACTAAATTGGCTGACCTTGGTTGTTACAGCAGTAAGTATAAGCAAGGGCCTCTCTGCATATCATTCCTTGGCACTGTAGCACAAACATTGGTCTTACCATTCTGAGAGCAAGCAGTTTTTTCCACAATATACCATTAATTTCAGAGCATTAGAAGAGGCCTAGCTAAGGTGTAAAACTACTGACTAGAAAATTGGTTCTGTTTTACTTCAAATGGGGACATAAATACACTTGTAAAAGCATCTACAGTTTGGGCTGTGAAAAACACAAGCCCTTAAAAATACTTCTTTTCTCCTTTCCATATCCATTCAATACATTTGAACTTCATGGAGGTCCTAGAAGTAGTTTGCATTTTTAAAAACATGGTAAAATTAGTGCCTGCGATCCTTCATCGCTTTGCATTAAATGATAACAAAATTGATGATAATAAATTATGTTTATTATGCATAGTTGCTGTTGATCAGCCATTGCTGGCCCTTGTGCTTAGAGTAAATTGTCCCCCTTGTCCTTTTAGATATTAGGAATAATAGTGTAAGTTCTTTTAATCAAATGGTGTTTCCACAGATAGCAAAATTTAGAAAAGGACATGTAAAATTTCTGCTCATTGCTTACCTCCACCAAATCCAGAAATTGGCAATTTATTTAGTAATTGATGAGTAATGCTGCTTAAAAAAACGTTTGGTCTGTTGCTTTTTGGAGCAGCTGAAACCTATTTTGCTTTATTTGCCCATGCAGAAAAAATTGTCTCAAGACTCCTGGTAACTCCAGTCATGAGAAGGTTTAAGCTCATGGATGTCAAATGGAGACATCAGTTCAGGATTTTATTTTTTTTAATCAGTTTTCTGTAAATATTGTGAATATTTTAATGCTGCCAACACTTGTGATTAGGTGCATAAATAGCCTGAAGTGTTACAGTTTCCCAAAGCCTGTGCCCACACAATTCTACGCAGAGACTGAGAAATAAGTTTAGTTTATCAACAGTGACAGTATCTGAGGAATTCAAAAAAGTATTCTTAGTAAAGGAAGGCAGACCATTGCCATATTTCAGAAGTTAAAGGAAGAAATAAAGTGTAGATATCTTTGAGGATTTTTATGAGAACTGGGCTTGAGGCAGGTTAGATAGTATGTTAAGGTCCTGTGCTCGATGAGGAGCTGTAAGCTCAAGGGCTGTGCCAACAAATGTGTCTTAATTCCTGTCTTAGATGCCTACTTTATTTTGCCTGCAAAAATTTGGTCTTTTCATAAACAACAAAACTGCCAAAGCTGATGTGGAATTTAGGAAGGCTTATCTGCCAGCACAGATTTTTAATGGTTAGATATACCTAAGTTGCAAACTTGTTTTAGATTGGGTTCATTTAATTTTGATGTTCTGAAGAGAAACTGTACATGTTTTTTTAATGCAAGTGGAAGACTAGTAGGTAGCATTGATGAAAATGCCTTAAATGACATCTGTAAATACAACAGGCAAAAACTGGGTTTTTGAATGTTATTGGCCAGTCAGTAAGATGAAGTACTGTTGAGTCCTCTTGAATTTTCTTGCTATAAGCAAACAAAACCAGTTGTAGCCTGAGGCAGGTATTTTTTCAGGGCTACAGGAGCAAAGTAATGTCCGTTTCAGTAACTTACATAGGAAAAAGGTATTAGGGGATAGTAATCAGAAAATGCAGTAATATGCAGAATAGGTGCTAATACAATAGTAACAGAAATACTGAGGAGCTTTTAAACACCTGAGAATAGAAATAATATGCTGAGATATGGTTTATGCTAATAAAATAAATTAGGACCTGTTCTCTTGTTACATGAAGTAGCATAACCTTATGTAGAATTAATATTATGAGACTTGTGGGTTTTAACTTATTTTTCTTTAAAATTGGAAATATTCTTTGGACAGAATTAACCAGTCCTTAACTAAGTGGTCTTTTCAAACATGAAATTTTCACAGGAGGTATACTTAGCAAAATTAGAAGGAAGGAGTGTATTATTTTCTCTTTTTTTTTTTTTTTTTTTTTTCCTATCAAGAGATAAAGCTTACAAGTAAAACTTTCTGAATCTGGAAATATTTAGAAAATTATTTATAAACGTCTGCATATACATGTAGTTCATTCTTCCTAGATTGCAGTGTTAGAGATGAGCAATGGCTTGAGTCTTGTAGCACGGGCTTTTTGATGAAAAACGTGGTTTAAAACTAGGGAAGCAAACACAGGAAGGTAAAGTTGGACTTAAAAACAGACTCAAAACCACCTATCTTGTCTAACAGTCTACCTTTCTAATAAAATTAAATAAATCCCAAACTGTGCATCTAATAGTCTTTCTAGCATTAGTAGTCACTAATGTTAGTAGTCACTAGTGTTGCATGGGGTCCCACTGCTGATTAGCTCAGAATTTCATTGACAACAATACCGGGATATGATAGTACATTGTACCAGGACGAACTGTCATTGAGCAACTTCTGCATTGAATTGACTGACTGGTCAGCTAGGTCTCTATGTCATACTCTTTTTAGAACACAAATATTGATCCTGATATTTAAAAATAAATTCTCACTTGACTTGTATTTGACCTTGTGTATCCATGGTGGTTCTCAGGAAGTAGAGGATCTTTTCTGCTTTGCCCTTGTTATCTTTTTATTGTTGTCTTAATTGCTATAGATCACTTGGGTGGCTTTCTTCATCAGTAATTCCTTTTTATGTGGTGGGTTTTGATTTGTCTGCATTTCGGCAACATAGGTACAGTGAGATATCCCTTGACCTGTTGCCTGAATAGTATGAGGGTGGGAGAAAGAAAACTGTCTAAATAGTAGCTAATTGAGATAGCTGCACAGACCTAAGCCCAGGTTTAACCATAACAATAAAATTCCAAATTCCTATCTTTTATTAATAGTATTTGTAGTATATATGTAGAAATGAATTCATTTTGAAGAGTTTTCTCTATTGGTTGCTCTTTTCAGGGGAAAGGGCATATCTAGAAAAAACAGTATAAGCGAAGCTGGTACTATCACAGAATCAACCTAGGTTGGAAGAGACCTTTTAAGATCATCTAATCCAACCAATGGAAAAAAAAAAAAACCAAAACAAAACCAAAAAAACACAAAAAAACCACCACACAAAACCCACACCACACCCAAAACAACACCAACCCAACATTAATCCATATCCCCGAGCACCATGTCAACTCGTCTCTTGAATATCTCCAGGGATGGTGCCTCAACCACCTCCCTGGGCAGCTCATTCCAATGCCTGACAACCCTTTCAGTAAAGAAATATTTCCTAATATCTAACCTGAACCTCCCCTGGCGTAACTTGAAGCCATTACCCCTTGTCCTATCGTCTGTGACCTGGGAGAAGAGACCAACCCCTGCCTCTCTACAGCTCCCTGAAAGGAGGGTGTAGAGAGCATTAAGGTCTCCCCTCAGTCTCCTCTTTCCCAGACTGAACAACCCCAGCTCCCTCAACCTCTCCTCATAAGACTTGTGCTTTGTTGCCCTTCTCTGGACCCACTCCAGCATGTCAATGTCTTTCTTGTGGTAGGGGGCCCAAAACTGGACACAGCACTATCATTAAACTTTTTCCTAAGCCTTGGGAATTTAGTTTCAGACAGTGCCTCTCTGGTTTACTGTCATAGCTGATAAAATTGTTCAGAGGATTTTGTGGTTCTGTGTCATATTTGATAGTCTGGTTCAAGAAGAACAGACAGGAGTGGAAAATTGGGATCTTGTCACATGCATTTGTCCTCTAGGCAACCACTGACTTGGATGCTATTACGGATAATATTGGATAATAGTATGCATATTTTGTGTCTTGAAATGCCAAGACATATTTCAAAGTCAAACCTGTACTGTACTGGGCTCTGAGTAGCTCTTTGGGCATAAATGTGAGGAAGGGATATTTTGTGGTACTCCTTAATAATATATCTCTCAATGTTACTTCTGTGGTTTCAGCTTTCTTCCCCCACAAAGAAGTGTCTCATACTTGCCACAAGCTGCAGAAAAAGCACGCTAGGAAGAGTTTCACATTGACTTTCTTTGCTTATTGATGCTGCATGTGTGGAAACTGTCATACGCTATTAATACTTCCCATGTTACAGTTGGGGTGGAGAGGTGGTTATGCATGTATACTTTTCTTCCCTTCCCACAAAATGAGTCTTCTGTACAAGTAAATACGAAAACACTTTCAAAGCACTACAAAGCAGGAAAATGTTCCCATTGAGAGGATTTTATCTAAATAAAATAAGATTTTTGTCTCTGAAAAATTCTGGTTACTATAAATTGCATTATGCTCCTTCTTTTTAGGAAACAGATCCCATTAAACATCTTAACCTCTGATGATATCATAGGTTTAAGTTCAGAACTTCAGTAAGAAACTACATCCTTGTGGTTTACAGGGACAATGTGTTACTGCTACAAAGTCATGATTCTTTCAATCTTTGAAGGAGTTTTTAAACATGAGAGCTATAGTTTCACATATTTGCAATGTCTAGTGTTCCAAAATCTTAGATGACTCTTCTTTAAGAAGAAGACTATTTGAATGTGTCTGTGCATTTCTTTCATCACTGCACACTTGCATGGTCTGCCTTCAGAAGCTGTCACGCACCATGCAGTCAGCCAGAGCCATTTGTTATGGATAATTATATTTATAGGCAGTTCTGCTGCTTCTTAGTATTTTTCTCCGCATACCAATATAGCTTTCAGAAGACTTTCAACCCAATTTGATGGGAAAGTAGAAGTTTTAAAGACTTTTGAAAAAGTGAGGAGCCAGGTAGAGAAGAACCAAACTGATCATGCCGTGTAAGGGAAAGGCGGTTGTAATGACGCGAGCTACTCATTTAGAGAGTCAGCAACCAGCTGAGCATGTGTTTGTATGTATGTGTGTATGTTGGCCAGGAAATAAGGGGTGAAATTGAGGTACAAATGAGGAGAAGAGGAGAAAAGGGTGAGAAAAGGGGCTGGGAGTGGTGTGAAGAATGGGCCTTGAGGAATGTAGCGTTCCGCAGCTTGGTGTCTAAGCTGACATTAATTTTGCTGCTCACAGACCTCATGCTTACATAAATTGTATCTGAAACTTCCAGTATTGTCATATTCAGGTGTTGCAAGCTAGTTGAATCTCTGACTTGAAACATTGGCTTGGGTATGTGTTTAATGTCTCTTGTTGAAAATTCTTGTGTAATCTGAGCAATAAAAAATATTTTCTTTGTAACTGAAGACCTTTGCCACTTTTCTAGTTTAGAGTAAAAAAAAAATTCTCTCTCCTTGCTGCTGACAAACATTTTATTTGAAACTAATTATTTTAAAGTTACTCAGGTTATGATCCTTTTCTGCTTTGTTTTTGTTCTGTAAGCCACATGGAAGTACTGCCCCTTGAGAGTAGTGTGCTTGCTGTATTCACAGAGCTTGTACCCACAGTACCAGAAGAGCCTGAATAATGTTTACTTTGATCTGGTGAACTGAATGCAGTGTAACAGAATCAGGGTTAGAATTGATTGCTTTTTCAGTAGATGCTCTCTATGTATGTTAAATTTTTTGTCCAAACATAGGTAGTACTTCCAAGGAAAGTCTATCTTGCGTCATAACTACTGATGATTGTAGTTATTTATGCTGCCACTATCAACTCTTTCTTTTCTTTTTGGAAAGGAGTACTATCACCATGCTATAGTTTTCTTTTTTCAAGACCAATTCTTAAAAAAAAAGAGGATTCAGTCAAAACTTAAGCATCTCTAGAGGCTATATATCAGATAGGCTGATATATAATCCTGAGGATTTAGCAAAGAGTAGTCAGTGATTATTATGGTTGAACTGTATATTTGTAGAATTAGATTAAAGGATACAATTTTACCAGTATTATTTCAATATTTCCCATCAGATTGGTCTGTTAACAGGCCACTTGTATTCTCTGTCCCTTCTCTTTTTGGCAAATTAGAGCTGCCCCAATCCCCAAACTAATGTTTGCTAGCAGCAGTCTGGTACTAGCGTGATAAATTTATCACAAATATGTTACTTACCTCAAAGATGGTGACATCTGGTCATCTTCAGTCTGCATTCCTATAAGTAAGATGTGCTTGAATTTGGTTTTGCTGCTTCTTTTTTTAAAGCTACTATAAGAAGTCCTTTTCCAGGCAAAAATAAAATTCTTCTTATCTTTTTATAAAATCCTTTTTCTTTCTTGGACAGGCTATAAAAATGGGAAGTTAATGTTTGAAACACTAATGTCAAGAAAATATATTTTGGCTTCCTGTCTTCTAAATTTGAAAGCTTGAAATTTTTTTGACAAACATGTCACAGGATCAGATGATAGCAAGAAAAAGATTGCTTGTATGTTTGTGTACATACAAAATTGACCTTTGTGATGCAGCTTAACATCTAAACACTAAAAGCAGTCGTTTGTTTTGACAGCAGAATTAATTGAGGCTAAAACAGTCGAAATTCCACTTGTATCAAGCTGTTCATTAGGAATTACTGTCTGGCTTTAGTGCTGTCAGAAAAATAACCTGTTCTGCTATGATTAAATGGCAGAATGATGGTCGGTCCACTGAATTTGAGAGAGAGGTTGAATAAACTTTCTACTGCGGAAACAATTCAGAAGTGACACACTGCAAGGGGGGTCAGAATGTGCATTGATATCCAGCTGAGCTGTCAACTGGCACTGAGCCAGGCACGCAAAGCTTTGCCAATTGAAGCAGCATGTGAAGCATATGCAACTTAAAAAAAAAAATGTCCTCCTTTCATGCATGATTTACACTCAAAGAGACAAACTTTTGTTTTTATCAAAAACAAGAATATAGTTTGTTATTGTATTTGTAACTACAAGTACAGATTTATGTAGTTTTTTTAAAAGCTTTTGCTTGAAATAGATATGTTAATGTTTATGTGTGTGCATGCGTGTGTGTAAACTGATTCCTTAGGATGGGGGGAAGGGCACTTTTTTATTGTTGTTTTTGAGTGAGTGTTTCCAGTTATTGTAATTTAAATGTAGTTAATAAAAATACATGCTTGGGTGGGATAATGTTTCTTTCTGTTATGCATACCTCCCTTAAACTAGAAAGGAGGTAGTTTCCAAAAACAGATGCAAATGTAAAGCAGTTTTTAGTTGATTTGATGACTTCTTGATTTGTTTACCTTTTTAGCCCTGCAGGATTTTCCAGTTCATTGATATACTTACTGGGGGCTCTTTTTCAGGGTATGACATAATATTATGTTTTCCTTCCTCATAATAGTTGTTGGGTTTTGTATTTGCCTTGTTTGTTTAAAAATTCAAACAGTAAAACTATTTTTCCCCCTCTATTGAGCAAAGTGTAAATTACTTTATTGTTTTGACCTTAGCAAAACATTCTCCCAATTTCTTCCTTACAGAGGTTTTATGTAAGAGATAGACAGGTTAGAAAACCTATCTCTAGAGTTTTGTGGAGATAGGTTTTGTAACACTTTTCAAGGCAGTTGGCAACAAACTTGACTGTCTTCATGATAATTAGTGTCACTTTGTAGATAAATGAAGTAGCAGGTGTAAGGTTGTTATTTATAAACTCTCTTCTGTAGTTGCCCTGGGTATACTGTGAAAATACTGTTCTGATAGACATAGGATAAATATGTAGCAGATACTGCAATATAATTGACAGTGTAATTATGTTTTTTTCATTTATCTCTGAATAAGATCAGTATCTCCTTATTGCTAGCCATCTACTTTGTCTCTTAATGTTATAAAAGCCCACATACTCGCATGCCTCTTGCAACAAGAAAACCAGTATGTGTATTTTCTAACCAGTTTAGCACCAGTGAGTCTGCATTCCAAGTTGCAGACTCACTGATACTTAATTTATGCCAGTATCACTTATTGTAAATTATTAGATTAATTAAACTTAAAACATTCAATTTATTCAAATTACCTTTTGCCTTTTCTATTCTAGTAAACCAAAGCTTCCTTGTTTTTAAGAGCCTAGGAACTGACCCACTTCCGATTTATTTGTTTCAATTTCTTGTCAAATAGCAGCTCTGTTTCCATGTGTCTGTAAAACCATTTGTCTTTTCTTCATGTCCATATCCCTCCTGACTGGTAGAACGCTGTGAGCTGCAGCAGCTTGCGTTGGAAAATGCTTTAGGATGATACTTGGTGGGAATGTTTACATACAGTTAGAGGAGCTTATCAATTTTTGATGCCTGCTCTGTTTGTAGAATACTAAATTATCATTATAATCCTGATAGCTAGGTATGTATCCTTAAGTGTCTGAAATCACACTAGTTACTCATATCTCTTTCTGTTATAAAGACTAACCTTCATTTATGCATTGTATTGGTTTTTTCTGTTCTGTGTGTGGACAGTAGAAATATTTTGAAGTCTATGTACAGGCATTTGAGATGCTTGAGCCATAATTACCACTCTATGAATCCACGTAACAACAGGCCAACCAGACTGTAAGAGAGTTATATTGAGCATGAAACTGTGCATGCTTAACCCAAAAGAACATTAATTCAGAGACTTTTGCAAGTCTCTCAGCCATAACTTTTTACTTACTCTAAGTATATTAAAATATATTTTTGATTTGTACAGTGCTGCTTTTGTTCTAGCACCTGATTTTATTTGGTGTTCACGTTAATGCTTGAGAATTGGCTTCCATCTCAATTCACATTGTTGTCTTATCTTTTTATGAGGAGAAGAACAAAGGCAATCTCAGTGCTTTGACTGTAGTACGGCAAAATATCATTACTATAATCATCATTATCATTATTGCAGTATGGCAACATCTAGATGGCCCTTTTCAGTGCTTTGAGCTACCATGTGGCAGGGACTCTGGAGACTGCTTCAGGGAATTACTTCAGTCCCCAACATCAGCAATACTTCCTAAATGTGAAACAACTGCATTTATTTCTTTGGGTGTTGCAATGGACAATGGGTCTTTATATTTGCTTCAGAATTTTTGGCCATTATCATCTTCCAGATTTTGAGCTGAAATCCTTGTTCGTGTTAAGCCTTCAATCGGTGGGTACAAGTCTGGTAAAACTTCTCTGCCTCGTAGAAAAGCGGTAATGCATCCACCTTAAAATCTTTGTGTAGCTGTTACAACAGTTATTGTAATACCAGCATATGAGTTAGCATGCTTTTACTTGCAGTTGTATATATTACACCTGTCTGGCAATCTCCATTAATACCAACCCACTCAGCATTTTTGACTATACTGTCCAATGATTAAGGAATCAGAAAGACAGATGTTACTGTGCTTCAGAGAAGAAAGGTTTTTGAGAGTTTTTTGCAGTGATAGTGCAGATGCTTTTGTTTCCATACACACAAGTACAGTGGTCAATGCAGGAGAACTTCTTAATAAAGCATCTGAATTCCTTATTAGTGCTACACTCACACAGCATTGTGTGCCTAAGGCCTTTTGGCTCACTGTGAGACTGCAGCTGGTTCTAACAGAAGACAAGGTGGTCACAGTACGCTCTTCTGGCTGGCTTGTGGTATTATTACATCTTTGGGCACAAAGGCATCTGCCCACAAGAGACTCCAGCTGTTATGTGGGCTACCCAAATCTCATGACAGCTATCCTGTTTTCTAAATTGGCTATTTCTGTAATGTTATTTTGGTTTAAAAATACTGCTCCCCAGGCAAAACATAGTACTCTTTACAGCAGGATATAAGAAGCAGAACTGTTGGGAGATTTGAAGTTATAGAACCAAAATCTAAGAAAATCAAAAACTGCTACAAGTTTCACTTTGCTCTGCTCAAAAGGGCAAAATGTATGAATTTGATTTTGCTTCAGGCAAATAGTGCAGCATGTGTTACATTGGTGGGGAGAGGTTAAATGCAAATTGTTCTAAACCAGCAACCATCTCTGGGTATTCAAGGAAAATGCTAAACTTAATTTTGTAGTGTTTGGGGATTCATTAAGGATAGCCACTGGCACCTTAAACTTCTGAGACCCCAAACGATGAGGGGCTCTATAGCAATTTGTGTTAAGTAGGAAAAGTAAGTTAGCATCAAAAGATGCTTTCAAATTACAATTGATTCTCACAGTTTGTTGTAAGTAAATGCTGTTTTCATTGTTGCTATTTGTCTTTACTGTGGTAAAGCAGCTAGTAGATGCCAGGGAAGGAGAGTGCGTGGTGGGAGGACTCCTATGATAACTCTGCCAATTTTGGTGCAGTGCAAAGTGAGCAAAATGAGCAAATAGCTCATAGCAAATAGAGATAATTAAGAAGAAAGAGTGTTTAAAATTTCCAAGGTAACTTCATAGACCTTAGTGAAAAGTAAGATCTGGTTACTGAAATTTTTTACTCAGCTTCTGGCTTATTACTATCACAGGCAATTCTTCAGTAATGGAGATTTTTTGAGATTGTGTTTTATATCTTCCCTATGAGAAAAGAATACATTGTTGCAAGAGTGAAATGAATATTGGAGGGAGAGACCAGCTTTTGTTACCTCTAGCTGAAAGTGTTAATCTAATCTTTGTTCTGTGCATTTCTGTACTAAGCATGTATGTTTGTCTCTTGAAATAAAAAGTTTATCAAGCTGTAACAAAACTTACCTTCAAAGACAAGTGTTAGGCAAGTGTAACAGGCAAAATACAGAACCCTGTATGTGTTGTTAAAGAAAATCTTTGCTTTCTGCTTGGATTAGAAGTGAAAGTTAAAGGTACCTGTCCAAAATAAGGATGAGTTTTACCTGACCCATGAATAGTTTTTTAATCATTAATGTAATAGTCTTGAAAGTCAGGAGATCAAACCTAGTAACAGGAAAGGGTAAAGAAAAAGATGGTATTCTGAAAAACCTTGGGTGCTGTTTTTCTCTAAAAATATATTTAAGTCTTTGTTGTTTACAGATTTTTCCTTCTGTTTTTGTTTTGGGAAGGAGTGTTTGGGGTTGTTTTTGCTTTTCTCCCCCCCCCCCCCCCGGCCAAATGGGAATATGTATAGAAGCAAGAAACAGAAGTAGTTGAATCCTAAGCAAAGTGATGAAAAATGTATTGTCTGAAGTGCAGTGCTGAAGAAATAATGGATTTGTTGTACAGCGTCTATGTTTTATGGTATTTTTCTTAATTTCTTGCTCAATATATTTTGAACAATAGAGTTTAAATTCCTAAAATAAAATGTTGATGTAGACATCTACAGTTCTCTAAATCCATTTTCCTGGATTTTTTTTTGCTTTTTCATCCTGTTATATTGAATAGTTAGACTTGCATTTGAAATTATTTTATAATTGAAATTTAAAGGGCAGTTAAAACTGTCATTTGAGGATTGGTCTTTTGATATTCTGCTCTTAAGAGCTTCATTTGAACGCAAAACAGTTATATCATGATAAATGGCATATTGATGGGTGCTAGTCCCAGATTCTCATCCTGCTGCTAGTTTTACAAGCACTCGGATCCTTTTTACTGGTAGAGTAAGTTTTGCAGACTTGGTCTTTAATTACAGTAAATACAAGTAATTCTTTTGAGCACACCTGTTTTTAAAAATAACACATTAGAAGTCTGCAAAATTTCAAAGAAAGTATCTGGTATATTTTTGCTAATTTGTCTAGAATGATTCCGTTTGCTTAACATCAGCAAGTATCAAGTTATGCCATCAGCTTCTCAATTGTTTTTCTATTTGTTTGACATAAACACGAATTTTGTCATTTGCAGTTTTGAGAAACTGTACCAAAATGTAGTGTTTATATTGAGTTGAACACAGTTTTGCACTGCAAGAGTTAAATATACGTACTGGGGGTTACATTCAAATAGAACCATTTGAGGTATTTAACTGCATGAATCAAGTACAAATGAATGCCATTTGTGTAATTTACAATGCTAATTCACAGCTAAATTACTTTTTACTTTCATTGTGGCATCTCTAATTGCAGCACAATGATTTGCTATGCTGTACTACTTAAAATCAAACTGAAGCTTGTAGTCTCCATGTTTCTTGTATCTGAGATCTGTTTATAGCAAGTATTTACTTTAGGACTGCTTTCAAGTACACCTTTTATTTTATGTGAAAGCAGCCTGCAAATTTCCCAGCTCTAGGTTTTATGGTGGATGCTCACGAATAATCATACTAAATTTCAAAATAAAGATAAATAAATCAGAGCACTTACTAGCAGGTGTGTTTTGGGGCAGGAGTGAAAGTGGTTTCTGTATTTGAGGTTTCCAAAATTGCTTTACTTCCAGTCGGTTTTAATTGAAATTTTCAAAATTTTAAACTCACATTTGAAGTAGTTGCGTAAGTGTGAGGAGAGGAGTTGGGGAGTGGATTTTGTCTGCCCTCAAGTACAGAACTGGTAATGGAGTTTTTTCCCCTATATCTTACCTGTAAGGTGCCTATAAACTTGTGTGAACTCCCTTAAAATGATTACAAAGAGATAAGTAATAACCCCTCTTTCACAGTGCTAGCATGCCAAACTGTTGTTTTGTTTTGCTTTGTTTTTTTCCTTCTGTGGATACAGTTGGAAGCTACTGCTCCAAATAGGGTCCAAAGGGCTCATTCTTAGTATGGGCTGAAAGTAATGGTGCCTGCCTGCATGTGCTGTTTTCATTGCACTTCCACAAGTGCTGGTGTGATTCTGCCATTCCCTGAAAAAAGTCCTGCAGAAAATCACTGGGGTTTTTCTGCATTTTTGCTCCCTAAAATGGCTCAAAGTGCAGTTAAATAAATTCTAGGCCTGGCCAGGATGAAGGAATTAGGGTTAGGAATTTGGAATGACAATTGTCTGTTACCTTGTGTCACCTGTAATGAAAAGCCATAATAATTAAGTTATTTAGATACAGAACTTAACTGGTGTTCTCTGCTTTTTTTGTTCTGTTTAGTCAATGATATTTTTAAAGCTTTTAATCTTCTTTATTGTTATGTTTAAGATTCTACATGCTACTTTCAACTGTCTAGGTAATTGACTGTGAAGAGGAATCAGAACTAACAAAAGTGTGCAAAAAGTGTGAACAAACAAAGTGTGAACTAGCAAAGTTAGCAAATTGGGAATCTCAGGATTAGGGTTATAGCTGTGCTTTTTTCCTTTTTGATTTTTCTTTATATAGTTCTTGTTCATTAAAAGAAGATAAATTGAAAACTTTTCACCAGTACTATATTATAAATGCAATTTTGAATGGGAAGAAGACAGCAATTGGAGGTGTTTCATGTGGTTGTAGTAACATTGGCAAACGGATTGTTTTTTAGACTGTGTGCACTAATACTTCAGTTTTTCAGTATGAAAAAGTGAAAATAGTTAATGATTTGCTGTATATGTATGATTTTGCAATCTGTTTGACCGTTGGCAGGGTAATTGTGCTTTTCAGTTACCATCTAAATTTATAATTAGATTATCTAGTATTTTCAGGAAATATGACTAGTCATTAAAATATCTTAGATTAAATTTGACCTAATGTTAATCTTTATTGTCATTTCATTAAGGCCCTATTGAATTTGAAGAATGTAACACATCCAGTGCAGTTGAAGGTGAGTTGTTGTAACCTAGTTATTTTCTTAAGAATGCTGTGGATAAGGACCTGAAACTGTGGAGTGAAGGGTATTCAGTGTGTGAATCTGTGTAACTTGAAAGTACTCCAGTAGAGTAAAAACCAGTTTTCCTTTTGAGAAACAAACTTCAACAAAAATAAAACCTACAGTACTTTATAAGCCTAAAGCAGAAAGGTCAGAAAATTTTAATGTGTCTTATAAATATACTTTGGCTAAGACCCTGTCCTTGCAGAGGTTTGGATTTGATTCATTTATGACTGTTGTAACTTAATTTACAAGTGTCAAAACATGGCCCAGGCTCTTTCCATTGTTACCATGTTAGTGACACCAAGTCTAATGCAGTGTTATGGTTGCAAAGCCTTTCTTTGTTGTCATAGCTTATTTTGCTTAGGGGATTGTTTGAAGTGGTTGAGAACTGCTTTATTTGCATAAGCTATGTATTTAATTTTGGGACAGAGGAGTTGACAGTATAGCTATAGCAGCCAACAACTTTTTAGTTGCCAAGACTGCAGCTGAGACTTAAAATCTTTTTTGACTGCAGCAGAGATGATCCATGTTCAGAAACTACTCTCATACACTATTTGTCGTTGTTTTGGGCTGCATAATGCACAGAAAGAAAATAAAGCCCAGACTAGCATTTAAAAATAACTTTGGAGCAAATTCTGTCTCTATTAAACTATAAGATAGGTTGAGTTTACAGCTACCTGATTTGAAAAGTTTTAAGTTATTTAACCCAGAGAATTTCTAAGTCTGGAGAGATTCCTTATGTGTTGTGGAATGTATTTCTGTAAAGGGGAATATAATGATTTTTTTAAATGGTGGGCTTGAACTGTCAGTTGTTAGTTTCTGGAAACCAAATAATTTCCACCATTTTGCTCAAAAGCATGCTGTCAGTAGTATCATACATCAAAAGAAAATTGTAAATTAGTTGGATCAGATGCTTGCACTTAGTCATTTTGTTTGGCAGTCTATTTTGCTTCAGCAAAATCTAGGGAGAGAAGCAAACGTGCCAATAAGTCTGATGGAATATTTAAATGTATTTTAATTTCAGTACATTAAGCAGGTATGAAAGCAAACTTTTTTTCCTGTACCATAGCTATATGTATTGAGTTCTAAAAACAGAGAAGAAAATGACAGAGAGGAGGCATGGTTCCAGACTCAGAGCGAGCCATCCTTAGAGGTGGCTACAGCACTGGGAAATCATGAACTCAGCATCAGCAGGAAAGCCGAGAGACATTCTCTTTTCCTACAGGACCAAGATCCTACTTGCTGGGAGAGGTGGAGGCTTGTAGCCACCAGAAATGTGCAGGGAAATAACAGCAGGGTGTTGAACTGCAGCAGCTGGGAGAGGCGGGGTTCAGTTTCTGATCCCAGTGCATTGGCTATTCAGGAAGTTCCTGTTGAGCTTCTGTGATCAGAGTCCCTTTCCTCAAAACTGCACCCGTTTTCTATTTTAAAAAAAAAAAAAGTCTGCATATCCAAGTTGGAGAGTTGGACATAGAATTCAGATCAGTTTTATAAGGACTTATTAAGATGTTGAACCATATTTTAATATTTTTTTTAATTGGTACGTTACTTAAGAGCAATTTGGAATAACTTAGTTTGACTCTATACCTGTCTCCACTGTTAGATTTTTGCATAACTTGTGGCATTGGTATGCACCCATGTTTGGCATTGATAAGCACTGCTAAATACATACTTAGCTCTTTGATCTTTGAATGAAAATTGTTTGTTCCATAGGGATAAAACCACGGAAGAGGAAGCCTTTTGGTTTATCAGGAATAATGAAAAAAGAAAAAGATACTGAATCTGTGTAAGTATATTTCCATCTTGAAGCCTTTTCTTGTATGAAAACTAGTAAAAGGATGGGGATAAACTTCAGCTGATGTTAACAAAAAAAATGGGTTTATACCAGAATTTTAGAGGAATGTTATAAATGTTTGTTAATATTGGTGTTTTAAACAGCTGTAGCACCCTTTTAAAAAGTAATACATTCTTTCTGGAAAGTTATTTACCACACTTTTATTTTGAGATGCAAAACTGTTGCCATATCAAATACAGCAAGAAAATATGCTTGATCATTCACCTTCTGTGTCTTGCATTTAATTAACTGCAAAGTAGTGATTTTGATAGCATTGTTGTATGGTTGAATTCTGTAACTGTCAGTTTTTATTGTCTAACAAAATAATTATTTTACTACCACATGGGTTATTGCTCAGGCTAATCCCATGGCACGTATGTTATAAACCTCCTTGCAAGCCAGGCATCTCCTTCCATTCGTTCTTTGGCAGATGATGAAACGTAATCTGGCTCCAGCAAAGATTTAGGGCTCTTAATAATAGTCTTCTGGAGCCAGTAAACTCCTGGAAGCTTCAAATTAACTCTTCCTGGGTGTATGACTCAATGTATCTTTACTCAGGGATCATGTTTTGCTTTGACCTGTTACAGAAAGAAAAATTTCTTGGGCACTGAGGGCTGAAAAAATGGGTTTCTACATTATGGGAAAGACATTCTACCTTTGCATGCTTACCCATTGTAGTATCTGAACACTTCTCTAAAAGCTGCTTTTCCCCAAAGACATTAAATAAAATATTGAAAGAAAGATAAGGTAGGTGTTGTTTTTCATGACACAGTGATGTCATCAGAAAATATAAATCAGCTTAGCTACTCTGAAATGGGAAAAAAAATTGCTTTGCTTTCAACAAGTTGGACTGAAATTTGATTTATGCTATTAGTATGACGGCATGATATTGACTTCCTATGTAACACATGCTATAAGCTTTTACAGAGATTAATCCATAACTTCTAAATTAACTAGAACATCAAAAATAAATAACAGAGGATGTGCTTAAATAGAATATTCTGATCTCCTTAACAAGAATTATTGCTAGTCTAAATTTTGTCTGATTTAATCTTCAGCTGATGATCCTGTTGTAAGCTATACATATTAAAAATCTGTATCATCAGAAAGTTCTCTGCACATAGAGGTCAAGTCCTTTCATAATCTCTTGTTAAATTAGGCTGCAGGGTTGTTTAGTTTGTGTAGTAGAGCAGGCTTTCCACATCTAAAACACCCCTCATGATTTGTAGGCTTTTCAATTTATCAATGCAGTTTTTAAACCTAAACTAGATGTTGTGTCTAGTAATGGTTTTACTTGAGGAAATGCGGTATATTGTATTACGTATTACTATAAAGGTTAGTCAAGAATTTAATTTCTTTTTCTAACCACTGCTTTGCATGATTTGGTTGTTTTAGTTTTTGTCTACAATCCTTAAATTCCCTTACAGAATCTCCATTTGCCTTATGCCAGCAGCATGACCAGCAGCATGAATCTTAAAGATCATGCATCTAGTGATGTAAAAGCGAATCTGTCTAAAACCTGATATCCTCATTTTCCTCTTCACCAGAATTTGCAAACTATTGAGATTTTCTTTGTATCTAAAGAACAGATCCTGAGATGTGCTGTTGGAGGTTCTCAGAATTATACTAGATCTGTTGTTACTTTTTGAGATCTATTAGCTCACTAATTTTTAAAGCCTTCATTATGGACTGAATTACTTTCATTGTAGTTTGCCTTACATCTTTCACATTTCTTAACTTTTAGGGACTTCAGGCTGCCTTGTTTGAGTAGACACTTTTTAAAACCACACATCAGAAAATCTGTTTGTTACATCTTTAGAGAGAAGTCTAATTAATACTTTGTCTCTCGGACTTGTAAAGTTACTTCTAAAATAGCTCTTTGTATTGCTATGAATTCAGTTTAGCCAGCAAAGGGAGATAAGACTAAGTCAATTAGAAACTTGAACACATATGTTTTCTTTTGTGTGAGGCTTTCAGAGGAGACGGGATCTTTCATCTCACTGTCTGCTTCTTAACAGGCTTTACTGAATTTCATATTAATGCTTCCATATTAGCAAGTTTTCATACCTGTTTTTAAAGACACTGTTGTTTTTACATTTACCCCATTTAGCCCTTCAGAGAAGATGATTTAGATGTAATATTTTTTTCCTCTTTTTTCTAAGTGCATGTTTAGTATGTTCAGTTTGGTTATATAAAAACACCGTTGTTCAGCAGCACTTAAGGCTTTATTTGTCAGTATGCAAATTAGAGGGGACTTGTTTGCCATTCAAGTATTCCCACATTCTGTAAATGTAATTGCTTCTGCTTTTCGCAGACATCAGAGAGAATCAGTGTCATTCTTTTTTTAAATACTGTTGCTTAAAGTTATAGAGGAAAAATATAGCACTTGTGAGTAATGTGCTTGCAATCACTGCCTTTCTGCTGGTGCCTTTTTTTTTGATTGTTTTTAAAGTGCTTTTTAGAAGGGTACTCTATTTTTTTTTTTCTGACATCTTCTAGTGCTTGACTGCAACTGCACTTGACAAACACAACTAAAGAATGAAATTCCAAAAGAGGGAAGCTCTGAATTCCTCTAAGAATATTCTTAATTTCTTTGGGAACTGGTTATTGTACAAAGTGTTTTGCAATTGCATGAATACTATTTCATTAGAATTTGGTGACTTCTACTTATTGTGCATATCAGCAACAGGGGCCTGACTCTTAAAAGCATATTCATCCACAATACAGAGTGGTACTCCTGGCTGCATTTGATTATTATTTTTTTTCCTATTGGTGTGAATTTGCTTTTCAGCATTTCTTTTGAGTTATTCTTCTGTGGTGTTTTGAGCATAAACTTTCAGCTTTTATTTAAATCTTATTCAATTGAATGTGGATTATTTATAGTGAAAATTTTACCAGAGTCTGAGGGGCAAAAGGGTCAAATGCAATGTTTCAAATTAATTGAAAATATTATGAAAGTACCAGAATTGTATGAATAAAATAATTTATGTTGTTGTTTTTTTTTTTTTTTAATAGGGAATGTCCAGATGCAGACTCAGTTGTAAGTAGACTTATTTCCAAAACAAATTCATATGGTAATATTGTCAAGCACTACAATCTGATGAAACTTATGTACAAACCCTATATGGTCCCTGCAAGGTATTATTTATATGATAGAGGATTTGGTACTTCGATGACATAATTGAAGTGTTAATTTTGCTGAGTACATAATCTTTAGTAGTATATGAATATAAGTTTCAGTAATACGGCTGTATTTCCCAACAATTTTAGATTTTAAACAAGGTGAGTTTGCTGCAAGTATTTGCTACTTTATTTGTCAAGTTAATAGTTTAAATTGTTTGGCTAATAGATTCTACATAAGAAAAAGATTCAGTTTATTGTGGATCCAACTTTGCATCATCATATTTCTCTGCCTACTACTGTTTCCCTTGAGAAATCATTCTAATATCAATGGGGTTCTGCTTCATCACTGTCACTAGAGTGTAGGAATATACTTTTTAATATATGACTTTAAATGCAGTATCTCTAGATGCCCTTTATTAATAGCATGTTTTTCACTGCTCTCAGTTTGATCTATGGTACCTCTTACAATTTCATTTATAAAATTCAAATAAGTGACAGTAGCAAATTAAATTGATATCTTAATGCTTTTTTATTTCCTTAATTGAGTCTTTTGTTTTTATTTAAACACGTATGTTGTCTTGAGTTATACGTAACAGAGATTGCAGTTCAGTATAGCTATAGCAGGGAATAATTTACAGAAAAATTTAAGAGATTTTCTGTAGCATGATTTGTTTTACAGTTCATTTATTTAGATGCCAATTGCATTAAACAATTTAAGAATCCAGGTTTACCTATTGTGTGGATGTTCCTTGCATTTAATATCTAGGAGTTTTAGTACCTAATATTAAAAATTCTTTTGAGGAACGTTGTTGAAAAAATATAGTAGAACCATCCATCTAAATGAGAAGTAAGTTTTGCCCCATAATAGAACTGTAGTATAAGAACAGACTTGTGAGCATCATCAAGACAGTTATTTTATCCCATGCAAAGTCATCTTGACTAGAGCAGATTTCTTTTCTTGGGTACATTTAAAGTTAAATAATTTTAGAATTATACCTATAATTATCAGGCTTTTCATAGAAATAATACCTTTTGACAGTTCAGATTGAGTCACTGGAGTGAACCACAACTTAGTTTGACTTGCAATTTTTATTTTCTTATTTTGGTCTCTACATTTTTTTAAAAGTTCAACTGTAAATGTGTGTGGCATTCTTTCTCGCTGTATTAGGCACACCATATGATCATCTAAATTAATTGTCCCATCTAGATGTTATTTATATTTGGTTAAAAAAAAAAAAAGACCTAGCTTTTGTAGTGTCTAACAACAAAACTGACACTTCTTTTTTTTTATGGCCAACATTTTATAACTGCATTTGGAATTTTAAATTTCAACTATCATTTCTTCTTGCTTTTTATAAGCAACAGTATTGTTCTGCATGGTATAATGCTTTAATAGCAGAAACCGTTACTGTTACTCTCAAAAATTATGCAGCATACCATGGATGAGATTCATTTCACCTCTTATGAACAAGCACCTCAAACTCCTTATACATTCTAAGGTTGGTGTCCTCTTCTGAAAGGCTCCATTTAAAATGTTTTTCAATTTTTTTCTCCTTTATTTTAAGAGTTCCTTTCTGTTTAATTTTTCAAACTTCATACAAATAGTTATAGCCACCTTTGTTGTTATCTCTATGCGGATTTGTTTTGTATGGATCTTTACAATGTTACACTTTTCAATACATTTGACTTGGAAAAGTATTATTAAAAATAATAATGGAAGCAGTTAGCATTTGTGTTTGATTGCTAGAAAATACTAAGGACCAGCCCATAGAAAATTCCCCTTATTTAAGGTCAGCTTTGATCACTCACAGAAAATCTCTGTCAGGTTTTCATATTATTAACGTGATCTTTTTATAAAAGGTGGCTTTTGTTTATTTGTCAAGAATTTTAATTGTGTGAAAGGAATTTAAGGGATAATGACGCTACAATTATTTCTAACTATAAGGACTGAGGTAAATATATTGAAATTTTCAAAGTTAAGGATACAGTAAGAATTATCTTCAGTAATTTACGTACAAGTTCTATATGATATTGTGGACCTCTGAACATACAGTGAGTAGTCAATAACTTTAGGGCCTTCTTGTTAGTCCAAAAATACATTATGCAGTGTGTTTCAACTTATATTCTATGTTTCAGGAAAACAAAACAGTGAGTTGATCATAAATCTTGTCTTTTGTACCAAAATCTGAGTTCTCAAATTTAGCTGTGGCAAGCCATCCACTTAGCTCATTCTTTTCGTAGCTGCTAGATTACATATATTGGTAAATGCGATGCATTTGAATAAATTATTTCCTATCAATGATTTTTTGTAACAGCTATAAGAGGGTTTTATGCACCCATTAAGAAGGCAGCGGCTGTGAACCTAGAAGTGCTATTTGTTAAAAAGTTGACCCCTTCAATAAGCAGTCTCTGTTTAAATACAGATGACAGTATGTCATGAGATTCAAAATTCCTGTGTTGTTATATGTTAATCTACACTTCTAACTTCCATTAAGTTCAGCATTGATAGTTAAGAAAAGTAAAAAGTTTTATGTATGTACACTAGAAAGACATAGCCACTGAAGTCTGGCTCTGTATGTGTTTATTACCTGCCTTTTCTAAAGACAGAAATAATTGTCTTGTTTCCCATGGGTTTGCCATGACTTCAGGAAAATATGAGCTCTGGCGGAAATTTTTCTTTTGTGGAAGCATTTAAAAGGTTCCGCTTATGTCCAGTAAGATCTGAATTTGGATTGCAATCCTTCACTTGGTTGGGATATTTGCAGATCTCCTACTTGAATGCCTGTTTTCATGAAGATCCTAATTACCCTTGAGTCCTCTGTCTGTCTGTCAAATCCATTTGAAATTGTCCAGTAAGTTCAAAAGTAATTAAGAAGGGAGACACAGATGCACTGAACATAATGCTGAAACTTTTTTTCATAGGAAACTGGAATGCAGTATATATATAACTCAATGCAAATATATCAAGGCATCCAAAACTTTTCATTATCCTCGTTATGTATGAGTGTACCACATGTATGAGTGTATGGAATTATACACCTTTTTTATTGCTGGGGACTGATTAAATTTGGAACCATCAAACTCTAGTTAGTGGAACACAAGTGTAGCCAAATATTTAGTGAATTTCAAATGTTTTTCTTTATTTGCATTTTTTAATGCTTAGTTCTGGCATATTTTGGGTAGCTGCTATTGATACAGCGTACATGGCTTTGCAATCAGAGCACAAGACAGGGGCACTTTGAATAGCTGGGTTTGTTTTTTTTCATGCTGCATCTCTCGCAAAGGAAGAAACTAACCAGCTGCTCTCTTTTTCTCTGACTTTTGAGATAATGGGCATCCTAAGGAGAGGAGGCTGATAACATGTAATAACTCTGTCTTAACCTAAGGATGCACCTGAGTCAAATATGTCAAAAGTGGAGAGGCTCTTTTTAATCTTATTCCAGGCTATGAGCTCCAACTACTTACTTTTGAGTTTGCTTTGGTCCTTCAATCCTCCAATCCAATTCCTTTGGATTACAGGAAGTCAGTCCAGTTCAGTAAAATGGGAGAAAATTCATTTGACAGAAAAAGAAACAATGAGCTGTTTAGCTGTGCTGTACCTTGCAGCATACCCTGGGAAAAACCTGGTAAGGAGCTCTCATAACTACTATAGATATGCCAAGAGAAGAGAAAGTAGTCAGAAACCAATCTGAAGTGAATATTCTTTGCTTCTTGACCAATGACCAACCTTTAATCAGTGCTAATGTTGCTGAGGAGGGGCCAAATGAAGTAGCTAGACAGCAATATACTCCATGTGTTCTTCTCTTGTCCTTTGTATGTAGACAAGAGGAAATAACGACATGGTAATGGTGTGGCTTCTTCCATTGCTTTTGGATGACAGATGGGACAGAGCAAGGAAACTGAGACAAAGTATTCACCAAAACTAAAAAAATAAGTTTTGGCAGTGGAATGCTTAGCCTCATGCTTTTTTTATAGGTAGTTTTACTTCGTTATTTGTTATGCCCTTATTTTTTATTTCTTTAAAAAATTATTCACCCCAGAAAGTTTGTAGAACATATTAATGAAAAGACAGAGTTATAAGCCCTAATTTTTTAATGTATATGAAAAACTATATAATACCTTAATTAGTAATGTGTTATATTCCATCTGCAAACACAGGGAAAACTGTGGTTTTTGTAGCTGTATGCTTAATTGCTTAACAGAACCTCTGAGAATGTGAAACCTCCTTCCAAGGACATCCACCTTTCCAATTACTTCTCCAGAATTCACATCTATATTGAGCTTATTTTGAGCTTATTATTTCAAAGACTATAAATAAAGTGTTTGGGTGTGGGGCTGGACCAGACCTGTATTGCCATCATATTAATAATTACTTCTTACATAAATCCAAAGTTTGCAAAGACCTACTTCTTCTCTATTGAACTTCAAAATGACACATGTATGTATGAAGGTTGTAGTGTTTTCCTCTAATCAGCAAATCAGATATATGTTATGTGGCTGATACTTAGAGGGCGCACTGTTTTCCACAACATAACGTACAGTTCCATAACTGTAGCAGTGCAGAGAACGGAGTAAGTAAATGTAAAAGTCTTCATTAATATCAGATTTGTGAATATGCATCTCAACATGCTGTATGTATCCTCTACTACTGCTACAAAATTCAGATTTGTAAATAAATTTCTGATGTTTCAGAAAGTAGAATCATTTACCTGTTCAACCAAAAGATTGAAAACAATATTTTGAAATTACTACTTGTGAGAATTTGAGAGACCATTTTGCTTGTATGGGACACAATTTGTCTTTGTCAATACAAGGCTACTTTAAGTATCTGCTCCAACCTTTTCTTCTATTGCTTTACAGAAAAATATAAATTCGGTATCTCATTAATGAAAGGAGAAAGTGTTTTAAGAATAATTATAAATTGGTACAAGATTAATCTGAATAATTGACAAAGCTGGAAATACAAAGCAGATGATTTCTGACTCTATACATTGTGTGGAGTCAGACATTTTAAATTACATGTATTTAAATTTTAGAAATAGGAAAAAAAGTACAAATTAAGTTTTCTGCACAATGTTAGAAAGAAGTAGTAACGTAGGCCTGCTGAAAAAGAAACAAGGAATTTTTCAGTTCCTGTGTTCAGAACTTAAGTTATAAAGCATCCATCTCTGTTATATATGTATTAACTTTGTATCTGAAGTTATGAATACATGCTACATGGTAAAGTGCCATTACTGATGAATACATGATTCAAATATCTTTGCAAGATCAGAAATAATTAACATGAAAATATTAAGAAAGAAATTTAATACTTTAAGAACTTTAAGGTTTTAGTGCTTTCTAGGGATTTACTTCATCCTAGAGCTTATTCAGGAAATTAAAAATAATACAATGAAAATAACTTCTGTAAACTAAGTTCTTTCACAATTTTGTATCAAAATAGCCAGGTTTGCCAGCTTTGTTGTGCACGCTGTATGTGCCGAGTAATAATATCTTTTACATATATGGCCCAGCTGGAAGAAAAACTAAACGTTGCATATTTAAAGATTTTTGTTGGTTTTCAATTCATCTTAACCATGAATGATCCTGATCTATTAAAAACTGCCTAGTATGACAACTGAAATAATTTCAGAATTCAGAAGTTGTAGTATTGCAGGAAAATGTGCCTACCCTCTAGCTATATGGTTTTGTTCTGTTTACTTTGATGTCAAGTTTCATTAGTGGCTTTTGGTATATAAACAAGGTCGGCCTGAGGTCAAGCGTAGCTAAGAACCCTGATTTGAGCAAGTAGAGCTAAGGTACTGGACCGTGTGATCCTACTCGTATTACTTTTTTTTTCATTCAGTTCTTTTTCTTCTTTTTTTTTTAAATAACAGTGAAGTCTAGATCTTACAGTTACTCAAAGAAATTGCATCTGTATGTTCCATATTGTAAGGTTTGAGCTTAAATATTATTTTTTGGCCTCAGTTTGATGCGCTATTTAATTGGGTACAGTATTACATCTTTTATACAGGATTATTTTTCTAACTCTTACTAGCAGAAAATTTGATATATGTTTAAATTCATTCCATGGAATTCAGAAGTGCTAGATTTCAAGATCTGTACAGAAGAGAATCTTTCTTAGTAAAACATCAAACATGCCATTTGTAATATCTGTAAAAGGAATAGAGGCATAACTGCATTTTTATGTTTATCTTCCTCTGTAAGTTAAAAGCTATTCAAAATGAATATCTCTTAAAATTTGACTTCAAATTTTAGGTGAAGTCAAGTGGTTTCTTGCTTGTCCACTTGAAGTCTCCAGTGTAAGTCATTTTGTTATATCTCGTGACTTATAACAGTGAGGTGTATTTTGGCCATACTGTATATATCTCTATTAGTCAAACTGCCTTCCAGTACCTACTTTCTGGTAGAATGAACTGGTTGGCACATGGGAATAAACCACTTTTTAACATGAATCTTGTCGTTTTTAGAAGACATAATTGGTAAAATCACTACATTTTGAAGGCACTTGGATTGTGGGGTTTTTGTAATAAACTTGCTGAGGTGTTTGAACAGTTCACATAGACCAACTATGCCTACAGAGTCGTGAGTGGGCTCTCCTGGATGAAGAAAGTAACTGTGTATCTAAATTTATCCCTTTACATATAATATACATGGGGGTTTTGCACATTTAAAAAATTTAGATTATTATGTTACAGATGTTTCTTCCTCAAAGGTTTTTAAGAAACTAAGTGCTTAGCTAAGCATTCTAAATGATTTTAACATAATTCTCTTCAATTTTTATTTAATTGCGTGCAAGAACTGAAAAACAGAACTAGTCTGATGCTTATTAGGTTTGAAAATTAAGGATAGTGCTGGAGATGTGTAAAGAACCTAATTTTAAGCACTTGCATTTAAGTTTCATCCATCCTTTTAATGAATGTGAATATTCTTTGCTAAATCAAAAGTGCAGGCTTGCTACCTTTCCAAGGAGGCAGAGGAAATTGCAACCTGTGTAACCTGGGATGATTTTCCTCACATATTGAAGTAGTGACTGCTACTTATGAAAGGTTTTGCTCCTGCACCATCAGAGTATGCCATGATTTAGCGGAGAGGATTAGAAGGAGAAATTAGGAAAATATTTGAGGCCAAGAGAGTTGTAGGCGTATTCAACACTCAATAGTGGCACTAAAATGCTTCTGTTGGTTTCTGACCTTTTTAATAAAGTACCAGTAAAAGCAGATGCATTCAAGTTTGCCAGATTCCACAGGAAATTTGGAGGTTGTTTTGTTGTATTCTGTTTCTGAGGTATCTTTTCACTCTACTTCTGCACTACAGATCATAACTTGAGATAACGGTAATAATTACTGGTGAACAACAATGACTTTCGTGAGCTGTGATAATAAAATTTTAACCTGTCAATTATATAAAATTCAGTCTGATGTAAGAACAGCATGGGGTTATAGTTATTTGTCAATATCATAATATCATAATTTCTGTTGTTGTTTTTAGAACATTCCTGATGTAGATGATGAAGGATACAGCATTAAACCAGAAGCAACTCAGGATATCCTTTCCACTATTGTTGTGCCAAGTTATTTGATACCATTACAATTCTTTGGAAAGAAAAAGTACTGATTATGGTGTTAACTAACTAAAGTATGACATTCATGCTTGTGTTGCAACCTTGTATTCTTATGTTCATTGCTCTTGCATAGTGTGCCCAATTTTGTCTATATTAGATTTTGTGTGTTGTGCAAATGTTAAAGATGTCTTGAGAACTTTTAGCGGATAAGATTTTTCTAGCAGTAAAAAGGCAATATAAAAGAAAAAAAGCCTGAACAAAAGCTTTAAGATGACCATGCAGATCTTTCTCCTTGTAAAGATCTCAGAGAATTTGTAAACTAAAGTTTGCAATCATTTTAAGCATAGGGAATGGTTATCGATTCTATACCTGCGCCCTCGCACTTTTTTATAACACCGTTAGAAAGACTGGGAGCTCCAGCAGTCTAGAAATAGAATTTCTGTTACTTGATGAAATAGTTACACCAAATGCTGTTTCTAATTAGTGCTTCTAGCTTTTATTGTCTTTTTAATAATAGCTTTGATGCAGAATGTATTTTTGTTGTGAGTCAATTTTATGGAGCCTCATGATTTTTCTCTGCTTTGCCCTTAAAGGAAAAGGTTCTGGTCCTCATTTTTCCTCCCATAAGAAAGAAAGGGAAGCTCTAACTAAGACCTGGGAAAAATTGCTGCAGATCCAAGCAACCTTACTATGTTAGCAAGATGACTCATTTTAAGAAATGTATTCACTGGGTACTGCAGGTAAAACGTAAACTTACACTTTACAATTACCGTAAATTTTTAAAACTTTAAGTAGTTAACAGCACATTAAATTGGGCCAGTGCATCATCACAGCTTCTTTGTTTTCATCGGTTTAGCAGAATATGCCTCTGTTGCCCCCAGTGATGATTCCTGTACCAATAAAAGCAATTCATGTTATCTCCTCTTTACAGAATTGATAGTAAAGTAAAAGACTTTTATCCAGTTCTGAGAAGGGTGTTATTTCATGCTTTGCATGTATTTATGAAAGGCAGAGAACAATGAACACCACTCATGCTTTGTAAATGATTCGTCGGTGCATCCTTTTCTACATGATCCTTTTTGTTGTGAAACAATAGAAAAAGCCATACATTCAGTGAAAAATGTCAATGGTTTGCAATCCCTGTCAGCCAGGTAGTGCATCAGCTTTTGAAATTTTTGACCAGATTCAGGAAATTATTGGTTCTCTTCCTCCTTTCCTCTCTTAGCCTTCGAAAATGGATATTTATTCTGTTGGGAGGAACTCGAGTTGACTTGTTGGAGGACATTATTTTACCACAATGGCAGTCAGTCTTAATAATTCTAGTCTTAAGCACTTTCCAAGAGCAGCCTGAGTTATAGGAAATGAATCTTGAAACTCAGTGATAACTTTCAAGATGAGATCTTTGATGAAATGAAAAACAACTTGTCTCTGAAACTTTCTTTTCTAGATGAAGACATTTGACTTTTTCCTCACCACGACTCAGGGATTCTTTCAGTTGAAACGATTTTGGAATGTCTTCAGGTTGCAGTTTTTAATCTTTGTCAGGGAAGAGTTTGAAGAAGTTTAAGTCAAATGGCTGACATATTTCCAAGTGAAAATAACAGAATTGAGGTATAGAATGTATATGTTTCTCCTAGGTGGTACAAAACTTTTATGTTTAAGTAGAGGAAAATTTTGAAATAATTTTTGTCAAAACAAATGCATCTTTTAAGACTTAGCACAGGCCTTTCAGAGATTTTGTTCAGTGCAGTTCCTGTGTTTATAAAGAACCAAGGCTAAATTCATCCATGTATTTTGCTTATTTTGAGGGCTGAGCAGCTGACATTGTTCAGTTTACTGTGCAGCCTTCTGTGTAACTGGCATCCTTTCTTGCAAAATTTTCAGTGCTGCTGCAAGAGGGGCAGGTAATAGTGGCTGCCACTGCTGCTGTTTACTATTAATGCTTGGTCATGGGCATTCCACTGCTAATTAAAAAGGCAGTGGTTTAAAAGGATTTGTACATTTTTTTTGTACGCATGTTAGAATCCCTACTTTAGTCTTACAAATCATACCTTTAATATGCAGAAGTGTTTCCACTGTAGAATCTTTAATTTATCCTGATGCCTTCAAATATGCAGTTGTTTGGTTATATGACATAGTGCCTTTCAGAAGATAATGAAATATAAAACCTAAATTTTAACTCTGAGTTGTGAATTTTAGACAGTGGATATATTTGAAGCATCTGTTAAGTTCACAAAGAAGTTGGGCAGCATTTTTTATCTGTGATGTTCACTTAATATTAGCATTTTGTAGAGCATAGTTATGAAATGGATTTAGCAGATGAATTTGAATTATTTGCACCTTAACTGAAAAAAACATACCAAAGAGAATGATTTCAGTTCATCCAGTGATTCTGACTCTGAAGATGATGAACCCAGGAGGTTCCATGTGGAGATAAAACCTATCCAGCCAAATAATAGCTCCATGCCTTCCTTAGATGAATTGAAATTATCTATAGGGAACATCACTCTTTCTCCAGCAATATCTGTAAGTTATTTTGTTCCTTGTATTTTTAATACATAGTAGGGGAAAATGGTAAAGAATCTTTAGTATAAACATAAATTTTACTGTTCAGAATTTATTCTAGGTTCAAGTTCAATGATCCTTTTTTTCTTGTGCATTTTTTCATCTTCTTTGCTACCCTTTTATTGCAGTGTAACATTAAGTAACTCTCCGTTCTCAGATTTTAACTTCTATTTGAGTCTTGGGAGCACTCAGTCCTTGTCTTTCTGCTGTTGCCACAAGACATTTGAATATGTTTTGTGTAAAAGCTGAGCATGGCTTTTAACATAGTTTACTAATTAGTATTCAATGATAATGTGTATGCATGTAACATTTACATTGCAGCTGTATTGACATATTCTGCCAATGCACAGAATCATCCTTTATGCCATGAGATGGTATTACTAATAAATAGTATTAAAGTATGCTAGTACAGTATTCAGATATGAATAAGAACAGCTCTGATTTCAAGGAAAATGTTGGATATAACATATTAAAATGATGATGATAATTTTTCTCTTTTTCTCCCCTCACATTTTGAAAGCAGAGACACTGTCCTGTAAGTACAGAATGGCTTTCTATTCACATTTTTAGATTAAAACCAAGTCCAGTGAGGGGAGAACCTTAGGAATGTTTCTTTTCATATATACCACATGACATATAAGCTGTCTAATTTTACTGCCCCCAGCCTGTAAAGGGATTTAGTAATACTGCTTTCTTTGTCAGCTCTACAGTGTTCATTCCTGCCTTTTCTTAATGGTGTGGTGGGTGTACACTGGTTCCTCTGTCCTGGCCTGTGTTCTGGTCTTCTGCAAGTTCAGACTGTTTTGTATGGCTTTGAAAGCAAAGTATCTCATAGAAAATTGAGTGGAAATAATAACTCTAGGATTATTAAGCATTTTATTTGATAGTTGGTGAAAGAATTTATTCCTTTTTTTTCCCCTGTTTCAGGCACAAATGAATCGAAATTTATCCAGTAAGTGTGAATCTTTAACTTTTAGTCTATTTGTGGTACTTTTTTAACGTAGCATGAAAATAGATTTTTTTTTAATTGTTGAAGAAATATATTTCTTAAGTACCTGTATTATGAATAGAAAAAACATATCAGTTGTCAGTTCTAGATATGTCTTCTTTTTCTGTATACTTACTTCTGACTTACTGTCAGTGGTGAGGAACACATCCAAGAGCTAAAGGGAGGACCCCATGGGAAAGACTCCTGAGCAAGTTCTTAAAACCCTTCCACCAGCTCAAGTTTAGTATGATTCACAAACCAGCATAACACACTCTTTCTGTTTTCTAGTCAAACACATAAAACGTGGCCATTAAGATAGAGGACAGAGCATTAGTCTCTATCCTGTAGGGTTTTCCTTCAGTGGGAAACCAAGTCAGATTTGCTAAAGAACAATATTGGTGTAAACAGTATCATCGGAGGAAGAAATTTGAAGTGAACACCACTTCCTCCCAAAATGCATTGTATTTCAGGAGTATCTGAATTAACATTAATACAGAATAAATAATACATAATACAATTTACATAATACAGAAATAATGCATTTTCTCTTTTTCATGTTGAGAATTCATGATTAGTTTCCAATTGCAACATATAATATTTACTTTCTTTTTATAATAAAGCTGAATTTTTTATTTTAAAGTTTCACAGCTTTGGTGATAATACTGTAATCTTTTGCTTAGGTGAAGAGTTAACAAAATCAAAGCTGTCTGCTCCAACTAATGAGTAAGTTCAAATTTAAAATCGTATCAAATGCAGTTTTGTGGCAGTTTGGTCTTATTTTGATCGCATTCTTGGAAACTGAAAAAAAAATATTAGCTGACTGCTATTTTAAGTTAGGCATCTATTAGATCATAAGTTAAGGAGTAATTCTGTAACAATGGAGATTTCTATTATTTTTCCCCTTCTAATGCATTTATTTCATTGTGACCTGTCTCAATATTTATAATTACATGATTACAAAATACTGATTTTTATTAAAATCTCAGATTTTAAATAAGACAGGTTTAGTTTCTATCCTGTAGTGTTCCATGGTATAGTGTTTAAGATTTGGATAGGTCTGTATACATTGCTTATATATGTATATAATGAAATTAATGGATTTGAAGATGTATGGGTTCTTGAAAATTACAGTCATTTAACAGACCTTATGAAGTATGTCCACTCACAAACTTGCACCAACGTGTCAATTCAGATAGTGTCTTTACATGTAATTCAGTTTCTTGACCTGCATTTTGTAAGTATGTTTTATTTTTAGGTGCAAAGACTAAATAATAAAAAATAATTTAGAAAATGTATTTATTATCTTATGAAACTACTACTGAAGTTGTCATTTGATATTTATAAGTATATACATCTTTCATTTATATTCCAATTGTAACTCTTAATTTAGAAAGGGGAACAGTGACCTCCTGGCATGGGATCCACTCTTCAGCAGTTCGCTTGAGTCGTCTTCTTCAGCTTCATTGGCATCCTCATCCTCCTCAGGTAAAATATTTGATAGTAGAAAATATTTGCTCTTTATGCTTTAGCTGTTGTTGCTTTTTTGTTATTGCAAGATGTGCTTTGACTTTTGAAATGAAATAACTGTAAATCAATACACTATCTTACAAGTAATACATAACTAAGGGTGCAGTTTATCAGGCTTTCAAGCTAGGGAACAAGGGGGAAGATGAAACACTAGGAACCTTAGGAAAATTCTATCTCGCTTCTGACTTTTTTTATCACCTTCTCTCACTTTCCAAAAGAAAATAATCACCATCTAGAGTGTAATCTGATTTTTTCAGCTGGTAGGCTTGGCAGATTAAATAGAGGTTGTCGCAGCAGCTGTGAGACAAACTGAGCTTGCATTGTGGCTAGGGGTGGGTTTCTTCTTTCCAGGAGAGGCCATTGAACTATGTAGTACAGAGGCGCTACTGAGCTCTGCTGTGAGGAACTTGTTTCCTGTATGAACGTATGACTCTATTAGGAGATGTGTGTGCATAGTCCAAGGGGAGCCAGGTAAAAATGGCAGGACTGACACTAGAATTAAGGGAGAGCTCCTGGCACCACCTGAGAGCAGGGGTACTGGGAGGAACAGGGTGTGCCAAGGAGTATGGTGGGGGGCAGATGTTGCATGGAAATTTTGGGGTGCAGGATTCTGGAGGATGTTAGTGTGGCCATGCCACTGGCAAGCTTTTCTGAAACCTGGCCTTTGGAAAAAAAAAACAATAAATCACAAAAATAGTCAATTTTTATTGTCACATTGAAAAGGCAGAGAAGGAGACAGAGACAAAATAGCGTGAGTGGGCAAGTGTGTTGAAGAGGCTGAGAGAAGATGTTGTTGAGAAACTAGTTTAAAAAAAAAGGAAGGAGAGGCTGAAACAAAACCTGGTATTACGGCTAAGTTAGGACCTGCTTACTTAGAGTATTTGTTTAAATTATTTATTATTTATGTTGATTTTCTCAGGGGATTTAAAGCAGAATATGCTATTTACTAACAGTAGCAGATACTCTATTTCTGTAGTTCTTTTCAGTCTACCTACTGTGTACCTATTTTTCCAACTGCTCCTGTTTTAATATAGAGACTCTTCTCCTTTCACGTACCTGAGAAAGGAAGCGTTCACTGTTTCTTTTAGCTAGGTATTCATATTCCAAAAATTATAGCAGACCTAACTTCTTTATTCACAATCGTGGCTTTCTTGCTGTGTTCTTCTTGATCATACAGATGGAAGAACGGTAAGGAAGAGTACATGGATTGATAGAGGAACTCTGCACAAGCAGTGTTAATTCTTCTTGGCCCTAGTAATGTCCTTTTAGCAGCAACCAGCATTGCTATGTGACGTTTTGGGTTTTAAGTGGAATTTAGTCTTTCACTGCAAGTTTGAGTCCCTTAAAAGTTACGGTTTTTAACAAATCCATCTTGCAGAAATCATTAGATTGTCTCTTCCTCACTTAGGTGATGTGTCAAGGTTGTGGGCTAGTTGATCCAAATTTGTAACACATTTAAGGATAAATTATGTACGTTGCCACAGCATTAGTAAGTAAGGAGAGAGCAACAGACGTCATCTACCCGGACACTGTCCCGCATGATATCCTGTTCTCTAAATTGGAAAGGCATGGATTTGATGGATGGATAAGGAATTTGGTGGATAAGGAACTGGCTAGATGGCTGCACTCAAAGGGTTGCGGTCAATGACTCAATGTCCAACTGGAGACCAGTGGCAAGAGGTGTTCCTCAGGGTTCAGTACTGGGACCAGATCTGTTTAACATCTTTGTCAGTGACGTCGACAGTGGATTGAGTGCGACCTCAGCAAGTTTTCCACACACCAAGATGTGTGGTGCAGTCGACATGCAGGAGGGAATTGATGCCATCCAGAGGGATCTGGACAGGCTTGAAAGGTGAGACCATGCAAACCTCATGAAGTTCAAGAAGGTCAAATGGCAGGTCCTGCACATAGTTTCATGGCAATCCCAAGCACAAATACAGGCTGGGCAGAGAGCAGATTGAGAGCAGCCCTGAGGAGAAGGAATTGAGGGTGTTGGAGGACAAGAAGTTCAACATGAGCCAGCAATGTGCACTTGCAGCCCAGAAAGCCAACCACATCATGGGCTGCATCAAAAGGAGTATGGCCAGCAGGTCACGGGAGGCGATTCTACCCCTCTGCTCTGGTGAGACTCCATTTAGAGTACTGCATCCAGCTTTGGAGTCCTCAGCACAGGAAGGACATGGACCTTTTAGAATTGGTCCAGCTGAGGGCCATGAAGATGATCAGAGGAATGGAGCACCTCTCCTGTGAAGACAGGCTGAGAGAGTTGGGGTTGTTCAGTCTGGAGAAGAGAAGGCTCCAGGGAGACCTTATAGCAGCCTTCCAGTACCTTAGGGGGGCCTACAGAAGAGACGGGAAGGGACTCTTTGTCAGGGAATGTAGTGATAGGACGAGGGGTAAAGGTTTTAAACTGAAAGAGGGGAGACTTAGGTTAGATACTAGAAAGAAATTCTTTACTGTGAGGGTGGTGAGGCACTGGAACAGGTTGCCCAGAGAAGTTCTGGATGCTTCATCCCTGGAGGTGTTCAAGGCCAGGCTGGATGGGGCTTTGAGCAACCTGGTCTAGTGGGAGGTGTCCCTGCCCATGGCAGGGGAGTTGGAACTCGGTGATCTTTAAGGTCCCTTCCAACACCAACTATGCTATGATATATCGATGCAAATTACTGGAATATGCTGAAAAGAGGTGGTGCTTTCTCAAAATGATCTGTTTTGCTAGCTTTTGCTGGTGTTGGAGTCTGTAGAAGATGGCAGAGGATACTTTGTTATGCTGGTTGTTACTGTATCAAGTTTTTTATTGTTACAATCACCTGTAATATAACAATATAACACCTGGATGGGAAGTCAAAGAGGGTTAGAAAATGTTCATACAGTTCCTCCTGGCAGCAGAATTATGGAGAAAGTGACAGTTAATTGAGATCTGTAGCATCCTCTGTAGCCATATTGAGAGGAGTCATCCACCCGAACCCTCCTATTTTGAAAGAGGCTTATGCATTTCATCAAAATCAGCGGAATATAGGGCATAAGTTGATTTTATATACAAGACATCTGTGCCTTGGCAAACTTTATCTTCTAAATAATTATTTAAAAAGATTGTTGTTCTAGGAGTTAACTAAGATGTTTACGCTTGTGAAATGATTCATGGAGTTGAGTAGAAAGTAAGAGTTCTGAAGTATACAAATTATTAATACATCTGGGGAAATAAAAAATACTAGATCCATGTAGATCTTGTCATTGTGTAAATCAAGTTTTGATGCTCAGTAACCTGAAGCTTAGTTCTAAGGACTTTATAAAATACACAATTTTGATCTGATTGGGTTTTCCTTGAAACAAGTGTTTATCTTCAACTTGAAAGTTAATATAGGTAAGATGATGCTTAAAGCTTTTGAAAATCTCAATCCAAAACCTAAATTACATAAATTAGTTGTTTTGTATACAGCATATCTGCATATCATGATGTGGCATGTCCCACAAATTACTTTCTTCTTTTTACTGTTAAAACATTTCTTTAGATACTGTTTTGTAACTTGTGTTAATCATTGAACACTTAAACTATAATGGTATTTGAGCAGACAGTGGTTTATGCAGCATAGAAGTAAACTTTGGTTATCCATGAATAATCCTGCTTTATTAGAAGTTTAAGCAAACTTTGTTATCTTGAACAAACACGACAGGCATTTTTTAGCCAGCTGTTGATATTGTAAAAATGCTTCCTTTTATTTATCTTCCTCATTTTTATCCATATGTATTTTTAAAATAGTTTTAAACATTTCCACATAGCTCTTTGAATAGGAAAGCCATTGAATGATATTTAAAATATCCATTAGAAAGGGAAAGCTGTGTTAAAAATCTTTTTATGTGAGCTTAGAGAATGTATTTGTCCATGGCAAAAGGACTACTGTAGAGAGGACTTCTGTACTTTTGATCTGAACTTTTAAAGGTGTTGGTCTCTTCATTGACTCTGTATGTCCCTCTGCTGTTGCTCCTAGCTTTGCCAATCTGCAAGATGTTGAGAATTGACTAACCTTGCATTTTCTGCTTCTGTTGGCATCTACTGCAGCAGGCAACAGCCAAGTGCAGGGAATACTTGTGGAAAACTGTTTTCCAGCAACCTGAAGACTATAGGATGAGAGAGGACATACAGTGGGGTAGATGGTGCCTCATACATATAGTTAATTACTCACTAGATATGGGTCAATACAGACAGAAGAATATCAAGCAGGATCTCATGACTGCATTGTCTTCATTCATTCAGCAAACAGCCATTTATGTTGGCCTTCCCGTTACAAATGTTAAGGCTAACAGGAGAAAATGTTTGGAAGGAACAGGATAGGATAGGTTTGATTAAGTAACTAAAAGAAATGAAAAACAGAAAGCTATGGAGAGAAAACAAAAGTATAATAGGACACAAGAAGAAAAGGACAAAGATGAGAAGAAGTTAGACCATGACATGGGAGGAAGTTAGAGGAACAAAGGAAGTCATGAGAAGTAGGTCCTTAAGTGGAGAGAAAGAGAATGAATTACTTTTTGGCTTACTTAACTAAAAAATGGAAAGTGACATGGTTGGCACTACGAAGGAAGTATATGTGATTTGTGATATATGATTTGTGGCTGTTTTGTTGTTGTTTTTTTTTTCTTTTATTTATAAGTGGTAGGATTATTAGCCTAATAGAGCAGTTATTTTTTCATGCCGGCTGGTAATCCTCATGCAGTGGATATTGAATAGTTTTTTGAATGTTGAAATTTTTTATCTTTTCAGTGCTGGTCCTAGTTTCAATTCTTCCCTTTTCCTTCAGCTACACTAAAAGAGCACAATAGGAGCTCCTCCTCATCTACCACTGATTTGCCTGGGTGTAGAGTATCTCAGTCTTTGCTTGGATATCAGACAGATTCTGGGTCTACAAGCCCATCCTCACCAGACTTTACCATTAGCACTTTGTGCAAATCTGGTGTTACAGCAGCACCATCAGGGAGCACCAGTGCTTTATCGTGTGTTTCATGGTCTCAGAGTCAGTGGATTTCCTTTGGTGATGAACTTCTGACAAGCAGAAACAAAAGCACATACAAGGAGCCCCAAAGATTGCACTTTAAAACTGAAAATGTCTGCCTTGCCTCTTCCGCTTTGCTTGGGAATTCTTCCAACAGTTGTGCTTCTGAGGATCAAAGTGACCTTTTCAATAATGTTATATGCCATGAACAATTATTCGTTGAAGAAACTGGCTCTGCTGCTGAAATTTCTTCCACACCATCTTCAGCTCTACTCAACTATAGTTTAGTGTCTTCTTGTGCTCATACAAATAAGGGTATGGCAAGCATGCATTGCGTACTGCTCTTTGCTAATAACTGACTCCAAAAAGCAAGCTTTGGACTCATTTTTCTTATTACTGCTCACCTGATGTTAAAATTAACTCATCTTCTTACTTAAAATGTACTAAACTGCTTGTTGGCATCAACTTCCTTGAAAGTTAGGACAATGAAGTAAGTATTCAGCTTGAAATAAGAAGAAAAAGTCAAATTATTCAGTTAAAGGCATTGCTTTCTCTTAACTATGCAGAGCTTTGCTTTTCTAGAAAATGTATTTTTGTGGGATGTCAGACAGTGAGATCTCAAAGTGATTGAATTTGCAAAAACAAGTCTGTTCCTAAATGGCTTTGTATAGATAAATTCAGATTAAATAAAGTTAAATTTAAAACTGTTCCTTTTTAACACCAACTGTTTAGAAGCATGGATGATATCACAATAATGCTACATAGTAAGATGGCAAAGGAAGAGTGCATTTTGGCAAGTCTGCCATGACTCAGTGAATACCTGCAGTACTGCAGCAGACTACTCAGTTCTTAGCATGCACTGTCGGCTTAGGGCATAACAAGAATTTTAAAGGAATGACTGATATTTTAGAAGTTAATTTATCTGGGGACATTTGAGTTTGCAACTCTTATGGTGGGTGTGTTCAGTATTAGCTTAATTTCTTTCTTCCCAAGTCAGTGATGAAACTCTTAAACAACAACAGTTATGCTGAATGCCTGAGAAAACTCTTTACTTAAAAGTTGCATTTTAAGTAGCATTTAAAAAAAAACAATCCAGAATAATTTAGGGAAGATAATAGGATATGTTGCAACAGCATAGTTATTTATTAGGATTACATATCAGGATTTCAGTCTATTTTGAAATTAATTTTAGATCTGGTGCACTCATTGGATGGCATCTAACATTTATGTTCCAATACAGTTCTATTCGTTCCATTCAGAAAAGTGACTTTGTAAAATTGGCATCTTTGTACCACTGCCACCATCTGTTGTTTCTCTTAGGTTTAGAAGGACATGAGGGCAGTATATATTTTTTTACTGCTTTTTATTTCTGATAGTTCAGTTAAGAGATAAGGAGTTAGTGTGTTCTTACAATCACCAGAATAATTTATCTGTTACACTGATGTATACTTACTGAAATCAATGAGATTTCAGTGGACAAAATTTCATGTAAACAAAGTTATTCCATTGTCAGGCAGGACCAAATATGAATTTCTATTAAATTTTCCATTTGTGGTGAGACAAGAAATATCTATATTCTGAATCCATATAGACTATACACAAAAGGAAACTTGGGTAAAATCATCTTTTTACATACAAACCTCCAAGAATAGTTGGTATAAACTAATTTGAGAGCAATGAGAAAGCCCATGATGCCATTTTTAGAGTCACTTTTCAGGATATCATATGGCCTTATTTTAAAAGCATTTATGATTAGTGGTAAATCTTACAAAATGGTGCTTGTAAAATAGGAACTTTTAATAGAAAAATAACTTCCAGTTATTTTATTCAAGTAAGTGTGTATTTATGTTCAGTGTCACCTTGCTAATAATTATTTCCTTAAATTTGCTTTCTTTCAGCAAGACCCCCAACTCCTCTTTCTGTAGGCACCATTGTACCACCTCCAAGGCCTGCTTCAAGACCAAAGCTGTCTTCTGGGAAACTTAGTGGGATTAATGAAATAGTATGTATTGATAGGGTTTTTGTTTGTCAATTGCAACTTGGTTTTGGATATACCATTCATTTACATGGCTACAGTGGAATTACATCCCACCCAATGTTCAAGGAATCACATAAACAGATCTTCACTATCGCCAGATCAGCATGGAATTTGATCATGATAACTATATTATTGTAACAAAATATTTCTTAACAGAAATACAAAGGTCCAAAACATAGCTTTTGCATCAGCTGGATGTTTTTAATTGAACAAATCAATAATTTGATAATGAAAGGATAGCATGCTTAGGAGATTGAAGTTTTCAAAATGTGAAATACTAGCGACGTTATTAACAAAGCTCCATCGATTTCAGGATATTACCCAAGCTTTGGGGAATGAATGGTATTAAATAGATCTTTATCAGTCATGTGTTGACACAAGGAACCCTGCTGTGACTTCTCCCTGCCCTTGGTGCTGGTTGGTGGAGAAGAGGTGGCAGATTGCAACGGCTGCCCATCTGGATAGTGAGAGGTTGCACGCTGCCTGCATCTCTGCTCACTGCTTGCAGTGCAGGTCCACCTGCCAATAAGGAATGTGGCAAAGAATGCAAATTCCCAGACAGCATACCAGACCAAGCCATGCTTAATCTCCACTGTGAATATTAGGATTCTTTGGGTTTCATTTGACTTACCGACTTGGAAAATGCTACCGTGGTAAGATCCTCTTGCTGTCTTTCAAAGTAGCAAGATATTTTCACCATATTCTTGTTGTGAACAAAATTCTTATACTTTGGTCAAAGTCTTATACAAAAGTCTTATACTTTGACAAAACTGAAACATTTTTAAACTGTTTTACATTTCCATAAGGTCAGAAGAGGGTTCATTTTGAGATTCTTTTCTCATTCCAATGTAAAATTGTAAGAGCAAGGAACCTGTTATTTGTGTTCATCGTAATTAAAGAGAAGAATTTAGCTGGTACTGTTCTGTTGCAAAATATGGTTCTGCACAGAGATACGGTTATTTTATACTGTTGTTTTAGAAATTGGTTACTATCTGGATACCGGTGGAAGATTGTCACTTGTCTTCATCATATGTCAATTCCTTTTACAATTCCCGTAATCTGTATAAAAGCCATGTACCCAGCAATTGAAATTTAAATTTAAATTGAAATTTGAATTGAAATTTAAAGAAAAAAAAGCTAAAGCTACTCAGCCAAAATAAGTGCTTCAGGGGTTCCAGTACCAGTTAGATAGGTTAATCCCAAAATCAGATCATGAGTTAGTTTAATATCTTAACACTTAAGTGAATCATAAAACCATCCAGAGATTTAGGGTGGAAGGGACTTCTGAAGATCTCTAGGCCAACCTCCCACTCAAAGAAAAACTGACTTTGAAATTGCATCAGGTTGCTCAGGGACTTGCTGAGTTTTGAAAACTTCCAGTGAGGGAGCTCTAACAGTCTCTTTGGGCAGCCTGTCCTACAGTTTAACCATGAGGTTACAAGAAGGAATTTTTTCCCTAAGTTCAGCTGAAGTTTCTTTTGCTGTAGCTCTTTGTACTCTGCCTGACTCTGCCTTCTTTGTACTCCTTTTCAGCTAGTGAAAAATTACTAATAGATCCCTCATTAGGCTTCTATTCTCCAGACTGAACAAAACCAGATCCTTCAGCCTGTCCCCCTCTCTAGTATACTTCAACTGTTTTAGTTGTCCTCTGATGGACTCTTTGTTAGTAGCTCTTCATCAGGTCTGTAAATCCACATTTGCTGCACACATACACAGGACTGTAGGTTTTGACAGGCTACTACATAATGGAATATATTAGACTTAACTATCCAGGCAAAAGTTTTATACTGATAATCTACGAAATAATGGAATTACTTCCAAAGGAAATTGTGGGTTCTCTTTTACACTAAGAACTGGGGTAGATAAAGCATTAAAGGAACTAGGTTGAGAAATGCCATGAAATTGATTGGAGCATGAAATGCAGAGCTCTTCTATTTACAGCCTTTTTTTAATCTCTTTAAAACCTCTTTAAGTAATATTCTTGTAATCTCTTTTGTTCAGCCCAGGCCATTCAGCCCTCCATTGACTTCTAACTCAAGTCCACCTCCTGCAGCTCCCTTGGCACGTGCAGAGAGCATTTCCTCAATATCCTCTTCTGCTTCCCTCAGTGCAGCAAACACACCTACAGTTGGTAAGTAAAATTAACCATTTTCATTTATTTTAGAAATAGCATAGTTCTGCCACTAGGTCCCACCTGTTAGGAAAACTGTTCATTGCAGTTAGTTGTTCCGTATGCGAGTCCAGTCTAGGTACTTCAAGCATCCTTTGTAACATCTAAATCACACTGGACAGTGGATTTAATTAGATTAGACCGCAGATCCAATTATGGCATTTTCTTCAGGGAAATATTTTTCAAAATTAATATTCCATTAATTCTTATTTGGTGTGCTTGTATGTCAATTCATCAAGCACGTGTTACCATGTATCTGTTCAGAAGATGTTATTGTGTAGGTGCAGAAACATTTTGGCATACTGATAAATTTGAATGAATATCATTGTTCACAAAATGATTGGTATTGTTTTGTTATGTTCTTTTCATTTTATTTGTTATCCTGTAATCGTAGTTTCAAAATTAACTTAATGCATCTTTTTCTTCAAGTTTGTGAAGTAAATAAGCTAAACAGAAGTGTTTAGTAAAAGAAAAGCAGCCAATCAAAAAAAGATGAAGATTTTTCATGCAAATTCATCTTCATGTGGTGCCACAAATTTCAGATGATTTTCTCATGTTTTTAAAGAAAAGTTCTTCGGTTTTGATACTTGGTTATAATGAATGAAAAGGGGACTTACCTGGGGACGGGTTGGTTGTTTTGCTGGTTATTTAAATACATTTTAACTTGTTTCTTTAGCAGAACTCAGGAATTTCATTCCTGAACACTATTACCACTTTAGTCCCAAGTTAACCAGATTCTTAGGTAAACACTCAGTTATCTGTGGATGTTACTGATGGCAAGGAATCCTTGCTCAGGCTCAGCAGCTCAGGAGATCATCTGCACAGCTTTCAGTGGGAGTTCCACACTGAAAGTGGTGCAGCTGTTTCTACACTGTGCAGCAGCAAAGCTAGTAAGGTCTGCCCAGCCTTAGCTGCTACAGTTCACTGTCTACTACTTCCCCAAATGCTGAGAAGCATCACAAAAACATAACTATTATTTTGGTTGCCAAAGTCTATCCAGGCTCCCATCTTCAGGCTTCAGCACTGGTGCCAAGGAACCAAAAGTTGGTGGCAGCAGCATCAATAGCCCCAGCTCTGAGTGTATGTGTTGTTGGAGACAGTGACAGAGTGAAGTTGTGAGGTGAGGGAGGAGGTAAGGAGGTGTGTGCTGACAGCGAGGTTTCACATGGTTATTAACCTGGCCTAACAAAAATAAAAAAGGCCAGTTCCATCTGTGCTGGCTGTTTGAATTAAATGGTCCTGGAGAGCTGGGAAGGACAGTGCAGACAGCCAAATGACTTTGGGGCATGAAGACATGCTCTGCGCTACTATCTGTGTTCTTTTGACTTTTCCACAATGTGTGGATAATGGAGAGTTGACTCTAGTTATCTTTTTCTAAGCAAATTTTAAGGCATGCATAATTGAATGGTCTTTTATGCTTTAGCCTTATTTTAATTTGCAAAGTACTTACATATTATTCTTTTAACATCTCTTTTTGCTTGCAATATTTTGTTTTCTTGCAATGTTTTGTTTCATTTAAATGTAATAGAGGATGATATTTTGATTGTAAGTCTTCCTACAATTGAAAAGCCTTGTGAGACAGCACAAGGTATTGTACTCAAAGGATATTTACATGTTAACTAATCATCCTAATATTCTACACATAAAGTTGCATTTCTTTTGAAACAAGTTTCTCCAGCTCTTTCTAGTATCCGGCAGATACAGGTAGCCTGAAAGCTGAACTACTGAACAAATTACACGTTGCTAAAATCACCAAAACTTGATATAACTGCCTTTATATAATGTAATCTTCTGTCTGTCCCCACCCCAGCCAAGCTGAAACTTGGTTATGCTGCTTTGGTTTGTCATTACTCCTTTCTTTCAAGTAAAGTGAATACATTTTTACTTTGACAATCCTTATTCTCCTAAGACAAGTAGGTAGAAATGTTTCTGTATTTACATATAATACAAATCTGTGAAGATACACAAAATAAAGGCAGTGCTTTTTTAAAAAACAATTTTATTTTCATGACAGCCACTTAGCCAATATAAAAATTGTCTGAATTTTTGTTCCTAAAATGAGCTAAAAAACATTTGATCAGGTTAATTTTTTTGCTCTTTCTGGTGACCAATGATACAGTCTTTTATTCTGCAGTTTGGTTTACCCTCCTTGAATGTGTCAGCGCAGCAACTGTTTGCATGATTCTGTCATGGCTCAGGGGCTTTCAGTGGTGGTCGGGGCTGAAGCAGGTGGCAGGACACCAAAGCCAGCTTTGCTGTCACTAAGGAAGGTGCTGGAACTGGAGACTTGAGCTGGGCTGCAGCGAGGCCACCTTGGCACAGCTCTGCGACATCCCATCCCTCTGAGAGCTCACAGCAGGCACACAAGGCCCCAGAGCTGGATATCACTACATTGCATTGTATTTTCAGCAGCAAGGCAACAAAACAATGACTTCCATAACTTGGTTAAGCAGTTATGCTTGTTTCAATTTATTGGTTTTTAGTAGAACATATGGATTTTTATGAATCAAAGGATGACAAATTGCGAGGGCAGAGCAACTAAGACAGAAGCTGTCTCATTTGTAGTCTCTCAAGTGCATCTCAGAGAAATGAATATACATACATACATTTGCTTTGGTGTTCCCAAAATAAAGTAAAAATAGTGTTATTTTTCCTAATAAATTTCATTCTTCAGTCAAGAAATCAGTATTTCTCTTTTACCAATGGGAATATCATTTATATGTTTGCATTACTCTGTATGACTTTCAAATATCACTATAAAAATATACACAAGGCCATTAAAAGTAAAATATTTAAAAAGACTGTACACATTGTAAACAATCTGGCATAATTAATACAGTGTTACCACCTCCTTTCTTTTCTGCAATTATTTGGTGTTCCTTAGTGAATTGGGGCAAAAAGACAGTAAAACACCTTAGCAACTTTGGTGCCACATTATCTATTGAAGTGCATATTTTGGCTTCAGTGGAGAATACTTCTGGAGTTCAGTACTTCACCAAACAGAATTTCTGGTGCTTGTTAACTCATTATTTTATTGTACACTAGCTTCTTGAAATTGTGATTTCTGGATTCCTGAGACTATTGAGAATCACAGCCTTTACTGGTAGTTTTCAGGGAAAGAAAACTTCGGAAGCATTGCCCATGTCTGAAAAAAAAAACATTAAAAAAACCCTCAAAAGTTCATATTTAAAAAATAAATAAATATTTTATAGCCAGCATAATAACATTTCATTCATCTAAGAAATTTTGAACTCTAGTTGTGACTAGAGTATCACTTTCAATCTAAGAAGGCCTAAATGTTGCATTAAGATTTTTTTTTCCTGGTGCTGAGAAGTATTGTGAACATTTTACAGCCTAAGGCAATAAACTGTGATGGAGAGTGAAGTGTGAGGTAGCAAAATTAGACCAAGTCCTTTCTTTTACTCTCTTGTTGGTGCTACTTTTTACACTTAACTCTGAATCTAAGGTCTAATATCTCATATTAGACCTCCTGTGAAGAACAAGGTCCCAACTTCCTTTTTTCTTCTGAAAGACCTCAGAAGGCACAGCATTTACCTTGTGATGCACAGTGCCTGTGTTGGCACAGGCATCTGTGAAGGATTCTCCAACAATTTCTGCTTGGGAATTATAATCTTTGTTGGCTGAAATAGTTCAAATAATGTTCAACACTTCACTTATGTGGGGTAATATTAATATATTTGCATTTAAGTTCATGCATATTGTAAGTGAATTCTTTGCATTTCCGTGACCATTTTATCGTACTTTTCTCCATACAATAAGCATACAGTAGGGATACTTTTTTTTTAAGTACTGTGGTCGATGTCTAATTTCCTTTGGATCTGGTGACTTCACTTTCATCAGTAGCCATTTTAATGCAATGTTCCCCTGTCTCATTTGTATTCCCCTGTGTCTGACCGTTTCCATAATGTCATACTGATAGTCCTGTTTTCTTAGGCTGCTGAGCAGTGTTTTGATGGTGCAAATGTACTGTACTATGTTTATGTTTTTCTACACACTTTTCAAGTAATGCTTCAGACACTACTGTGACCTTGATGGTAGTAATCTCTTGTGAAAATTACAGATGTAGTCAACCGTTCTGAAATCTATTGCTAAGCTTTTTGAAAATTAAACCTATACACTGTATGTATTCTAGGTGTTTCACGTGGTCCCAGCCCTGTCAGCCTTGGAAACCAGGACACCTTGCCTGTTGCAGTAGCCCTTACTGAATCTGTTAACGCCTACTTTAAAGGAGCAGATCCCACAAAGTTAGTTAAATAGTGAATTGTTTTGAATGTAATAAGTCACAATAAGAGAACACGCTGGTTTTACTTCTAATACTGAGGGGGAATATATATATACGTTAGAAGGGGGATTCAAAGATGTTTTTTTCCCTTGTATAAGTGACAACAGTGGCTTCTTGCTCTGTTGGCATGCATCCCGCTAGGAGTTCATACATCCCTGCTTTACCAATACATGTTCATTGAGAACACTGAAAATGGGAAGGGTTCTTGTCATAGTCAAGTAGGTGCTACATGTAAATCTGGGTATCTAAAAGCACCTCATCCCCTCTGTCACATCCCTTGCTATGCTACTTACGCTTTGCCTAAGCATAGCTGTGCTACATTTTCAAAGCCTGAAAATTATCCACCAAAACTACTGTATGCTTAACCAGCTAAACTTTTTTCTTTCCTTATTTCATCTGACTTCCAAGTTGAAAATGATAGTACATTGTCACAATGCCACATTTCCCTCATTTAAAACTGATGATGTGGTTTTAGTTCAGTTCATCAGTGATTGCTTTAAAATTATTATTAAAAGTAGGTGGTTAATGACTTGCAATGAAACTGATGTTTTCATTCTCTCCTAGATGTATTGTGAAGATTACTGGTGATATGACAGTATCATTCCCAAGTGGGATTATTAAAGTCTTTACCAGCAACCCATCTCCAGCTGTGCTCTGCTTCAGGGTAAAAAACACAAGCAAACTAGAGCAGATTCTTCCAAATGCACAACTTGTATACAGGTTTTGTATTTTTTTTAATATAATATTAAACTACATTATTTGTAAAGTGTGAGTTGTTGTATATGTAAATCAGAACTACATACAGTCTTGTTGATTTGCTAATACATAATTTAGTTTCCAGAATTAATCTTGTTCAGGTCAGTTCACTGCCACCATCAAAAACATCAATGATTATTGGTCTTTAAACTTGTGCGGAGTATAACAGGAGCCATAAAAAAAAAACGGTTTGTAAATGCAGCTGTGTTTTTACATGCATTTTATAAATTACTTTTATACAGTAGTAACAATGGTAAGATTAAATGATGAAGCAGTAGCCTTAAAGGGAAAAACAAGTAGTACGAGAAGAGATACTCCTAATCTAATTTGTCTGTTACTAGTGTAGTGTATTTTTAAGCTGTATCATTTTTTTCAGCAAATCAGATATGTTGCATAGCCATATCTCTCAGGTGTGTAGCAGCTTACTTAACAAAAAAGGCTGCTGTTTGAGTAGAGCTGTTGAAATCACAGCACTTGGAGATCTTAAAAAACTAAATTACAAAAGCTGTAAATACTTAGCAGAGATCTGTTTCAGCTGAGCAGTTTCTGTTTAACTTATTGGAAAAATTATTTGAAAACTAGTTAAATGCTTTTAGATGCTACATCTTTTAAATTACTGAACTAAAGAGAGAATCAGACCATATACATCCATTCTTCTGTATTTAATTTAATTTTGATTATTCATAATGTAATGAACGATTTATACAAAATTAAATTTAATCATTTTTTAACATGACAGTTTATAACTGAACTGTTAGAAGAGCTGTATCTGACAGGATGAATTATACTGGGAAAGTATATTTTGCAAAAAAGTGAAAATGTCTATTATTCTTGTCTGAGTGCTGTAACACTTTTCTAATTAGAAAGGATGCATTTAATGAATATGGAGTTAAAGCCTTATGGTAATAATTTGATTTTTTATCAAATACTGCATAGGTTATCATTTGCTTGGTATTTGTAGAGATTAAAATTTTTAATGACAGTGATGTGGTGATGTCAGAACTTCTGATTTTAATTGCATTTGCTTGTGGAGTGGCAGAAAGATTTCACTGCTGGTTCCATTTATTTAAATTGTGAAAGGCCTCTGTAGTGATAAGTGTTTATCTTCTACGTATTTTACTGAAAATGGAAATTTCATGAATCACAGCACTGTATTGAGAACCAAATTCTAAGTAAATTGGACAGACTACTGGTACACAAGTCACTGTTCTTGGACATTCAACCCACTGCAGTCATATTTACTGTGTTCCAGGTGCTCATTTTCAGCTTTCATTCTGCATGCACACTCTGCACTCCTCCATTGGGATGTATGCAGTTCCTCACTGTATCCAGTCATTGTGATTTAAATTATGTTTTTGAATCAGTTTTCTTAAAAGCTTCATCCTTATTCTAAGTAAACCTAATGCAACCAGAGCTGAAAATATTCTTGGTCTGCAGGGCACCAGACTTCAGGAGCTCCCAAACAGAATTTTGCATCTGCAGTCATGTCTGCTCTTACCTACACATAGAAGTGATATAATAAATTGTTACTAAGATTGAATTGCAACTCTAAGTATCTAAGAAACAATTGTTTATAATAATTTGAAAATCACTCTTAATTGAAAACATTTTGGAAGCTTACAAACACAGTAACACATACAGCACCAATCTTAATTAGCTTTGGTTATGACAACAATGCACTGAGCATTAGTAAAACTGTGTCATAACCAAAGCTAATTATGATTTTAGGTTTTATTCCAAATTGGATAACGATCATTTTCAGATACCACTTTTATCCCCACATCCCATACATCATCACGGCACCTAATTGAGTTAAAATGGTGGTTTCTAAAATGTAAAATCCAAATTCAGCATTAACTCCATCTTGCAATGCAGTTCATCAGTGGAGGAAACTCACTGCTCCACAACCTGGAAGGAGTATATTTACCAGATACAAGAAGCAGTTACTTGTCTTAATATTTAGGAAGGTGCAATTATGTGTTTTAAATCATTAGAACAAATTCTTGCTTGAAATAGTGAAGAAGGGGAAAGATCTTATCTTAATTTTTAGATATCCAAAATAACAAAACTCAGTGCTGCCTTCTGCTTTTTTCTTTTTAGTGATCAGTCACAAAGCGACTCCAATACTAAGGATTTTTGGATGAACATGCAAGCTATAACTGTCTACCTCAAGAAATTATCAGAACAGAATCCATCTGCATCCTATTACAATGTGGATGTTTTAAAGTATCAGGTAAATGCTTTTTTCCCTTTGGAATTTTTTAAGGAACTCTGGCAGATTTCATATCTACAAAGAACATAAAAGAATTGTTCTTTGCCTGTTTAGCATGTGGATGAACTGTCATCCGTCATCTAGACCAGTTCTGGGTATGTCACTGTTTACAATGCACAGGATCTGCCCAGACTTAGTGCATTCCTACTATGCTTCATGTCATTCCCTTGCATTCATGACCTGTTTTGGCTTGCTCACACTTCACTCTAGTTCATGCGTGCAAGCTTCAAACACTCGTTTAAGTATTTGTTAGCAAATTCAAATTTTCCTGGAATTCAGGAGGTTTGGAGGGGTTTGTTTGAGAGTGTCTGTTGTTCATCTCAGTGGCTCATTCGGTCCAAACCACGACAAATTTGTTGTTGTACTGTCTTTGATCTTGTAATTGCACAACTTTTGGATGCTGTAGCTGGTGAATTGTAGTATATGAGAATGTGTGACATTCTCACCTCTCACAATATAATGGAACATCTCATCCTGTAAACCATTCACAGGCACATGAAAGACAAGAAGGTCATGAGGAGCAGTCAGCATGGATTTACCAAGAGACATGATGAGGGATGAGGGGAGAGCAGTGAATATTGTCTGCTTAGACTTCAGGAAGGTTTTTGACACTGCATCCTCATAGAGAAGCTGCTGAAGTACAGGCTGGACAAGCAGACATTTAGGTGGATTGAAAACTAGCTGAATGCCCAGGCCCAGAGGATGGTGTTCAGTGGCATGAAGTCTAGTCGGAGGCCAATAATTAGCAGTATGTCCGAGGGGCTAACACTGAGTTTACAGTCCTGTTTAACATCCTCATTAATAATCTGAACGGTGGGCCAGAGTTTACTCTCAGCAAACTTGCTGATAACACCGAACTGGGAGGACCCTCTAGGTACACCAGAGGGGGTCGTTCTGCCCTCCAGAGGGACCTCAGCAGGCTGGAGAAATGGGCTGACAGGAACCTCAAGAAGTTCAACAAGGGGAAGCGCACCTGGGGAGGAGCAACCTCATGCACTGATATATGCTGGGGGCCACTCAGCTGGAAATCAGCTTGGCAGAAAAGAACCTGAAGGTCCTGGGGCACACCATGTTGAACATGAGCCAACAATACACCCTTGCTGCAAAGGCAGCATATGGTCTCCTGGGATGCATTATAATGAGTACTGCCAGCAGGTTGACAAGGGTGATCCTTCCCCTCTACCTCAGCACTGGTGAGGCCGGAATGCTCTGTCCAGTTCTGGGTTGCCCATTGCAAGAGGGATGTGGACATACTGGAGAGAGCCCAGCAAAGGGCCACAAAGATGAAGGAAAGGGCCTTTCCTATGTGGGAAGGCTGAGAGAGCTGGGACTGTTCAGTCTGGAGAAGGGAACCCTCGGGGGGATCTTACAATGTATACAAATGCCTCTTAGGAGGATGGTGCCAGACTTTTTCCAGTGGTGATCAGTAACAGGACCAGAGGCAGTGGGCACCAGGTGAAACACAGAGAGTTCCCTCTGAACATCAGAAAACACTATTTTGATGTGAGGGTGACTGAGCAGTGAAAGAGTTTTCCCAGAGGGGTGGTGGAGATATTCAAAGGATATCTTGGAGATACTCAAAAGCCCTCTGGACAAAAGCCATCCTGGGCGATTGGCTCAAGGTGACCCTGCTTGAGCAGGGGAGTTGGACCAGATGACCTCCAGAGGTCCCTTCCAACCTGAACTATTCTGTGAATCTGTGAGAAAATGTTCTGGCTGTCAATAAAAAAATCTTCACAAAAACTCAAGACAGACAGACTCCCCTCAAGTGGACAACAGGGATTTGCTAGGCCTGCACTGAAATGGTTGAACATGGAATCATGGAATTGTCAGAGTTGGAAGGGACCTCTAGAGATCATCTAGTCCAGCTCCCCTGCTAAAGCAGGAACATCTAGAGCACATCACTCAGGACTGCATCCAGGTGGGTCTTGAAGATCTCCAGAGAAGGGGACTCCATGACCTCCTTGGAACTGGAGCCTGTTCCAGTGCTCCATCACCCTCATGAAGTTTTTCTTCATATTTGAATGAAACTTCCTATGTTCCAGCTTGAGCCTGTTGCCCCTTGTCCTATCGCTGGAAATCACTGAAAAGAGTCTGGCTCCAACATCCTTTAACCCACCCTTTACATACTTATAAATAAGGTCTCCTCTCAGCCTTCGCTTGTCCAGGCTAAAGAGTCTAAAAGAGGCTAAAAGGCTCCTTGAGCCTTGCCTTGTAAGGGAGGTGCTCCAATCCCTTAATCATCTTGCCCTGCGCTGGACTCTCTCCAGGAGTTCCCTGTCCCTCTTGAACTGGGGAGCCCAGAACTGGATGCAGTATTCCAGTTGTGGCCTCACCAGTGCAGAGTAGAGAGGGAGAATGACCTCTCTCAACCTACTGGCTGCACTCTTTCCTATGCAGCCCAGGATTCCATTGGCCCTCTTGGTAACAAGGGCACATTGCCAGCAGATGGAAAATGTGCTATCTACCAGGACTCCCAGATCCTTCTCCTCAGTAGTGCTTCCCAGAAGATCAATCCCCAACCTGTATTGACACCATCTGAGACAACTGTCTATGTCAAAAAATGAAAGAACCTGTCAGTCCAGCTATTAACACCATTGTAGTTTCCACATCCTCCCAATATACTTTAAAATCTTGGTATACTCAATCTATAAAATGCACCTTAGGTACACAGAATTCCTGAGAAAGATGAAAGGAATAAAACATTTCTTTGGATTGCAGAAATGAGTACTGTGGAAGAATGGTATCTATTTAAGACCTTGGCTGTCAAGGAAAAATGAGGCGTTGACATGCAAAAGCACTGGTAGATAGAAAAGGTTCTGGGCTGCCAAGGAAAGGCAAGAGATAGGCCGTAGAAGGTTCCTCAAGTAGACTATGAAGGTGGTAGATATGCAGCAGGGCAGTAGCACAAGCTCTGCCACAGAAGCAGCAGCATCCAGCCCTCCTGCCACAGGAAAATAATGCTTTGAATAGGTAAGAACTGTTTTGCTGGCTGCCCGTCCCATAATGACAGGTATTGCCCTCTGCTGCTGGTGGCTCAGACAGCTGAAGTGGTGTTGGCACACAACTGCTAAGGATGAAGTAGTTTTGCTCGAAGCAAGCTTCTCATGTGAGGCAGAAGACAAGACTGAAACAAAACTATTTTGACTTATAAAAGTCAGAATAGGAAGAAGCCTCGTGGGCCAGCAGAGTTTCTATCTTTTCTTTAAATATTTTAAAATTAAAAGAACAGAAATTACTTTAGGCTCCAACAGTCTTCAGAATTCTGTGATAAGGACTCAGAGGTCAATTGTTCTCTTGCTCTTTTGTCAGGATTTAGATTTGTATTCATTACTATCATTCCCTAATTCAGCCCAAAAGGGGAACATTTAATTAAGCTGCTTTCAATGGTTTATTCTTTCACAGGTATCTTCAAATGGCATCCAGTCCACTCCCTTGAATCTTGCAACTTACTGGAAATGCAATGCTAGCACTACTGATGTGAGAGTGGATTACAAGTACAACCCAGAGTCTATGAATGTGCCTAGTATGCTCTCTAACGTCCAGGTGATGGTACCGGTAGATGGAGGAGTAACAAACATGCAATCACTTCCACCTGCAAAATGGTAATATTAATACTTTTTATTATTTCAGATTCATGTCAGTGTATTCATTAGTGTCACACACAGCCTGAAAAACTTCACTGGATGAAACAGCTAATTTTTTTTGTCTTGATAAAATGCGTATTATAGATGTTTTAGATATTATCAGAAACAGATCATATGTAGCCAATTCACATAAACCGAGACACTATTCACCCATTCCAACTGCGTAATAATACATGAAATTTCCAGTGTTTGCTTTCTCTTGGCTAATGGACAGGTTAGACATTTTTACTATAGTAATTTGAAATCAAAATCTCCTACTGGTTAAAAAACATGATGTATATGTGTGTTTATAGATATATCCATATATATGGATAATAGGGAGAGAGTAGAGGAAATGCAGTTCTTAAAAAGACAATTGAAATTATTTTAAAACACACCTTAGAAAATGAGGAGCTTTCCATAAGCCAGGTAGCATTGTCTCTCACTTAAAGCATCATGCAGATTATTATCTGACTAGGAACTACCTGTCACCTCCTGCATTTACAGTAGCACTTGAAGTGCAGAGTAGACACAGATCTCAGGTAATCAAGTTTCTACAAGTTTGTGCAAACAAGCAGAGGGCAGTCGGACTAGGCAGAGCAGTACATCCCTAGAGCAAAAGGTAAGCAGAATTCAACTGCTGTGCCTGTGGTTTGGCAGCACATAGGTACTTGCCCAGCTGTAACGTAATTGCTGGACTGTTTATTTCCAAGAGGGTCTTTTTAATGTGAAGAGGGCAAAGAATATCAAGTTGAAGGAAATCAGGCTTTGTTATCCCTGTTACTTTTAGTTTACCTTATAAAGCAAGGTTCAAAACATAAATAAACCTGATGCATTTATCAGATGGGTTCTGATATTTCTGGAGGCAGTACATTTAAATGTGTTACTCGGACAAATCAAGGAATTGTAGAATGCCTAGAGTTGGAAGGGACCTTAAAGGTCATCTGGTCCTAATGCCCTAGTTCATGCTGCTCACAGCTTTAAGTTGACTTTCCTGTGGTGGAACTGCTGCAAAGTGCTCTAGGAGTTAAAATGCCCTGTCAAGTTGGAAACTCCAGTGCTTGTTGCCCTTTTCTGCCCCTTTAGAGCATCAGAAGTTAGCTTAAACCCTGTGTCACTTAGGCCAGCTAGTTTTACTAAAATATGGAAATGGAATGAAGTACATGGTGCCAGGAGGCTCACACAGGGGAAAGCAATCCACATAGCTCTCCCTCATACCATTGTCATGAAGTATAACAAGGTGGCTTTCAAACTGCTCTCAGGGCATTTGGTCTTCTCTTACCCTTGGGACCACAGAGGGTTTTGAGTTGTGGAGCCATAGCCAGGGCTAGTGTTAGCCATATGAAAAGGTGGTGTGTACTTCTGAGCTCTGCTGCTCTGGGGCAACGCAGACACACTCGTCTCTTTTCCTGTTTGCTTTGTATAGTTTTCCACAAGCTTACCTTCAAATCGTCAAGTGTTTATTAACCTCTGTTTAGAGATGTCTGTGATATACTGGTGTAGATTTATGGGAAACAATATGCTAAAACTGGTGCTTACAACTAACCTACCATTCTCTCACAGGAATGCGGAGCAGATGAAAGCATATTGGAAAATATCTAGCATTTCGGAGAAGTCTGAGAACGGAGGCAAGTTGCACTTTTTTGTTTTTATTTCCTTGTACAGAAAAACTGTAACAGTGAAAAGGTAGTCATTTTAGCATCTATGCCCTCATGTCTGTTTAACAGGTCTTCTCGTGCTGTATCCTGTTTACCTTCTTCTCAATTAATTTCCTTCTGAGCGATTCCATTAACAGTGTTATGTCAAAATACAAATTTATTAATTAGCTATTACAGGAAAAATAGTGAAGCCCCCTGAAAGCAGTAGCTCTAAATGTAGTTCATTTTAGTAGCTCTAAAATGGAGTTAGTCTGTAGACTGGGTAGGAAATTATTACTTCAATGCCATTTGGAAATAAGCAGCTATTCAAAGGCAAATATGTTTAATATCTCTGTCTTTCCATAAATTGACAATTGAAATAAAGTAGAAAGAGGTAAGTGGAAGAATTGAGGGGTGGGGGGGAAGTTCTACAAGTCCTGTGTTGAGATAGGTAGACTCCACAATAGATGATCCTTGACCAACATTTTGAGGGTCTTTCTTTTGACCATATACAGCTCTAGGAAAAAAATGAATCTATGCACATCTGCTCAGAGTGGTAATTGATACAGCATTTTGTAAGGTACCAATAGCTGTCCTCTGCCCAGCTGCCTTTCCCTGAGCCTGGAAAGGGAAGACCTCTTCTGTTCCTGCACAGGCTGCAAAGTTGTGGTCATAATTCAGACCAAATCAGAGAGAATTTTACCTGACAGAGGTTGTTGCTGTGACCTGGTGTACTTTGTCATTCACTGACCTCACAGTTCTTTGCCATCTCTCTTCCAAATGATTACTTGGCATAGACCTCTTTTATTTTTTTTAAATCCCTTTTCCAAACTGTGGAGAAGAAACTATACTAAAACACAAACGTGGCCAGATGAAGAGCTACTGTGTACCTGCAGAAGAGCACAAAATGGGCTGCCAGTGATGCAGATTGCATCCTGTGTATTTCCAGTAGACTCAGACATATCCCTCTGCTGTATTCCCTTCTCACCATCTTTCTTCCCCTTTTCTTTGAGTATAAACACATAATGTTCAGTAAAGGAAGCAATACTATGCTGGTCTTACACTTGCAGAAACAAAGGGAGCAGTTGCACAAACACTGTCAATGTCTTGAAGTCTTCTTTATTTTGGTGGACTGGGTGGTAAAATGTTTGGGGTTTTTTAAGGTCCAACACATTATGTGAGCTGTCAATTGCAGACAGAAATAAAGCACAGACCAAACTTTCAAAGTATGTGAATATGTAAGTTTCCAAGCTTAGAGTGGAAAAAAGTTCCAATTTACCCAAACTATGACAGACCTACTGAAGACATGAAATGGACCTTAAGCCAAATTTATTAAGAACAAGCTATTGCATAAAACAATTTTGTTCATTAACATTCACCCCATTAACATTTCATGTATGAACTTTTCTCATTATTTCACAGTTCCTATTGACTAAGAACTGTAAAACAACGACAAGTTGTTTTAAAGAAGTAAAAATACCTGACTTTCATTATTCCATTATTAATTATTTAAATCTATTTTTTCCCCAGCATATTTTGCAAGAACAAGAAAAGACTTAAGACCTTTTAAATGCCTTGCATTGACTACAGAAATGTACTTAAAGTAATTCTGAACTATTACTACCTTACAGTAGCATCAAGGTGATGACACTTCACCACTGTCTCTGAAAAAACAACTGAAACGTGGGGAAAAGCATTTAATCAGACCTTGTCTTTATTACAAAATAAGAATTTCTTTCCTGTGGGTACATTTCTGTATTTATTCCAATGGTTTTGTTCCTGTACATTAATCCAGACAGATTGTGACATCTAAATATTCTGATATACTTTCAAGTCTTCTAATGAAAAGTAGTACATACAAGATAGGTGGTATTAAATACTTGCAGAACAGTAAGCAAAAAAGATGATTATAGGGACCAATCAGACCTTTCAAGTAGTAAGAGATAACCAGGCCGTCTGATACCCACATTCTGTATAATCTTGCAGAAATGTGTATTGTTTCTCTATAAATCACTCACTAGTCATTATCTTAAAGGCTATATTGGGAAAACCAGAATTGAACACTCATCTCTTTTGACAGTTGATGTAGGACTGCTGCTAGGAATAGATCTCAAAGGTCACTGTCTTAGTTTCACTTCGTAACTTTGGAAGATTGTCTTGCTCTTGCAAAAAAAACAGCTTTTCAGTTTTGTTATTTTTATAGGTTCTGGATCCCTCAGGGCAAAATTTGAGCTTTCAGAAGGACCCAGTAAACCAGCAACACTTGCAGTGCAATTCATTAGTGAAGGAAGTACCCTTTCAGGAGTAGATGTAGAGCTCGTAGGCACTGGCTATCGGCTTTCCCTCCTTAAGAAGAGATTTGCCACTGGTAAGACACTGACATGCTTATATATTCCAATTAATATTATATATTCTATAGTGTTAAATTATAAAATATGAAACTGTTAATTAAGTGATGCATAAAAGGTTACTTTTAATTAAAATGTGGCTGAAAACTCTTTCATAGAGGTTTTGTTTTTCCGTCGTTACTGAAACTGCTGCAGGAAAATACTGACAAAATCTGGTTTACCTACTAACTGCAAAAAACCTACCTTTATTTTTCAGGACGGTATATGGCAGACTGCTGATGTGAAAGTCATTGGATCAAAGGAGTGGAAGAAGTTCTCTCTGCCCTCTACTTTTCAAACACTATCTTAACATGCATTAATGCTTTTTCAAAATGTTGACCTACTTTGAGGCTGAACTACAGAACAGAAAATGCACTTTTAAAAGTCATTTTGCAAACTTTTTATTACTTTATAATAGCACTGATGTCAACTTCAACACTGTCTGTAAATGATCAACTGCAATATTTGGGAATTTTTTTTTAAATTCTAGTAAATTTATATAGATGAAGTAAAAATAGTAATCCATAGTTGTAATGAAAGTATGAAATCGTATGTTATACTGTAAACATTAAACCTAAAAATGTAGGAGAGCAAGTAAGAAATATTTGCGCTTTCCATAAGTAATATTCATTTTTCAGATTTTTCAATTGCCAGTTCTTAAAGAAGGCAGAGGCAAAGTCTCATGTAGTTCTTCTGTCCACTCAAGCCACAAAAATAACAAAGTTGGGGATCTATAAAAGAAATGTAACTTGATGCTCTTGTATCATATATTATTAACATGTAAGTTGTTTTCTATAGTTTTTTCTTAAGTGCAATGTGTTACAAAATTGCAAAAGACAGCAGAGATTTACTTCAGTTAGTAAATTTTATGGGTGTTGTGATTGTTTTCATTAATGCTGTAGATTTAATTTATTTTTCTATGAATTGCATAACATTTGTGCCTTTTAAAAAAGCCTGTGCCTATCCAATTTATTGTTCACGTGCCTCACTTCCTTTTTTAAAGTTTGGCTCTCTGTCAAGGAAGCACGGTGTTTGTATAATACACACAACTTTATAAAAATTCCTGCAACGGGGATTGATTTAGAAGGCAGATTTGCAAAAACTGGAGATTGTTTTAAAAGAGGCTTAAAATACTGGATTACTTCCTCATGGGGTAATTGCAATAAATGCGGCTGTAGTAAGGGAGATGCATCACGCAGGACTCTGAGACAGTAACTTTAATATCACCAAAGATGAGAATCCTGAAAAATGACTGAAGATGGTAAAAGCAAACTTGTGAAAGCAAACGGCATTTCCCTTCACTTTGACTGCAAATCTTCGGACTTGGAGTGCTTTTGGGGTTGTGTGATGTGAATGTAAATATAGTACTTTAGGAAGAATAGCATTTTAAAAGGGGATTTTATGGCAGCAGGATGACAAGTACTGCCATTTCTATTAGTTTAATTTTTTTGTATAACCACCAATTTTAATACTTGTTTTGTCATCTAATCTGCTTGCCACAGTCTAAGCACAAGTAAGTGTCACATTAGTAACGTTTTTTAAAGCAAGTCACTAACTTAGAAAATGTTCTTCTATGTATTTGTATTATAAAGTGTCTTTTCAGTGCCGAAACCAAAAGTATTGGGGCAAAATAATTCAATAACCTGCATGTGAGAATTTCTTATGAACATTTTGAATATGAGTATCTTTTTCAAATTCTCTATTAAAACAATAAAACATGCTTGAACTAATTCATGCAAAACCAGTGATGAATTGGACTGCTGAAGCTTTTCCATAAATTAAGGCTACATAAGTTCTAATGTATACTACACACTTTTGCAGACAAGAGTTCCACTGTTAGCACTAAGCACATACTGTACTATAGATCTGATTGGAAGAGTGTATTTGACTCGTAATTTCTAATCTTATTGAATGATAAATTTCTCACTCATTAAATGGTACAGTCTTTTTACTGGAATCTTAATTGTAATCTGCTTTGCAATCAAATTGTTTTCAACATGGCAATATGTTATTAATGAAAACCCAAAACTGTATTACTATTTTTAATCAAGTGTTACTTTCATTTCCAAGTCAAATGAAGTAGTTGTTTCAGCACTTTTTTAAACTAGCCTTCATTCAGATGATTATATATACATTTGCTTTGGGTGCAGGTTACAATTTTGAAGCCATACAAGTTTATATAGACTTTTTGTAAAGAAATTCAAAAACAATGTAAAAAGTACATCTGATTAAAAAAAACCCTATGTAGCAAGCTGGTTCTTGCTTATGTATACAGCAATATCCGTTGTAGCTGCCTCCTAAGAAAATTGATTTTAAACACAACTCTAAAGGATCTGATTTTTTATAAATTGTTACTACGTCAAACTGTAAATTAGATCATACAAGTTTATCTTACAAAAACTGTAAATACTTCTGATTTTTCATAAAATGTAAATTTAAATAAAATTGCACCCATAATAAACATGTAATATATAATTTAAATGCTGATTTATACTGCCTATACTTTTGCAGTTAGTTCCACAGAGCTTCTAAGCAATCAGATAATAGAACAAAACCATGCCTGTATTAGAACATTTTTTAAGTGTTAGTTGATTTTTGAGGGATAAGGGATAGAGATAATACATGAACTCTTCTATATATTTAAAAAACACCACAGAGGATGTAGATGGAAAGATGACTTCTGTGAAGAGTTGCATCTTTACTAAACTGGAATGCCTGAGATGTCTACAATGGCTTATGCCTTACTAAATTTATATGCTTAACTAGTAACTTAGATTAGGCAAAACTGCAGATATGTTTATCAGAAAAATCTCTCTATAAATAGTGCTATCAAATACAGTATGTTGCCTAACTTCCTTAATATGCTGAGTGCACAGGAAAAAAATCAGTGGCACAGTTAAACTAATTCTTTCTGGTTTCTTATGTTCTACCTGTCAAAAAAAGTAGATTATTTAAGTACTACTTTATCAGTCTGAGAATAGTGCCTCTCAGTTGTGAGCACAGAAACAAAAGCTGAAACTGAACAAATGCATTTGGGTCTGTTTCTTCCCTATGACTCCCACAGCCTGTATAACTTTAGTAAGAAATTACTTATTAAATGGGCTGTCTCAGCTGGCTGGATGTCATTGCAGTAAGTACCATTCTGGTCATGCTGGAAAGCAATAGTCCAAGGGCTTGATTCTTATCTTCTGGGGGAAGGCAGGAGCGAAGAACGCAAGGGCCCGATGGTCAGGCCAAACGGTCCACCCAGCCCCATAGCCTGTCCTCAGCAATGGCCAAAGAACAGAGCTCACAAGCCGTTTCTGTCTGCTCCCCAGCATCCTCAGTTCCTCGTTAGGAATGTAAAAGGGTATGGCTCTGCTCAGCTCTTCTGGCATGCATTGAACTTAAAGTATCAGCAATCACTGACTGCTCTTGGCACTGCTGTTAACATCTGACTTCTGTTACTGTGTGCCAGTGCCCATGGCTATATACTACTCACAGCTGCTATAAACTGGATTTGTGCTGCTCCAGCAGGTTTGTCATAGTATCTAAGTACACGATCAGGTAGTTTTTCAGGGATTACTGCCTACCCCTACCAGTGCCAAATAATATTTATGTAGGATATTTGAAAGAGCTAAGCTATTTGATTATCTACTGGAATGGCATGGGAATTAGTTACAAGTGTGGTGAGTTTTGCTATCTAACTAGAAAGGAAGGTCTTGCATCACGACGAGGAGGCTTACATTTCAAGTCTTGTGTGTTCAAGAAGTTTAAGATAGGCATCTTAGTATCTGTGCAGCTTTTTGTTTTCTTGGAATTGCTAGATAATTGGTTTCCATTTCAGTTGTCACAAAAGGGCAATTTTACTTTAGAGCATGCAAGAAAAAATTCAGGAATTCCTCCGAGGATAGAATAAGCTAAAAACAGTTCCAAGTACTAAAGCAGCAAATAACATATTTACTGTGTGGTGCTCTTCATAGGACTGATTACCAAGCATCTTAATTGAACACTTAATGTATTTTTTCACTTCACCATATTATCACACTATTGAGTATTCCTTCTCAACTCACTTTGACCTCAAAGTTTTACTGTTTACATGTTTACTGACATGCTGATTTTTAATTCTCCCTTAGTTCATTCAACAACCTGTAGAAAGCATACAGTCTTTAAAGACTAAAATACTCTTAAAAAAACACAAGAGGCCTCTTCTGGATTACTTACTAAACATTTAGTACTCAAATTCTACATTTTCTGTAGCTGCTTTCACTTCCTTTGAATCCATTCTTTCTGGTTTAAAATCTGGGATGGCTATTTTAATTACTATAACATAAAGTATGATTTTGTTTGCCATTGTCCCAGCTGTGTTTCTTTTAAAAAGTCTTGTTCTGTAACTTAGCTTTTCTTTTTCATTATTAAAGCTCAGCTATTTAAAAACAAAAATTAATGACCACAAGCCATAAATCATGCCATCTTTTCCATTCTGATTATGATTCAGCTTTTCCTTATAGCATCACCCAATCTGCCTTCTTTAAGCTCCCATTTCCTAAGTTGTGTTTTCAGCTCCAGAAAGTTAGCAGTCGTAACATCTTCAGCGGTGACTCGGTTCTTCCTTCATCATGGTTAAAAGCAGCAGCCCATTTTTACAATAGTTGCTGATTCTCCCCTCCAGATGTTCCCTCCTGCTTTGTAATTAGATAATATAATAGCCACAGCCTTCTCTTCCCCTTGCCACTACTGTCATTGGTAAGTTATATGAATAGTCATCACTAATACAGAAATGTTAAAGCTACCCCAGTCGTAGCACTGGTGAGACACTGCACCAGTACAACTTGAGAAGGAAAAAAACCAAAACCAACACAACAGCCCGAGCTCAAAATCTCTTATTCACCTTCCACCTCTGGAGCCTTACAGGACTGTGGATTTTGACAGGGAACCAAAGTCTGGACAGAACTTTCAGCCCCTGATGAAGCACCTGATTTCATTCTTGAATACAAATTTCTTCTCCACATGTTAGAATCCCTCAGCATCTGTGTACAAGTCCCTTCTTGCTTCTGAGCAGTTCCCAGATTGACAACACACACGTGAGCGCAGGAGGGCTGGTGCAGGCCATGATCTGCCATCTCTGCAGTGGACATCTCTCCAAAGTCTCACCACTCTATTCCCACGCACTGGCCAAATGCTGCTGCAGCTTTTCTCCTGCTGAAATCCCATTTCCATGTTTTGAGTCACTTAATAGTAAACAGTAGGCTGGATGTCTGCTTCTAGTGAGAAGTTAGAATAATTTAGTTTTATTTAAGGTCTAAAATGCAGAATATTGCTTGATTTAAGAACATCTTGTATACCTAGGACAAGAAATAGCCTCAGACAAATCCACTGTTACTCTGGCATAACTTTTGGTAATATATAGCAAACACTACAGTCACAGGAGACAGAGTAAGGAAATTACATGGAAAAGCAGATAGGAGCTCCAGTGTTCCCTTTAGATTCAGGGGGAGAATATGTGTTTCACACAACTTTCCCATAAAGGAGTTGAAAATTTAAAGAAAAAAGACATCAAGGCCATTACAGCTATCCTCTTGGCATGTTGCAAGATACTTGAGGGCATCCTCAACCTTCTCAAAACAACCAAAGTTGTTTCTTGCTTTAATGCTGTGGGGGACCATGCAAGATGTCTCCCCTGGCACAAAGTGCTGCTCTGTCTGTGTAGCTGTGAGCTAGAACTTGGTATTACAGTGCTTAGCGCTGATGGAGCCCGAGGAGCACGGTCCACCCCAGCACTTGCCCTGTCTTCCAGGCAACAATCAGCTTCCCAGGGGGAGATGTGAGGAGACCAGACCCCCATTTCCCTGAGCTATGGCCTTCAGATTGCTCAGGGCCACAGGACTTTTGCCAGCTGATCCCCAAGAGGTGCCACAAAACCACACATTAGAATTCAGAGGTTTTTGGCAAATAGCATCATCTACCTTTTCCCCTAAGGGATCATCCAGATTAAAACAGACCTACAATAACCTGGTTTTGGTAAAAAAGAGTAAAACCAGAATTTGTGTTTCAAGGAGCAGTTCATCCCCTATGTAGGCAGCAACAGTGCAGTCTCCTGCTTTTCACGCTACCCATGGCTAGGAAAAGCCTAACTTGTTGACACAAGTTAAAAAGAAGAATACAAAAAATGTTGCATCTTTCTTAAAGTGGTAACTATCACCTCAACACCACTTTTTAAGCAACAATTGTGCTGAGTTTTATGGTTAAATAGTTACTCCCAGCCCAGAAGAACAAACTTAACTATACCTCCAATTCAGGTCGTCAGTAAAGGCAAGTGTGTTTGTACCAACACACAGCAGGAGCAGTAGTATCCAGAAGAGATTTTCACTATTTCAAATATTCACAACAGTCCACAAGCCATTATTTTAGAATCTGGAGCCAGTCTTAAGAGCTTGCTCCTATGTCCAACATAACTGTTAACTGGTAACCTTTGGAGTCTCCTGCTACTATATTCAAACAACTATTATCTCTTCTATTGTTGGGTTTGTTTAGGTTTTTTTCTGGAATTAAGAAAACTTATTAAGTTTTAATTAAGAAAACTAATTAAGAAAATTAGAGTAGTTTTAAGAACTTGTTTGAACGGTATCTGCCACCACCCCTATGGCCAGGCCAAAGATGGGTTATCCAACTATATTAAAATTCTTGTTAAGTCTCTTCTGGACACTTTCCTTTAGTTAAAGGGTCTTCTATTCTCTTAGACTTTTAAAAGCATTCTGTACTTGCCTCTGTATCTCGACCATGAATGTTTAGCAAAGCCTTCTTCACTTCTCTCCCAGCAAGGTAGGCCTTTTTATTGTTATTGCTGCCATTAGCTTTATTTAAAGACACAAATTGTATGTTTACAACAGATGCACAACCAGATCTAACCAGAAGTTTACAAATAATGATTCAAATGAGTGTTAGACCACATCAGGTACACTTCAGTGTTCTCCCCAGACTGTACTGTCTCTACAGAGACAGCATATTTTATGCACTCCACCGTCATGTCATCTCTGTAACCCAACTATGGTAATTGTAGTAATTACCATTGGTAAGGTGGGGAATTACCAGGTCAAGGTGGGAAATATGTTAAAAATGTGAGAGCATTTCTGCAGTGAATAAACTGGTGCCATCTTTCCATACTGCCCCACGGTTCAAGAGACCTTCTTGCTGTAGTCAAGATGTACTTTTAAAATGGAACACCCAGGGCTGCTGGTAAAGACCACATTGGAACTACTTACAGTCTGCTCACACCTGGACTTGGAGAGACACTGTTTGCATTCCACTGATCTGCTGTCAGCCGTAACTAATCTTGGAGACTCCCTTTAGCCTCTCTCTCTCACGAGTTAAAAAATTCTGCGCTCTGATAATTTGGTTCAGCAGCTACTTTCCTCTGGGAGGGTCCTAAACTCTGCAGAAGCTCCCACGCTTCCTGGCCATGGGCAGATTGTGGGCAATTCATTTATAGTGCCCCAAACTGAGGTGAAAACTGGGGTCTGGAGCATAGAGGTTGTGGCAAGAAAGAAAACATGAATGAAACACGCTCTGATGCAGTCATCAAAGAAAGAATCATAAATTATACCTCATCATTATACCTTATAAATCATTCTAAACTGCCTGGCTGGACTGAACAACCAAATATTCGTGACAATCAAGTCACCATTACTTGAATGCATTTGTTGTTTATAATCAATCAGGTTCAAATAGCATGGGCAGGTGGTACTTCAACGGGTCAGATTTCAGATTTTCTAGATGCTCATAAAGCAATAATCCAATGATTGAATGTCTACACTAATTAAAACTGATCAAACTGGCTTAGGCTACAGCTTCACGAGGAGCCAGTTGAACAGTTCAATGTTGCCAAAAGACACAGGCCATGCTCTCCATCTTCACCCACCACACCTTGTAGCAGCTCTGGCATGCATCATATCTGTTAATGAGTCAACTCACCAACTAAACATTCATCAAACCCAGGAATAAAAAAGAAAAGGAAAAAAAAATATTTATGCTCAGTTAATCCAACCGAAGCAGCTTGCAGCAGGGTCCAGCAAACTCTAGGTACAGGAATTCCTGACCCAAGAGCAGAGAAGGGGTGGGGAACGAGATCTCCCCCTTTTGGCAGCAGCACATCATCAGCCTGGCTCAGCTGTTCACTAAACCGCAGCCAGAGAGGGGAATCAAACGCAGTGACATAATGGAAGACTTCTCTTAATAGTGGCTATAAACCCTGAAGTCATAAACTGTAAGAGATTGATAAGAAAAGCAAATAAACACAGGGGGTAGGAGGGTCCATGTAGATAGTTTAACTGAGGGTTATAGGAAGGAGCTTGTTCTGAAAAACAATAACAAAAATGTTTCACTTCCACTGTGTTACTGGACCCCTACTAGCTGGAAATGCCAGAATCAGTAAGAACATAAAACAGGGGGAAAGAAAATTGTTCAATAAATATTTTGCCACATTTCTTAAAGAATATCTAGATTATGTAGTCACGTGGCAAAAATACTTTGCAATCCAGCAGTATCTAAAGAGAGATGTTAACACATCATCTACTAAAGCTAAATATTTTTAAACCAGCAAATCAGATAAAAAACACCCAAGAATTTAGGAAGTTGAATAAGCCATACTATGGACCATTAATTTTTATTTCAGTGAATCTGAAAATGCAGGAGAGTATTGGAAGATTAGAAGAAAGCTAACACTGCATCATTTAAGAAAAAAAAAAAAAGAAAAGGTGACAATCCAAATAACTGTAATATAAAACTTGGTAAGAAAATTAAAATGCAGTTAAGATAATTAGTATCAGTCATGGATGTACCGAATAGAGGTCTTAAACTAAATTTAGGATTAGGTTAAAAATCTGGATCATTAGAGTAATAGGGTCAAAGGAAAGAAGATTTATGTAAGATACCTGATTTAGCAATACACAACGTCTTAGTTTATAACTAGTGCAACGCAAGAACATGACAGATTTAAAAATTAATCTTAACACAACTAAATTGGGAATTAACTTTAAGCACCTTTCTGGTGGATTCCTGCAGACTTTATAGTACTTAATATTCTTCCAGTTACCTGGCATTAAAAAAACCTTAAGTTTTGCAAATCACTAATGACTGGAAGGGGGAAAAATAAGCTAGATCTCATGTACGAACAGTTTTTCCCACTCAATCATCACACAAAATGACAGGAAAAGACACTAAGATCAAATAAATAAGGACAAAACAGCCTGTCGCTTTGGGATAACTAAGGACTTTTCTGAACTATTCTTGAAAGACATCCAGGGCTAGAACCGCTGACAACAAATCCATAGGTCTTCGTGGGACCACTGAAGAGCTGAGGCTATAAGGGATCTCTGGAGATCACCTAACTATTTGCCTTGCTCAAAGCAGGGGGCAAAGACCTCAAGTCTTACCAAACTAATGGACTCTTCAGAGACTGAAATGTGGGTTTTAACAACAAAAAAGGTCCAAAAAAGTGTGATTTCCGTGGAACCGAGCATTCTCCAGTTTACCAGTACAAGCCCCTCCACACTATATTGGCTATCTGGACCTTCTGTTAGGTCAGTAAGCATCGATTTAACTCCTACCTTATTCTTTTCCTCCTTTTACACACAATCACTTGATTGAAGCTCAATTCTCAGCATCGTCTTTCAAGTTTTTCTTCTGAAGAAAAGAACCTGGAGAAAGGTTGCTTTTACTTTCTTGACCTCAATGGAATAGCAAGGTAAGTCATTGTTTTCATTTACTCGCTTCCACCTCAGTAAAACTAGGTATCTGCCATCTTTTACTTCAGCTTGAATGAATGGAAAAGACATAGGCCAATGTGCCAGATCTGCCTATACAAAAGAGTTTGGGAGACAAGGTTCACTTCAGACTGACCTAAAGGTCCTACCGAGAGGTAATTTCTGAGCTTCACCTACTCCAAGCTACCTCTTTCTACATCCTGTCCTAAATCTCGTCCATCCACAACAGAAGTGACACTTTCTGCCCTACATACTAACATGCTTAGATTTTCTCTGTTTGGACAGAATACATTTCTGGTGTTGCTTTCTCCGAGGGTCCTCCTGCAATCTCCACCCACCTTTTCCCAGTGTCCATGTCAGATCCTATGAGGCCCTTAAAGACAATTAAGCTGCCTGATACGATTCAAGCATTTATGGGACCAAGTCAAACATTCTTATTCCTTAACTGAGTGCTCTCCCCCCAAAGCCGATGTAAAATTCTACACACCACAGTATAGCGAGGGACAGGGCAGAGAAGACACAAACCTTGGTGGAGCAGTCTTTGAGAGGAGGGAAACCAAACTCAAAGAGGATTTTCCCCTCTGTGAGTGAAACTATCAAAACAAAGCTAAATATCACCTGGGGTGCTCACAACATAAAAGTTTCTTACAGAATGAAAGAACTGATTAGACACTGAAATAGCAAGAATCTAGATGGAAACTGTACAGGCAACTGTGGTAAAATTAGTAAGAGCTGACAATCTAATAGTCTGGTAACTTCCATCTAAAAAGAAATGAGATTTCATCACAAATATTAAGAAGAAAAAAGAAAAAAAAAAGACTGCTGAACTAATCACAGTTCATTACCACTCGTTATTCTTCTCCCCAGGAAAAAAAAATTTCACACTGCAGAAGTTCGTCCCTCCTGAAGTTGCAGTATCACAACATCAAATTAAATGCTCTCATTTTTTGTGTCTGATAGATGATTTAGTCTTAGCTAATAAATGTGTCAGACACACACAGAAAGCCTCCAATACATTACAAACAGTACATCCTGCACTTTTCACACAACATAAAATTCTACCTTTGCAAATAGTCTTCCAGCCAACAAAAAAAGCTGCACAGGTAATGTTACAGAGATAAATTTATCTGGTTGACAGCTTAATACAAATTTCAATGCTCTGCTGGCAGAAGAAGAAACAAAGTGCAATATGACCAGATATGCATCAGCACTAGAATGTTTGAATGCAAAAACTATTTTCCAAAACTGTACTCAGAAGGTAATTTTGGTTAATACTAACCAAGGAAGATTACTTAAAGGAGTGCTTAAAATATGTATCAAGCCAGTATCATTTAGCACACAACCTGGTAAGGTTTTGCTCTACAACCTTCAAAGAGATATTATTTCCCGTTCAACAGGTGTCAATCCAAACGGGCTCAGTATAGTTTCCTTAGCTCTGGTATCACTAGATACAGTGTCACCATCGCTCTTGCATAAATATTGATCCTTTCACTAAGACAGATGAAAACTATCACATTTTGAACACTCAACTCAAGCGCTTTCAGCAGCGTGAACCCCAAAAGAGCAGGTCTCGTGTACTTCCAAATGGATCCTCACTTACAAATGACCTCCTCCCTGGGACCTGCCCTCAGGCTGTGAAGTTCAAGGTTTCTCTTCTACTCAAACTCTGCTGTATTTTGGGCAAACACAAAACCAGCACCTACAGCTCTGGAAAATATAATAGGATGGGAGGACAAAACCACATGGAAGCAAAATACCAGGAAGCAGTGAGGATAGGCAGGAGAAAAATTAGAAGGGCCAAGGCTCAAGCAGAGCTCATCCTGGCCACTACAGTTAAGAATAACAAAAAGGGTTTCTTTCAGTATGTAAACAGTAAAAGGAAGATTGGGGAAAATGTGGGCCCACTGATGAATGAGATGGGCACCCTAGTGGTGGAAGACACAGAGAAAGCAGAGTTGCTGAATGCCTTCTTTTCCTCAGTCTTCACTGCTAAGGCTGCCCCTCATGAATCCCTGGCCATGGAGGCAAAGGGGAGGGTAT
>JAOQGH010000019.1:27312611-27423173 GCA_025769975.1 Gallinago jamesoni | reverse complement strand
CGAGGGGTAACGGGCATAAGTTGGAACACAGGAGGTTCCACTCAAATATGAGGAAAAACTACTTCACGGTGAGGGTGACAGAGCACTGGAACAGGCTGCCCAGAGAGGTCATGGAGTCTCCTTCTTTGGAGATTTTCAAGACCCGCCTGGATGCGGTCCTGAGTAACATGCTCTAGCTCTAGGCAATCCTGCTTCAGCAGGGGAGTTGGACTAGATGGTCTCTACAGTCCCTTCCGACTCTAATAATTCAGTGAAATTCAGTGAAACTGAAATACAAGACTCCCAGACCACAAAAAGTAAACACCCTGACCTTGCAGCCTAGAAATAAGCATTCAGCCCTCAGAGTCCTTTCTCCTGGGCTGTGGCCACATTTACATTTAAAAGTTAACTGAACTCAGTCAGTGACACACCACCAACCTGCATCTTTTCCTGGTTAAGTGCACACCCAAACTACCAGCCTGGTGTTCTCTTTAAAGGATTCCCGAGGGCAAGAGGCAGCACCCACAGCCCCCTGGCCAAGGAAGGGGTCTCTGCTGCAGACCCCTGTGCTGACCCCTCTGCAGCACACCGCAGCGCTCCTCGGGCCCACCTTCACTTCCTTGTCCCCCTCCACACTGACGAGCCACAGGGTAAGGGCTACCAGCACCACCAGCTGAACTGCCATGCCTTTCTCTTAAAAATCAAATGCAAGTGTGATAAGCAAACCCAACATATTAAGATGCAGATGTGAGATACGAACCGAGCTCTCCCAGCCAAAACAAAGCTATTTGATTTTTATTAGGGTTAATGCATAACTGCTTTGAATGTTATTAATTTTTAATCACTTCTCTCTAAACATCTTTATTTCCTTTCAATACTTAAAGGGGGTTTGTAAGAAGGTCGGGGACAGACATTTTTGGAGGGCCTGCTGCAACAGGACAAGGAATAATGGTTTTAAACTTGAAACTTGAAACAAGTTTCAGACTTGATATAAGGTAGAACTTTTTTACACTGAGGGTGGTGAAACACTGCCCAGAGAGGTGGTAGATGCCCCATCCCTGGAAACATTCAAGGTCAGGTTGGACTGGGCTCTGACCAATCTGATCCAGACGAAGATGTCCCTGCTCATGACCTTTAAAGGTCCCTTCCAACCCAAACCATTCTGTGATTTATTCTATCATTTACTAACAGTAATATTGAACAAGACTGTTGCATTCACACATTTTTTAGAGAGATGGCGCGAAGGGTAGGAAAGAAGGTTTACAAAGAAGAGGCAGTGACCACCAGCCGAGTCACGAAACCCCCTGCCAGGTCCTGAAGAGAGCAGTCATCTCAGTGCTGTTATAGGGTTTCTCCCAGTTCCTTCTGGATGAGGGATCTCTCAGGTCACCAGGGTACACTGCATGAGCACAATCCACTCAGCCGCTGTGCTGTGGGAAGGCACCAATGCCTGGTTCACCCTGCCTTTCCAGTGTAGCCAGCACAATACCCTTTTCTGCGGTTCTTTTGTAGCTATCTGCCAAACTGCAAAGAAAAACTATTTCAGGGTTAATTAAGTTTGGTTCAAAAGCTTACTGAATGTTGGCAGCAATGTTTTTGTCATTTCTGAGCCCACGAACTGACAACTCTAATAAAACAAACATTTTTATACCCCCATATTTCTAAGTATAGCTCTTTTGAGTCTACCAGAACTTAAATAAACAAAACCACACAGTTCTTAGCTATTCAGCTGAGCTTTGCAGTCGCTATGCACACTGAGTGTTTGCTGTGAACTAGCCATACATAACTTAATGGGAGTTGGAGAACGCTTTTGACTTCTGCGCCATCATCTCATTTGGTCCACGCCATCACAGCAGGCAAGTTGTGAAGCAAATTTATAAAGTAAAATTTACCACGCGTTACCTCCATACGTTCTTCATCAGCTCTTGCTTCAAAGTATACCAATAAAAGGTCAGCTCTCACTGAAACAAAGCCAGTAGCGCCAGCCTTGACTCAACAATCTTGTACTGTTTCAGAAAAACACAACAGAAAAGCTTCCAAGTGCACTGTGAAATATAAACAATATTTCTCTAGTGGTTATGTTCTCATCAGGACAGTTTAGGACAGTCTGGATTCTCTCACTGTGTCTTCAAACACCTGAACAGCTTCTGCAGATCATATTTAGTGTTTTTTAACTGAAGAACGATTTTAGCACATCCAGTATTTCATATGTCTAATATAAAAAGAAAAATTTCTAACAGCTGTGATTTTTTTGATCAGTCTCATATAGCTCATAGCAGATTAACATATCTTCTGCACAGTGGAATTTTATTCTAGATGTGACATACTCACTTTAGTCTTACTTACTGCATTCATGCCCTCATTTCTACAGACCATCATCATTAGGCACACAATCCAAACCACAAAAATGGCTTTACCATTTATAAGCAGTTCGCTAATTTAAAAAAAGATGAATGGAAAGTTAGTAATTTTCATTTATATTTCATCAGATTATTGCCATAAGTAGCAGCTGCCACCAAAACAGCCTTGACTAACTCCCAGCCAATAATTTGTCAACAATTATATTATGCTCATCATCCCCAATGTTAATCTTCTTTTCAGTGTCTTCACAAGTGTTACTGTGACACTAGAAATAATTTCAAAAGCAGTGATTTTCTAGTAGTTCTGAGTTCCCTGTCATACTCCAGGTGCAAATGCACCGTGGCATTCCATAGCTCCATCCTCCATTGCAAGCATTCCATTGCTTTCCATGCCAGTCCAAAATACTTTGTTTTCTCTGTCAGCATCCACATCCAAAAAACACTGTCATACAGCTATGTCCAGACCTCACACAAATAACTCTTTCAATACTTTCCTGTATGGCAAAAACCCCTTTAGTTCCATTTTTTGCCAAATATTACCACTTAGGGTCTGGAATTAAAATATGCATTACTCATAGTTAAACAGTTACTACATTAAAAGGTTAAAAAAACAGTTTTAAAAGTAATTTTTATTTTAAATCACAAGATATGGCTCAAGATCATGGTTTTATGACTGCAGTCATATGCTTGGAATCAACACTTAATCCACTGAAAACTCACACCAGGCTGAGTCAGAATCTCACAAACTGAAGGATGATATTCCTGAAATCCCTTCTTTCATCACTGGTATCAAATCCTGAAGCCCAATGCTACAAGAAGACCAAGTGGTGGATGGAGGGGAAAACCTGATTACAAGCTTTGGAGAGAGAAATCATTTGCATGTAGATGCTAGCCACCAAGCTTGTTAACTTAGGTCAAGACCGACCTTTTATTTAAAAAAAAAAAAAAAAAAGAAAAGTTAAATTCTTAAGACATTAGGTTTGGTACAAGAAGTACTTACATAATAGGGGAAAAAAAAGGAAAAACGTATTTACATAACAGGAGAAGAGAAAGACCATACATCACAGCGGTGGTCCAGTAATTTAATGGTATTGGACAACTGAAGAAAGTTTAGCCTGACAAAATACATTACACAGAAATGAGCACTTAAATGTTTCAGAGTTTTTTAATTATTAAAGCTCTGCATCGGAAGAACAACAGAACCAGAATCAGATATTAGAAAACTGCCATATAAACATAACTACATCTCCTTGTGTCACTGTTGTCACATATCATAAAACAGTCTGATTAAACATTTTGATGCATTTTCACTCTTTGCAAGACTTCAGCTTGTGTTCATAACAAGCAGTACTCATCTTCTTTTGTTCTCTTCAGACTTTTTTTTTTTCCAATCCCCTGCTTTTTTTCTTCACTGAAATACTTCACTCTTCACAGAATACAGGAACTACTACTTCACATTCTCCCATTACTGTGAGATTCTTCACAGCAGTATCCGAGTGTTTCAGAACTGAAGCCCACCTCCCAGTCAGTAAGTAGTACCCAAGATGAGAAATAAAACAGTCAAGAAAGCAAGGGGTCAGTAACATCCAGGATCCTACAACTCTGGAAAGCTTAAAGCCTTCTACCCCATCACAGCCTCCTTCCCATACCCCACATATATATTCATATACTCTTTGGTTCTTCATTCAGTTCCAGGTTTTTTCTATGTACTCTATCCAAATCCAGATCCCCTTAAAAAACCTACATATCTCATTTCACCCAAGTCACATCGTCTCACCAAATGATTTACCAGTCAAGCAACACTTGAATCTGCTCCCTTTTCCTCCTGCCATCTATTACCTGGGCATTATTCTACCTTTCACCCTTCTTCTGGCTCCTCTCATTTTGACTCACATAAACCCAAACTGTTTCCCTCACACCTCACCAGCTACCAGGCTGTGCCTAACCAGTGGGGCAGCTTTAGCCCTGTTGACATTGAGGTCCCACCACTGCTACACCCATTTACAAGTGGCACATCCTTACCTTCCATCCCCGGCTCCACTGAAGGAAACCAGTCACATCTAGGCTTGGCTTGTCTTTGACGCTTAGCAAGTTCCCAAGTGCACAGAAGGCTGAGGTTGGTAGGGCTAAAGTGACTGGAAGAAAAAGGGGTCCTGAAACAGTAAGTGCAGCACAACCTCCCTCAGATGGCTGCTCACCCACCTCACCTCGAAGCCACTGGTGTTTCTGGGGCACACTAGACCTCGGCCACGTGCACACGCCTCCACAGACATCCGCAACAGCCCTGCCCAGCGAGCTGCGACCGCACTCCAGCCCATCAGCTTGGAAATCTCACAACCAGCCGGGAGGATCCCCTCAGCCTGGCCTTCAGCGCCCGGGGGCCACGGGTCACCTCAGCGCCCTGAGGGGGGTAACTAACATGGCGTCGCCTCGCACCTCCTCCTCCTCACCCGCCAGGGCAGCGGGCAGGGCCCCTACCCCGGCACAGCCCCCCAAGGCGGGTCGGGACCGTGGGCAAGTGGCGGCGGCACCACCCCCGCAGCGGCCACCGCCTCCCTGGGGGCGGGCTGGCGGGAAGGGACCTGGCTGCGGCGGGGCGGGGCGGCGCGGCTGAGGGGGGATGCCGGCCGGCCGAGGCCGCCGCTGGGAGGGGCGCTGGGCACGGGGGGAGGCGGTGCCGCTGCAGCCACCGCCGTGCCCATGGCCCACCGGGGCGGCGCGGGTCGGGTCGGGTCGGCTCAGCCCTGTCCCGCACCGCCACCGCCCAGGTGGAGCTGCCTGCTGCAGGTGCTTAAATAGCGGGGCCGGCTGTACCGCGGCAGCCCTTCGCACCGCGGCCAGGTAAGGGGCGGGCGTTGGGGCCCCTTTGCGGACCCTTTGCCGCACCTGTACGCTGTGCGCATCCGTCCGCGGGGGCGGCGGCCGGCTGGACCGGACCCCGAGGCCGCGTCGCTGCGTGCCGCCGTGGCGGGTCGCTGCCCCTGGGCCTTGAAGAAAGCCACCGGGCGAGCACGAAAATGGCGGGCGGTCCCCGGCCCAGGGGCGGGGGGGACGTCTGTGAGCGTCGGTGTGGGTAGGGGCAGGATGCGGTGGGGAGAGGGGGACACCTCCAGCGGGCGGGCTCTCTGCCGGCAGGAGGGCGGGGGGTCCCTCTGGCTGCTCCCCGTGAGGGGGCTGCGGCCGGCGGGGCTTGTACAGCGGCTGCTGGCCGCCACCGCCGGCTCGGACGTTGCCGCGGCCTGTTTCTCACTCCCCTCAAGGGTGGAGGCTGCGACTGTGCCTCTGCGCGACCCTTATCCAGGGCATGAATGTCCTGGGGTAAGAAAAGCCTCTTTATCTCCTCCCTGGAGAGCCCGCTACTGCTTTCCTGCCATAACCCTGTGAGAAGATGGGCTGCCTCAGAAGGGGCCTCTGCAGATGGTTCTGCTGACATGTAAGGTGCAGCCTGCTGCTGGTGGTATTTGGTGGGGAGGTTCATTGGCCAGGAGGCTCTCACTGGGGTGCTGGGCTGGCCCCGCATGGGCCAGAAGCTGCTCCTTCACAGGGAGGTGGTGGATGGGTCCTGCTCCACTCCTTGCTCTACTGTGATGCATGGGAGCTGTGCGTTCATGCCATGGTCCAGCCTGTTGAAGACCTTAGTGTGATTTAGAAGACTTAGTGACTTAGAAGAGAGCATGTTTGGTGGGCTAGTGCATGAGGAAGGTTATGCCATGGGATGCTGCTCTTTCCAGATAGAGTAGATCTTAACTGCTTGTCTGTGAAATGGCTGTGGTTTAATACCCCAGGCCAGCCTCAAGAAACTGGGACAGGAAGGGTTTGGGCAGCTGTTGGAGTCCTTTGTCTTCCTGATGATTATCAGGATCCTCTCAAAGATCTCTTGGTGCCTTTTGCTGCTTTGAGATACACCAGTCCCATGGGACAGAACTTACCAGAAATTGCTCTATCTTGTGTCACTTGTGTGATGAAGGTCTGGTCTGGCTTTAACTGTGGCCATATACCTTCTCCCAGTCTCCCTGCAGGTACTTCAGAAAACAGGAGCCACTTTGTCTCAGTTCCTGTGTGCCACCAGTGTGTAAAAAGCATTCCATGCACATGCATGGGACCCCTCAGAGCCTGTTGTTGAATCTGAGTGCTGACCTAGTTGCCTGCATGGCATCCAGCCAGTGGGTTACCAGACTTTGCTTTGCAAGCTCCTCTCTGTCCAGACACCCTCTTGGGGTCCTCGCATCCACCATGGCATCAGGACTCTCTTCCCCACCAAAGTGAGTGGGGAACATTTGTGGACCAGCTTTTAATCTAGCTGCTTTCCTCTTGTAGCCCCGCAGGGATAGTGGTTGGCAGCTTCTTCACAGAGTACAGGTCTGTCTGGTACAGGTCAGAATCCCTGAACTTGTCAGTTTGTGGTAAGAAGCATCCCTGGTGCACATGTGTCTGGAGTCTGTCAGGATTTGTCCCATTTTCTGGGAATTCTTACTGCAGCTGCTTTCCAGCACTTCTCCAGACAGTGACACCTGCAACAGTTATAAATAACAGCATAGTATTACCCTTCTTATCCTGTGAGCTGACACAATCATTTTGTCAATCCATATGGACAGTTTCTTTCTGTGTCATTCCCTGCCTGCTTCGAGATCTTTTCACACAGCGTCTAAGTCTTGGAAATCCTTTTCCTGCGATATCAGAGTTGTATACTCGGTGAGATGAGAGCACTGCCAGGTGCTAATTAGGGAGTGCATACACAAGAGGTTGAATTGGATGTTCTTGGCATCTCAGAACTTGTTAGTGCTTGTACTTGTAATGTTGCTTGAAAGTAGAAGACTGAAAGTACATCCTGTTGGATATTTCCCCTTAGCTCTTCATGCAAGTGATTAAAACTACCATGGGGAGGGACAAGTGTGGGGATGAAGGTGGCAAACTCCTGTTTACTTTAGTTTAATCAACTGTGCTTATGGATAGGTGCTTCTGCTGAATGTCAAGAGTACCATCGGGGGGAAACTGTGATATAATAAAGAACAGAAAATGGCATGGGCACAGAGGCAGATGTGAATGGAGGAGGTAGTTGAATACAGGGAGTGAGAGGAAGTGGAGAGCCATTCATATTTTGACAGGGAAGCTAAACTGAACAGAGTTGAGAGGACTTTTCAGGTAGCTTGTCCTATCAGGAGTCACGGTTTAATTGGAAACTGAAAGCGGGGGGGGGGGAATTACACAGTTGCAGCCTCCCAGTAGCTATTTAAAAATTCTAAGGATGGGTGAAAACACTTAAAATGGAAAGCTCTTGAAATGGATGGCTTGTGATTTACAATGGGGTTTCCATTGTGGGTTATAACTGACAAGGTGTTGTAGTCCTTGAAATAACAACACAGACTAGACCTGATACTTCTGCATGAAATGATTTGGGTGCCTTTGCAAGTGAAAGAGCAGGAACAGGGCCTACCCTGGGAAACATAAAATAGAGGGACAGCAGTGTTTTAATTCTTCCAATGCTTTTTTCCTTTAATCCTCAGTTCCTGAATTCATATGACTACATGAGGCTATCAAATTTCATATGAGTAAGGGGAAGTAGATTTATAGCCTTGGTGTTTGCAGTGGAAATCTTGGACGATATGAACTCTGAAGGTTGAAACAGAAAGCAAGAAGTCCCGGTTTCATCATTAAAACTTGCCTTATAAAATCCTTGGAGCTTTCCACAATGGGAAAGTTGTACGACAAGTGTTACACAGAAAAACTACAATAAATTGTGGAGTTATTTCCTATTCTATATGCCTGGCATGGGCCAGACTTACAAAAGGGTAAACTACTATATCATTTAAGTTAAACTCATAACCAGACTTCCTTTACAAGCTGTTTCCAGTTCCCTCTTCCCTCATACTTAACTGCCTCCACACTATTGCATCTTCTTCTAGCAGTTTCTGACCCGGTATTTCCATGTCTGCTCTCAGACTTGGCTTCGATATGAAGGGAAAATTCTCTTATGTCGATATGCCTGTGGAGATAACAGATCTAATGGAAGTACTTCATGCATATAGTCACTATAAGGCGAGTTCCTTTCATAGAATACTACTTCTTGGAACACAAGAAATAAAGCTTAATCTTGTACTGGGTTTTCTATTAAAATTTGGCAGTAGCGTAAATGAAAATTAGTCCTCCCTTGGATTTTGCAGCGTAAAATCTGTGGCTTTCATCTTCAAAGCCACAACAGACTGTTCTGAATGTTCCTTCTTTTATGGCCTAGGAGAATTAAGAAAATATGCACATGCTTCATTTCTAATGTGTGTTTTAACTTAATCTCATAACAAGAAGACTGGTGGAAGAGAAGCAGGCTTATGTTGGAGTAATGAAAGCAAATCTGTAGACTTTTCTTTTTAAGGGCTAAACATTTGAGTTTATTTTTTTTCCTTCACATTATTTCCTTTTGTCCTAATTTACTTCTTACGTCCATGTTTTTTTCCCTAGAGGGAACCATGAAGAAAGGATTCAGAGTTTTCTCTAATTATAGTGTATTGCTGTTAAAATGGTTAATGTGCCTTAGCAAAAAAATGTCTCAAGAAAATTGTGTCTAAAACTGGGCTTTGCTATTTTGGTAGAGTTTGGTTGTGTTTTTTTTTTATTTCAGAGGCCCTTTACTCAGTTTTGTGCATTCATTTGTAGGTGAGTAAATCTGAGCTATCTCTGATCCATCCTGAAAATGGGGAAAATTCCTAGACATGAAGGAGTATATGCAGTTATGAGAAACAATTTTATTAACTTAGGAAAGAGCAGTGAATTTGGGAAAGGAGGAATGCCCAACCTAATCGATTTTCTCTGCTCAGGAATAGAGCCTTCAAACTGACTCCAGCTCATGCAGTATTGAGTGTGCTTGGCTAAAGGCTTTCAGTTTGAAGCCCATCAGAATGTATTTAATTTGTTTTTCATGAGATACTGTCCTATCTTTAGTGCTCTTTATAACCACTTTTTTTTTTCAGAGTGAAAAGCTTCTAGCAAGAGAACCTCAGCAGTTTTTCAAACCAATAATAGTAGAGGGATAGACAGAACTCAGAACAGTGAAGAAACACTTAGACATCATCTTCAAATTAACTGACAACAGTAATGAGTGCATTAAGGGAGGTCCCTTAGTCTTGGAATTCAAGATAGTCAGCTGGGAGACTTTGTAGCTTCCTTCAGTGGCCTTCTTGCTGTGTGGTGTAGCCTGTTTCCTTGCCCATCAAATCTTGTGCCTTTTACCTGCATGCTACTCACTGCTTTGACTTGTGTTGTTGGGGGCTGGTTAGATGTTCAGCAGTAAAACATCCAATACCTTCTCATTCGTGTATCTGCTTAGCTGAATCTTTTATTGTGTCCTACTCTTACAAGTGGCTAAGTCAAGCGACTCAACAGATTGCTTTGCATTGCAGACAAATAATTATGTACTTGAGTGACTAGTGGGTTTTATGGTTGTGTTTTGTTTTCATCCCAGTGGTGCACTGCAGTTACTGGGGAGCGATGTGAAGCTTGTTGTGGCCAAATACCTGTTCAACAGTTTGCTTCCAGAAATTACATAGTACTTTTTTTTTTTTTGCTTGTGGAATAACCATTGTTGAGGCATGTATAAGGAGGAGCCAATTTAACTTGACTTCTAGCTTCCAGTGATCTGAAGTAGTAGTAGGACGGTGGAAGCTCGTAGGGGAAAGGCTGAAGGTTAACAAACAGCAGTAACTAAGCCAATTCCCTGCTTCCATCTGTGACAGACTCCTCTAGTCCCTCTATATCCTTCCTGATATATCCACATCATAGATGAAGTTGTTTGCCACAGAAGAGACTGCTGGTGAGTGGAAGAGGGCAGTCTTAAAATACTGCAATATGAGCACGCTTGAGTGCCTCCTACACTTGGTAGGGGACAGCTTTCTCATTGTCCATCCAGACTTGTTACTTTCCATAGTCTAAAATTCCCCCAGGTTTTAGGTTGGCTTTTGATGCATGGTAGCTACTTGGACACAGATCTTTGTGGTTGCTGTTTACCATAGTATGGACTATGGGTATCCATCTGAGCCCTATAGACCAGAGTGTCAGAGAAGCACGAATTTCCTTGTGTTAATAGCAGAAATAATTTTGTTTTCTAGAGCTCACTGAATAGCGCTCTGTCCTAACTTTCAGTCTGGCTTTCACTATCCCAGTTTGTCCATCTCCAGCAGAATTCACATCCATATTACCATATGGACTGTTATTGGCGTCAGCATTAGTTTCTGTTTCCTTCTGTTTTTCTTCTAGATTCCTGTGAGCTCAGAAGCCTTCTGGGAGCCATGCATGTTACTTCTTTTTACAGCTTTCTTGGAGCATAGACAAAGGGTTTGGGAAGAGGAGAAGTTGAAAGGAAGTGTAGGAGCAGTACGTTTACCAGTTTTAAGCATGGAATCAGTGGGACTTGAAGTACGTAGTCTTCAGTATGACTATTTTCTTTTTCTTTTGTCTTCTCAGGACGGAACCAAAAATCTTCTATGTACTTGCTCTTGCAGCTGTATAGAACAGGAGGCAGTTTTAAGGAGAGAAACAGAAAATATTTTATTGCCAGTGGAAGAAGAATCAAGATTTATATGCTTTGAAAAGGTGTGTATTAGAAGATTTACTTAATAAAAAGTCCAAGTCATTGATACTCATTTGCATTAAGGTTCTTTCTTTCAAGAGCTGTCACTTCCTGCCATTCACTACAGAAATTTCCCCTAGCTTTCTGTTTTCAAGGGAAAAGCTGGTCTGTCCTTGTTCCCAAGATTCAGCCTTTGAAAATAATGACCCCTTACTTGTAAGATTGTAGCTAAAAAACCAATTCATTTAGCTGTGGAACAGCAATTACAGTTGTTTCCAGTCTAACTGTAAAGCAAGTTCTTTTTCATTGGCATTCAGTGGCAGCAAATCGGTTAGGCCCTTTAATCCATAATTGAAGTACTACAAAACAGAAAATAGATTGAGAGTATACAATATAGGATGAGTAGCAAATGCAGAAATAAATATAATAATGTAGCTAGTCCTGCTGGTTTTTTTTTTCTTCTTTTGATTCATGTATTTTCATGTCCACAGATCTACTGTAGTTTTCTGCCACTTAATGCTAACAGGAAGAAAACCAAAAAAAAAGAAAAACAACCCCCAACTGATCTGCTTGAGGGGATTCTGTTGTAATGTATCCAGTGGCTGTTCCTGCACCAGGAGGTGAAGGAAACAGTGGACAACATGGGAAACTTATTTTTTTCCTTTTTGTTTTTGGAGCTGTGTTGCTTTGTGCTGGATTCCTGCTTTCAGTCTTTATTCTCCAGTCATGCCCATCTGGAACCTTCAGTGACTGTAACGAGGTCCTTAAGGCTGCTGGGCCTGTGCTGGCTGTAACTGGACTGGTTTGTGTTTTACTGGCACGATCAAGGGCCAGGCTGTATATAAGGCAAAGACAATTGCAAAATGAGCAGGTGTACAGCCTTGTTTTTTGTCATGGCAGCTGTCAGTTTGCCCAGTTTCTCATATTTGGATTCCTGTTCTTAACCAGTGGAATGCTAATTAGCATCCTGGGCATTTGGGTTCCTGGCTGCAGCCCCAGCTGGCACAGCGTACAGCTCAACCAAACCGGCAGTTCCAATGTGGATCTCCAGGGCTGTGGATTCCTGTCACTTCAAATCATGGGACCTTTGATTGTGCTCACTGGGCTGTGTTTCTTCGTGATAGCTCATGTTAAAAAGAAACAAAACTTTAATCTCAACCAAGAATCTTGCGAAAGTGAAGAACATCCTCAGAGCCCTGAATCTTTTGAGGTTACAGTAGGTAGGTAAATAATGTGTGAACTTTACATTTGGGAGTTAGTAGTGTTTTTTTTTCCTCTAATGATTTACCTCTGAATATTACTCATTTGAGCTCTAAGCATGTCAAGCCAGGCAAAGCAGAAAAATGTTGCTTTGTCTGGTGTGTTTTCTTTATGGTCAGTGCAGTTACTTTCCTGTCAAAGACACAACCTCTTCTTTGGCATAAAAAGAAAAGTCTCACTGTCTAGGCAAAAGAAGCCACGTAACCTGACACAGATGTGTCCAATCCCACTTCCTTTCCCAAAGGGTGTAGCTGACACTCCAAATCACAGGTCTAATGACTTCTGTGACTGTATTTAAGATTTATTTTAGCCTTGAGCCCTGACCCTTTAAACAGGAGAATCTGATTCATAAGCAGTGTATTGCAATTTTTTTTTAATCATAGCCACAGCTTCCATCAGTCAGATAAGCAATTGTAAGATGCTTCTGTTAATTGCACAATATTTGAGGAAATCTGGTATGTTAACAGGGAGTGCTAACCCTGCATATAGCACTACTTTTAATACCCCATGAATACATAGATTATTCTGGTAACTTTCTAGCTCTTGGAAGGGATTCATGAGTATTGCTTGACTGACATCTGACTGGCTGGACTTGAAATTCATTATGCAAAATTTTTCCTTCTGCGTGTCAAACCCACGTACAGACCTATAACCTGGTGATCATCAGAAAACATCAGGGTTTGAAGTTGGTTTTCCAGCCACCAGGATAAATCACAGGGTCATAGAAAGGAATTCAGACTTGGTTTTAAAGGCCAGAAAGCAAAATTAGTGGATTCCTTTTATACTTCCATCAGGAAAAGTAAAATTGAAAGGCTGAAGGCTGAGGTCTGATTGGCATAGAGACATACTGGAACAGTGGTGACTTAGCTAGAAAACACCGCTCCACCTCACTCAATTTTTTTTTTTTTAATGTTCTCTGACCTGTCCCTGCACAGAAATTACAAAGGAAAAAAGGTGCCAGGCAGCTGTGAATGTTTATATAAATTATGCAAACTCAGTGACTGATAAAAACTTTCTCTTAAAACAAACAGAAAAAAACAAAACCCAGTAATTTGAAACTCCTCAATTATGAAGCTGAAATTTTCAGATATGCTGCACAGTACACTAATAGTGAATTATGTATCAATAGTGTCCTGGGTCTAATGTTGGTAGTGTGCCTTGAGCTATGAGCAATTTAGTAGGGAAACATGTCAAGCCACAAAAAGCAGTCATCAGAACCAGTAATGATTTGAATACTTTTGTTAGACATTGCAGTAAATGTGGAGAAACTTAGACCACCATATTTTAGATATGTGAGGAGAGCTAAATACTTGCCTGCCCTCAAAGTCAACAGCAGTAACTATGAACAGTGAAGAGATTTGTGTCTCTTGGTGAAATGGAACACTCCCCCTCCTCAGCTGTATTTTCTAAATTATATCTTCCATTTATGAATGTACTGCATCTAAATTTTGAGATATTTTGGTACTGAGCATAGTTCCAGTGTACTTTTAACACCCCAGAATACAACAGTTCTGTATGTGGGATTATTGCACTTTATCTCAAAAGGTAGACAAGTGCAAATACTGTAATTACAAAGACAGGAAATATTCTAGGGTACAGTTAGAATAAACAGTGGTGCGCAATTTTTCAGAAGTAGTAATTGATAGTTTTTTTTTCTAGGTGATGCTGTCATGGTGTTCCCACCTCCACCACCTCCTTATTTTGCCGACCCTGTGTCACCATCTGTGACACATTGTCTTATGTCAAGTGGTTTCCCTACAAGTGAAAGTCCTCCACCATACCACTCTATCTTCAGTGATGGGTAAGACTGTTTTCTTCTCTATTTTCAGAAGTCTGAGATTTCTCAAGGTATCCAAGACCATGTTTTTAAATAATCACTGTGAACTAACTCTATACTAGGCATTACAAAGTTTTCTAGTGCATCACTTGACTTACTTAAGATATCTTACTTGAAATGGCATTAAAATATCCTAGTATGAAAGGGGAATCATGAACCCCAGAGTGTCCTTCATGAGAGTTAAATTCTTACCAGTTTATTATGACTAAAAGAACTTCCAAAGTGAAAACACAGCCTTAAATCAGTGGCCTAAATATACTTAGATTAGGTTTCTTCCACAGATTGTCCAAGACAATGTGCCCCTGACAGCAGTGTCCCAGTGGCATGATACACTGCCATACACTGCCAGTTTTTAGGAACCCTCTGTAGAACCAATGCAGGGGCATTGGCACTTCATGACACTTACTTGCAGGCCCTGTGACCCTGGAAATGCCGTCCTAGTATTGTATGTTCTGTTCTACCTGTGACCCTTATTTCACTGCCTAGAGGAAGTGAGACCTGCTGCGCTGGTCTGTCTTGTTCCTGCTGTGGCAGTGTGTCAAGTTAAAAGGACACCTAGATATTGCAAGAGTAGAAAAGAAGGCTCCACGGAGCTTAAAAGTGATGTTGCAATGCCAGCTTCATCTCAAGATGTCGTACCTTACCCATGCAGCCACTCTTCATACGTTGAGTACAGCTGATTTCCTAAATGCTGCCACTGCCAAGCTTGGGAAGCAAGAGCTGCCAGTCTACTGAAGAGTTATCTACACCCCGAGAACTTGCAGGGTTATTTATCTCCTGTCGGTTACCACCAGTGGGCTGCTAACTTAAGGGTGAAAGAGGCCACTGTAAGGGCCACATACTAGGAGTCAAAACTAGATCTGGCCAGGAGAGCTATATACCTATAGCGCCCAATGTTTCTCAGGCCCTTAATGATCAAGAACTGACTTGGCTTTACCTTTTGGAAGGTATTATGTCAGCTTGATCTGTGTCATGTTATGTCAGGTTTTGATCTGTGAGTCAGTAGGTGGTATGGAACTTTTTCATTGTATGACTTTGGTTTACAAGACTGTACCTGCAGCACCCTAAGCAGCATCACTGCAGCAAGAGCCCCAGCCTGCCTGGCTGTGCCCAGTCATAGTAGTTGTTGGGTCACTGCTTTAATAGCATTCCACTATACTCCAGACTTCTCCATTCACATGAGGCAGTGCATTCCGTGACCAGCTGTACCAGCTGTGTGCCTGATGTAGGCACTTCTTCAAAACTCTGGTGCTAATCTTCCTTTTGAAGGAAGCAAGCACGAACCGTCTTCCTGTCCAAAGACCTAAATGCCAAAGGAGGAGGATTCTTGTGTTAGCAATGCTTATTCTTGTTATCACACTGTGAGCAACCACGTCTGGGGTTCTTTAGTCATCCTTTGAAGTATACCTGGTGGAGTCTTGAGGCTTAGCCCCACTCTGCAAGGCCTTCTGTTCTGTAGTCACTCACCATCAACAGCTCCTTGTCTTCCATTTCCTAATGCCCTCCAAACACTTTTTCCCCATCTTTGTTGGAGACAGCAGATGCCTCTTTCTGTTGCTATTGCCACAAACCAGACTGTCCTGCCTTTTCTCTAAATCACTGTTTTTTTTTCTTAAGCATCGAATAAAGGTCTCTCTATCAAAATCCATACTCGCTTTTCCTTGCTACTAGAGCAACACTCTCTGGTGGGCAGAGCAACACACTCTGGTGGTAATGAAAAAATTACCATGTACATACCAGCAAAGGAAAGGAGACACTCAGTGTTTGGTTCCCACTGAATGAAATCCAACTTGAGGTTGATGACTTATGCTGAGGGATGTAATCCTGATAAACTCTGTCTACACACATAATTTAGTCTGCTAGTTTTCCACTTAAATTGAGAGTACTTTTTGTATAAAGCTGATGAGACTCAGTTGATTACTCAGTGCACTAAATACCTGATAATTCAAGATGACGAGGGTAGATGGAGGGATGAGATGTCAGCGTTGAGCAAGTAAAAGTGCTTTCTAGAGAGCAGTGGCTCTCCTGATCAGACACAAATCGTTGTGTGAAGAAACATTTCATTTTGTAAAGTATAAAAGTCATTGCCTGTTCTTAGATTGCAAGTGAAATATAGCAGCTCTCAGAGCTGCACTAGTGCAGTCAAGGGACACCCAGAGCAAGCAGGAGAAAAAATAAGTTCCCACTACTGAAAGAAGGAATTTACATGAAGTCTCTGTGTTTTTATTGGGCTGGGTAAAGGCATCCACAGCTGGAAGGTGTTTCATACCAGCTGCTGCTAGTCCTGGAGTTAGGCACCACACTGAGCCTATCTGTGCTACAGCTCCAGGATGTGCTGTAACTTCTTTCTGGCATGTACATCCCAGATGTACATACAAAGCAAATGGATGTACATGGAGACATTACTTACTGCGAGCGTGAACCTTGATCTCTGGTAGCCTCAAGACAACCAATTCAAGTACAGCCCAAGGGAACCCTCAAAGAAGTTTCAGTTTAAATGTATTTTAGAAGACCAGGCTGGACTGGATAACTGGTAGAAATATGGGAATGTACACGTTCTGCTGTAGCCTTACAAGCAGCTGAGAGACAGTGACTCTTGTACCACCTGTCTATAAAACTATAATGCACAAAACTGAGGGCCACAAGTCCTCCCTATCCCCTAATTTCAGGCCCTGAGTTCAGGGCTTCCGCCCATGTGCTTGGTAAAATGTGTGGGTTATCAAAGAATGTGAAAGAATGCAAGCAGCATATCCTGCACTGAAAAAATCAAAGGGTGGTAGGGGAACAGCAAAAAAGCTAGTCCCTCAGGCTTCTTGTGGACTCTCCCCTCGTATACCAAGTGATTCCTCTTTCCTTCACCCTTTCTCCTACAAAGTCCCTTGCAGATGAGTCAACTGCCTCAACCCACCAGTGTCCAGTTCTGGTGCTCCAAACTGTGATCTCATCAACTAAATCATTGTTGATTGCCTGTCTGGACTTCTCTGTTTTGTGAACATATGTATACAAAGAGGCAGTTTGTAGCCCAGCTTCTTGGTCCACTTTCTAGTGGAGTGGACAAAACACCTCAACCTTGGATGTAGAAACCCTAACCTTCTGCTTTGATCTTCTGTGACTGGGGGTGCTCTAACTGTTGCTTCTCCATGTTCCCCAGGGTCCTCACAGAGACGTAGTGAGTTGATACCACCTCTAGGTGTTTCACTCGATCATGCTTTCCCATGGCTCAGTACTTGGTAGCAGTCTCAGCATCTTGATTAGTGCAAATTATTTCTCAAGCCCTTTCTTGGAGGAGAAGCAGTCGCCTCACTCCTCCCAACATAGTGCCATGGTTGAAGATCCCAAAGCTGGAGGGAATACCCATCTCATATGTGGGTGATTACTAGGCAAATGTGATTTTGTCCATTGCTCCATGTCAGCAACTGTTGTGGAGGCTGTGCTGGATGAGGGAGCTTGTAGGAAGCTGAGTCATGGTCTAGTGCCAGAAGTGGTTGGTTTTGCTGCTGGTAATAACACTGTAGATGAAGTGACTATGCTTTGTATTTCCGCTCTTCACACAGTGTTGGTTGGGGTGCAGATGTATGCACAAAGGCAAGAGTCAGCCCTGGGAATGAGTCATGAGGAACAAAGAGTGCTTCCTTTTCCTTGGGAAGCAGTATGCTGAGGGTCAACTCGAGGTCAAGACGAGCAGGGTACCGCAACCATGTGGGTGCAATTGATTGAGATCCAGTTATGGTGGTCAGAGGATGGCTGCCCTCTGTGACTGGGAGCTTAGCAGTCTGGTCATGTGCAGTTGCTCCTGTTTCTCCAGCTCTGAGTGGGAATGCTACTCCTTACATCTCTTCTGGGTCGCTCAAAAGCTTAATAAAAGTTTTGAGTTGACTTTCATGTAAGACCTCAAATGACTAAGGATTATGATTTTTGCAATGCAATTTTAAGTGTAGTAACTGTCGTTCATAAGGTCAGTGTGTATGTGATAGACTGCAAAAGGAAAGATACATCAGGAGCTAAGTATCAGAAGAAGACGTAATAAGATTGCGAGATAGCCCTGCCAGAAGCAGCTAATACCCGTGAGCCAAGCTATGGCTGGTGATGTGAAAGGTTAGAAGGGAGCTTGTTTGCCCTTCCCCTCTGAAGGAATAGAATTTTCATATGAGTCATAGTGTAGCCCACAGAATGAAATCCTAATGCTCATGCAAGTTCTTTGCTTCAGGGTTTTTTAGGGAGCGTGTGCATACATGTATGTTTATGTAAGTCAAGTGGAATTTCACTCACTGTAGAGAAATGAATTATGCTAATATGCAGTTTTGTTTTTTATAGAGTGCAGCTTGCAGATGATGAAAGAACATCTGCTGTTAGAGACTATGAAACCATATATACAATTTCTGGAAGCAGCTCACCTTCGGATATTTTACCGATGCTATACCTCACCTCTGAATCGCCTCCAAAATATGAAGAAAAAGCGTCAATAACAAATAATGAATATTCTCCATCATCTTCTTCATCTTCTTCATCTATTTCCTTAGCCACATCTGACACCAGTTCATAGAAGACTGTCAATCAGAATTCATTTTTAAATTAAATTGTACACTCAGATTTACCCATTTTGAATTTATTTACAGTTTGTAATAAAAGCAGTAATACTGGCTGTGTCTAATTTTTCACCAAAAAGCATAAATGAATTTGGGTTTCAAAAATATTAGATAGTGCTGGGCTTCTGAGCAAGTAGTCAGAAGGGATTCAGTTCACTATAAGAATGTTAAATGCTCATCTTGTTCTGTTATAGCTTCAGTTTCTATTTTTAGTTGTTCTTTATTTAATGGAGGCGCTTATGTAGGGACCAACTTCTTTGCTTATTCTAATTAAATCTGTTTGGAGCTTCAAAAAAGAAATAATTAGGAAGTGTTTTTATTTCTATTTTTGTGTGACTTTTGTGGAAAGTAGTTGTTTGCAAAGTTATTGACTTTATATGTACTCTGAGAGGATCACAAATAAGGGTGTTTAAGATTGGGACCAAAGACGTTGATGGAGAACTTAAATGGTTACTTTTTGGTTTGCCTGGTAACAAACACTCCATGGCTTAATTTAGACCTGCTCTGGTCCTTATGTAAGTATAATCCCTATGAAAATCAGTTTTAGCCAGCAGCTAAGAGCCCTAAGGCAACAGAGAGGGTGGTTAATAGGCTAACAGTAGTTTAGCTGTGGTAATGACCGCTTTCGGGGGGATGATAGTGCTGTTGTGCGTCACCATTCACTCTCCCTAGGAGGGTGCTTATTTGGCGAGAGCGTGCTCCACTCAGCAGGGGTGTCTTCCAGCTGCAGGCGTTACTTATCAGCAAGCACAGGAGAGGTGGCTGTTTTTAACTGCAGCAGATGTTTTTAGCTGTGTGGCAGCACTTTGGCAGACTCTTCAGAAACAGAGCCCTCTTAGCTCCCCTCTCCCCCCGGGCAGCCCCTGCCAGTTACGGGTGGCTGCCTGCCTTCAGGGTGGAGTGACAGCAGGTTCTGGCTCCGTTTTGCGGGTGTTTGCACCCATTCCCAAACTGAAGGATTTGCTTGTCATAGGTAAGGATAATTAGCAGGAGCTGACTTGCTGCTGAGCTGTGGCGCTTTACGACTTGCTCCGAACCCTGTTTGAGAAAAGCAGGCCCCATTCTGTGCCTGGACAGAAGGTGGCGGAGCTACTGTTTGGGCTTGGTTCAGCGTGGTGAACTTGCCAGCGTCAAAACATCTTGCAAGAGTGATCTCTCTCTTGTTTGGCCCATACTCTGGGACCTCAGCTGCACCTCAGCTTGTCCTCCACCATGCTGCGTTTCGGGGACCCAGCTGTAACAGAATGCCAAGCTGTGAGTTAAGCAGTCGAGTTCCGCCCCTGTGCCTAGGGAAAGGTGACTGCTTCCTGTTGTCTCTCTGTGAACGTACCTCCCACCTGCAGAGCTCTTCAGGGAGGGCTCAGGAGCTCCTGCGTCCGGCCATCTAGTGCCACCTCTGCCTTGTTGTTCCCTCAGTGGTGGAGGGGGCAGCTCTTTGTGCAGCCACACAAAAGCAGACCAGCCAGTGAGGGAGGTATATATAGCCAGCGGTAGAGCTGAGGGGCTTATGCCTGCAGAGTAATGAGCAAAGGCAGCACAGAGAGGGATTTAGGACGTGGGGCCTGATTAAACTGGTGTGACTCAGCCACAGGAAGCATCTGTATGAAGAAAGGGGATCCCCAAAACCCAGCAGACATTTTGTACTCTTTTCTCACAAGTGTTTTCTACCTAGTGAGTTTTTCCAGGGTGCTGTTCCTTGAATGCCTTCTGTAAGCCAAGCTATGGTTTACCATCTTTTTGATATTTTTTTTTTAAAGCTCTTGTTTCTAACCGATTTTTAACAGTAGAGCCCACTGCCCTGCGTGATTTGTGTGTACAAAACCTTGCACATATCGAAGGAGCTTGTCTCTCTGGATTTGTCATGCTATTGTATAGCAAGTACAGAAGCTGGGATATTTTACCTAAAAAATCTCATGCAGAGACTCATGTTGGCTTCGTTCTGTTGTTTGAATTGCAAATGAACACTCATGTACTGGAAAGATTAAAAATCAAAAAACATTTACTCTAAACAAATAAATCTTGAAATATATCACCATCTTTTTAAAAATAAAAGAAATACAGTCACATCTGATTGCTAACTGTAAAGGCATTAACCCTTTGTGCTGCCTGCAATTTGGTCCATCAGTTGTTCCCAAAACCTGCCCAAGAGACCAGACAAATCAAGAGGAATATGTTGACGCTGAGCTGAGTCTTTTGGAAGTGAAACATGATCTTGTTTTTCTTGGAGGTTATTAATGGTGTTTTGATCTTCTACTCCAGAATCTCCACCGTGAATCGCTTCATTTCTAAGGAAGCAGTCTTCACAGAGAGTATGCTTTAGAACACTGCTGACCTGACCCTTTGGAGCCAGCACTGGGATTTCCTGGGAAGGGTGGGTGTTACCCCTGAAAGCAAGGCTTGGAAACACAATTTCTCTCTGTAGCATTTTAAGAAGACGCTTAGGAAGGAGTTCAGTGTACGTCTGTGTTGGCGTCTCCTGGTCTTGGCTTGGAGAACCATTCCTTGAAAACTCAACAGATGTGCTGGGTGCCTGTCTGTAACCTGCTGGGTGCTGAGGGCCCTTGCACAGCCCTCGGGGAGACAGTGTGTGCCTACTCTGTCACCACCATCTGTGTCAGCCCGGCCAGAAGATGCAGGAAGCCAGCAGCTCTGCCTCCAGCACTGAAGGCAGCCACTGGGTGAACAGCATTGGCGGGAGGAATTTTTGATGTGGGGTGTAGGGGTGAAATGTCTATATTAGAAAGGAAGCAACACCTTGTAAAACTATAAAAGTAGCTTAAAATAATACGGAATAGCATTTTTATTGAGGAAGTGAGATACTTTACTGTCACACTAATGGTGCTATAACCCCCTTTCTACCCTGAGGTTGGCTTAAGTGCTTGACATACAAATGCTAGCAAGCAAATCAAGTTGGTTACTGATTCACACGTACTTAAACAGGCAGAGTGGGAGGTAAGGGTTGCTTATCCTCTGTAAAAGTGAAGTTATGGTCTCTCTTCCTTGCTGCCTGCACTGACATTGCTCAGCTTCTAACTGCAACACTACAAACCTTTGGAGATATGGAAGATTCACGAAAATATAAATGGATGCCTCTTCTCTAGGGGAAGTCTTTCTTCCTGCATTTCCAGCAGCTAAAAAGAGTGGAAAGCTACCTCATCTGAAAAGCTGAGATTGCACATATCTCTGCAATAGTGCTGTGTTTTTAGGACCACAGCACTCACTGGATTCCACGCACCTCATCCTTGCCCTTTCAGGTTGGCAGTGTTGTATCCATTTATTCCTTTTCCATCCTACCTCTTCGGAGTCATGGCTGTGGGGCACTTCTGCGTCCAGGCAGACATTTTTACCAATACCTCCGAGTTCCTGCAGCGAATGTGTCAGCCTTCAGTTAAATCTGTGCTCCTCCCTCTATCAAACATGCATGTACCTGGATAGTTAGGGATGGAAATGCCTTCAGTTTGGTGTGCACGCTGGTGAGACAACGTTCCCTGGGAGCATATAAAACCTCCCTTGCAGGTGTGGGCAGCTGGCTGGACCTGCTTCTCCCAGCTTACCTACACTTTGGGGCTGGCAGCACAGTGGTACAGGACCCCAGGGTGCACGGCCCACGCCTGGTGGTTCTTTAGGTACTGCTCCTACACATGTAATTCAGGCTTTCCTCTGCAGATGCCACGTACAGTTGCCTTTGCTCTAGGAAAAAGCCTTTCAGTCAAATCATTGGCTCCTTAATCTCCATATAATTTAATGCTTTGTTATGAGGTGATACTTTGTACTTACTCTTTTTAAAGCCAATCAGTGTGTAAATACCACAGTATTTATATATATATATACATATATTTATATATAGCATCTTTTGAATGTTCTGTGACTAAGTCCCTGGCTATATTACAGGCATGTAAGACAATAAAAAATAAACCTGACAATAAAACCTCACAACAGGATGATAATGTGAACAACTATGTAAAAATTAATAGCAAAAGAGAGGAGAGAAATATTAAGCGAATGCCTGTCAGTGTTTACTAGGATGACCCTTGAAACAGGTTAGGGAACTGAGGAGGTGCAGTGCATTACAGAAAACCTGCTTCCAGCAGCAAGGGCTGCAGGAGAAGTCCATGTTGGTGACAGAATATTGTGCAGAGGAACAGAAAGCAAAGCAGTGCTTGTGTGCAGGGGTAAGGTCCCTGGAGTGGATGGGAACAAAACTGTAGCAGGATCTGAAAACAGTACCCATTTTGGAAACCTCACTCTGACCAATTCCTTAGGTTTCACAAAACTGTTTAGGAGTAATTCCAGGTGAAAGGGAGTGCATTTACTAAGATGGCATCTTTTAAGTGAGTTCCCAGAATGTACACTTACTTGACAAAGGAAAGTACTAGTCTTAAAAAAAAAAATCAATGTAATCTGCTCTCTTAAGAGCTTGGAAGCTGCCTGAATGCAGCATTGCCACTGTCTGGGGAAATAATGGGAGAAATGTGCGGAGTTTTAGAGGAAATTACACCTTACAAAAAGGGAGCAATTTATAGGGAAAGGTGTAATTTTGTTTTAGATCCTGTTGCACCAAACAGAAAGTGTTTTCCACCCTGCTTTCAAAGTTCAAAGTAGCCTTGGAAGAAACCACCTGTATTCTCCAGCTCTTCTGCGCTCTTGCTTAACAACCATGGGGTCCTGTCCTAGGGCAGAGGCTAAGAGTGTCAGCCGTGGGATGATGCAATGCCTGACCTGGAAAACCGTGACTCCAGGCAGCATTTAAGGACTACTGTGTAGGACCGAGGAAGTGCTCCAGCACAGTCCTAATGCAAATGGCGGTTGCAGACTTGAATGAATGAGAGATGTACATCTGTACATACCATTAGTTAGACAGCTATTATGATATAATGCTACTTTGAAAAGGATGTTGGGAAGCCTGGAAGATTCAGCAAGTGGTGACAAGAATGATTCATGGTATGGAAAAACCTGACTTGCAGAGAGCAGTAACAGAAGTTCGTTCCATGAAGTTTACCAAATATAAGGTTAAAGGTGACTTAGGTTTTGGCTATAAGTACCAGTACCAGGGCAGCTTATCTAGTATTTCAGCACTTTTTAATTTAGCTGTCATCATACAATACCACTGCATTGCAAGCCCTAACACTCTGCTCAAGTGGTGCAGAGTCCAGACTAGGCTTGGTGCTGGGGGAAGGGCTGATCCTGGTTGTATCATCTGTCAGGAAATTTACTGGCACCCTTAGTAACAGAAGAGACACAATACTGACTTTGGAAACTGCCCAGACATTTTTTAAAGGAGTCCGGCACTAATATTCCTCAAGGTCTATCTGCTAACATCTGAGAAAAGCACATCTGCAATTGCATTCAGCATCAGTTCTGAAGGTGCTGAATTGGGTGAGCAGCCCCTTTCAGAATTGAGCTGCTGTTGTGCTGTGTGATGTGAATGCACAGTAGACTAAAAGCACCTTCACTGATTTTGATGAAGCAGTCTGAAAGGCAAGTTTTCTAGTTCTAGAACTATTTTAATCTTATAAATCTCAGTATAAGCTTGCTTCCCCAGTGCTGCTGGTAGCAGGAAATAGCATTATACCTTCTACCACCTGAGGAGTAATCTCTGTCCTGTGTGCACTCCCCTGCCATGCTCGTCAAAACAGATTGAGTAGTTGTAGATTTTTTTCCTCCTTAAGGTATTCTGCAAAGACATTCTACCAGAACCCCCCGACAGCAATTACTTTAGTCTGAAACTGTTAGGAAACAGAAAATCTCAATATTCGATTAATATATCTGTTTAATATATGGGACATATGTGCAACAGAACAACTCGTTGTGATGTAAAAAAAGTACTCTAGGTACTTCTGGGTTCAGGATAAGATCTCTCCCTTTGCCGGGTTTAACATTACAGGAGATGCTTTCTCATTCCTGCAGTGGTGTGCTTTTCAGGGTATGTGGGCTTTTTTCAATACAAACTTTGAGGAAGGGGTGGAGATCCCACAACAAAAAATGTCCACAATTAAGGGGAAATTACAGAGCAATTATGCTACCTCCAGACAGCTGGAAAGCTTTGGCTGGCTTGAAATAATTTTTCTCCCACAACCAGCAGCTCTCCCAGGCTGTTCAGCACTCACCACCCTGTTGCCGCTTACCCTCCCGCCCACCCCCTTGGCGAAGTGTCAGAAAGCCTACTTTGATAATTTTTTAAACCGCGGAAGTTCTGGACTGCAGAACGAGCTGCGACAGGGGTCCAGGCGTGGCTACAAATGCCACCCTTTGGGCCCTGCAAAGCAGTCCTAGAAATGGCCACGCGTTTTCCCGCAGATGTGGGTCACTGGAGTGGTGGCCCGAGGAGAGCAAGAGTCGCCACACTGCTGTGCACTGAACATATGCTGTCCATATGTCGGATGCATCAGCTGGCAGGGAGCCTAGGAAAAGCTGCAGTGGCTGCAGCTTCCTTTCTCTCCCATCTGGCACGGGCACAGTGAGGAAGTATCAGCGGGTGCCAAATTAAAGAGGAGGATAAACAAAGAGATAAGCAGCCATGCAAGGGTGAAGCCATTTCGGAAGTGATGGTGGTAATTCAAGAAGTCTTTAGTGATCGCTTCAGGCTTCACTTCCCAGACCTTTATTCTTCCAAGCAAAGTTTATTCTTTCACATGATGCAGTCTGTTAACCATACACGCACAAAGTTCTTGCATAACTAACCTGAACCTTCGACTTTAAATGCTCTGCCGAGTCCCTGACAAGCCCCCTTCCTCTTGCGGCAGAAGGTACATTATACACAGTAATGGAGCAGAACAACAACAATGTAGAAGACTTCTCCTTGAATGTCTTTTCTGTCACTCCTTATCAGCCAAACAGATCCGATGTCCTGGTGTCAGATGGGGATAAAGCTGGTGCCACTTTGCTCTTTTCAGGTGTGTTTTTGGGACTGGTGGGCATCACTTTCACCGTGATGGGGTGGATAAAATACGATGGCATTACTCACCTGGAGTGGACTCAGTTACTAGGGCCTATTCTGCTGTCTGTGGGGGTGACGTTTATTCTGATTGCTGTCTGTAAATTTCACATGCTGGCATGCAAGTCCTGCAAAGAAAGAGAGGAAAACAGCACAGACCTCGACCAAACTACAAGTGGACAGTCCTTTGTCTTCACCGGCATTAACCAGCCGATAACTTTCCACGGTGCCACAGTGGTACAGTACATCCCTCCGCGCTACCCAGCCCAGGACGGCATGGCTGTGAGTCCTGGATACCTTCACCCGGTCCTCAGCTGCTGCGGGACCGTTTCCTCCAGCGCCTTGCCGATCCCCACCCCGGCCTCTGCTCACTTCTGCCCTGCCTACACCCTGGATAACCCGGCTTTTAGCGGAGACGAGAACTACGCTACCTACCCTGCAGAGAATGCCAGGAATCAGAGGTACATCTGAAATGCTTTAGCGTGTTTGGACACAGGCTTCTGAGTGTTTTTGGTGCTACCTGTGGTTTCAAAGGAAACAAAAGCTAGTCCAGGGTGTTATCCTTCTTCAGACATTTTTTTTTCCTTTGTTAGGACTATTTCTTGAGTAAAGACTATGGAGATATACTTTTTCTGGAAAACATTTTTATCCAAATTAAATTCACTTATGTATCTTTTTCAATTTTCAGTCTATTAAATCTCTTGCTATTTTTGAAGATATTAGTATATATGTTCCTGCCCATTTTATGTTTTTTTACGCTTATCTTACTAACTTTAGACTGTTGGCCAGAACGTTATTGTACGTACTGCCAGAGGCTTCCACTCAAACACAATCACAACAGACGAGTCAGCGCTCTAACAGCATTTTTACAACAATGCAGGAATCAGTTCGATACCAGATGCTCTCCCTCCTGATCACGCCTGGTCACAACACGGTCCTCTCCCACTGAGGCAATCTTACAGCCCTTACTCTTTTCCTAGTCTGGGGGCATAAACAAGATCAGTGATGTAACAGAACAGTATGAAACTGCTTTAATCAGACACAAAATAATTTTATGTAGTTCTTTCCTCTAAGGAAAAATATTCTAATTATAGGAATTACACAGAATTATATCCTTCCTAGGACACAAGTCACTTTTAGTTCATTTATCAAAGTGTCTGAAAAACTGCTGTCTGACATCCTCAGCAACATGTGTGACAGGCATAGGCAGTGTGAAAACAAATGTCACCTCCTGACACTTTTATACTTCACAAGAGGAACACAACAGACAGTTGAATCGCAGTAAAGCTTCATCTTGTAGCATTTTCTCAAGGAGACAGGAAGTGCTTTGCCCAGATAAGGCTGACAGGATGCAGCATTCAGGTTACTCGCGTGATTTGTGATTGCTAAATTCTTTTTGTACCTGCTCCTCTTCCTGTTTTCAGGTCACAGGACAGTTCTGATGAGCCAGAAGAACTCCTGGAAGACTGCGCCTGTGGTGACTTGTCGCCTCCACGTTATGAAGAAATATATCCGCTGTCTTCATAAAATAACCATCGATGACAGACAACAATTCTAAAAGACCCCAGCTTTTTAATCCTCAAGAATCTTTTCTTGAAACACCTGCATGACAAGCAAGTGTGAGCAAGATCTTGGTACTGGTACACAGTTTAGTATCACTAAAGATACTTAACCAATCCCTTCTTTTTCTCCCTCAAAATTCATTAGCCTTTTCCTATGCAGTTTAATAGCAGATATTAATTATTTAATAGCAAAACTATTACTAGCAAAGTTATTAAATGCAAGTGTCTAAATCCATATTAGGGTGAAGAAGAAGAAGCAGCCTGATTTTCAGACTTGCTGAAACCAGTGTGAACTGTGAATGCACAATATGTTTGTGGAAGGACATGATTGCTCCTGGACATTCAGCATCATTAGAAAACACCTGATTTATTCTTGATATATTTTCCCTCTTGATGTCTTGGGGAACTTCAAAAGTGATCAAGTGTCTGATCCATGAAAGTGCCTAAAATGTCTTAATTCTGTCTGATTCCTTAGACTATCTTACCCATTAATAAGTCCAGTCTACAGATTAGACTTCCTCTGCTTCTTTCACCCATACAACCCATTCCTGTAGACATTTTTTGAGAACTCTGCTTGAACCAAAGTATCCCAGAACAGAGGAAATATGAATAGTGGCCTCTGCCCATTTTCACACAGACCGCTAAGAGATCCTACATGCATCAAATCCCTTCCCCACCCAATGGGATGCAAGGCACTGTCTCCCACCAGGAAACCTAACAACTGCTAGGTTAATGTCCCAGTTTAAAGAAAATGGCACCTTTCTGAAGCCTTAACAGAGATGTGTGGTCCTACCAGTTTTAAAAGCTTTAACAATCACAGCTCTCCCTGCTGCACTCTCTATGGGAAAACTGTGGTGGAACTCCTCCTGAGGTTCCTGTCTTTTCTGAATGTGGGTCTAAAGGCCACAATTCAGGCTGTAGGTTCCCCAGAACATCTCAGCAGCTATGGACTGCAGCAATGTTTCTTGTCCAAGGTTGACTTTCAAGATCAACATCATTCCAGGCATTGTATCCACAAATGGATTTGCAGCTGTATCTAAAAAATGATGAGATGAAATCTTGCAATCCAGAAATGGAGGTCCCAAAAAGCTTTGCTGATGAGCTATCTAAACCCCAGAGCAATGAGAATGCCACGAGCCTTTTCATTTTTATTTTGTATTTCCACATATGCTTCAAGTTCTGCTTTTGAGCATGCCTGGAAGTGCCCTGACACAGCTGGACAAGTCAGGATCTCCCCATGCAGGATCCCATTAGTTTTGCCTATCCCCCTCAAAGGGCTCAAATCAAAAGCTGTTCTCAGCCCACCTCTGCAGGAGCAGGCAACACACAAAATGATCTGGAGGGCAATGGTCACCATCCAAAGTAACCAAGCAGTGTGCTGCTGGTATGCCTGCAGGTCAATCGCCTGGTTAGGAATAGCATGGCTAAAAGCAGGCATCCATTATGGAATGTATGAACTTTCTCTCACTTGGCAACACAGCTGTCTCACCTCCTGCCAGTCGTGATCAATCTGTGATTGATCTCATTGATCATCTCATTCCTGAGGGCTGAAGAAGCCTGGAGTTGAGCACAGGTAGACACTAGGGGATGTACCTGGCAGCTGGAAGTCACTGATTGTCCATGCAGCTTCACTAGCAATCAGAAGACGTAGCCCTGGATGGAGAGGTGCATTCAGAACATTGTCCAGTTGCCTGGAGCTGCAGGTGCACACCAACCTCCCTGTCCTGCATAGTTAAATGGTGCCAAGAAATACAGCATTTTTGGTGGGGCAAAAAGCAACCACTGTGCTCTGCAATGGTGGATGTGACACTGACAGAGGTCACATTTGGGACACAACATCTAAACTGACTCAAAAATGGATTAGCAATGGCAGGAGCAGCTGCTACTGGACAGTGACTACAAACTGTGAGAGGTTTTTCTCACGAGAGGAATAGGGGTCATGCCAGTTTTCAGCACCAATGCCCTGGTATTAGCAGGTAGGCATGTGTAGTTGGAGAAAGGCAGGCTCTCTGTGTTCAGCATGATCTCTATGGGATTGAGTGAGAGAACAGAAGGTGTAAAAATAAATGCAAGGTTCTCCTATGGAAATCTCTTGCTCCTCTTCCAGAATTTACATGGAGGTGAACTCGTCCTCCCTCCACAGCAGGAAACTGGAAGGTCCCAAATCCCATGTTCCACATGGACAGATCCCTGCACTTAGCACATAGTTCTGCTGACTCCAGCAAGCACTGCAGGAGCACAGAGGTCAGGCTTGATGGATCCAATTGCAAGACCAGGGTCAAAATTTCTACCTGATCACCCTCCCCCACAACAAGAAAATTCCTTCAGTCAGAAACCAGACTTTTGCTGCTGCTGTTTTATTTTTTCCCCCCAAATACGTGGCATAAGCATGTTTCATGTTTCAATAGCTTTGCTTTTGTGACATCAAATCATACTGTCAGAGTAAACTTGAGAAATCCAGAAGGTTGACCTATGAACTTCATATTCGTTTTAAAGTTTACTTCTGTAAACACTAAGTTCATTGAAAGAGCCCTGGGTTTCTTTTTAGACAGAAAGCTGAATAAATAAGGTTAAATAACTGTGTATTAAAATGGTCTTGACCCATCAGAGGAATACTGCCTGAATTCTGTTGGAGTCTTTTCATGCTGCACAGATATTTGAGAAGCTCCAGTCTTACAACATCTCCTTGTGGTATTGATAGCTGATTATTGTTTTTAATAATAGAACAATATTGTATGAAGGCTTTTCTTCATCCTTTTCCTTCCCCCTTCTACTTTCATCCTTTTTTTTTCTATTTTAACTTTTTTTTTAATCTTTAGAGGTTTTTCCTTTTGTTGCTGTATCCTCAGTGATACAACCACCATGTGTATCCACCTCTCAGCATTATGATCTATTTCTGCCCTATGATGAGTGAAAGAACAAACTTATTTGGCCAGATCTTCAGCCAAGGTGAACTGAAACAGCCCTGCTAGATTATATTGATTTAACTCCTTAAAGCACCTCGAGGACTGTATTTGAAATTTTGCTCAACCCACTTTTCATTTAAACTAGTGCTCTTTAATCAAAATTACCTTCTCCCACATTGCCTGTAATACTATTCTAGACTTGCAGAATGATGCTTTATTATAGTTAGATGAATCTCAAATTCTAGCCATAGTGAGAGAGTATTGTATGTGACACTGAACGAGTTACTGGGATTTTTCCTAGTGTAACTCCATTTACAAGATTTTGACCACGAGCTGGTTAAGATACAAAATCAGTAGAGAGACTTGTCTATCAGCATGATAGCTGAGCACAATCTGCTCATTGCAACAAAAATTCTGCACAGAGCTGCTGTAACATCAGGGAGCTATTCCAGAACCCTAAATGCCACATGCCAAATGAAGCTGCAGGGTGCTAATATCTTCTCAGATAAAATCCAAATCTGTCGTCTGGTTTTTAATACCCATCCTGCCGTATCTGTGAGGAAGCGGAGAAATATACGAGTCAAGGTTTACTTCACTTTGGTCTTGCGGCACTTTCTCAGAAAAGCCTGATTTCACCAGGGGTACTTGTTTTCTGCCGCTGATGCTCCTGTGTAACCACCCTCACACACGTGCCCAAGTGGAAAGCGGGTGTTGGACAGTCGTAGTGCTGAAACCCTTCAAAGAGAGATGTTTAAACTGAATCGGGATTTAGGAAATTGGGGTCTCAGGGGGAAGGAGGAAAAAAACAACAACAAAACCAAACAAAACCAGACAAAATAAAGCAAAAAACTCGCCAAAACATCCACCCTAAAAACCTGTAAGTAGGGCTCGTTCCTTCCCAGAGAGGGACGCCAGGGGACGCCGCAGTGTCCCGAGGCGGCTGGCGGGACCGGCGGGGACCCGACCGGGGAGCGGGATAATCGCCTGATCGCGTCCCCAGCCCCGGTCCTGTCTCCGCCGACCCCGCTTGGGCGAATTCTGGAGACGCCATTAAAATGTACCCTGAGGTCCCAGACAACTGACATGTGGCTTGTCTAAGGGGGGAAAAAGAAAAGTACCTGTGGCAGAAGAACCCAGTGAAAGCACCGGAGACCTGAGTATGGCCAGGAGGAGTGGATACTGGGAAGGGCTTCAGCTTGGAGAGAGGTGGTGCACGGTGCACTCACATGCCCCTTCCTCCTCCTCCTCACCCCTGTGACCTAATGGACTTCTCTCTGCATGGAGGAGCAGGGAGGAGTCCAAGGGTCATTTGGGAAGAACTAGGGCATGTTGTTTGCATACAGCACGTAGGATAAGCCGTGCCTGCTGCAAGTATCATTATTGCTTCCACTTTAGCTGTCAGAGTGAATAGGCATCAGCAGGACATGCTGAACGTCGCCATGGCCCCTCCATTCCCAAGTGTGCACCAGTGTGTCTGGCAGAGAAGCCTGCGGCACAGCTAGGTGGGATCTCAGGGGCTCAGCCTGCATTAGCTGAGCAGCACTGCTCAGCAGGAGTGGGTCTGCAAAGTGAAACAGCAGGTGCAGAGAGCCTGGTGTCCACATTCACTGGATGTCGGAGAGGTTTATATCAGGCTTGGTCCTGTGTGCTGAATGCTTATTAGCCATTGAAATACACAACTTGTTCTCCTAGGGTATATTTTCTCTGTCCAGTTCTGGGCTCTCCAGTTCAAGATGGACAGGAAAGTACTGGAGAGAGTCCAGCAGAGGGCTACAAAGATGATCAAGGGGCTGCATCATCTCTCTTATGAGGGAAGGCTGAGTGACCGGGTTCCGTTTAGCCTGGAGAAGAGAAAAGAGGGGATATCACCAATGATTATCAATATCTAAAGGGTGAGTGTCAAGAGGATGGGGCCAGACTGTTTTCAGTGACGCCCAGAGACAGGACAAGGGACAACTGGCACAAACTAGAACACAGGAAAGTCCATCTCAACATGAGGAAAAAATTCTTCACTTTGAGGGTGACAGAGCACTGGAACAGGCTACCCTGAGAATGTCTCCTTCTCTGGAGATATTCAAGACCCACCTGGATGCATTACTGTCCAGTCTGCTCTAGGTGAACCTGCTTTGACGGGAGGGTTGGTCTAGGTGATCTCTGAAGGTCCCTCCCAGACCCTACCATTCTGTGATTCTGTGATTCTGGTTCAGCTTCATCCAAAAGATACTGTTCAGCTTACATCTGCAATGTGATGCAAGGCCTCAGAAGGCAAGTGAGGACTGTAGGGACAGTCTCCTTAAAAGTGCTAGATGTAGAAACCCTCGTTGTCCTACAGGTATGGGGTGACTTGGAAGCAGCTGCAGAAGTTGCATGTGGTGGAGCAAACCCATGTGGACCTACATGAGAAGCTTGCTTCATCTTCCTGACACCAGTGAGTTCATGGGAGACCCTCTCCCAGTACAGCTGGACGTCACTTTGAGAGGTCACAGTGTTGACACCTCCAAAGTTACATGAAGTCTAATTGTGAGATGCACCAGGCTTTTGTCTTCCTGAACTATATTTGCAAAGTGATGGAGAAGTTTTTTGCACAGGGAACAGGCGAAAAAATGGCTCCCAAGCTCAGGTGATCAGTCAGAAAATGCTGCTGTGAACCTCACCCCACATGTGATAACAGCCCAGGGTCAATGGGAAATCAGTAATACCATGTTTGCTTCTATCTGTGCCACGCATGGCAACTCTAATGAGCGATTGATTGCAGCAACACACACAATTTAGCAAACACCATGGGACATGCTGTAGCAGAGTAGCTGCTGTACATCTTTTATAAAATCTGAGGATAGTATTATTGCTGCCATGTTTGGGTTATCCTGTGACAGTTTTTTTTTTAACAGATAGTGGATGCTTTTTGTTTATTTTTGCAGGTGAATTACCAGTCTACATGTAAGACACTGTGCTTGCTACTTAGGGAAGAGGGCGTGCTATATAACAGCCCCAGATAGATGGCCTAATACTTTAGTGTTTTGCATAGCTGCAGCTTCCTCTTTACTTATGGCTCAGCGAGTACTATCAAGAGCTTAGCTTTAAGGTAAAGCTTCAGGTTTTGTCAGCCTAAAGACATACCTAAGGAAATAACGAGCAATAATGCAGTCTGAGTCAGTGACTGCCAAAAAAGATATAAGTGTGCATTTTAAACTTCTAACTATTAAACTGGTGGTAGCTTCCATGCTAATGGACACCACTTGGGGTGTCCTTCTTGTTTTAATGTTGCTCTGGAACCAAACTCAGCCAGCCATAGGCTACGCCAGCACTCAAGGAAACACCGTCTTGTCAGGGCCTCATGTCCCCAGGCACCTGCCACACATCACCATGGTGGGCTCACACAGCCCTGCCTCACACAGAGGCCTGGGGAGAGCTGGCAGCTTGAAAAGGCTGCAATTTGCACCTCCTTGCCCTTCTTGTTTGCCATCACTTGTTTTTCACCATTTAACATGCCACCTTCTGCATTTATGTAGAGCAGGGTAGCAGTTACCACAGCATATGCATCATGATAACTGTTTCATTATCATTTTCAGAAACCATATTATTTAGACAGTCAGTTGGCCTCGCTCTGCTTATGCCATCTTAAAGGAGGGAGGAGAACAAACTGCAAGACTTCAGCAGAAATCAATCTCTTCAGAACTGTAGAATTGCAATAGGATTTTTGCCACAGAATAATTCCCTGCAAAATCTTCTATGGAAAGGCACAGAAAAAGAAAAAAATTCCTTTAAATGGTGAAGTCACATATCTCCATATCTGTATATAAGTAACCCAGCAGCATTGTGGTTTTACTAATCTTGATAAAACATTGAGGGGAAATAAATATATTTTTTTGCCATGTTTGCTCAAATAAGGCTTATATATTCCACTTCCCCAGATTTTGCCCTCCAGATCAGAGGCACTTGAGTGTTTTGATATGTGCCAACACTCTGCATTATTATAGGGTCTTCCATGTTTTTATGGTCTTTTGTAGACACACAGTTGCGTGCTCCTCCTGCCCTCCAAGCTGGCTGGAGAGGGACTGACCGGAACACCTGTAGACTGTGTCTAAGGGGCACGGAGCACCTTTGCATCAGGGTTGGGCTTTGACCAGATGTCTTTTTTTGCAGACAGAATAAGCACAGTTTTGTCTGTAAAAGCTGTGCAAATATGCACGTCCTTCACCTTTACAAATCAGTCTCATCAGGTACGGATTTTATTCTTGTATTTTAAGATGTGACCTTGAATGTGGCCTTTATTTGTACCTAGCAAATCTTGAGAGGCACAGAAAGTTTGATAGGATGAATAAATGTAGTAGTATGAAATGTGTAATGCTTCTTGTGTGTTTGTGGTTTATTTCAGCATCTTAAAACCTGGATATGCTGGGAAAGAGCAGGAAGGAACATAGAGAAAAGGCTGCAGTACAAATCACATCTGCAAATCCTTCCCCTAACTGTAGTGACATTAAATTCTACCCAGCTTCAAGAAAGCCACAGGGCAAAGGCATAAATAGCCAGAAAAGTGGGAAGATACAAAAATGGGGAATTAGAAGAATGTCAGTGCAGGATGGCTTCTATTCTTCTATAACGAGAAGGAAAGACAGGGAAAAAAAGCGCAAACACAACAAATTAGTGACAGGGAAAGAAAAGAATGGGAAGGTTTCCACCTCACGGAATGATGCAAGTGAACACCTTCCTAAACAACATTCAGTTAAAAATAATTTCTTGACTCCTCCAAGTAAATGTTTTTGAGATTTCCTCCTAGAACTGCATTTCTGAATAAATTCCATTATGTTTGAAAAAGCGGCTAGATAGATGTGCAAAGCACAGGAATATGCAAACATAGATATACATGAACCCCAGCACGCACAGTCAAAGAGTAGAATAACTTGATTAAAATCACCTACTGTAGGGCTGTGTCAGTGGGAACTGGACTAATGCAGCATTTGATGAGAGCTGCAGCACTGGGAGCATCAAAGTGGAAAAGATTTGCACGGCTCCTGCTGTGGTAGGCAAATGCACAAGCCCTTTCATAAATTGCTCAAGCTCCATGTTAAAATTAGTTAGGATTTGGCCTTTCTTTTAATGGAAGGTAGGAAAAAGTCAAGAAGAGAGAGTAAGACCAAACATGGCAGAAAACAGAGAACCAGGTAACAGCTAGTAAAAAAAAAAAAAAAAAAAACAAAACCCACCTCCTTTTACACATTATGCTACCTTTATTAAATGTGTCTACCTTCTCAGCCCACATGCCGGGTGTTGCACTTAATATTGATGGTTAATGAAAATCAAGAAACAAATGTGTTAATCTTTAGTGTTTACTTAGCCATACAGACCAGGAGGTTGTGACCCGCAGGGTAGCATTACTAAAATGTTTTAGTTTTATGTTCCACATTCAAGTATTTTATGTTACCTTTCTGTTATTTTCACAAAAAACAAACCCTCCTCCATCTGTTTAGTAAAAAAGAAAAACACCAAAAACCAAATGAGCTGTAAAACTATGCCCCTGCTTCCAAACAAATAATGAAACCTTAATGTGAATAAACATGCCTTCATAATCAAAGCCGAGTTTGTGATCTAACTGGATAATAATTCACTTGTAATATCATCAGAATGAGTTATCAGCCTGAGTATTGTTGGTGCAGGTGTAACCAAATGAATTCAGGCTCATTTTATCTGGCACTTACTTGCTTATATGGGTGTTGGGAGCATTAGGTCCTTCAATTTTTCATAACAAGCAACACCATTAAACTGCCACAGAGCAATATAAATCAGAGCTTTTTTTCTTAGACCCCATAAACAACTAACAAAAATGTTATGGTTGCCAGATTCATCATGTGCTTTTATACGTCCAGTAACCAGAACTGACTATAACCATTTCCATTGGGCTATTATTTTTTGCTATTGTTTCAACAGTGTATGAAAACCAATGTGGAAATATAAGAGAAATAGTCTGGCCTGAAGAACTCACTGTCAAAGGCATAGAGATGATAATGGGGTCCAAACGTAGATAAGAATCTCTGCTTCTCTTCTGCACTGGGACACATATTTTAGTTGTTACATGCACAGTGTGAACAACGAGAACAGAGTTGAGTCACGTGTCCATTTAGAGCATTTTGGGGTGTGTGAGTTTACATTGTTGATATACACATGCAGGCATGTCTAAAATACCTACAATTTGATTTAACCTACTAACATACATCTATATTGAGTCACTGGAAAAACAAGAATGGAAATATTAGGAAAAAATATGCATTGATATTTTTCAGAAGTTGATGTTACTCTTCTTTATCAGAACATAAATTATTTTCGTTGTTCACCTTAATAGGAGTTATAATATATTGTATAATAAAAATATATCAGACTTTGTTTCTCACAGATAAATTTTTCATCTTCCATTTACTACAGAATCATCTAATTCTAATCAATTCAATTTCCCTCAACAGCAGAACTCTTTTACCTCTCACCAGCATTTCTAACTTTGCCTGACCTGCCACAGAAAACTGAAAGAAATCCCTCTGTATCAAAAGTGGAAAACTGCACACTTCCTTTCATGCTTCATACATCAGTATGTTTTTCAGTCCTCTGTAGAAAACTTCTAAGATGCTCATTACCTGCAATACTGGAATAAACTCAGCCATAGTTCCCTAGGTACAACCATTTAAAATAATGTCACTTGCCCTCAGTTATGCCAGATTCTCTCAATGCATCTGGAAAATAATTATCTTCATATCAGGTATTTGCTGCTATTTAGAAACCAGCTATAGAAGCCAAAGAATATTATGAACTCTTCAAACCAGTTTTAATCAAATAGCTGCCATAAAATGCCCAAACCAGAAATCTTTGCTGCTTTTATCTACAATTTGTAATTAACATATGAATGAACTGCATATTCAAGTTTTCACCAACATAACTGTTTTCCCCAGGAAATCACAGCTAAAAGCTGAAGTGAATGTTCTTTTAGAAAGTGTACTTTGTTTATAGAAATAGCCTTAGCAGTTAATGTCTGGCAGAGCTTCAAACTTGGAATTACATTACATTGGTAATTTTAACTTTATCATCTTAAATAGGTCCAGTTTGGATGTATAAATGCAAGCAAAGTAGGACTGCCCTCGAAGAGCTGCCTTTAAGCAGGCTTTATTCTATCCCATGAAGCTTTGTAATTCCTTCTGTTATTATTAATAGCTGTTAAGTGCTGACAGCATGCTTGGCACTGAATGAAACGCAGGAGCAGACGTGGTTCTTGTTAAGGGTGGCCCTCGGGAGGCCATTTACTGTGTGTAACAACAACAACAACTTTATTGGAGTAGTAACCCACTAACATAGCTGCAGCTCGGGTGTCAGGAGATGTCGCTGTTTAGACGAAATAGTGATGTGCACATGCACGCAGGCTATGACTCTTTTACACATTAATTTTGTCACAGCTAACAAGGCTAACAGCTGAGCAGACAAGACTTTCCGAGGTAGCCGAAGAAAAGCTGTGGCCCGGAGTGCAATTTTTACAGGGTTTTCTTCCTCAGCAGCGGGAGTACAGACCCAGGCTTAGGAGCATCCCAGGTGCTGGATGCACTGGGATGGAAAGATGGGACCTCAAAGGGCAAACCTCTGCAGCTAGAGGATACGGCAAGTTCAGCCACAGGATTAAAGGAAATGGCAGAAAAGCACAGGCAAGAGTTTCAAGCAGAGGAGCCTTGAAGCTGTCTTTCTTTTGAGGCAGGAGCTATGGGAGTGTTCAAAAAAAGATTTAAAGGGACTGGGGGGATGGTATGGGAGGCAGCTGCAGACCCAGAACCCAAGACACCTGGTGGGAGCCAAGCTGGTGCTCCAGAGTGGAAGACAGATTCTCTGCTCTTATGCTGCAGGGAAAGCTGGCATGCCCACTAGATACCATCTGTCTACAGTCACAAGTAGCATACAGAGGCGATGCCCAGTTCCTGACCTCCAACAGACGTCATGGGCCAGCGTTAGCCTAGCCAAGATCAGAGCTCTGCTGTGTCATCACCAATAGAGGGTGGAAGAGAAAGAGGAAAGGCAGTGGCACTGAAACTCTGCTGACAATTCCACACTGAAACATGGATGTGAGTCAGGAGCTTTGCAGGGGACGTTTAACCCTCAGCTCCTAACCAGGTGGCTGTGCAGTGCCCAAAGCAGATGAAAAGGTCTTCTCTTTTGGATCTGCCCCCATACTTCGTCCCTGTGTCCAAGTACAGCTCTCGATATTTAAGGTGGGGTTGTGTTTGCTTCTGCTTCTCCAGGGCTCTGCTCTGCTACTCCAGCCATGGCCACAACCAATCTTAGGGTAAACAAGTCTTGCTGGGGGCTTCTGACTTGTAAGCATGAGGGCTAAAGCTCCACAGAACTAGATGGTGCAGATGTAAGTTACCCCTGGGTATACAGATGCTGGTCAGTGATAATGGCAGGAGAAAGTAGGTCCAAACAGGTCAAATAGTTTTCTTGAAACTGTTTATCTTTGTTTCACCGTAATTGCCTGGCTGGCTTGTTTCCTGCTGCACAAAACCTTCCCTCCCCCTTCAATGTCATTTACTCTCAAACATATTCTAACATGCCTCCTACCCTCTTTGCTGTCTGCCTTCTAACACTAACTTTAGGTGCATCTGCTTTTTGAGTACCTTTGCCTAAAAGCAACCAGCTTGTTGGAAAATGCTTAATAACACTCTGAAAACCACATACGTTTAAGGTGTTGCAGCTAAGTACTCGAAAAATTACTAATTCAAAAGTTACTAGTCACTTGTGGCCATTTAGGCCATAAAATATATGAACAAAATGAATTTTTTAACTTCCTAGGGAACAGCCTTGCCTTCCATACTCCTGTATGCAGTGTTCCCAGTGCTGTTAATCTTTGCTTTTCTGTAAACCCATTGATTCAGTCTGGTGTATTAACACTTGAGTGCGCAAAGGCTGTTCTCTCTACACAGCATCTAAAAGAGTTACACCCACTTGATCATGGTGTATTTTTAAAAGGAGCGTTGGAGGAGGTTCTATGGAGGGGGAGGTCTGCAGGGACGGCACCAGTGACTGTGCAGAATGAGCTAATTTCCCTGTCATTCCTCTGCTGGGAACATGCTGTCATACCTCATACGAGACCGAAGCTGTAGGGGTGTTATTTGCAGGCGGGGACCATGTTTTCCAGTGCATGGAAGGGATCTGAGATCACAGGCACCCTGCCCAGTTTGCTGGGATACACTGCCCCGCTGCTGCTGCAGCACAAGAGGCAGAAGTGCCACCGGGGCTCGAGCTGTCTGCCTCAGGCACGGGCAATCATGCAGCAGGGGCAGCATGGAGGGCTGAACTAACTGTTTCGAAACATGAATAAATATTCAAACAGGTCAACCATGATGCTGCAGCTGGACTACTAAGAGTGGATTTTCAGCTGCGCTGCAGTGCGTTGCAGTGGCTGTGGAGCAGACCTCCTCCCCCCTCCTTGCACCGCTGTAGCGCTGATGTAACCTTAGTCTAAGGAAAGATAAAAGATACAACATACCGACCAATCCAGAAGTGGTTCATGTTCTAGAATATTTTGATTGTGACAGCAGAAATAATGCTTCTGTTACAGCATGGTGAATAGGAAGCAATTCACTGAAACTATTGTTGTCTACATTAAAATCAGTATTCATATATCCTTGGTTTCTCCTTTCTTTCAAAGAAAAGTCTAAATGAAAAGACTTGTCTCCTTCACATTCACTTTTTACTACTCCTTGCTGCATTTCATATCATCATTGCTCCTTAAGCGCAAGCCGCTCCCAGTCTCCCTCCTCAACAAAGCATCCACTTGACTTTTCTCCTGTCACTGCTCCTTTTTTCTTTCAGCATTTCAGTAGAGAGTATGCTTGATTTAAGTATTTTTTTTGACACACTAACTGCTCTGTCATCACACTAAGAGGAGCAACCTCGTGCCTCTATCATAGAAGTAACCTCTGTATTTTGCTGTTGTGTTAGTAAATTAACCAGCATTTCACTTCTCCAGTATGATTGCAGACAAGATGGTCATAAAGGCATTTCCAAGCAGGCCTTGAGGAGAACTAAATGTAGAGTTGCAAAGCATCCTAATTAAGGCAGAAAATAGGCCTGGCAATCTTCATGGTACTTAATATGTCATCTTCTTCCTATCTCTTAAACCAAATAATCTGCAAACCACCTCTATATTGGAGTGTTATATCTGCTATAACTTATGTCAACTTGGATCACACACACCCCTTTTTTTTAAACAATGTTTGGCAGCCAAATGAGTGTGGAAACTAGACTGTTTTACATTAGTCAGCAGTACATTTAAATCATTCTTACCAAATGATTTACTGTGGATTGCAAATTCTTATATGGCATTTTAAGTTAATCATTAGGCAAAGTAATATATCACTAAAATGATTGGGCACATATGTATTTTGCTTCAATGATTCTATATTTCTCTTTGGTTTGGAAGACTTATCTACTCCTATTTTCCACAGTAAAAGAAAAAAAAATTTTTTACGAGATAAAGGCAGGAGACTCTCAACATTTCTGCCTGTCTTCTCCAACTACTGCTTAAGTCAAGAGGATTTTCCTCCCTGAAGGAGAGTCAGGTCATGAGGAGATACTGGTAAGTTGGTCTGTGCTCTCCAGACAGACATTGGCAGGTGTCAGTATTGCGCAGCATTTCCACACCTTAGTGTGTCCCAGCGACAGGAAAAGCTGGAGGAAAAGGACTAAGACTTTATATCAAATAAAATAATGAATGACCTATAGAATATGTGAAGTGGAGTATCTTAGAGGAAAAAAAAAATAACAACCAACCAAATAACAAAAAAAATCAACCAAACAAAAAACCACCAAAAAACTGTACTCATTCTCCACACATAGACACTTCTGCAGAGTTCTGAAAATTTTAGGTGGATTTGCTGATTCTGTCTAGCAAGAGAACTTCGGAGCCCAAGTGAAAGAAAGGTAGATCACACTAATAAAACAGGGATTGTTGCAAGAGATGCTTACAGGTGACTGGAATCCTTAAAAAGAAACAGTGACATAAAATAAATGATTTGTTTATTTGATTGCTGTGGGCCAGCATCCTGCCAGCACTGACAGATAACAAGCAATTTTGAGTTTACAATGTAAATGAAATAAGGAAGACAGTTATCTCTGCTTCAGATGCAATAAAAATAAAAAGGAACCATGCATCAGTGCAAAGTTACCTGTGTGCAACTGTGTGCAACTGTGTGCAAATCAGAACTTGTGACCCTAATCCTGTAGCCTGTTGCATGTAAACAGCTGCACAGTTGGTTTCACTGGGGATGTGCATGTCTGTAATGATCCATTCATTTGACCCTCATGCTTGGCATAGTAAAATTTGGCGATATGTGAATTGCATACTCACTTTGGCCCCAAACATGTCTTTCATCTGCAGTTTCAGATGGTTGACAAATAACAGACAGGATTACCACAACAATTATTTCATTCATTCGTTAACGCCCTTAAGTCTTACTCAAAGCATAGAGCAGATTTAAAAAAAAAAGTTCCAGAAATGAAGGAGTGATCTGATATTTATTATTAACTTCTGTTTGGAATTCCCTACCCCTTCCTTAGGTTTCCAACACATTCTGTAGACAGATCAGACTCTATACTTGGAGATGTCTACCCCAGGTCATACCACAGGGTGTACACAATTTCCACCGTCACAACTCTTCACTAGAAGTTTTTAAAGGAAGGCACCTATCTCTCCCTGCACCAAAACCAGAGATGTCTTCTTCTGCAGCCAATGCCAACACTCAAGAGATGACAGGAGAAGAGAGGCATTTAATGGGACAAAATTTCAGATCATCAAACAAGGACAATGTTTTGTGTTGGTCCCAGGATGAAACTGAGAGCTACTGCCAGTCATAAATCATAGGCATATTGCTTTCTGATGGGAAAGTAGATGGAAATGAATGATGTTCAGAAGGAGTGACCAAAAAGAGGTGCAAGAGAAAACTAATCCTGAAGGAGAGGTAACCACACAACAATGTGAGCCTACTTGGGAAAAAAATCAGCTTCTCTCCCCACAAAATCAGGCAAATGTGATACAATAAACTGTCATAAACTAGGAGCGACACTAGTCAGCCTGGACTGCAATCCAGAATTCAGCCTGAAGTGCCCAGGTTTCCTACACAGTGTGTACCCACATAAGAAGCATGTAAACTTGTCTGACCTTCTACAGTGTAAGCACCTGATGTGTATCTCTGTAGGAAGCTCTCTTCACCTACATGAGTAATGTGGCCCACTATTCTCTTTGGATCATAATGTCCACACAGACCACGGGGCTTATAAAATGGATTACAGAATTTTCTCTGGTAGGGAAAGCTGACTTCATTTCCTGTCTCAGCCCAGTGGTTGGTGGCTCACACTTGCATCTGTCCTACCCACAAAAACATAGACCTCATTCCTCTTGTAGCTGTAAGAAGTGAAGAATTTAGGCTAAAATGGTGAAAGACCATGGTTCCAGCCTCATAACCAGCATCACTTAGAAGGCACGGGAGTTCTGGGGCTTTTGAGTCCTCTTTTGAGGAACTAAAAATAAAAGCACTAGATTAAAAGTATTAGTAGATTCGGATACAGGTACCAGAAGTGTAACTGGATGCCTGAAAACCAAAGATCCAGACCTGTGCTCCATCATGTTGAGTTTTGGATTAATTTCTGCAGTGAAATTCAGCTTAAGAAGGGTGGAGGCTTAGATACTCTCATGAAAAAATGGGAAACATAAATTTCATCTAAGATTTTTCAACTTCTGAAGCTGAGCAGGACATTGAACCAAGGTCTCTCTCCTGCCTCAGTGCTATATGCAAAGTGGGCTCCATCATTTAGTTCTGTCTTTCAAGCTGGCATCTGGCAGCATATCTCCTCCAAAATAAATTAGGTCCAAAGTCAGAAACTTCCCCATGTCTCCTAGATGAGCTTAAAAGCTTACCTGCTCAGATAGGTCACACAGGGAAGGGCTAGTTAAAGAGAAAACATAAGCCCTTAGGGAGGGAAGGGGGAAAGAGAAAGACTGGGTAGTAGCCTTTAGCAAAATTGTATGATAGTGCCTATAAAGACCCCAAGTGGCCAGTAAAACCCAGTATTGACTGGGACACCCATGTTTCTAGACTTCAAGCAGACTTAAATAAGAGTGATGGTCTTAGGGTTCAGAATAAAATAATTCAGGGTAGATGCTGTAAATATAAACGTCTGGAGAGTTACACAGCAGCCTAGTTGGGGGTTTGTGAGACCCAGTGAACACCCAGTTCTTTCTCAGCCCTCTTTAAATACCTATATATTTCACCGTATTCTACCCCAAGGGAGTGCATAAATTGTCCAATGTTGCACAACAGGATAGTGATGGCAAGACCACTCCAAGCATTACACTGCACTGTTTTTCCTTCCAAAAAGGTGAAGTCTAGTATCTAAGAGTTTTGTATGTACTACTCTGAGCTAGAAAAAAGACAGTCTTTGCTAAACAGTCTCCTTATAAAGGCCCGAGACACAATCCTCATGGAATTTATTTTTTCTTCCAGCTAAGACAGCAGGATTGAGCCTTAAAGTATCTTTGTTAAACTAGTTAATAGATTATTGTCCAAAGTAAACATATTTCAGTAAGTGCAAGACTGTTTTTTTCCTCCCTCTTTCCGTCTTTTGTTCAACTTCAACTCAGCTATTTATGATTCATTTCATGAGACACTAGGTTTTCTCTGAAGGCACTAAAAAGGGCCAGAGCTATCAAACAGTTTTAGTGACTAGTGCCAACAAGGAACTGTTTTCCTCCATGCTATAAAACAGGCACTGTCAATAGACTACAACCGGCAATAAACTATTAAAAAAGGAATTTATGATGGCTGCTTATTATCCTCCTGAAATAATGTTGTTACAAGGCTGCCCTTTTCAGTCCTCCACATAGATCACATGGCAGATGTCTAACAAAGGGAAAGGCCTGAATCCGCAGGGACCAGCTGCAAACAGCCCAAGGAATCACCCCACGTTACACGGGCATACACCACACCAGGGTTTCAAAGCAGCAGAGCAGTTGTCCTACACCGGACTTAGGCTTGTTATGCATGAACTCTTGATTTAAGATGGGATCTTAATTAAATTATGTATAGAACATATTGGATCATTTTAATAACTAAATATCAAATTATGTAGGAATGCTTATTATTGTTTAGCTAGGAATTGGTGAACCACAAGGATAAAATAAGAAATAGCACAAACCTCAAATAGAATCAGATCTGTCTCCTTTTTTAGATTTCGAAAAAAGTCCCAGTTCTAGTTCTTGTCCCCTCGTCTCCAACCCCATAACAGGCTTTCTTCTCTGCTGAAGTGTCTGCCTCTGTTAGGTTGACATCTGACTGTGATATGGATCTGTAATTGCTATAAATTGTGGTATACCACTGGCATCAATAGAGCTATTCTGTCTTACTCCAATTAATGAACTGCTGCCTTCAATAAATATTTCAGAAAGAAAGGGGAAACGATACAGCTCAAACTTCAGCGCCCTTTGGTTTGTCTCCTTTTGATCTGGACCTTCATCCAGTGCGCCTCTCGAATTCCCAGTATGTCAGACTGGAGACGCAGAGGCTGCGGTCAAGGCTAAATGCACCGCCCTCGGGGGATGTCTGCTCATTACCAGCGTCTTTCAGGAATGACGGAGAAGGTCCTAAAGGTGTGTAGGGAAAAGAGGGGGGGTAGTTTGAAGAGTATAAGGGAAAAGGAACTTTGGGGTCTAGAGAAGGGAAAGCTAGGCTGAATTGAGAAAAAGAGAAAAAAAAAAAAAAAAAGAGGTGTGGAGAAATGGGATGGAAGGGGATAGTCACTGAGATTCGGATAAAAAACAAAACACAATTGCAGCGTCAAGATTTCTGAATGTCCCGATCACTCGTGGTGGTGTATCGAGGGAGATTCTTCCCCTCCACATCGCTGCGAGCAAAGAGTCGTTGCCCGATATCCTGTTCCCCAGGCAGTTTATCTGGGAGAAAGAATTATGATATTTTTAATAGTAGATACTAGCCCTAGAACACAACACTTACTGTCAGCAAGGGACTATTCCGGAATTTTTGAATCCGGTTTTGTTCATTTCATGGACTCCAAACAAAGAATGTACACCACAGAAAATCGGGAAGTGGCATGCATAGAGACCTCAAATGAAAATGAACCATTTTACTACGGAGAATTTTTTACGAATAGCGTCTCTACGCTAAGAGTATTGGTGAGCTGAGCACGAATTAAACTGCTGCTGAGATTGTGACTCTGGGTTTACAATGTGTTCGGTTATTATTTCTCAGCGAAGGAGACAACCCTGCCTGTGATTGTCTCTTGCTGGCTTCTTGACTTAACAGCTCAGCTATGTCAAGACCGCATCTCTACAGCGAGAAGAGCAGCAATTAAAATACCAAGACCGTATGAGAAGCCGTATATCCCACAAACCCACTGAAAATAGAACTTGCTCACTTCCATCTCGGACTGACTGTTTACATGGTTGCTTCTCAGTAAGTTATAGTAATAATAGTAATAGTAATAGTAGTAGTAGTAGTAGTAGTAGTAGTAGTAGTAGTAGTAGTAGTAGTAGTAGTAGTAATAATAATAATAATAATAATAATAATAATAATAATAATGCCACCTTTTATTCCCGCAACACCTTCCGCCCCTGCGACACTCCCACGGCCCGCAAGCACCCACCCGGCAGGCCGGGGTGTAGGGGTGAGCCCAGCCTGTGGCCGGCCGCGCAGCAAAACTTCCCCTTCCCTGGGACATCCTGCAGGGAAATACTCTCCTTAGTCATTATTGGTCTAAAGTGTGGTCTAAAGTGAAACCATCACCTTTCATTTAGCCCAGAGAAGACCGCGGTAAAAAAACCCTAAATCTTTAAAACTTGTGGTGCGGCAGTATTTTTTTTAAGTAACAGGCTTCGGAGGCAAGTAAAAAAGAAAAGTGTTTAAGTGTGCATGAACAGAGAGAACCATTTAATTAAAAGCATGAAAGAAGACGAAAGACCACATTCGTTCCCGCTTTTCGGTAATATATGCCTATTGCCTGTAAATAGCCACTGCAAAAGCAACTCAGATTAGTGGCTTTCTGGATGAGGGATGGAAACTCTGACGACTTTAGCTGTCGAAAGCTTACATGAACTTGTGCTGGGGGAAAAAAAAAAAAAAAAAGGTGGGGGGAGGGCGGAAGAAGAAAGAAAACCAAACCTATAGAAACGCTGCCTTGAAGGGATATTTTTCCAATTATCACCTTGGCAAGATACAGTACCGTACTTCCAAAGCCAAGCTCTCCCTCTCTAGCATGGGTTTTGCACTCTCCCAAAAGTCCTCCGCTTCCCTCCCTCTCTCGCTCACTCTCCCAAGCTTTCCACGGATTTGTACAAATCACCCACAAAAATGTCCCTGGGTGTCGCTTCGCTGTGCTCGGAGCAGGCGGGCGAGCAGGGCTGTGCCAGCGGCTACCGCTCCCACCGCACGGCCGCGGCCCCTCCGGGGTACGGGGCGCCAAAGCCGCTGTCCTGGGACACCCCACGTCCTCCACACAGATTCGAAAACCATTATATTTTTTTCCTGGTGAAAGGTAGCCCTCTGCCAAGCGCCTCCGTAAGACGCCGCGCATTTTAGGACAGGGCTGTAGAGCGGTGCGTGGGGAGAAAGGAGAGGGTTGGAGGACAAAAAGCAGGAGTGGGGGGCCCTGCGGGTCCCCTCGCAAGCTCGCTGCCCTCAGAGCGGGCACAGCCGAAGGCCCCTGAAGTACCCGCCGCCCCAGAGCCCGCGGTCGAGCTGTGGGAAAGCCGGGCTCCTGGCTGGTGGGGAGAAGGGGGAGAACCATCGGGCTGGGGGGCTCCCTTCCCGGGCAGCAGCCGGCACCAGTGGCCCCGATGGCGGTGGGGTGGGGGTGCGAGCGACCCCGCAGGGGGGAGGGCCCGCGAAAAGAGCTCCGTGCGACCCTGTGGAGAGGGTGGGGGTCTCCGGAGGTAACCCCATGGGGCAGCGTTCTCATTTCCCAGACGTTTTGTTAATGCTTTGGTTACAGCACCCTCGTCCTTCCCGATGTCGTTGCGCGGGGCTGCGATTTTATGAGTGGACCGAGCCGGGAGACGGGGATTGACACCTAAAGAGCGCGCTGTCTGATGTACTAAAACCACACTAAAACACACGTGGCTACATCGACAGCTTATCTCAGGCACAAATATTAGCGTGCCAAGCTGGCACAAATTCCACCCCCTCCGCCGACCTGCACCCACGCGGCTGCAGCGGGACAGCCGCAGATGCTGGGGAAAAGAATTTGTCCCTGAAGAGGCAGCGCCCGCACTTTCTTCCCCTCGGCCGCCGCCGCCGCCGTGGGCGCACCCGAAAACGGGGAGGGGGAAACCGCGGTGCCCTGCTCCCCCTCGCCCTCCTGCCTTGCCGCTGCTCCCTTCCGCATCGGCGGCGGCAGCCCCCCGGGGCTGGGGAAGCCGGGTCCTCGGTGCGGGCTCCCTCCGCTCGTGGAAAGGCACCGTCGGGGCACTTTTGCTGTGCTTGCGGCACCGGGCAGATAGAGCGGAGGAGCAGGGGGACCTTCTCCGTGCCCGTCTGACCGCCAGAATCTGGTTTGGAATACGTGCGTGTTTTTGCAAGGCAAGAATTTTCCATTACCTGTTGAGTGGGATCACGTATGGAGGGGAAGCTTTCGATATAATGCTGGTTTTGCTCACTGTAAATCCCACATGTTGCAGTCAAATTCTTACCAGCTGGGAGGGCCAGAGCAGTAAAACCCAGCAATTCTGTTTCATCATAAATCAAGTTTATGAACTGTAGTACAAGGTATATAACTCTGGAAGCTGCGCTCTTTAGTGGTAAATGGCTGTTGAAATGTTCGACTGCGGTGTTGTCAAATTCCCTTTTCCACCTAAAAACTTGATACAAGCTAATTTTTACAGGGATCGGCATCTCTTGCTTAATTTGGAAGAAAACCACCTGGCATAAATTGTATTAGACAAACAGAAACGTACACCTCGAAGTGTAGCATTTTAGGATAACATCACCCCACCACCACCCCACCACCCCACCCCCCTCCAAGACGCTGATGCCGCCCCCAACCTACGGTTCTGATTCGCACACCGGCAGTCCCATGTGTGCAGGCGCCCAGCCGCGGCAGGTTGTCACGCAGTTGTAGTCAGAGAAAAAGTGACCTCATTTTTAAAAGGAAATGTAAAAGTACCCGTTCATATTTCGTTTCAAGGGGCGCTCTCCCTTCCCCCCCTATCCTCCCACCCCTGCTCCTTCCATACCCGCAATGCGTACGACAAGATTGGAAGATAATTATGCCCGCATAAGGAAAAAAAAAAAAAAAAAACACATGCCTGAGTACGTGGTATTTCCTCATCGCTTTTAATTTCTTACTGATTTATTCAGGAGATTTTTAGGAAAAGAAAAGCCGAAGGAATAAACTCGTGGTGTCCTCTCGTTCGTGCTTGGAGACTGCTTTGCACTAGACCGAGATGACTCTTGTGCCTCTCATTCGAACTTTAAATTACCGTCTACAGCGAAGTTCAAAGCTTCTTGTTCGGGGTTTGATCTTGCACTAGGTAGAAAGGTTTTCTAGAGCTATCTGGAAATATTGCACTAAAAGTTGTTTAGAGCATTATTTACTCTTAGTTTTTTTCATAACTGCTTTTAGGATTTCTGGGATCTTTTCAGAACGAACTGAGGCGTTTAGCAAGTCACCGGCGATTATTACCACTGCAATCACAACCACGAATATTGCGACGACTACCAATAAAATGTATCGATCCAGCGGCAGAGAACACCGCAGTATGGCAACAAAATGAAAGATTTGTGTAGACCCTTCCAAGTCCCGCGAAGCAGGGTACGGTCTCTAACGGGGCTCTGCAGCTTGTCAAAACTTGTCTAATCAAATCAAGGAAGTTAAAGTAGGGAGGAAAAAGACTGGCACTTCACTGCGTAACTTTTGGAACTGGAAGACAGGTTAGGGATCGAGACGAATTGGGTTTGCTCATGCCAGGGTGCTGGTGAGGCTGCAGCGGGCATCTGGGCTAGGAAAAAAAAGACGATACGTTGTCGGTTTTTCTCCATAAAAATAATCACCCGAAAGATTCTCGTGAGAAACTGCTGACAGGATTTTGCCCTTGGAGGAAGGAAAAAAAGAAACCACACGCCACACACTCACACACCCACACACACCGCATTTAAATGACAACCTGTTATATGCTGGGGATCCCCGGAACTCTCAAAGAGGTGTCTCCTGCGTTTGAACCAATTTAGAGACACTTTAAAACTAATTATTGCTCAGTTTAATAATTGTTCCATTTCCCCGTCCAGCAGCAGGAGATTTAGTGATAGAAAAAGCTCCATAGATACCCGCAACTGCCTCAAGAAAGCACAGAGACGTGCTTCACCTCTCCCCGTGGGACCGGGCTTGCATTTTGTGTTGTGATGTACTTAAATAAGTAAACATTAAAATTAATGTCTCTCCATTCAAACTTCCGCTCTTTATTTTTGTGCAGTTGAGGAAAAGAGCATAAAAAAAATTTTAAAATCCCCAAAACTAAACTAAAAGAAACCCCAACGCCCAGAATGTTCTTGTTGGAGTTGTCCTCTGTGTGAAGACCGTGTTTCCCTGCAGAGTTCGCTACCTGACGCCTCGATTTTGGTGTGGGGCTACGGCGTTGGCAGCGGGGACCGAGCGGGCAGAGGCAGGGCGGGAGGCAGCGGCCGCGGCTCGGGAGAAGCGGCACCACCGGGGCAGGCACCCCGTTTGCTCTGTTTTGGAGCCTGGAAACAGGGTCTGATTTTATTTCTATATATCCTTAACAGTTTTTTAAATGTTTCTTTTTTTAATTATTTTTTTCTACGTATATTATAGACAGTCTATATGTCTATGCAGGCAGATTTAGATTAGCTGCTAAGAACGCTTAAAGTACAGGATAAAATGGGCAGAAAACTGCTGCCGTTTGTAAGGTCGTCATAATACTGTAAAATAAGATTGGGAGAATTAAGCCCTCCCGTCCCTTTTATTCCTTGATGTGTTCTGAAGTCAACGAGATTCTTGGTGTTTGGGATTTTACACAGATGTAAAAAAAATAAAAATAAATTACTTTTTTATTATTTTTTTTTAAGGGAAGTGAGCTCTAACAGAGGAGTCTGCTCTGCTAAAATTAGATATGCTGCTGCTTCCCGTGCCTGGTGTTATCCCTCATCCTTCGCACCGGTTTCGTACAATAACCCGTATTACAGCCGAGCCTGCCGTAGTACCGGCAACCAACTAGCCTACGGCAGTTCCAAAAAACGCACGGTGATTTACGTTCGCAAGCGCCGCTGGCACAGCAGTGCTGCTGCTGGAGACCTCCTCTAGGAAACGCGGTGCCTGCGCTTCGTCCTTCTGGCGGAACACAGCCCCATCCGTTCCCACCTCCCGCTTTCAGAGGAGGGAGCACAATCTCGCTTTTTTACCTCCCCGACGGAAAAGCCAAGCATCCGCCCGTCCGCGGTCTTTTCGCGTCCCCCAAGCGCCTTAAACGCTCTGGTGTTGCCCGCTAACACACAAATGTGATTTCTGGCCATCGGAGTTCAGCTCGCCCGAGCAGGCGGCGAAGCGCTGGCTGAGCCGCCCCTGATGCGAGGCAGAAGAAGGAAGGAGGCAGAAGGCGACCGGGAAGAGCTTTATTAGATAAATGTATTAATCTGGATCCCAGCTGTATTTGCAGTTTTCCAAGATTCCTTTCAAAAATCTTTTCTTGTCGGATGTGGGTTTCCCTAATTAATCACTCATGCCGTTGTATACATTACAGCTCGAGAGTGTAATTTTAGTCAGTTGTTTTGAAGCTCGTTACTGTCCCCATCTGATTCGCGTTTGCCGACTAAGCCCTACAAGAAACGCAACACGTGTCGGCAGGAGCCCCCCCGTGCCCGGCTCCCCGCCGCACCGAGCAACCGGCACCCCCCGACCTGCCACCGGGACCGGCTCCTCCCCCCCACCCCCGTCCCGGCTGCGCGGCCCCCTGGGGCGGAGGAGAGGTGCGAGGCTCTCCTCCCGCCCCGCCCCGGGCTCCGGGCCGCCCGGCGTCGCCCCCCGCGGCAGCGCGGCCCCCCTCCGGAGCGGACCCCGTCGCCCCGGGATCCCGCAGCGACGCGGCTCCTTCCATCGCCTTCTTCTTTGCAAGGGCCGCCCTCACTCCTCCTCCCCTCCCTCCCTATCACCCCCCCCCCGGGGCCGCCCGGTTGCCGGGGTGCCGGCGCCGCCGGGCCCCGCGGCCGTTACGGCCGTTGGGGGGGGGGGGCGGAGAGAATGAGGGGGGGGCAACGGCAGCGGCGGCGGGCGGGGCCGGCCCCGGGGGCGCCGCCTTCCCCTCATCTCAGGGCGGCTCCGCCCGTCGAGGGGCCAGGCCTGAGGAGGGGCCGTCGCCGGCCGCCGTGGTCCCGGGCCCGCCCCACCGGGCCGCGGATGGCCAGGGGGACGTCTCGCTTCATCTGTCACCGGCTCTGCTCGCCTGCCCAGCTGTCAAAACAGGGGGTGTCTTTTTCATTCCAGCTCACAAAGTACCAAAGGGGAAAGGAGCTTTAATGCCTGTGTTTGGACACAAGCAATTATCCCTAATTATTGTTTTTCTTTTGAGCCTGCCCGTCCTGCTGGAGAGCCAGCAGATGAGCATGCCCTAATCCTCCCCAGTCGGTTGATCTCAGTGGGTTTTGCGGGACAAACCAGGCGAGAAGGCTTCGTAGCTTTCATCTCGATGTGAGTTTTGAACTGATTGAAACTCGTTGCGATGGGAGAATTAACCTCAGAGCCCAGGCTTTCAATGGCCCCTGATAAGAGATTATACGTGTTGATGGCAAGCTTTTCTTGGCAAAATGTTTTCAAAGGACTCGGAGCTGTTAAATCAAAGCCCCATCGAATTGGTGGTAGGCCTCTTTAGAGCTCTCCCCTCCTTCTTCGTCCCCCAGTACTGTGTGTTGGTAATTACTGGCAGGGGTAGGAGAAGGAAAACAGAAAATCCTCTCGGAGGTACACACCCATGCACACAAAAGGGATGGGCAACATCAGCCAGAGAACTACAAGGAAGCCAGAATAAAATTTTCTCAGTTCCACAGAGGACAACTCCAGACACACTCAGGGCAGCACAAGAGGAATGTCGTTCCGCTGCAGTATCCTGCTTCTTGCTTTTGTGGGGTTGCAATAGCAGCCCAAGTACTCATGCTCCAATGTTATTTCCTCAATAATTCACTCTATTACTTATATATAAAAAGAATTAAGGGAGAGGAAATTCACAAAAAAGTTAGAGGCTATGTGGATCTTTCAGCCCCAGGCACGTGTGTGCACAAGGAAAGCTAGGTAATATTTAAGAATGGCAGAAACTTTGGTGAGATCTCTTTAAAAGGGAGAAACAGGAGCCACTTATTCTTTGAGTTTGCTTCTTCTCCACTTGTCCAAAGTGTGTGTCCTAGACTCTGGAATTACACATCATGATAACAAGTCACCATAATCATGAAATTTGGGTCACATTTAGTTAAAGACTTTCTCTTCCTCTGTCTTGGAATGGGAACTTAGAGAAAACCTGCATGCTCCCACAGCTCTTATGACGGTCTCTGTGTGCTGACCCACCTTGGATTTTATAAATGAATGCGCATTTATTCAGAGATAGTTCTGGGCCAATGGATGTGGTTCTGATTTTAATTGCGGAAGGCTAAGGCCTCACAGAAGAAAATCTTCAGGCAAGTAGAGGAGGAGATCAGTGTTTTCCATCAGACAGACAATCCACCTCAAGAGAAATGCTGGTGAGAATGTGGCATTACAGCCACTGGCTTGGCTGATGCCCCAGCTGTAGGAGGAAGCCTGGGCTCAGGGTGTTTGCTGTGTGCTGGTAGTCACATGACCCAGACTGTCAGTTTTAAAAATTGATATTTTATTACATTTGCCACTTCTCTCCAACAATGTTCCATGCATTTTAAGTCCTTTGTTTAAAATCTTTGTGTGTGAGGGAATATTGTTGGTTTTAGAGTGCTCTGCTGGTTACTGGTAAGCCTTGGGTTCCCCGCTCCTGATCCAAGCTCAAGCCCATATAATTTACTGAAACCTCCACGACCCTGAACTCAGCTCTTTTTAATGCCTATAAGTGTTTGCCAGAACACAAACATGTAATTTTTATTTTTTTTTAATTTAGAAGCTTAGGCTATCATTATTAAAATATTATGATTAAACTGCCATTGCCTGTGCAATTGCACAGACAGTATGAGTGCCAGAACAGTAACCTTTACTTTTTAAGTGACATTAAATTGCCACAAAAATCCAAGTTGTTTGTGAACCATTCAGCTTGTATTGTATCATGGAAGTTTCTTGCCAGCAGATCATTTAATGGGAGGCTTGATAATAATTGGAAAATATGTTTCTGAGTTGAAAATTGCGAGGGTTTTTTTTGTTTGCTTTTGTCAAACTATCTCAACAACAACTGGAATCACAAAATGCACATTTTGGCTTATTCAGTTCTTGCTGTTGACTGGGCCTGTGATTATTGTGGAGATTCTGGGGAGAATAATAATAATAGCTTTACTTGTTCTGACTGCTTTGATTGTTAGAGTGTTCCGCAAGGGATCCTAGAGAGTTTATACATTGCACGGGATCTCTTCTTCTTTGGTGAAACGCCTGTACTATCACTAAACTGTTGCAAAGCTTGTCAGGAAGAATGTACTTGCAGAGTTTATACCCTCCATAGAATTTATAGCTTATTTAGGATGAAAGAAACCTGTAATAGGGTAGATAGAATAGAGTAGCTTTATATATATTTGGCAACTCTGAAGAGACATCTGGGGCCAAAGCTGTTTCACTACTACTTCAGAAATGCATGCAAGTCCTGAACAGTTAGGGTTTGCCACATAAAATAGCATGCATCCAATTTGTAAAATTAAAGGGCTGGTTTCAGCCCCAAAGTCCTCAAAATTTTTATACTCAGTGAGAAGCAGCACTAGGATCCAACAAGCAGATGGTGGAAGTGTGGTATGACAGCAACACCTATATCAATACCAGCAGCAGCTGCAGCACACCAGCTCTCAGCCACAGTTGCAGACTAATATCCTAGGCAGACGTAGTCTCTTTCACCAAAGGAGAGACACCCACAATATCTCATACAATGATGGACCATCTGAAGTTCTTGGGATCAGGCAGGTATTTTGGATCAGTAGCTTCCATGGTCTTGACATGTAGAAGAGTTTTGTCTCTAGCAGCCTCTGCTAAAGGCAGAGTTATATTTGCAACATAAAAATAACCATTTGCAACATAAAAATAACCATTTGTACTCCATCTTCGTCCCATTCACTCCAGGACTTCCAGTGTCTTACCTCCCTCTCACACACTGGACTCAGGAAAAGAGTTTTTGTTTCATAGAACAAGGAGGCCATATTAATATTTCCAATTCAGATATTTCCCAGATAAACTCCGCGCATCACAAGATTGCTGTTGGTCACACAGACCAACTAATGAACCCAGAAAGAGTTCCAACATGTTTCTGTCCAGCCCTTAAGTAGCGGAAACCAACATCACTATGACTATTTTCTCTCCTTGTACAGATTTGCCATCTAATCACACACAAATAGCAATATAGTCCAGTCCCCTCCACTGCATTATTCTTTGCCATAGGTCAACAAATGCTTCATTCTTCAAAGCAATAACTAGACCATGTAGAATTAGACTTCAGTTGTTGCTCAGCAGGAACAAAGGGGAGCTCTCATGTGAAAGTACTGTATGGGCCAAATCCCACAGTTCTTATTTTTATACACACTACTTATTTGTGAATATTTCTATTGGTTCCTGTAATTGTTTTCAACATTTATTACTGTCAAAGGAAAAAAAAATAGTGGAAATAGTTACAATACATGCTGTGTCAAATACTTAATATATGGTGTTTCAGAGAGAGAACAATGTTTGCATCCGGAACTTAGTTGACAAGCATTAAATCTCTTTTAGCTATAAGTGAGTCCTATCTTTCAACTCACATTTGTTTTTTAATAAAAAGCTGTTTTTTTAAGTAAAAAGTGAATATTTTTAGTGTTATTACTTGTTTAACAAAAGTTTGCCTAGGTTATATAATTATGTTTCTGTATATCTTCATATAACATAGCAGAATTTGAAAAAAACTGGCTCAAGGAAATCTGCAAACCTTTAAGAGAGGGTTTTTATAGCAGACCATTTTTTATGAGAGCCAAAAGTAAAAATGTTCCAGCATGTAGCAGGTGCCACAAGCTGCAGAGAAGAAATCACACAGAGTAATTACATGTAAATACTACAAGAGAAAGAAATCCTAGCCAGTAGAGTTTAACGACATTAAAAAAATACAGGCAAAGGGAAGCTAAGATGCACAACAATTAGCTCAGGCATCACTTGGTGGCTAAAAGACCTTTTGCTGACACTATGTTGGGTGCTCAGTTCATTCTGGCACACTCTCCACAAGATATCTTTCACAGATGTACAAACATGACGTGTGCAAAACCAGGTATTCACAAAGAAGCAGAAGCTTGTATTAAGTCACTTTTACTATTCTACTTTCTATGGCGATATCAGAAGGGAATCTTAGTACAGAATCTTTTGCTTAATGTCCCTTACATATAGCTTAATTAAATCCATCTTATTCTTTATATTATTATTTTTACCAATCTTTTCACTTATTATTCCACCGTTGCTCTGCGTGAAATATTACTGTTTTTTTAAAGGCCTCTAAATACATAGTTCTTAAAAATCAAATCTCTTCCCTTCACACAATCTAAAGAATATGCTTGTTTCCCAGCACAAAGCTACAGATCTTCCTCAAAAACCTGCCTTTTATCCCAAATGCAATATGTATGCAGATCCCCCAGACACTCCTGTACGTTCGACTCAGAACTCATATCAACTCACAGCCTTCCTTTCAGCTCCAAACACATTCTGTTTACTGGCCATACTCAGATGGACATAGACACTAACAGGCACATGTTTAAAGGAGTTATTTAAAGGAATCTTACTTGTGGGGGGATGTTTTGAATAGTTTGTTGCCATGAGGTCCTCAGCTTGCTTAGAAGTTCATTCTAACCTGCTCAGTGATTAACATGGCTAAACAGCCTTCTGCTTTTTTAAGGTTGGGAACATGACAAACACTTTCAGTTTAAAATTACCAGGACTGTAGGAGACTTTTTTCCATCGGTTTGGTGGTTTTGTTTTGGTTTGGGTTTTGTTTGTTTATTTGTTTTGTGAATGGGCGTAATATCTAGAGAGCTGTTTGTTCAAATTCTGACCTTTTATTTCCTTCCTTTTTGTTTTGATAATATGCCTTGCTCTCCTCTCACCCCACATCCTCAAAACACACCTGTGCAAATTTCCCTGGGCACATGTGGGAGCAGAACAGGATGCAAGGGGCATCCAAGCATCAAGAACTTGAGAAAGGAGCTGTGGCAAGTGTTGAGCGAATGTTTGTCTGAACGCAAGCCTATGCAGTGAGCTAGGTTTGGCAAAGAAATACATTTGTGCATGCAATTGTCCCAGTGCAGCTTTGAAATCAAGACCATATCTGCACCATGGCTTCCCCACCCACAGAAATGAGAATTTAAGAGACATGGGAAGAGGCTATAGACATCAAACTCCCTTCGATTATAACATTGCTGGAAAAACCACCACAAGAGACTGTGGAAACTGAAGACTTTCTAGCAGAGCGACCGATCTGTGATTCACAAACTGCGTAGTGTGTAAGCAGCAAGTGCAGCTCCTGTGCCTCACAATGTGTGGCTGGCTGTGGCCAAATCTCCAATGAACTACAAGACAACAGGTGCTGAAAAGCTTGAAAACACCAGGTCATCTTGCAATGTAGCTTCATGTGCAAGCTAGCCATGTCTCTCAGTGGAGCAGTGGGATCTCAGCTAGCCTTTGCCGTATCTCAGGTGTTCTCTGTTTCCCTCTTTTCAGAAGCGTGAGATGTATGTCTTTCATCTCTCAGTCCCTGAAGATGATAGCATACAGCTTTTTGTACGAGATGGTGCTCACCCCTGGTCTAGAGTTGGGAGCACAAGCTTGGGAGGCTTTGACTTTCTTACGTAGACATGGCAACCTGAACTGCCTGCAGAAAAGCAAGGGATAGAGTCTTAATATGCCTAACACATCAGCCTGATAGTTTCCTCTGGATCTGAAATGGCGGCATATAACCAAAGTCCAACACCAAACCACAAAAAGGAAAAGCATTCTCTGTGCTACCTGAAGGCACCAGCCCAGACTTTACTCCAGCCTCCACCTGTCACTAGACTGAGAGGCAAGTGGAAAAGGCAGCCCTCCCAAATATGCTGTAGAATATGCTAGAGGAAATAACAGCTTACTTTCCCTTTGCAGGCTCCTAGGTGAAGCCGTAACATATGACATGCTTTTCTTCCATTGACTTTGGCCATATCTTTTCAATGAATTGTGCATTTGAGATACTTTCACTTGAAACACTGAAGATCTAACTCAAGAGCAAAGGCATAGTTTAAAAGAAAAAAAAATACTTTTATGTTTGAATTTTAACTAAGATGTTATGTTTTAATTTTAACTAAGATGCACATTCATCATTTTTGTGTGTCATATTTCATTTACCTCAAGATGAAAGAGCACTTTCCCTATTTCTAGTAGCCCACGGTCCAGAAAGAAATGCCCAAGTGCATGGATAGCAACAGTTTCAAGGCTGCAAAACCAGTGCCAATTGATCTACAGGACAGGGAAAGCAAAATTTCTCCTGGTAGACAATGAGACTTGAGTCACACAATTGTATTACTTCCATTAAAATTTTTCAGTCTTTGACTTCGGTTTCCAGCAAATGTTTTTGTAGAAGCATGACAAAGGAATCCTGATATATAGCCAACCGCATGAATAATCTAAAAAATAATTCATATGACAAATTTTGCCCTTTTGTCTCAATCCCCAATCAATATTGGATTTACTTTAGCAGATGTCAGCATTTTAAATGCAGTCAGAGCATGCCTTCTGAAATAATTGTTGAAGTCATTTATGATCAGCTGCAGCGATGATGTGCTGTAGATTAGAATCTAGAAAGCAGAATGTTACAGGCACGCTCAGTTTACAGATGTTGCTGTGCTAGGTTTTGGTGTCCTAGAGAAAAGTATTCAAAGATATTGAAACCAGCTGTTTCTCCTGTTAGTGCACCGGATGCTTATCTTCTTGCTCTATATATCAAAATATCAGTGTCAAAATTTACCATTACTGCACAAACTGGAGACACTTTGATCTAAAGATAAGATAAGATGGTTCAGTCAGTATTATGTAGCAGCTGCCCTTAGTATATTTTAAAACAAAATTTAAAATAGTGGTTTGATTTTTATTCTGTAGAAATATGACAAGCATGAAGTAAAGGAAAATAAACGAACAATAGGGCAGTCAAAAAATAATTCAGAATCAACAAATTATTTTGAAATTAAATATCATATGCATTTTTAGAGACAATTTCCATTTAAGTATTTTTACATTTCTGATTCTCAGGGAATTCAAAATATCTATTTTTTCTAACTCTGTGGAAACAAGATTCAAAATCTCACTGCAATCTGTAAAGTGAAACTTCTGAGTGCCAGCTGGCTTTAAATGTTGCTTGAGCCCTGTGAAGCCTGATGAGTTTTACAGAGTGAAATATAAGATACACAAAATAAAAGGAACTTTCAAAATGCACCTCTAAATGAGCCTCTAGAAAAACTGGAAGAAAGGAAGGAGGGGAAAGAGCACAGACAATAGAGAAGGACAAGGTGACAGCTAAAGTCTATACACAGGAGATGGTGTACAACACTTGTTTGAGAATTAAAGGAAGATTTTATACACCTGTATGTCTTTGGCAGAATGTGATAGCTGGCTCACAACAATTTGTAATCTTCGTGATTCTTTTCCGGGAATGATCACAAAAGCGATGCTCACAAATGTCCTTGTTTGACAAACTGCATAAACCCACTTATCAGAGACTCATCTCCCAGGTGACCTCAATATCACATCCAGTCAGCAAAAGCAATTGCCAACCTCCCTTGGGTCAAAAAAAGACCCATTAGAAGCATTGCTCTCCTACCCATCTGCTGAAACTGTTAGCTGAGGCAGCTAATTATATGTGTCACTCTTTTCGTTCCAGGAATCAAATAAGTGTCTGTATCATTGATTACATTAAGTGAAAATATTTGCAGGAATCATTGACAGTGAACTTTACTTTACCCTATAGACAGGGATAGTAGTCTTTCCACATTTTCTTTTTTACTTTGTAAAACTGTTTAGAACACAGAGAGCAAATGTGGGTAGCAAATCTGCTACAGATTAAGGTCTCTCTAAGGGCACCTTACAATTAAATCTCACCTTCTTAGTAAAATTGTACTTATCTTTCGTTTTTATACCTTGCCACTGGTAAGGTGTTTGAATATATCAAATCCAATGTGAGCAGTTTTTAATCTTTTAGTACCTATTGCCATGTTTTTTGAGATAGCACAAAAAGATGTTGATCACACTGTGTTTTGAAACAGGCAAATACTTCCCCAGAGCATGGTCTTGTTAGTATGAACTTTAAGTGGGTTTAGTGCAGAGCAGTACCTGGCTGGGAAGAAATTGCAGTGAAGAGTTACTGAGTTGCACTAAGCTGATAATGAGAGATTCATCAAGCAGCGCTCCCCTTTAGGCATTAAAAGTAAACCAATGCTCCAGAACGGTACTGGGAGGCCACCTGGTACAAAGGCACCTGGATACCCATGTCCCACCAAAAGTTAGTCGCCTAAAAATCTTTCCAACGATGGGCTTATGCTGTTGGAAGATGCTATTTTGGCTAAAGCACCATGGTAAGACTGTGACTGTTCTATGACCTATTCTTCCTCCCTGGTCTTCTCTTGTTTCAGCTGCTTACAGTGCACATACCCTTTCTGCCCAAAACTTTTCTTAACTGCTATGACTCGCTTGGTTTCACCCAATAGCATATTGGGTATTGATCTAAATAATTCTTGTGTAGTCAGTGTCCTATCATTTGTTCTTGAAAGATGATTTCAAAAAGGGAAACTATTTTTACGTATATTGCGTATATTGCATTGACCATTGGTCAGGGAGTCTGACTTCGGCCTAAATTCAGGAATATCTAGGACTTCTGAGGACTTTGCCCTAATCCCTCCTATGTCATGCATAATTGTAAAATCAGTTATCTGTCATACTTCTTGCATGACAGACTTTTATGAATGTTCCTCATGAACTGGCTATTGAAGATTATTCTATCAAATCATCAATACAGGCCTATTTTTTTTTTTTTTTCTATTTCTTATTGCTGTGGCAGACAGCAGCAACAGGGACCTCCCTGCTCTGTGGGAGGAAAGCGTTCCAGAAATGCAGTGATTTCCCTAGAGCGGGCCACTGGTAGTAACTTGGTGTTAGGAAGTGTGTGCTGGGCAAGCACTGCTGGAGTATTACAGTGGCCACAAGTGAGCAGGCGAGAGTAGTGGTAGAGCTGTACTACTGACAATGAGCTGTTGGATGCAATTTAAACCACTAACAGGCACTTTTACTTTTACTGTACACATTAAGCTTTATGACTGAAACAGGCTTTATCAGCAAGAAACTAGTTGCCTGGCATAGCTGACTCTACATTAGGAATAATTAGCCTTAGCTATCAAAACATTGGTTGCATATTTTCCAAAATGCAATGTTAAAAAAGACAACAAATCCTAAACATAGTTTCATCCAGCAGAAATTAGTACTAACAGAGTATGTGTTCCTCAGTGGAAGCTGCCCATACAGAGTCCATTTGTATAGTCAGAGAATGGCCATTATTTGTGAAAAATACATTTATCAGCTCTTTTCATATAAGTTACCACTATCCTTGGCCAAAAGAATGTAAGTAGTGGGATGTAGCATGGATTTTCTGATCCTTTGCTCTTTGAGCTTCTTTTCAGTAGGAGTAATTTCAGCCTCATGGAAAATGCCCTTTTGGAGCTGATATGAAATCAGAAATGCTCTGAAGTCATTGTCATTGGAAAAGGGCTTAAACTAGAACAGTATGTTCTGATAAAGCTACTCCTTTTGTCTGCAAGATGTTTTTAGATTCAATTCATAAAGCTGCTTACTTACTGTTTATTGTCATTTCCACAGTTTTACTTACAGTTTTGTTTTACATTATCTGATGGAGATTTATACAAATTAATAGAACAAAACAAGAGATTGAAGACAGTTTTCTTTAGGAAGAAAATTTTATATCTTTTCATGTAAAATATACTATTTAAAATTAAATTAAAAGTTAAAGTTAAAATTTAAAAGTATATGTGATATTCTTGAAATTCTGCAAGAGAAAACTTGAGAAGATCCTAGGGAATGTTCATAAGTACTACTTCTACATTGTGTCAGAGGTGACTGAAGCAATTTTCTTGTCATGTATAAGCACCAGGATCTTTATGGTGTTGTCAAGTTGCTTATTGAGCTGGATGGCCAAAACTTTACTTATGATGGCCTCACTTCATTTAGGTGTGGCTCCAGATTAAGAACATAGGAGAACTACATTTTGTTTGAAATGCTTTCCACTGGATTTTCAGTCATCATCCTGAAATCTGAAATGTTCAGTTGCATACAAGACTTGTTCATGATAAGCTAATAGAAATTTATTGAGTCCAATGGGAACAGCATTACTAAGTAGCTCCAAAGTTGAGAAGAGAAAAGCGCAACTCATGCACTGTGCAGTGCATCGGTGATGTAGTTAATCACACAAGCATATTTTCTTTGCTTATCTACTGGTAGATGTGTGTGTTATCAGCCGTGAAATTGATTACAGTGCTGGAAACAATCCCTTTCGGAACAGGCTTTGTATTCTTCTTCTTTCCACGGGAATTTTGAAAATACCACTTACCTGATTGCTGGCAGGGTATTTGTTATACTTTGGGGACACACCAGTAAAAATACATATAAAAACTATTTCAGAGTTTTAGGTCAAATTTTGCTCTTCACTATGCTAATGTTAATACAGAGAAAAGCTACTGCATTTCCACTTGTGTAACCAAAAGCAGAGTTTTGCCTTAAGGAACATGAGTGCAAATGGCAAGGTATTAAAAACACAGATGTAGAGAGAGAGGTCCATGTGTGGAAATGGTTTATATTAAGAGGCAGTTGTTGAAGCAAATGAGAATTTTGCCCGTGCAAGGCCCATTTGACCCGCTATTTTTCTTTCTGAGTCGTAGTTTTAGAGAAATCTTTAATGAAGACAATTTGTTCTGCCTAGACATGAATGCTTCCCCTCTCCTTGCACTCCTTTGGTATTTTTCTGGACTGATGCTGAACCAAGCCTCTAAATCTAGTTGTCCACATTTATGTCAGGCAGGGATGACAGTGCAGCCCTGATTTTTTTATGTCATCAGAGAATTATTTCCAGACAATCAGAGATGTTGTCACTTGTGATAGATGGCTGCATAGAATACATAAATGTTTCAGTTTCCCTATGCTTTAAGGGCCTGCTAAATTCTCTGCACAAAATGTCAGTGTGTCATTGTAACACCTGAAGAAATTTCTGAGGAGAAAGGTTCAGTGAAAAACAAGTTCAGGTCTGTTTGCGTTAAACAGTGGTGATAGAAAATATTAAGCAAACTGGCTTCAGTTGTCCATTGCCTTCTGAGCAACCTTCTGAGCACCTGGCTTCAGGACCTCTAGTAATATGCAAATAATAGTTGAGTAATACTGCAATAATAGAGTAACACTCTAGTAATAGATTAATAATGTTCTTATTTTTTTATTACCTTTCTGAGATGTAGGTCTTGGACACTGTGGTCAGAGTGCAGTGCTCTGCAGAGGTCAGAGCTTCTGCTCCCTTCACCAAAGTACTCTTCAGGATCAGGGCTGACTGGAAAAATGTATCCGTCATTGAGTTAATGGCTGGATTGTAACAAGTAATCATAATAATTCTAAATTTGGCAATTTTGGAATGTTTTCTTTTTCAGGCTGATGTTCTTTTCACATAATTTAAATACTAAGAAAATAATACAATTGCTTTTAAGATGTCTTGTGCTGGACTGCCAGTCACAGCACTCTGTGCTCTTTCCAATGAGCAACCACACTTAAATTTCTGGATAGGTAGAAGTCACTGCATGATTTGTGTGTCTGGAGACTGAATCATTGCTAATGTGTTTTGTACTGAAAGATGCAATCGTGCCTGTTTAGTAGGTGGATCTCCTGTTATTGCTTACCACCAGCCTGAGTTTGGGTGGCCTCCAGGGAGAGTGTGTGTGTGCAAGTGGACATGTGAAATGGCAGAGCCCTGGCGCCGCACCAGGGACATCTATCTTGGGTTGCTTCTAGTACTCTCTACCCACAGAAACAGAGATATGTTTGTTTGAAAATGGTGCTTAGAGTAGGGAATATTGTTGTATTCATAGTAATATGATATAAATCCAACGGATTTTTGATGGTGAAGGTAGATGAAGAGGAGGCAGTTCCAGAGACCAGAGGGAAAGCTTCTCTTTTTATTTGTCTTTCAGTCTTGATCTCTATACCTGATTTTATCTGAGCCTGGAAAAGGCATGAAGCATTCCCAAATCCTGCCTTATGTCCTCACAATGTCCTGGTGGACAGCATAAGCACAGCCTAAGCGCAGGCTCCTAGCAAGCACTGTGGCCCATGTGGCAGTAGCCTTTCTGCTCCTCTGGGTCACGGCAGGTGAGACATATAGAGGTAACTAGCCAGACAAACACTTCTGAGGCTCATCCTCAGTGCAGGATAGCCTGCTCTAGAGTATGTACTCAGATCACAGGTGAGATTTTCCCTGAGAAAACTCTTTGAGTGGGCCCAAACTGGATCAAAAGCTGCAGCAGATAAGCAGTGTAGTTGGATGGTGAACTTTTATCTTCAAATCACTTGGCCTTGCAGGGTAGATGTTATCACCTCAAGATTAATATTTGCTTAAAAATAGCACTGGTTTGAGCAAATGAAAACTCCTGCAGTAACCTACTGCCTTCACAGGAGGAGGTTATTTTTCTGGCCAGTTTGACCTCTATCTTTTTAATAATGTGACCAAGCAGCCAGAAACCTCTCATTCGTAAGAAAGGAGGAAACAGTAGCCTTCTGAGTCCCAGATATCTGCATTGGTTAGACTTTGTGTGTGCGTAATTATATATTATCCTAAATGGCAGCATCTACTAGCATATGCAGAATTGCTCCTAACTTAGTAGATTCAATAAAGCTGCTATTATTCTTGAAAATGTATTTTTGAGTGCGTCTCTTAGTGTGGCGCCAGAAGTGAAATAAATTTCACTGCTTAGCTTCTTTGCTGTGGCTGACTAAATGACTTCAGACATGGCTGTGATCAATACTTCATTCTCTGGTGCACTCTGTGTACATGGGTTATTTGAGAAAAAAGGAATTTTTCTGGGGAAGCATGGAAAACATCGTGAAATAGATAAAGGAAGAACAGCTATCAGGGTGCCACACTGAATATAGAACATATGGCAAAAGATGCTTTTTGACATGAGTCTTTAGAGCTAAACTAAAGAAAGATCCACCAAAATCTTAAGCACTTTGGAACATTACTAGGGACCTAGGAGAAATGTAGTGTTTCTAACTATATCCATCTAACTGGCAATAAAACTGAAATCAAAGAAAGAACAATAAAGATAAACAATGTAGGTGTTATGGGAAAGCATTTGATAGTCACGTTTTTCATTACCTTGCCTCCAGAAAATAAACCACTGTGCAGAAATATACATGTAATGTTAGAACCATTCACCTCTGAGTGGCTGGTGAGAGTAACATCTCCTTTGGTGGGTTTGCCTTCACTAACACCTGCTAGGTGAATCCCTACAAAGCAAAGGTTAAATATTATAGACAAGTAGAATTTCAACCATGACCAAGGCAAACAGCTCAGACTGTAGTGCAAAAAACTTTAAGAATAACAGCAGGATGAATTTGCAAAAGAAATCTTCCTTGTGAGCTGTCAAGGTGTCTTGGGCAAAAATTATTCAGAGGTACTTGAGGGCAAGAGGTTTGGTGTTATATCTAGCCAAAAGTAGGTCTCGCAGAGAACACCTTCTGAGCATAGGTGGGAAGCAGAGAGCCCTTCCCTGCTTTTTAAAGGCAGAGAATGAAGTGAAGGGAGTAAAAAGCTGTGAACGTTGTAATATAATGATAATGTCATGCCATGCACACGTCCAGCTTAGTGCACTCCATGTAAGAAAAGATACTTCATTTATACAGGGATGCTTTCAGAGGTAACTTATACCTGCTTGAAAACAGCACCTGGAAATCAGCTCTTAGTTGAAACCAATACAATTGCCACCGATTGTGGCAATTCCCTTCAAGAGGATACTTAAAAAAACAAATTGAGAACCATGTGGAGATGGGGAATGTTAAATAAAGTTATACAACTAACAGAATGGATAAGCAATATGTTAGCTATTAAAAACCAGACAAACCATACATGTGCATTGTTCAAATCTAAAATAAAATCGCATGATGTGGAAGAGAGAGAATTGCCCTGTAATTACACTGATAATTGAATGTGTTTGGCTTCATACAGGAAAAGAGATGTATAGTAGTTCTATAAATCAAGTACATATACCCTGTGTTTGTGTAGTTCATTTTAACTATTTATTGGCACAGACATTGTATATCAGTGTTCATAAATTTATAGGTTAAGCAAAGTTGCGAACTGTTTCCTGAACACATCTGCTGTGCAGCTTATGTTATACAGCTCCAAAGCAAAATTGTATGTATTGTGCCTTTCTACTGCTTGTATAATTTTTGAAGGGAAAAAATTGTACAAAAGAAGGAAAGAAAGTTGCCATAACATCCCTTTCTGTGTTAGTGACTGAGGGAAGCATGCATTGCCATGGGAGATCCCAAGCACAATCATCAGGGTCAGAGAAACAAATCTGCTCCGTGCTTTGTCTTATGGCATGGATGAAGAGAAATGACCAAAGGCAAGGCAAGGCAGTTCTTTCATGGTTCACAAAAGTGAAGCCTGTTGCCCCAGCAGGGTGAATCAGAGACCCACAATGAAAGCCTAGGCTCAGAGTCTGGAAAGAGTCAGGCATCGCAGGAAGCTGAGCCACAATGACACACAAACTGAGGAGGTCCTTACAAAGAGGTCACCAGCACCAACTGTGGAGCAAAGCTGTCTAAACTGCTGTTCCTTGCTGGAACACAGCACTTTCATACTTGTGATTCATAGTCTTTGCCTGCGAAATGGTGCCAGACCCCTTCTCTTTAAAACACAGCCACCAAAGCTACTGACTGCTGTCTTTTGGTAGCCTCCAAGTTTGTTCATTGGAGCAGAGAATGAGATACTCATGTGCAGCCTGTGAAGAAATCTCTTAGATTCTCGTGCAGACAGGTGTCAGAAACAAGTTTTAACCTCTGCTGCAGAAGTATACATCCTGTGTAGTTGCTGTGTAGCCAAAACTGTGAGATCCTGTGCATGCTGGTACATAGACATTTTAGGATGGATAAGTTGGCATTCAATTCCTCAAAGTTCAGACAAGCTTTGAAACTACTTGAGTGTGGATTTTCTGGATTATTTTCTTGGGTTTGAGTTCTTCCTAAGTGCTATTTTGCATGTCAAATTAGTCTTTCTGCTCTTTCCCATTAGCCCCTCCAACTAGTTGTGCACTGTCTCTTGGAGGTCAGACGACGACTCAAAGCTCAGTGCGTTTTCTAACCTGGGTCCTACACTCTTTTCTCTGCTTCTCACCCTGCAAGACCTCTACATATTTGGATGACATTACTGTACTAGGGCTTTCCTGCCAAAATGTGCTCCCTAGTGTGCTTCCCTAGGAAACTTTACTGTGAAGACGAACCCCATCTGCTGTAAGATGACAATGACATTCTAATACTGCATTTAAAGACATGATGCAGGCTACAGAGTCAGGCTACAGAGTCATGCAACTTTATGACTTGTTTAATTTGAAAACAACCTAGAAAAAAATTTAGTTCTACTTATATGTGGCTTCCCCATCTGGAGGGCATTGAACTAGTCTCACTGAGAGAGCCGCCGCAAGCATATTGGGTGGATCAGATCCCTGTAAATGTCAGTGGGATGTGCACACTATCATTCATTGATTGTGCTGGCGTTTTTAGTACCAGCACCAAGGAGGGACTATGCCCTTCCTTTAGCTGACATTGCCACATAAATTAGGATCTCCCAGAGCTTGGAATTTATAAACTGATTAAAACCAAAGCCAAATCACGTACTGCTCAGTTATACCATGTCTCTTTGCAGGCTGACAATGTTTTGTAGTTCTAGGTGTGAGCCTTAGATAAGCAGCAGTTATTGTCATGTGTATTTCAAGTACAGTTAAGAAACAAAAAAATTGAAGGGAACAAAGAAGAAAGAGTAATTTTAGACAGCTAATGGAGAGAGCCCTGCAAGGAGAGCATGTGTCACTTAGCGAGGCCTGGGGCTCTTATAGCCCCAGAGGAGGCTCTGCTGTGCTTATTGCTGAGAGTCAGGGCACTCCCACTGCTGCATGACTGGCTGCATCATCATACAAGGTGCATCATGCCAACCTGAGAGGGCCTCCTCTCAGCTGACTTCAGATACCTCCCAGACATAGATCTTCATCCAAGCTGGACACCTAGGCTCCCTTACAGCCAACTAAAACTGGAGAAGAAATTATCTCCCTGATTTTTTATTAGTGAGATGAAATGCATTCAGAAAATGTCCTTGACCTTTTTTCTCCGCAACTGTAAAGGAAATCTAGGTTATTTGCTTGATATAAAACCTGTTTTTTATACAGAAAAGAACTCTCACCCTTAATACATGAGTTTTCATGGTAGAAGAGCAGTTGTACCAAGGGGAGGAGAATTTGGAGTTTACCAGAATTATCTGTGTTCATGCACCCTACTCAACAACCAAATTGATAGCATTAACTTGCAAAGTAACAGACCATTCTCAAAACTTCCCTCACCCTGATATGGAGCAGGGATTGAACTCAGCTCTCCCACTTCCCAGGAGAATAGATCCACTGCCAGTCTGTTGGATAATTGCCCTCCCTCTCTCCCATAGAAGCTGTTCTGTTTTGTATGAATAATTAACTAGTCATAGCAGCAGTGGTTTGGACCTGACCTGCCCACATCCTGGATGTGCGTGCTAACTAGCAGGCTGGAGAATCACTCCCTTACATTTCCCATTCCCCTGTCTGCCCGATGAATTGGGTACTTAATTATTTATACAGAGGTATTTATATAGCTTAAACAGAAGAAAGGCTTATTTGGGGATAGCCTGGGGAATGGGAGACCTGAATCCAAGTCCTTGCTCTGAATCAAGCCAAATAAGAATTTGTCAGCTGGTCTCTCTGTCTTCAAGTAAGCTCTTGCTCTCAGGACCATTAAGTTAAGTCTGGGTGTTCATGCAACAGGGCACAGGGAAAGACCTTCCTCCTTGAAATACCATAGCAATGAAGCCTAGCTGCCTGCTTCCAAAAGAGAAGCAGGCTCCATAGCTGAGGACCCCAGCTGCATGTAGCTGGGAATCATGTACCTGCATACCTTAAACATTGCTATCCCTAACATTTCACACCAGGGAAGTGTCTCTCTTAGACATCACACCCTTCCTACGGTGTGTGGAGGAAGCAAGAATTGGTGCTTTGGGAACAAGAATACCAAAGGGACCATAAGCCTCAGTGTCATGTCTTTGTCATCTCTCCCTTTCTTCCCCTGATTCCATAAATTGACCACAGGGGCTTCAGCAAATTATGACTGAGACTTTAGGCACAGCCATTAGGTTTAATATCTGATGTGAACTTGAGGACTTCAGCTGAATCAATGCACTTTGGCAGCATCCGTACTGCCCAGGCTTTTGTGGGATTTTTTCAGGTGTGGCAGTAAGATCTGCCATGTGAGTAAGGGTGGGATGCCAGTGTACACCAGATACTTCTACCACTCAGGTGCCTTTTTCAAAAGGAGTCAGGAACCATAGGTAAACATAGTGCCCCTCTGCACACCGACATATGGGGGCATGTGCGCAGTTAGGAGAGGGTGATCCAGTGCAACATTAGACTTTAGAGCCATTTGGCACATGGGGAACACCAGGCCAACATGCGGTCACACTGTTCACAGGTACAATGATGTGACATTTTAAGAAACAATGTCCTCCAGGGGCTTCACTGTGCTTTGTGAGTAGTCAAGGGGGGGGGGGGGGGGACGACACACCAAAACCCAAACATATTTCTAATGATATTCAGATGTATTCTAAAGAAAGCTGCAGTACAGAAAAAGGGTAAAATCCACTTGAAACCACATTATGAACTGAATGAGAACCAATCAGTAATTTTAAAAAAAGTGTTGTAACTCCATCCCATTAGAAGTATCTGCACCAGCAAGATATGAGAGGACCCCATTATCTGCTTCTACCAGGTAGTGTGTGTAGCCCTCAAGATGCTGCACAGCACAGTGCCTTTACCTTTCTGACCCAGAAATGTTGCTTCAGCATGTGACTGTGCAGCAGAGTGAGGGGAGCGATGGTCTGCCTGGGCATGCAGATTCACCTGGTGCAAAAAATTCAGCTTTCTGTGTTATTGGCTCCTGTAAGAGATAAGATCCATTGCAATAGGCTTCAACCCACAGCAATTTGCGTAAGTGAACAGATTCCTTCACCAAGGTTAGAGAAAGCCAGGGAGGGAAGTTGTATTTAAAAAAAATAAAAGGAGGAAAACCAACATTGAAATACAGGTGTTATAGATGATACTGAAATAAAGCACGTGGCTTGGAAACGTGGTCTGAATCTTTGCCTGATTACTTTTTATAGCATTGGCTTGACCTGCCATTGTTCCCAAAAGGGGTACTCCTTTTTCAGGGAAGTGCCGCTGCACTTGCCCAGTTTGAGGTGTCAAGTCTGCAACTTCTGTCTTCCTCTATGAGAAAGTGTTAAGATGAGCCCAGGGGAAGGTTTGGAAACGAATACAGAAATATGACTTAAATTGAGCCATTTAGGTAGAGAGCAAATATCTGCTTGTGGTCCACTTCAGCATGAAGGCTGAACTTACTGGTTATGTGCTACAAAATTTGAAATACCACCCAGCTGACTGGGAGAGTGCCAATCTTTGTCCTTTTCTGAGACTGAGGATGTCCCGTGCGGTTATTTACGTTAATTGAAGGGGTTTTTTTTCCTCTTTCGCTGTCTGCCTGCACCTCTGAAAGCTGCTCCCTCTTGTGGCCTAGTGAGATTTATGGCATAGGATACGAATTATACCATGTTTGACCCTTTGCGTAAAAGGGGTAGCAAACCAGAGGCTTATGAACTGTAAAGGGGATCAGTTCATAAATTGATTTGTGTCCAACTGTCTTGATTGGAGTAAAGTACCCACATTCACCTTTCCTAGAGACAAATGACAAATTAAGATGACTAAATATTTGCAAGTTTTTTTAAAAAAGATCATCTTCTTGAGTAATGATTCTTCTCTCTAGGAAACAAAAGGCAGTGAGGCAGTGCTCCGTTTCTTGTCAGTATTATAATAATACATGGCACTTACATACCTGCTTTCCCCTGCAGGAAATAACCTCACAGTAGTTACAAAGGAAGTCATTATCATAATGCCTTAGGCATGCAGAAATAAGGACCTGCTCAATATCATAGTGGTTTCTTTCTGTTGCTAATTCTACAAGTTGGTTCAGTGTATATATTCAAAGCACTCAAAAATGAGTCAATAAGCTGAGGATGAATTTCTATTCTGGCCATCATCAGCATTGATATTCACAGGTGGTCTTGGTTTTGATGGACTAAGGGAGAACACCTTTCTGAACTTTAAATTTTTCATCATATGTCTTTGTCCAGTAGTGGGTAACTTAAAATCAAAGAAGACCTGCAGTTAATGTCACTATCATCTCAAATGCCATCCCTTCTGGATGCTCGTATGAAAATGTTTCCACCTTCATCCACAGTGACATGCTTTGTCTCTGCTGATATGTTTCATCAAACTGTATCACAGAGCAATGCAGGAAATTATGTGGAATCCTCTCTGTCTGGCTCCATCATACTCATTCCTGGAGGTCTCTGGCTGCTGAGCTGTGAGTACAGTCAAAAAAAAGAAGAATGTCTCTCTCACTTTTCCTCTGCCAGCCCCTAAAGGACTGATGGTATTTAGTGTCTCTGCCACAAAGTCAATTGTGAGTGGTGTGAAATGTCCACTTCTGAATGATGCCTTTTCCCTCCCATTGGCCTACTTAGAAGATGTTTTGTTAGGTTCCTTCTCTTCTGTGAATCTCACATCTACATTTGATTACTTTCATCCCTTGAGCAGCCTGTGCATCCACCTGGGGCTGTGGCTTGCTTCAGGTGGCAGGTGGCCATTATCTTGCTGAACGCAATCTGCATTTCAGATCACACTGCCAACAGATTTGAGGGCCACCATGTTGGTCTCTTTCAGGCCTTTTCCCTTTCTTTCTGTGACCTGTTCTGTCCTTCATATTTTTTGGCTTTGGGCTAGTGCTGATTGGCATCAGTGTGAGAACTGGGTGCAGGCGAAGCTGGACTTCTCCTTTCTCATGTAGCTACGGGCAGTTGCCTTGGCCTTGTTCTCCTCCCTTTCCACATGCCCTCTGAGACCTGCTGATCCCTTTCCATACTCATTATTATTTTTATTCCCACAGCCCCAAAGCCTTATTACTTCATTCCTTAACTTTGACAACCTACAGTTACCAGGCCTCTTGCTTTATCGCCCTGCAGTCTTTCTGTCTGAATCACTTGGAACCACGTGCTCCAGCCCTTTTCATCTCCTGTCAGTACCTTTCTTTAGCTTTTCACATAAAATTCTAGTTTCATGTCTCATCTGTGGCCTGCACTGCATCGCTTCTGTCTTCTTTTCTCCTTGTCGCATTTCATCTCCCTGTCCCAATTGGTCTCTCCACTCTGCCCACCCCACTGTCCTCCTCTCCTGGTCAGGTTCCCTGTCAGTCCATATCTTCCATCTGCTCCTTCCCTCCAGACCTTCCTCTAAACCTCCCTGTAAACATGTAATTCATCAACCAAACCAATAAACAATTCTCTGCTCTCCTCTTCAGCCGCAGAAACTTTAAAAAAAAAAAGGAAGGTCTCAAAGATTCTGAGAGTCTAACAAAACAAACAAATGATTTTTTTATTTATTATCTTTTCACATCCAAGTATCTCCTAGGATCTATATAGAGTGCCTGATATATGACTCCATAAGGGCTTCATCTGGAAATAATTGTTTGCAGGACCTTCCCCACCCTCCCCAGGATTGTAGGCTCTCCAAGACAGGGGTATTGTCTTTGATTTTCCTATAAAAGTGTAACACACAGTTGTGATGCACAGCAAATGTGATGCATTACAGTGTCTTGGTAACAGTGACATTGGTGTGATGATGATTAATAATGTTATCTCAATTGGTGTCTATTTTAATAAAAAAGATGCCTTCCCATGAGTTTGGATTAGTAGCTAATATTTTGCCTTCCATTTTTTACATATTTTATCTTTAAATTGTGCAAATCCATTGGATCTTCTCGGTACAAGGTATTTATTTGGCATGAAGCAGGCTACCTGTTTTCTGTTCATTGTGGCGGAGAAACAGTTACAAGCTGGAGGGTAAGGAAGAGAGGAAGAAGAGTTCATACAAGGAAAAGAGTTGTTCTGAGTCATCTTTGGAACCTATCATTTTTTCACTCACTTTAAAAACAAACAAACAAACACACAAATAAACAAACAACAAAACCTGGTTTCTTTGTGCTTTTTGTGCAGTCTGATGAGGGCATCTTTTGTCACTTTATGTAGCATCACATGCCAAGATGTTTCCTATCCTCGGATAACCTGAAGCAACACGATGCTTTTAGAAACAAAATTGCAGATGGTATTTCATATCTAATGTGTCAGGAGCCCCCCTAATAGCCACAGAAAGGTTCCATTTTTGTTCTGGTTACTGAATAAATTTTAAATGGAAAAATTCAGCACGAGTATGATGTACCCAAATGACTTTGCTGTAAAAATTTACAACTGTAGAAGTCTGCTGCCCTTGCATGTTGACAACATGAAATGAAGAGCATGTAGAGGCATTTGGAAGGCACTCTTTTTTGCAGTAACGTGGAAGAATAACCTCACTCAGCCCCCACTGCCACCACCACATATGACACACACACACATCCCTTTTCTGATTGACATAGATACATTTGATGTGTGTGTGCTGTCACAATTATTCTGAGGGTAGGGCTGTACTGCCCAGAGTGCCACAAGTCTGTTTAGGTGCCCTCTCAGTGACCTCTGATATTGCCTGGGTCACTAGATTAGACAGACTAATGCATCTAGCCTATAGTTTTGTAGACCCACCACTCCCCTGCTCCATCAAAGCATCCTTGATTACAGCAGCAACTTGCTGGTGGTATAATGGCTCTGCGCTGCAGCAATGTCCATGTTTGCATGCAGAAAGGGGGAAGGAAAGAATCCATAAACTTCCCATTAAAGCAAACCAAAGTCACGAGAGAAGCCTATTTTGGATGATAGAGACAGGAAACTTGCACTTGATCTGCCCTGCTTTTGCCGGTGAGTTTCACTGCAGTCATTTGGAATTACTAGAAAGACCTAATTCAGCTAGCCAAGGCTGTCAGAAGATATATTTGAATTTATTAAAACAAAAGGTTTTTTGGTAATTCTACCTTGGCACCATGTTAGAAGTAAGCAATAGCAACAATTGGAAAGACGAGCTCCGGAAGTGTTTAGAAAACATACATTATATCATTTGGAGTAATATACGTTGTTAGTTAGTTTTCAGAAAAACAACAACCAGAAAATAACATCAAACATGCAAGTTGTCTTTCTTTTGAAGTCATTACAACCAATATAGGATTTCACATGCTTTTCCAAAATCTCCTAAATATACTTTTATATGATAACTCATTAAGAAACTATTATAATTTATTGGGGTTTACAAATATTTGAAACAATTGTTATGCATATATAAATTGTTATGTATATGTAAAAAATTCAAATGCCAAGTAGTGCTCATTAGTAGCATAATTATTGCAGAGATATTAATTTCATGGCTATTTTATATGCCACATGTGTTCATATGTAGGCATGTAAGTAAATGTTACCTTTTCCTCTTCTTTGATATGCACATTTCAGGATGTGCCCAGACCTCTCCTTTCACGCAGGAGTGGAGCAGTCTGCATCTGCATCAGTGCAACTGAATTCAGTATTTTCAACTGGTTTTTGTCTAATCTTATTACACCTCCCTGTTCAGAAACCTCCCTGGTTAGAGAGTGCAGCACCTTCCACTTGCGAAAGACCACACTGAAGGGCCCACCCCTAATTTGTTGTCTCATTTAGCCTGAAGGGAAAGTCCTTCCAACTGGAAAGCAGCAGCAATGCTGTTTCTCTTCAGAGAAACAACTCAACGGTGCTGTGGTATATACTGTACACTTAATCTAAGACATATTTTACTAAAAACCTCAAGTTATATTCAACATATGGCAGAGGATCATTATTTTAAGTCTTTAAGTCAAACCAGATATCCAGTTGGAGGGGGATCTATCCTGATCTGGCAACATTTTCTTTGAGTGCTCAATTTTAACAAGTATAAAAATGAATTAAAATTTAGACTAAAGCTACAGCGATGTGCTGCGTGGTCTCATGAGGGCTTGCTGGTTGCCTTTCATTAATGTCCTGCTACTAAAATGACTGGAGATTGGAATAATTTCTAATGGCATTCGCCTTCTCTCATGATTCTGCTAAACCAACACAGCCAGAAATGACATATGGACTCTTAAAAATAATTCTGTAAAGCAAATTTTTTCCCCAAAAAACCAAACCAAACTGTCTTTGGTACAAGCTGGTTTATTCCAAATGTCAGGTATTAAAAACATTTGGAAGTAAAGATCTGCAAGGTCTTTACAGCCATTTTTTATGTTATACAGGCTGAACAACAATATGCTTTGGGCTTTAGTTTCACTTTGAAACTGCATTACCATCCATCATCTGTGCTTACGATGAGCTTCTTTGTCCTGTACTTCTGCCTGTCTCCCACACCGATGTCTGATTGCTCTAAACAGTTGGTTGGATGGGGAAGATAAAACAGATAACTTGGATCCTCAATTGTCCCTTCCACAGCACTACCATCAGGCTCCTGAGCACCCATCAAAAGAAAAGATTAAAACATTTGTGAGACAGCCTGCTCACATTTTGAAAACACAAAACCAATTACAATAGCTAACCTTCCATAAAGGGGTTGCATAAAACCAGATATGAACCAAAAGCATAACTGTTAAAAAGAAACAGCAAACAAACAAGGGGACCCAAGTAGGTCAGGACAGGAGTGTTTGCCTTAGATATTAACTGTGCTGTTACTAAGCGGCAGCATAAAAAAACCCCTCATTTTGCAACCACGTGATGCCACTCAGACCTGAAAATCAATTTAAGAGATACAGATTACTGATGTGGAAAAATGGTTTGGGAATATGATACAAATGTGGGATCACCATACCTTAAAATTCTATCCAAAATACAGCAGTAGATGTTATTAAGAAAGTGTGGGGTATGCTAATCTGTGTTTGAATTTAGGCAGGAGTGGATTAAAAGAATTAAATCTGCATCTGTTGTGGATTTTAAATTGCTGAAAATCCAGGTGATCTGGATTTAATTAATCTAACTCAACTTTCTCAAAATGCAAAATTTATTTACTTTCAGTGAATCATAGGTAATATAAACTGCAAAAGAGTCTGACTTCATCAGTAACTAAGAACTGTGTCTTGCAACGTTCTTCCCAAGAAGGCCCAACTTTTCTTCTTCCTTTTTTAACAGTTACTCATTAAACAATGTTTTGAAAAAAGCAAGCTGCAAGTGTTTCCAATTATTATTACATTATTTATTTTTTTTTATTAGCAGTGGTGATTTTACACTCCCAAATATTTCTTTGTAAATGTTGGCTTAGTATTTGAGGTTAGCACACATAAGTAAATATTTAAAGAAATAAAGCAAAAATATCAAATGTTCATAGTCGTTGCCTGATATCAGGTGGCCAGATTCAAAGCCTATAGTGAACTCAGTGTTATTTGTTTCTCCCATCACATTCCATTCAGCATGTTGAGGAGCAATGCGCACAAAGACTTTTATTTTTTTTCACTTTTGGGAGAGAAATTCTGTTGTTTGATCTAAGGGCTCTTGTTATTCAGTTTGCTTCCAATTTTGGAAGACAAAAAAAAGAGCAGAAAAAGATGAATGATACCTCATTGGGGGAGTAATGTATCCATCCCATTATATGCTGTTTCCTGCAGAAGACGATGATTATTATTCCATCTTTCCTCTTAAGACGTCATGTAACTTGCTGAGAGGTTATTAGCAGTAGGTATAGACTGCGTGTTGTGTTGCAGGTGTCTATGTTTATTATGAAAAACTGAAATTTAAAAATTGCAATCAGTACTTTGTCTGTCTCAGCTTTCAGCTTGGCCTCTAAGAAACCTGATGCTCCAAAACCCACAGCTGTCGTCTACCCCAGCATCAGATCTCAGCCAAGGGCCAGGCTCTGCCCTCACTTTCTGGAGTGCAATTTTGCTATGCCAGTGGAGTTACTGGAAGTCAGGGATACTTGAGAGTGTATTTTGGCACCAAGAGTCACTGTGCAGTGATAGGCGAATGGGGTGTTTTTACTGCTTAGCAGAGCTGCACTGATGTTGCTGAGAAGGGGAGCTCTAACGGGGAGCGGGCACTGAGTGGGCTCCCAGTGGGCTCCAACTGTGCCACAGATTTTCCTTTGGTTAACATCAACCATCTGTGGGCGCAAGAGGATTTTTCCAGTTTTCACACAGGGATGCAAGAGCAGCCTGCAGGGAAAGACAAAATGTTCTGGTGGACGTGTCTTACAGACAAAAATCCTTTGCAGCTTATTTTTATTTCAGGCCTTGGATGAAAGAGTAAGTGGGTCAGAGACACAGAGGGGAAGCTCAGGCAGGACAGGAGACTCAGCTAAGTGACCACCTCTGTGGTGCATGACCACCACCTGGCAGAAAACACCCTTAAAATATTTTTCATTGCAGAAACACTAGCTTAATTGTATACTGCCTATATTTGATGTTAGCTGACCCCTTTCCTTCTGAGTATTAGTGGCGGTACTGTGATTCCACATGTACAAATGACCTGAAATAAATTTACATTTAGAAAATATTGGCTTTTTATTTTCCTCTGTCCTTGCAAAAGCAGAAATTCTGCCTGTCCTCCATTTCATTATGCAGTACAGAGGGAGAATAAACCAGTTGCAGGCATGTCACAGTGAGACAGAACCAGGAATAGGAAATCTCATACCTCTGGATTCAAACTAATTTGGAGTATTTGGGCTACTTCCAAACTATGAAAGTTTTGATATGAAGGAAATTAAAAAATATGTATTTAAAAAGTGACCTGTTTTGTTTCTTTAAGAGCATCAAAAAACCCTGAAATATTATTTCTGAGCATTTGTTGCCTTTAAATATCAGTAATATCAAGTTTCATCCTCCTGATGTTCATTATGGAATTTCTTGGTGATTTACTCTGAGTTTGCTGTTCTGCATGAATTTTTAACAAAATACTCTTTTTTCAAAATGGATGCTTAAAATCATGTTTACATTAGGCGGGTTTTTTTCAGTTCTATTGCAGATGACAAAAATACAGAATACCTCAGTTTTCCTATTTTTGAAAGAGCCTGTCTTGTTAAAAATATTTGCAGTCTCTAAATAAGACTGGACAGGTAGAAATATCTAGATTATGGCTTATGGAATGATGTTCTTAATTATTATGAAACCAAATATTTTATTTATTTTCATTTTTTTCTTTTTCTTTTTTTTTTTTTGTACAGTTATATAGACTGACCTCCAGTAACACTTGCGTATAATAGGATAAACTCCAAAAGGGTACTTTCAGGTTTTTGAAAATGCAATACAAGATGCCTATCTTAACCTACCCAGGAGTGCTTAGAAGACATGGTGATGTGCCACTGTCCTGGCCATGTTAATCAGGTACTTTCCACAACTTTCAGTAGGAAGTCCAACTCTGAGAAATATTACGCATGGATGCAAAGCCATTAGGTTTAAGCAAGTGCAAACCTTTGCTTGACATAAATGTAACAGACTTGTGGTGCTCTGACACAGACAGCAGGATTTTGCCAGCATTCCCTGTTACTGATGTGTTCATCAGCCAACATCCCTTTGTGCTCAGTGTTGTACAGTGCCAGAAGAGCACTTGACTAAAGAGCTTGCAATAGAACCTGGAGGCTAGACAAAGTAAGCAGAAAGTAAGATATATTTAAACAAAACGAGGAAAGAGTGGCTAATTACATCTGAGCTGCATCTCTATTTGCCAGAATACTAGGGAGAACACAGGGGGATTCTTGTAGTTTCCTGTAGTTTTATGATTTTTGGTCTAACTTTGTGTCCACAGCAGTGATTTCCACACTGAGATTTATGGATCACCAGGGGACTGCGAGGACATGGTAGACTGTCTATGGAAACACAGTATTCTGAAATGTTTTGGAGCAAAAATTATTAAAGTAAAAGTTTGATGACAAGCAAGCTGAGCAGTCCCTTATCATGGAAGAGTTATAATGGTTTGTTGGCCTAAAAAGTGTGGAAACCCTTATGGGTTTCCATTGTTTGCTGTCATCATTGAGATGGACGACACACACACACACACCCCCCAACGGACATACACACACAATTTTTGTGAGCAAAAGCCCAAAAGACCACCTTTATTGTTTTAACAAGCTCTTCTTTCTTAGGAACGTGTGTCCATACATAATTGGTTCACTCAAAGTCCAGCAGTTCATGATTGGATAACTTCTTCCTTCTTTGTTCTCTGCTGCATCTTCGGTAACTTTCCTCTGTTGGCAGGCTGACAGGTCCTTAATCTTGTTTAAGATTAATCTTTAATCCTTAATCTTAATTTTTTTAAATTAAGATTTTAAATTTTAAATTTTAAATTTAAATTTTAATTTTAAAGTTTAAAATTAATCCTTAATCTTAATCTCCTTAATCCCTTCTTCTCAGGACTCTCAGGCCTCTTCAAGGATACACTGATATCTGCTCAAGGTCGATGTTCAGATCACATTCTGAGCCCTCGGACCAGCTGAGGTTTCCCACGGTTTGCTGGTTTTTCAGCCCACTAATACTGAAGATTACTACATCCACTTGTTGGAACATTTGGGTTTTCATTTTTGAAAAGTTTTCATAACAAAATTGTTTTATTGTTCTACTAATTTGTGGACTCCACCTAATTTTGGCAATTAACTCCATAGTTCTTAAACAATGTACATCATATGTAGGCTGAAGGACTAACTGGACCTTAGTAACACATGACAGATCTCTGGAGAAAAAAAAAAAGGCATCTCAACTTGATAATCTTGGCTGCGTGGTGACTACAGCACTAACGTGTTGGCTACAGAGAAAATTGCATGCAGAGTCTTTTGTGTATCTCCAGGCAGTTCTGGTGGAAAACTGAAGCTCTGGACTTTTCTATACTAACATATAATAATTGAAAATTGGGATTTCTTTAAACAGAGACTATTTTCCTCCTACGCCATTGTGTATGTGTATTTAAGCCTGTGTATTTTAGGTGATTTAAGATTCCTCAGCCCTGTAATCACTACAAGCCAAGTCTGAGATCCCAGAGCTAAGAAAAGAAAACTTTTTAAGAGCTCTGGGACCGCACTGAAAGCCAGCTAGACCAAGGGGAAAAGACCTGTGAAGTAGGTATTGGGGCTGTTGCCTGCAGAATATGTGTTTTTCAGGCAAGGTCTCAAGAAGGAAAATGGAACCAGTGGGTCCTTGAAGTCAAATCAGACAAGCTTCTCTTGCATATCTTGTGAAAGAATGAATGGTTTTGGAGTTCAGCAATAGAGAGGTCCTGAAAGACTTTTCAGAGACATCAACCCAAGGTTCAAAAAGGCGATGACTTCATGCCAAGGAGAAGAAAAAACTGAAATGCAGCATATGACCATCAACCCTACAGCTAAACATGGAAGAAAATGTTTTGGAGAAAATGAAAAGGGAAAAGAAAACTCTTGCCAAACAAGAAACAATGCCACTGTTGTGGCAGCTGGCATAGGGATGGAAAATGCCCATTGATTTGAAAACTCTCCACTGAAATATGCCAGCAAAGGAAAGGCACAGGGTACAGTCAGAGTTCGGGGTCTCAAATGGTGGAGGAAAGTTGTTCATAAAAGGACAAAAAAAGGAGGAATCTACAAATGCACGATTAAGAGCTTTAAAAACATGCTGATAATGAAAGTGAAGTTAACAACTGAACCTCTGCAATGGAAAGATGACAATGAGGCACTGTACTTAAAGGTTTAAGGTGAAACCATGCATATCTGGTGAAGAACAAGTCCCAGTCCTACGGAAACCTGAACTAGGGACAATCGTCTAGTTTGGTGATCGGCTAGCTGGAATGAGAACTTGCAGGAACATGCCAGCTCTCACTACAGGCAGACTGAGCAACCACGCTGGTGGCCATGAGGCCACCAGTCATCTGGCACACTTGCAGGAGTGGGATTGCTTAGGGGCACAGACTCACCGGTGAGGCAGTGGGAGGACACAGCATCTGTCAGACAACCCACAGTGTTGACTCATCTTTTGAGGGGAAAACAGACCAGTGGAAGAACTATAAAACGTGACAGCAGATGGCATTATTTGTAGAATCAAAGAGCAAGCAGTCTGTGCCGAGGCCCTAAAAACTGTAGAGAAGAAAGGGGGCAGACTCAGACTCTGCATTGACCCCAAGGAGCTGAAAAAGAACATTAAAAGGAAACGTTTCCACTTGCTTGCAAGTAACAACAGATGTGCTGGCAGAGTGGGAGCCAAATTCCTAAGCAAATTTGTTGCCTTGGCAAGGCTTTGGTAGCTTCTCCTGGACACAGAAAGTCAAAAGTATTGCCTTCCCAGTAAACTGCCTGGCAGATGCTGCTGTGTAAGGTCGCCTCTGGGCATGTGTCTAGGACCAGAAATGGTTCTGCAGCACTGCTACAACTAAACTACTAAAGGCTTGTGGTTGCCATATTGAAACAACTGTTTCACTGGGACTCCTTATGTCACTGGAAAAGGCCTTTTCTGGAGAACTGAAAGGCAAGAAGGGACTCAGAAGACTCATCCCACCCTGTATTTCTTGTGTGATCTTGCATGTTGTGTCTGTTAAAGGAGTCTTTTGAAAGTGAGTTGTGGGGACTGAAACGTGCCAGAGAATGAGGAACTCAAGCATTGTGCTGAGGGAAGCTGGAGAAAACACTACTTTTCTCCTCCCTCTCTCAACTGTCATGCCGCAACTGTGACAAATAGAAACACGGATGGCACTTTTCCTGACTACTGCAAGAGTCACCAATATTGAGAGGAAAATTGCCAGCTGGTGTCAACTGGCCTGAAGCAGCTCTGCTGACTCACACCCACTGAGGACTTGGTTATACCAATATTTTAAATGAGGCATTAATTAGATAATAACAATTTGGTCAGAAAACTAAGAGAGCTGAATTTGGCATGGGTGACCACCCCTGGCTCTGCTCTCCATTCCTCCCCAGGGCCTGTGGAGCTCTGAATGGCAATAGTTTGTAAATCTTCTCGCCTGCTCTTCTCCAGTACAGGCTGCTCAGGCCAGCCCTTTCTTCTGCCTTCACAGACCCTTGTGCCCGAGCCCTCCCCAAAGCAAACAATGCATCCTGCTGGCTGGTTTGGATGCTGGCAGGTCCTGCTGGCTTGCAGCTGGCTTGTTTTTACCTGCTGTTCATGTCATCTGGACTATCATGTCTTCTGCCCTGCACTAACACAGCTACCTTTTCTGTTGTGTGAGAAAATAAGTGTACTGCCCCAAAATGCTTGCCCTTTTTAAAAATTGAGTGACAAACGCCAGCCCTTCACCAAAATCTGCTTGCTTCAGACATCACATTGGTTAAGCTCACACTCACCCTGCTGCTGGGCAGAGGCAGTCCCCAGGCAGCCTGGGAAGTGGCACTGTCTCTGGCCACAGAGCAAGGCAGGCGCAGGGCAAGCAGCTTCACGGCAGCCCAGGAGAGAAGACCACCAGGAAGTGGGCTGCTGCAACTTCTGTGCCCAGGCCATTCCCGGCCACTGCTGAGGCTGCTGACGAGGGTGCCAATTAGTGCCAGTTGTGCAAGTGTTTCCTGCGGTGTGGACACCTGTCTGCAAGGGAGAGCACTGAAAGTACCCACACATCTCACAGAGGTCACTAAGCAGCCATTCGATGCTAATAACTTTTGGTCACTACCAACTTGGACCGCAATTGAACCATTGACCTAGAGGTGAAATGCTGTATATCCCATTACCAATCTGCTAAACCATCCAGTCTCCCTATTACTGCAATTTTAATTAACTGAGCCAATGACATGAAAGCTGAGGGGAGGGGGAGCAGGCAAGGAAGCGAGAACACATTGGCTTTTACACAAGATTTGTTTCTTTTGAGTGGATTCTGCTTGTTGTTGAACAGCCTTGTCCTAACCTGCACTGCCCACAAGACCCTCCCCAACCTGCTGCTCGGCCCAGGAGCAGACCATGCAGTATCTGTTAGTAGTCAAGTGGGTGAAACACTGCTGCTGCCCACCCTTTGCAATGCAGCCCCTGATAGAGCAGTTCCTGACATCAAGAAGATCTGAATTTTACTCACACCAGGAACATTCATTAGAGTAAAACACAGAAAAAAATGAAAGAAATTCCCCACATGCTAAATTCCAAAACAGTCTTTTTCTGGAACAAACAAACAAAAACCTGTTTGCTCTCTAGTTCCTGGATGCTGGGATCCAGAGAAAGCTTGCCTTAATGCTGTCTGTAACAGGGATGTGTTCTATAAGCAAAAAAGTGGATGTCTGTGATGAGCAAATGATTTGACTCAGCTGATACACATCACTGGGAACAGCTTGTTTGAAAGTGGAACAAAACACTATATTCCCCTGGTGAGAAATTATGTCATTTCCAAATGCAGAACAAAAATAGAAAATTGCAATTTGTTCAGACTTTGGCAACATTTCTTCACCTGCTCCTTTCCATAAATTTTAGTCAGTGTCTTTGCTGCTGATTGGGAGCACTGAAGGAGCAATGGTGAGCCCTACAGGAACTCTGAGGTTGCCATTCTTGGTTTCACTCATGTTGTTATCACCAACAGCTTCTCATGCAGCTAGAGCCTCTGTAGCTTCCCTGTGGTATCTACTAACATCACTTGAATGATGTATGCAGCCTCTGTGGATACAGAAACAAGGGGAAGCAAATCATCACCTCAAGCTCTGCGTATCTCTCCTGCCTGATCCCCTGCCTGCATGTCAAACTTGCACTGGAATTTGACAGCAGTCAGCATTGCTCCTTTGTGCTCCTCTGCTTCCTTACCCAAGCACCTACATTTCAAACAGCATCCACTCCACTGTCAAGCCTGGAGTGCTTCATGCTTATTCTTGCATGTGTGTTTGATAAGTCACGGCATGACTATTTGTGTGTGTGATGATTATCCACCATGGTCTAATCCCGCAACATAAACGACAGACAGAGTCCCTAAAACACAGCAGCTCCTCAGGGTCTAGCATCCTGTGAAAACCCTGCTCCTCGCAGGCTGTTCCTGTCTCCTGCAGTGCAGGCACAGGGGGAGGCCAAGCGCAGCTTGATTCCGGTCCCCAGCTGTCTGCAAAAGCCGGTCTTTGCTCGGGGCCTCACACACAGCACAGGCCAACCCTTACGGCAGGGCTTCCCGGCAGCAGGGAGCGGCTGGGCTGAAAGCCTGCGCAATGCCTCCTCGTATCCATGAGCCTCTTTGATGCCCTCTTGCCCTCTTATGTCAAATGCTTTGCATGTGACATTTGTGTAACAGGTCTAGAAAAAGAAAATGAGCAAAAGGAACCCAGGACTAAACTGTGCTTTTAATTATACGTGTGGTTGGGATGGAAAGTAAAGTATTAAGCAAATCCAAGTTTTGTGTGCCTTCTGGTCCTTTTCCTTTCTCTCTGCTACTCTCCTGTACCCTGTGTACCCTCCTCAAGATGCACTATCTTGTTCTTTAATAGTATCCATTTTCCCCTTAGCACCCCTCTAGAATGCAGCCTCGCTCTGTACCCCCTCTCTCTGCTATCCTTTGCTGACCCCTCTCTCTCTGTTGCCAAAGGGGCCACTAAAGCATCTCTGCGCAGACCTGGGAGTTTGTGGCACTGTGAGGAGATAGGTCAGAAATGCCATGGCAGCTTTGCACCTCAAAATGAAGGGAGTGGGAAGGGGTGAATTGTTGGGAATATACACAAGAGCATCCCTGCCAATGAGCTAACATTCAATTTCTCTATCAGAGTCCATCTGAAGAGCAAAATGCTGAAGGGATAAATATAGCAACTTCTGTAGCACTGAATTGTCAGGGGAGATACCACAGCTGCTTGGGAGGGAGTCATAGAACCATAGAATGGTTAGAGTTGAAAGGGATCTTAAAAATCACCAAGTTCCAAGCCCCTGCCATAGGCAGGGATACCTCCCACTAGACCAGGTTGCTCAAAGCCCCATCCAGCCTGGCCTTGAACACTTCCAGGGATGGGGCATCCACAGCTTCTCTGGGCAACCTGTTCCAGTGTCTCATCATCCTCAGAGTAAAGAGTTTCTTCCAAATATCCAATGCAATCTACCCTCCTTTAGTTTAAAGCCATTACCCCTCATCCTATCACTACATTCCCTGGTAAATAGTCTCTCCCCATCTTTACTGTAGGTCCTCTTTAGGTACTGGAAGGCTGCTGTAAGGTAGCCCCAGAGCCTTTTCTTCTTTGGGTTGAACAATACCAACTCTCTCAGCCTGTCTTCAAAATATTTCTAGAGAAAACTTGATGTTACAGGTTGGAGGTGAGTCCCTGCCCTGGCACACCTGCTCTCCTCAAGCTGCTATGGTCCAGTTGGTTAGGTATGTACCTAGGCAGTGACCAAGAGCCTGCATCTCCACTTGTATCTTTGCTGGCCCAACTTCTCCAACTTCATGGAGAAAAGAGGGCTCTCCATGGGTGGTCTGGTCTCAGACGGCATCTGTCCATGCTCAGTGAATGCTGAAATGGAAAATAGTGTGTTAACTGATTGAATGGCCCACAGATTAAGGCAAAATTTCAGATATGGAGCTGGGCTTTACTGACACCATGACTTCTCTCTGAGCAATGAAAAGGATGGTTTCAGCCCTGTTTGCTACAGCCTCCTGCTAATGTGAGCAGTGAGTAAGGCATTAATAGCAATGACTTTTCTGCTTTTACACTGCAAGCTTCAAAGTTAATAACCTGTTGAGAAGAATGGTACAACTCACCCACTTCAGAGCTCTTTCCCAGGCTGCTTGCAAACTCAGCATGACAAAGATTTACCCTTGGTTCCTGATTTTAATAATTTGTTTTCATACCAATCATGGCTAAAAATGTGTGTTACCCGTAGAAATGAAACTGTAGATTCTGAAGCACATTTCTTGCTGGATGTCGAGAGCTGGATGCCACACCAAATTCCACAAGCACAGAAGCACAATCCTGGGTTATGTTTATAACACATCCACATCTCAGACTGGCACACAGTGGGTGTTTTGTATGCCTATCTATAAAACCCTGCCATGCAGTATTTATCTCCTCTTTGTACAATGTACTCCAGTCTACCTCTACAGAGATAGTTATTGGGAAATGCCACAGCCTAGGTTCCCAAAGCAGACCTCTCCAATACAACCCTCCCTCCAAGAGCATGAGACAACATTGTAGCCTGGAGTGCTATCTGACACATCACAATAAATTGTGGAGAAGAGGTCCTGGCACACTCTGCAGCTGGAGGAGTAAGGAGGGCAGCGCCTGACTTTGTAGCTTACCCACGGTGATGGCACAGCTCTGCAGACTGTCCCTGCTCAGGACTGCACTGCAAGGCACAGCTGGAAGAGCAAAGCTGGGTGGCAGCCACAGCTGGTGTGGGAGAGAGAGAGAAGGAGACGGCAGGACTGCACCACACTAATGTGAGAAAGCAATCTTACCGATGGGAGAGCACAAAGAGAATAGGAGTCTTAATTCTAGAGATATGACAGGACTCAGAGGCCTTGCAGAGGTGTTGCTCCCACTTGCTTCAGTGTGTTTTGACTATCTATCTCTGTTGCTCAGTGTATTTTGGATGGGAAATACTTTGGCAGAATTGCTGGGTTTCCTGTGTCCTCATTGCTTCTCCACTTTCCTCCTGTGGTCTGTGGGTCTATGCATCAGATGCTTTAACTGCCGGACCATTGTAGTACTTGAAAATCATGTTTCTGGATGTCCCCCAGAAGCCTCTGTTCCCTGCTATAGAGTGGCTTAAGATCATGTACTTTTTCATTCACTTTGGTGCTCACCAGGTTTGGACTTCTTTCTACATGCTGCGGAGCTCTCCAGTCACGTCAACATCAGTCTCTAAAGACAGCATCGGACTAATGCTCCCAGGGACCAGGCTCACACCACACACAAATGAGCCACAAGTGAGACCATTGCTGTCCCAGGCACTGGCAGTGAGATGCCCAGCCTCCTTGGACCACCCCCCCATGCTGGCAGCAGTCCCTGGGGACCACAGGCAAGGGCCACCCACAATGTCATCCCCCTACAGATGCCTTGCCACTAACGTGGCAGAGCCCAGGAATGGCAGCAGACTAAAACCAAGCATCTGAAGTGGAGTCGCAGCAGAGAACAAGAGACAGTTCTGAGGTACCGTCATGGCAGAAACCTCCTGCCAGGAGCTTGACTACTTTCAAACAGGACATGAATGCTAACGTACAATTTGGGCCTTCTGGGGAATTACGGTTTTTGAAGTACTGGAGATTTGAAAATCATTGGCTACTTTTAAGCAAGAAGTGGAGGGTTCAGTGAGCTCTAACAATGAAGTCAACAGGAAGGTGCAGGAGAGGAGATCCTGCAATCCTGACACAGTCCCTACTACAGATGTCTTTCATGCCACTTGCTGCTCTCAGTTTAGGTTTTGCTTGTTTTGTTCTGGACATGGGACCCAGTTCCTAGGCACTTTACCACACTCCACAACCCAGCCTGGACCTGAGGTGGAGAAATGCTCCGGCTCTACCACTGCCATACCCGTGGCATGATGTTCCCTTCCATCCCTCCTGCGTGGTGCCCTGAGCTTGCCACTCTCACGCCACGTAGCAGCAGTTCCAAGAAAGCAAATGCAGGCACAGCCACTGACCCAGGCATTTCATTTCACAGGGGGATTGCCATCAGTACAGCAAGGGCCCTGTGTGTAATCACCAGTCATGCACTAAGCTTCAGCTAATGCATCAAGGGCTACCAAACTAAGTTTTAGTTCACAAGAGCAGGGCAGCATCCCCCATTTCCCAGGACAGTAAATTCATTTCCTGGAATAGTAGGCTCCCCACTGACCTTGCACAGATCATTGTTCCTGTCCTGGAGTAAAGGTCTTGTCTAAGTCCTTAGACTTGTCTAAGTACCTCACTGGTTTTCCCTAGGCTTGGATGAAGATGATACTTTCATTGGTCCAGAGTGGCATGACTCACTGTCATGTCATCCAGTGCAACTGCTACCTGCTCGCCATCAGAGTGGTCCCCAGCAGGATGGACCATCCATTGCCCAGTTCCACCCTCTCCTTGCCTTTCTTTTCCCATTGACCTGCACTTAATGCCCCTCTCCCCTCATTTAAATGCCTGCTGTCCCCAGGAGTACACAGACATGACATGCTATTAAAAGCACACAGACTTTTCTCCTGCTGCTTTACTCATTGGTTGTGACACACTACTGGTGTGTGCTTTTCAAGCGTGGGTACCCAGACCAGAGCAGCATCAGGGAGAAATTCTCAGTTGAAAGACCACCAGCCCCATATTGTTTAAAGCAGGGAAAATATGCTGGTGCTGCTGAACTCTAAGTAAGGGGAAGGAAAGATGCTTTATCTGCCTTCCTGCAGCTCCCATTTTCTTGTTCAAGGAGTTTTGGTTTCCCTGGGGGGAAGCTAGACCACCCAAGGATATAGCCACACTCTGAAGCACAGAGGAGGGTGAACATCTGCTGGCAAATACAGAAGGGTGGGAAGGAGGGACAGCAACAACAGGAGAGAGACAGTCATAGGCTACGGAGAGCAAGCAAGCTCAACAAATGTTCATGATGCTGATGAAGTCTTGTGTCTAGGGTGAGAGGAGAAGTCATGGTGAACTGTACCTGCAGTCATTTCTGCATGCCCACACTATTGAAATTTATGCATCTAGTCACCCTAACAATTTTCAAAACCAAATTCACATGCTCTTTTTACTCGTCTTACAAAAAACCTCTCTGTATGTCCTTTAGACCCAGGCAAATGCCCTCTGACGTGCCAGTGGTGGAGTGTATGAAGTGCTTTATGGCATGGCATAGAGGTCCTACTGGGATTCACAGTGATCTCAGCCTCTAACCCCAGGGTCCTTCATTTTAAAACTCTGCATGTTTGCACACATCTCTTAATAGATTTACATATGGGTTCTCTGTAAACAAGAAGGGGTTTGTTTTGAGTGGGTTTTTTCACTTTTTCGTTTTTGGCAAATGCATTTTTTCCTTCATTCAGCTGACTAGTTTTCATTAGCATCTCTAGGAGAGTGAAGGCCTGAGGGTATAGGCTGCAGGGGAGAGCGTCCAGCACTGCTGAGACTACGGGCTGAGAGTGTGGGCAAGCTGTGGAAGGCAACATTTGAAACCAAGACATGTTTTATTGCTTGCAAAGCAAAACACACAATGGGGTAACACCACAAGCACTGAGGATTTCCGCACAGTTTGCCAACACGCCTTTTCTGGTTTTGCTCTCCCAGCAAAATGAAAAAGCCAGACGAGCACCCAGCATCCCATACTGGGTGCCTTCCCCTCCCCACGTGTCCTTCCTTTCTTGGCCCAGACTCTCAGCAGCGCTGTGCCAAGGGCAGTTGGCGTGAAGCGATCTGGTGGGGAAGAGCCCGTCTAACGGCCAGGGACGACTCTCTTGCTTTCGAGCAGCCAAGAGACAATCAGCACTGTTTATTTTGCTTTCCTTATCAGTGTTCTCCCTAATCCGCTCTAGCTGTCCCACATCAATCTTTAAACATGAGCAACACCCCATGTACAACATTATTTTTTATCATTATTTTGAGGTCTCAAAACACAACAATAACACAAAATATCTGTGATATCTGTCACAAGAGAGAAGGACAAAACAATTCTTGTTTCAAATCCACCCCTAACAATACATTTCAGAAAGTCCTTTTGGATTGGGAGATCCCCCCTAGAGCAGGTTTTTCCACCAAAGAAAAAAGGTTTTTCCGCCAATGTTGATAAAGAAAGGGTATGGTTTTTTGCAGCGCAAGGCCATCAGTGGCTTCTGATGACATTATCTCCTGTCCAAACCCTTGTGCTTTACTGTGGTGGGATAAAATTCCCCCAGCTAAGACTGTGTATATCTCTATGTGCCCATAGAGGCTGGCTGGCTGCATGTGAGTTCCACTATATATCTGAGATTTTCACCAAATACAGACTCTGGGAGGGGGCGGTGCTTGTGGAAATCCTTGTCTTTTCTGTAGATCCCCCTTCCCCATTGCTGTAAGGGCATATCTTGACAAACAACAAATATAAGCTGTTGCAAAATAACACTGTTTTGCAGGTTTAACAGGTTGCATTTTCACACGTGGCTGCCTTCCTAGCTCCTTCTAACTAATGCTTCCTTACAAATTCCCCTAGGGAAAATGACTTCACCCTTACTGATACAGATGACAACAGGAGGACCTTCTATCATTTGATTGCACTTCTGGAAAGAAAGCTGCTATACCACAGAGCAGTCATTTTTTACTGCAGTATCCCAATGAAAGGCATAAAAAAGAAGGTTATAACTTCTCTTTGCAGTGCCCTGTGCTGCTTCTCTGATCACATCTAATGATATCGAATAGAAATAGCTTCAGAAATAGTGTGCTCAGTGGCAGTACAAGAACTGGCTTTGTTAGCTAAGCTGATTTTCAGAAGATTTGTCCATTAGTTTTCGATAGAAACAGTACATTTCATAAACAGAAAATAAGCTCATTGCTGTTACTTGTACTATGTTTATCCAAAGCAGCATTTGGAAACTGAAGAAAAGCCAAGGAGGATGTTTAGATAGTGTAATAACTCTGAGTTCATTTTGAAACTTAATTAAAGGGTTGTGTGATGCCATTTGTGAGTCTTCTCCGATAGGCTATTACCGCCTGCTGCCTCATGCAGCTTTTGTAACCTTACAGCCACCACCCTGTTTTATCATTTACATGTGTTCGGCTTGGAAAATAAACAACCAGGAAAAGTGAATGGTCTCAGAAAGAGAGAATTGTCTCTGTGCAGAGACAGTGGTATAGCTGTGTATCCCCGTGTGCTCGGTGCAGCTTGTATTGCTTTCTCTTAAACGTTTGGATTAATTTCCTGCTCAGAACAGACCGATCCCTCACCAAAGTAAAACCATGTCAGCTTTAGCAGGAATGTTTTCAGAGTCTCCACCTGGGAAGACCACGTCTCTGAGTGGGAAAATAAACACATTGGCCTTCTGTTGGTTCAGTGACTATTTTCTCTGCTGACAACACTAATTGTTCTGTCAGTCAGGATGATGATGGTTTTCACCACCAGGTCCAGAACGAAGGAGAGGATAATGTTGCCTTTTGTTAGTATCTGGCCTCAGAAAATGTGGTGGTACCTAATTTCACTTGTGTTCACAAAGTTAACTCAGAAACCAGGGGAGGCTGGATAGCCTGGTCATGAGCTAGCACAGAAAAAATCAACATTCACTGTGTCTTTTCAGACTTAACAAATTAGGAGGAATATTTCATATATGCTCACAAGTTTTTGAACTGCACTGTAGTCTCAATTATGTCATTACACAGGGAAGTGACTGCATTTCAGGTAGGTATACTAGAGCAAAGCTAGCCTGTTATTCACATTGCAACACTGACATGCAAAAAAGTTATTTTGAAATTAATGATTTTTTTTCTCCTAAATGAAGACCTGTTTTACAATGGAGGACTTTTGCAGAACTCTAGTAGAATTCCGGGATAATATTAGAGAGATACCACAAAATAGTTGTTCAAATCAGCACCAATTGCTAGTATAAAGCAGATAAAAACCTGTATCCAGTAGTTGAAATTACTTTGCCAAACTTCTGGATCAACCTAGATTCATATCTGTACTGATAGTGCTTTTCGAAAGTTCAGTGATTTTTTTTTTGTCATCAGAGTACCAATGCTGTGTTACAGGAGCACAGAGCCCTCTCTGATTACGTACAAGTCAGTGAATATACTGCTTTCACATACAAAAAAGGAAATTAAAAAAATGTGTCCAGAGTATTTCTTATACAGTAATTTTTTACACAGTAATTTCTTATACAGTATGTCTACAACATTGGAAAATGAAATATTCTCTCACAGATAACACTAATGCCTCCAAACATGGTACTGTCGTCATCTTTCTCACAAGCCTCCCATTTCCTATCCAGTTAATGGAACACACCCAGAAACAACTCTGTATCCTTTAATTCCACTTCCCCAAAACATCTCTCTGAGTGTTAGAACCCACAGCAGTTTGGGTCAACTACAGCAGTACACACTTTCTCTGTAGATAGCAATACATTATGTATTTATGAATATATATATGATTACAAAAATAGATAAATGCTCCACCTAACAAAATACTATACAAGAAACCACAGTGCCAATGTGCATATACATTCTGCATAAAGGTGGTTACACTGGCATCATATGTATGAAATATAGTGTTCAAAGCATTGGCCTACCCTCACAATAGACAGTATTTGCAGCTGTCTAGCTGCTTCCATTAAGCCAGCTGCAGAAATCATGTGTTACTTCCTCTTGTGTTGCACCACTTAAACAGTTCATTATGGCTTTCACACACAAAAACCCCTGAGGTCTTACTGTGAAGGCAAATAGAGAAATACCCATGGAGGAAGGCAGCAGTGGGCCACTGCCTTCTCTTGGGGGAGGTCTGCTTACCTCTCTGTGCCCTGGTGTCCCTTCTTGCTCACCATCTGGCTTCTCTATTTAAATTGCAGAGATTGTCTCTAATTCCACATCCTCAAGTGCCCACAACAATGGAAACCTCTAAACAAGATCAAGGCCAATAGTATATAAAGTACAGCAAGTAGGAATGACGATGTGGCACACGTATGAAATGATTGCCTTGTTCTGAAACAGCAATCATATCAGTCACCATACACAGATCATCTGATAGTCAACCCTATCTACCTTTTATACTCCATCACACCACCATTGCTACCACATATTCCATATTTCTCATTGTTTTCAGACCAAAAAGCTACATAACAAATACTTGACTATTGATATTACAGATATTCAATGGTCTAAGATGTTGACTAGAAAAAATTGCACTGATGAAAACCTGTACAGCTCTGTGTGTTTAGCTAGTCTAGGCCTGAGCTCTCCTCTCCAAAGCCAGAATTTTCTCTAGGAAAACACTCACAGTGTTAAAGTCAGATATCTTACTCTATTCTGTGTCTGAGAATAAGTGCTCTGTCATGTTGGACATCCATAATGCATGCCTATCACCCCTCCACGCACACATCTAACCCATCAGAAGTAAGACTGTGGGTGTGGGAACGGTTTTTATTTTGTGGGCTATATATTACTGCTTCGAATTACTGGGTGATTATGTAATTTATTATTATTGTGTGTGGGTTTTGTTCTACTGCAGGGTGGTTCTTCTTGTTAGGATCTTTCTTTTAAATACTGATTACAGTGCCAAGGGATTTGAATGGCCATCTTTGAAATAAAAGGGAATAATTAATGCACCATATCATGAAGACATCTCTTTGGTCATACATATAAAAAGCATTACACTTTTTTTGTCTCATTCTTGTTCTATAGCAGTTAAGGGTGGTTTCTAACATGGTGAGCAGAAACATCAATCAATTAATAACTGGTTCAGCCTTTTTTATTTTTTTAATTAATATTGGCTGCAATTGGAGTTAACATATTGAATGAACTCAGACCTTGAAGTACATGTTTTGGGACTCTACACAGCAGGGAGCTGGGGCTGAAAGTTGGGACTGAGAGTTTTTCAGTATCATATCCTTAACTAGGAGATCAAAGTTTAGATATTTCAATGGCATCAAATCTGAGTTAGAGATTTAGTAATGTTTTTCTCAACTCCATTTCCATTAGGGAATAAAACAGATATGGAAGAGTTTATCAAGCTGCACAGCTACTGTGTCATTCTTTTCATGTCATGTTTCCCCCTGTTTCATCTTCTAACTTGTTCCTCTAAGTGATTCTTTCCCTTTTCCACAGTATGTCAATGCTCCTCTAGCTCGTTTGCTCTTCTCGCTTTTTATTGCTGCCACAATTCACCAGACCTCAGACTGAGGTATGATCAATCATTTATGTTATTCAGATTTTGCTTTTTTTGTGTGAAGAAAAATGTGGAACTTCTCACAACAAAGTCACAGTTTGTGTCTTCTTATTACTTAATGAAATAAAAGACTGCTGCAGGAAATTCTGAATGAGCTCTAGAAAATCTGGTTTTAATACAGTAATCCTAATTTTTTGGCATAATAGTACTGCAAGATCACTTATGAGAGGGAGAAATAATAGCAATACTTAACAGAGTAAACATTTATTAGCCCTTTATTGTAGAGTTATCATATTTCTTCACTATTAACTAAGCTCCAAGCTTTTATTTCTTCTGAAAACTAAGCCTGACTCTAACACACTTTCTGCACTGCCCTTTTATGTTCAAGAGACCACAAAATATTTTGCAAGATGCAATGGCAAGTAAGTAAAATAAAAATATGTAATAATACTTGAAGGTAGAACTCACACTTTTACCCTCTCATGCTGGCATCAGAAAAAGCATGTCAATGTCATGTTAATGGGATGGGATGGGACATGTTTTAGGGAGTCATATATTTACATTTTATTATCAGGATAGGAGCAGAATGTGTCACTATTGTGTATTGGCAGTAAGCTGCTCTATCACAAATGGCTACTTCATTTTCACACTGAATTAATTCTGTTGACAGACATGACATACTTTTGCTTCTGGGTTATTGTTGGTCGTTGCTGATAGACTGATTTATCATTGAGAGGGATTGCAAGAGCACTGCATTTTCATTCTAAGGTCTTGTCAAAACTGCCTAAAGCAAGCAAAGGCACACCTCCCCGGTAGATGCACATACACATCTGTCTTGGGGTTCACACACCTGTAATATCTGAGCCTGAAATTTGGAAAGTTATTAAGGTAGTTAGTGGGAATTAACATGACATTTGGTGCTTTTTCTAAAATTTTGGACTGTGCCTCTGACATCTGTCCACAGACTGGCTGGGTCTCTCCTAGGCCTGTGACCTTGCAGTAGCTCTGACTGGGATTTTCTGCAAATTTTCACTCCTGGGTTATGTCTACCCAGATTTTACACAGAGGTTTTCTCATTCACATGCACAGGAATAGCTCTCATTTTGGTTTGTGGTGTTTCACATTTTAAAAGGTGTAATGTATTTTTCTGTGGCAGTGACAAATGCAGCTTTTGTCCCTGTCTGATCCTCCAGACGGTCCCTGCAAAGATCCTTCTCACTTTGACCCTCTCCTCTTCCCTCTTTACATCTTGCTATTAGCTCCTTTTTGTCTAAGGCACAAGACATCGCCAGTCTGGTCTTCATATCTCATTGCTGTCATAGCATCTCTACACCCTGCTACTCTTCCTCTCTCTTTCTTGGGGTTTCTGGAGGTGGGAGCTGCCAGCAGTGAAGGACTTACTGCTCCCTGCACAGGGGAGGCCCAGGTGATGTTCCAAGCCTTTAAATAGTAAAAGAACACTGTTCAAGCACTGAGACATCTCCAGCCTAAGAATTCCACAATGGACTTATCTGCAGAGCAGCCCAAGATGTGCCCAGCACAGCACTGGGACAATTACTTGCTGGGACTCCAGTGGCCATGGCAGGGTTCCTATAAGGACTGGGGACTGGTAGCCACAGCAGCAAGTTGGAGGAGTCCCCTGGTTTCATTCTGACAGCACACTGTGCTAACCAGCTGGCCACCTTGCTGTCACCCTACTTTTGATCAAGGGGACAATGCTGCAGTGCAATGCTCCTACAATGCAGGCAAGTGGCCCCATGGCGGGGGAATTTTGGTTTTTTTTTTCTCTAGCCAAGCTTCTGCTTCCCAATATCCATCACTGCCTCGAACTTACTTTCTCTCCAAGTGCTTGTATCTCTCTTACTTGCTGTCCCAGTCAGGCAGCAGGGTGCTTACATCAAAAAACAAAACACAAAACACCCCCAAAAAAGCATGCCAACCCCAATAGGAGGTTGCAGGAGCGTCTGCCAAGATGTGGTGGGGGGAAAGTCCCCCGGGCACCACTTGCGCCGGGCTCATTCCCGGTCCCCAGCCCCCGGACCCGGTGCGGGGCTGCAGTGGGGCCGCCCTGATTCCCCGCGGGCGCGGAGCGGCGCGGTGCCTCCGACGGGCTCCACCCGGGGCCGGGTGAACTGCCCCCTTCCCCGTGTGGCCCCCGCCGCCAGGCCACCTCCAGCCTTACACCCGAAGCGTGGGGCAGCAAGCACAGGGAGAGGGGCTTTTTCTGGTTTCGGGGTTCTCCCCCTCCCCTCCTTTTTTTTTTCTTTTCCCCTGGGGTGGAGGGGGTGAGAGGGTGAGAGAGGTGTAAAAATAGATCCACGGTCGTCATCAGGCACCGGGCGGGGACGTGGCAGACTTCAGCAAAGCCGGGACGCTGTATATTTGCCATTTCTATTAAAACGTTAGTAAAGTTAACGCAGCCTCGATGGCATCTGAAGTACTAAGTAAGAGACCAGTTTCAACCCCATTCCTCACTGGAGGGGATACACTAGTATGTTTCTTATTTTTATTTTCCTTATAGCCTGTTAAATTGACTAATAAAGTCAACACAGAGTTCTCTGTGTGGCTTCAAAAAACTCGGTAATTTTGTTAGAAAACGTTGAAATCCAACCCCAAAGTATTCAGCCAAAATATTTAGTTAAAGTAACCCTGTGGGTTAATAAACTAAACAAAGGCAAACCATGCAAAACTGTAGCAATGAAAACCAGGCTTAAATAAACGAAGGAAAGTTTATAAGAACCCTTTAGCTGGAAAAAAACAGCGAAGGAAAACTGCATGAAAGTTTAATATGAAGCATGTGATACGCATGGGCTCGTTTTACAGGTACGCGGCTTCGCCTCGGACGGCCGTTGATCCCCCGGCAAAATTTCGAAAATTATGTCTCTGCTAAGCTGCATTTCCTTCGAAGCCCCACGGCAGCGGTCTCTGCCGAAGCTTCTGGCAGGTTAAGCGGAGCGCTGCTCCTCCGCGCTGCCGCCCGCTCCCTCGCCCGCCCTGCCCGCGCTTCGCCGCGCCGCTTAATTTCGGAGTCTGACTTGTTTAGTTATTTCAGCTCCAGTAATGTGGTTGCAAAATATTTACCTTTCGCACAAGAATCTGGATTATTTTGATTAGAGACCGATGCGCTCTTCAAAATGTTTGCTTATGTGCAAGGGTTCTTCGAAGAGGGGCATAACAAAAGATCTCTCTTTTCAACCACCGCTTTTAAACTAGTTACTAATAGCTTAAAACCGCTTTGCTGTAGGGATCGCATAAGCCGTTTTAAGAAAAGATAGGAAGATTTTAAAAAAGCTGTTTAAAATATGCCAAATTATCTCAAACTGCCTTAAGCAAGTTGGCAGTTTGGTAATAATTATAACCATTGCTGTTCTGCAGTTTAGATCATCACGAAAGAAACCTTCACGACAATTGTTTTTTGATCAAATAAAGGGCATGGGATTGGTGACATGTTTTTCTCTACGGAATAATGGGTTTCCAAAATTATTTTCTTTCGCATTATATCCCCAAAGAAGCAGCCGGGGAGGAGAGCGCTGGAAAAACAAGCCCAAAAATAACAAGAGATTGTTTAAACTTCTCTTAGTTGCTTTTCATTTTCAAGAAAAGCTGAATAAACAGCGTCGGCCCCGCCTGACAGCGCAGAAAGCAGGTTTGCAATGAAAGAGGCATGCAGAGGGAAAAGTCCAGGGGTTTGGGGGTTTTGGTGGTGGTTTTTTTTTTTTTTTTTTTGGTTCCCTTTTCGAGTACTTAACTTTCCCCTTTTCAAAAAGGAGGTGCGTGCAGCCCAGGGAGCCCTTTATTTACCGTGTGCAGAAGAAACAAGTCAAATTTAAAATTAACCTCGAGTCGTACTGGGAATAGATCGAACCAAATGTTGCGGGACTACTTTTATTCCCCTCTTGTGGTATTTTTGTCTAATTCCGCTGCTTAACCATCACCTCTCGCACTGCCAAGGAAGGGAACGGTCCCTTTCGGTGACAAGTCCCCATGAAATTATTTTCTTTAAAAAGAAAAAGAAGAAGAGAAAGATGGACTAAGGAACTTGGGGCAACAGAGCTTTACAAGGAGAGAAGAAAGACTCGGGTAAAATACGATACATTTATCTATCAATTGCTAGACAAGACAAAGAAGGCTTAACAACAGTTTGAAAAGAGTGGCCTGTGAATGGTTACTATTCAATTTGTATTTTATTCCCCGCTGGTCATGGAATTGAGATCAGAAGAAAAAGTGAAAACACATGGCTGAGGTCAGTAGGATCAGAGAACCACCACATACAGCAAAGGGAAGGAAAAGCAATGGGAACTTGTGTGAAGAAATGGATTATATAAACAGAGCTTACCATCGCCTGCACCCCATTATCCTATAATTTACACTGCATGGGAGCATAGAAATATATTAAACTAGTGATAGGTTTCACCGTTGCTTTATGCCAATCAATTCCATTATATACTTTCAGACATGTTTAGAATTCTTGGACTAATGTGTTTATTTTAAATATCACAGGGAAATTATGACATCACCGGCAAATAATGCTGGGGAAGGTTGCCTTCCTTTTGAAGTATGCTGCAGTGAAACATGATTTTAATTACATAATCACTTTGAAACCGTAATTATATAATAAACGAGGGGGATTAAGAGGGAAGTATATAGTACATTAAAAATTGCTTAGGTCCTGGAAAAACAAACCGAACACACAATGAGAAATGCTCGGTCACGGGGACCGCCTGATAAATTCGAGCTATCGCATTTATTTGCGCTTCGTCCGGGGCGACAAAAAGATGTCCCCTCCAGCAGCCGGCGACGTTTGCTTCCCGGCTCCGCAGGAAATAAACCCAGCGCCGGCTTCTCAAGACTTTCACCGCCAGCCCCGCCGCTGGCTTTGCGCGGCGGGACCGCGGTCCCTCCGCTCCCGCGGAGCTGGGACAGCCGTCACCTGGGAGGCGGCCCCATCCATCTTCCACCGCACAAAAGACCCAGGCAGGGACAAATCTGTTTTTAAAAGGGGGAATTAGTCGCCCTCCGCTCCGCTCCGCACACGCTGGCGGCGGGGCGGGGGGCTCCTCTGCCCCCTTCGGGGCGCTCCGCTGAGCCCACTCCGGTTGTCCACCGGGGTTAACTTTGCATCCGCCGGCTGTGCACCGAGTCCCAACGCGCCGGGACAGCCCCAGCACCCCGGGGGCCTGGAGAGGGACTTTTACTCCCCACCCCGAACCTGGGCCGGGGGGCGCGGCGACCCCAGCGCTGTTCGTTCGCGGGCTGCGGTGCCCCGCGCCTCTTTCCTCCGCAGAGACCGGGGAGGAAGTTTTGTTTCACTTTTTAGTTCTGTTTGGGGTTTTGTTTTTTTGTTTTTGTTTTTGTTTGTTTGTTTGTTTGTTGTTTGTTTGTTTGTTTTTTAAGTTGCTGGTTTGGTGGGAATTTTTTGTTTCTTTGGGTTGATTTGAATTTTGGGAGGTTTTTTTCTTTGTTTTTGTCTTGTTGTGTGTTTGGTAGCGGGGCACGATCCTAAGGACACCCCCCCCCCGTCCCATTTCCTCCGCGGGACTGCCATCGCCTTTGCCCTGCGACCGGCGGCTGGGTGTTCCTTGCCCCCCGCAGGCACGGGAGCTACCTCTGCCGGTCTCCCTCTGCCCCCCACCCGCGCCGCGGAGCGAGCTAGGCACCGGTGGTTCTGGGGAGGTGGAGCTGGCTGCAAGGGCACAAGAAGCCCCGAAGGGAAGAAGGGACCATGCCTGCACAGCGAGTGCCAAGGACCGCCCAGAGGGCAAAGCCCTGGGAGCAGCGGATGGATCCTCAGAGCAACATGAAATTCTGAGCCAACTAACCCAGCGCAGGAGTCTCTCCCTGCAAAAGCACATCAGGGGGTGGCAGTTCACTGACATTTCCAGTGGTTTACTGGGAGTCAGCTTGGATCTCTAGATAGATCAAGCTTGGCTCTTGCCATGCTGCCAGTGAGCTGCTCTTGACACTTGTCTGATGGGTTGCTACCACTGAGGACATGCCTGGTCTTTGGGTCTGCCCTATGTACTTCCTCCCCATCAGGACATCTCATTCTCTGGGAAGTGGAGAGGAAACACAGCAACACCCATAGGAAGGCCTTGGATAGCCCCATGTGACTTTGGGCTGGACAGGAGAGCTTAGGTTTGTCTTCTCCTTTCTGAGATCTGGAGATTGTCTCCATTTGGGAGTGCTTCTGGCAAATTCACTGCTCAGAGGAGACCCCTACAAGCGCAGACAAGCCCTGGCTGGCTTGTGAAGGAGCAAGCACAGGCGCTTTGCCTGGTGCAGCTTGAACCTGGCCCCAGCCTGTAGGGAAGAAAGTGGACTGGCACCCAGGTACCAGGGAACACCATCCTTCCATCCAGAAAGTTCCAGGCCTCCCCAAACCATCTGGCAGGCTTTTACTTTGTCCCTGAAGTCCAGGATCACTCTTCCTGAGAGCTGCAGATCCAACACGCTGCCACGTGGCTGACCTGTAAAGTGCAAAAGCAGGAGACTGCTTGCTGACTGCACAGAAAGTGAAACTGTGTATGGGAGTTTCACCAGGTGGCTCTGGACCTGGGCAGACCAGCTGGCTCCCCACAGCTCCTTGTAGACCAGCCCAAACCCCCCTGTTCTTCTTCAGCAAGGCAGCTTGCATTCACAGGCAGATGCTAACCACATACCTGAGAGACCATCCCAGAGAGAATAATTTCCCCAGATGTGTGGCCATGAATTCTCAGGAATATAATTTTTTCATATGAAAACATTTATTTTTCCACCAGATGTCATGGTAATTAACATGGAAGGATGCGTTCTGTTAAATGTGTGAGGGAGATCGTAGTGTCTCACAAGTATACCAGAGTCCCTGGAGGACCAAGTGCCAGATGGCAGTGATGAGGCTCTGACGGGTGCATGTGGGTGTATAAAACAGCCTCGTCAAAAGTCTTACGAGAAGCTATCGCAAGGTAAGAGAGAAGCTGGTCGCAAAGAGAGGGAGAGAAGATGGGGGCAGGTTTGTGATGGAGGGAAGTGGTTTCTAAGTTCTGTACTTGGCATTCTGCACTGGCCAAAGGGCAAGGGCAAACACAGGTGTTTTGGTCAGAAATTAATATTTTCTGTGCTCATTGTGGTTTAATGCCAGCTGTGGTGTTCCCAGAGGTCCTGGTCTCCTCATCTTGTGGGAGAGAACTAAAGACAGAGTGATGTGTGGAGCACCTGGCAGAAAGAGAATAGTCTTGAGTCCAGAGAGTCAGTCACTGGCACCCCTAAGCCATAGGCTACAAGGTGAGGGAAACAGGGGAATGTTCAGGAGCTAAAGGGCAACAAAGTCATAAGAGGGGTTGAAGCACCCACAAGAAGTCTGATTTCCACTGTGCAGATTTGGAACTCCTCACCTCAGGAACCCTCGAAGTCCAGAAGTGTAAATGAGTTGAAAAACGAAGTGGTAAGTAAATTCATGCTTAATTCATGTCAGGACAGCCTATGGGGTTTGTTCCTGCAGTAAATTCCTAAAACACAGGTTGTTGGAGGCTAGGAGGTCACAGGGCAGTATCACTCTCAGCTTGCTTGGCCCTCATGGTTTTTTTCCTCCCATTCTGGCACATTCTACTCTCTGTATAAACCAGATTGTTTTGGAACATCTAGATAACAATGCTAATATAACAATTCATACTTAAATAGCTTATTTCATCCAAGCACCTCAGAGCCCTGCTTAGACATTGGTTAGGCTGCAAAATAGCCATGGACTGATGCTGAAGTTTGTTTGCTTCATATTTAGTAAAAACTGTGTGTGCTTTTGGACCAACAGATGGAAAGATATGACAAAATTATTATTTAAATTATATTATTATTATATTTAAATTATTTAAATTTAAATTTGCTTTAAATTTAAAGCAAAATCTTGCTAGTTTGAAAAGCAAAGGCTGAGATGAAAACTACACCGAAAAGCTATAAGGCCATGATATAATTATATACAACTTACAGGGCTGGGTGTTCTTGATTTGGTTTAGTGTAGACTTATATCAGGTTCATTTAAATTTAATAGGAATTGTTTAGTTTATAGTGAAATAAGTTACTTTGAGTTGACATGTCCTCCCACCATTTTATATTCAACTTGAGTTAAAAAAAAATGCTGTTGTTTCAGCAAGTCACTAGCAAAAACCTGATGGAAACATCTGGTCTATCTGCTTTCTCCAAAGCCTCCTCTTACCTGCCAAGGCTCATTCATTTTTGTCTGGACTGAGTGTCAGCTGGAACGTGCCCAAGGCTCTTCCTCTGAGAGATGTTAGATGTCCTGGGTCTGAGAGAAGACACATCTCCCACCCACTAATGGTAATGCAGCCCTGCCTTGCATTCACAATACACAGGCAGTGGAACAGAAGCTCGGCAAGGCTCTAAATGCCAGTGATCATCCTCTGGCAACCAAGAGGAGGGTCCCAGTAACTTTTGGTTCAAGGATGTTTTTCCACATAAACCTTGGCAGAGACACAGAGAAGAGGACCTGGGCAGAAATCTCAGGTGTCCCTACTTGTGAAACTAAATTGCTGGGAAGAACAATGCACGTCTTGCTATCGATGGAACTACCTGAGGCCAATTACAGACGCAGACCTACTGAGAGAATTACAACATCATGGAAATTAAGAAGGGAGACAGCAGTTTAAGCAGTGATGGTGGATCACTGCCATATCACTGATTTTTTCATGTGCAATCTAGCTACAAAGAGATTGATAGCAAGGTGCTGAGCTAGAAGAAATAGCAGAATAATTAAATGCAGTGATTATTCTTCCTACTGTTCATATTAGTCTTAACAAAATCTCGAGTTTCAAGGCTGTTGATTGATGTAAAAGAATCAATCAGACCAAAAGAAATGGAAGAAAAGGGAACTGGGAAATGATTTTTCCTTCTTAAAAGACAGCACAATTTAAAATATCCTCTTGATAGTCACAACTATCCATTAGTTCATTAAAAACTGCTTGCCAGGTTTTACAAAGCACAGGGGAGCAGGTCTATAACTTCATCAGTGAGTCCAGAATGTCTGGAAATAAAACCGTCCAGAGAAGACAGATAGTTTGTTCCTTGTCATTACTGATCTGCTACCAGAGAGAAGTCCATCCATTCCGAAGTTTTTTGACATAAAAGGGGTCACTCTTCTGAGAGTGAGAACTTGCCTAAAAGGAAGTTTCCCAGATGAAGTTTGGGCTGGAAATATTGTTATCTCGGTATTAGGCCAGATATTTGTAATCTGGTGTACTTCTTTTAACCTTGGAGTAGGTAGGAAATGGTTTGAGAAAAACTGAAAGAGCTATTTTACTCTGGCATGGGGATATGCACATGGAGGGTTTTCTGGAGTTTTTGTTTCAGTAGTGCCACTGGAAGTAGTGAGCATCCTTTGCAGGTGAGCCTTAGACCATCTGTTTTGGGAGCAGGCAATTTTCCGCCTGGGACTTCATAAATACAAAGAGAGAGAAAGGAAACTTATTTTCCTTTGATTGAAGCCATACCTTCCTTGAAGTCCAGACACATACTTATTTATTTCCTTGCCTTCACACACAACTAAGTGACAATGAAAGCAACCTTGAATATTTCACAGTAGCAGAGAAGCACAATTTCCTCTGAGCTTAAGATTTTAAATAAGAATTGTTGCACTATTCATAAGATTGGAACAGGATGAAGCTCTGCCCAAACATGGTCAAAGTAATTGTCCACCAGAGAAATACATTTTGTGAGGCCTAGAGCTCTTTTAGGAGAGAGTTGTAAATTATATCCAGGCATCAGCTTTTTTTCCTTCAAAGTGTCTCAGTGGATCTAGAGTTCTCTATGACTCAAAACCTAGATCTATTAACAACATTGAACAAATCTGAAATACCATGCATGCTAGGATGTTTCAAATACATGGAGGCACAAATTTGTTGCACAGAGGGTACAGAGCTCCTTCCTGAAATATTCCTCGTGCTCTAGTCCCCACAATATCCTTAAGAGGACATGCATATAAGCCATTAAATAGTTTTTATTACCTTCCTCATACTTGTATGGCTTTTGACCTTTTTCAGTCTGTGGTGCCAAAAATAAATTTCCACTGGAGCTGCCGATAACTAAATGCTACACATAGCCTTGCATACTTCAAAAGTGCTTCTCTTAGTCACCTTTCACAGGTGCTTTAAACCAGTCCAGAAACCTGTAAGTGTGTGGACCGTAAGCTGATCAAGAAAATTAATTGGTCGGTTCAAGTCTGCCACCAAAATTCCACATGACAGCATCAAGTACACGTAACTGAGCAATAGAGACCATGCTAGACCATCCCTTTTAGATTCCTTTTTATTGGAGCATTTGGTTCTAGAGGAATAAACCTTCCATTTAAAGGAGGCCCTTCTGTCTTTGGAACCTTCTTAGAGGCATTGTCTTTTCTTATCTGAGGCACTGCATAAGCTGAAGACAAGTTTCCCACTATTTCCCAGCTGGGCCTCCTTCATACTGTTTTTGTATCTCCTCCCTACTGCTGGGAGTGTAGGGGGTGTAACTGCTCTCAAGTGCAGTTTGCCCATTGCCAATGCCATCTGCTGTGCGTTATCTAACTCTAATTATCCCTTTAAAGGTTTGTTGAGGTGACATGGTTAAAATCAGTTCAGTGAAGACAGAATTAATGAATTTTTGCTGTGTGTTAACAGCATCACTACTTGCCCCACACGGGCAGCCCCAGAACTGTTGACCTAGATGCATAACTTGCAGAGAGCACTTGAGCAGAGACATGTCAGCCTCCCCGCTCACTTTCCTGTGATTTGTTCTTTTACTGCACACAGAAAATACCTGTGGACACGTGCTGCTCAAACAGAACGATCTGGCCTAAGTACACACATGGAGACTTCCTGAAGGTTCAGAAACCATGTTCTTAAGCAGGATCTGGTCCAATTGCCTTGGTCAGTGCTGGTTCTGAAAACATAATGAGGACCTCCTCAGGCTGCTGTCCTGAATCATTATGATGATTACTTCTGTCTTGGATTTAGGACACACCCCAGAAGGCCAGACAATGTTATGTTGAAGTATCACCTCCATCTCTCAGAGGGAGACAAGTCAACACATTGCAGTTGAAGCAGATCATGTTGTTGGTAACTTACAGATAAATAGTACTTATTGCACTGTTATCACACAGCAGGGCAAAATCATAATAGAGGACACACAGTGAAAACAAATGTATTTAAACATAACCACATGTTCTGTGATTCCACGGGACTAAGTCTTCAAAGTAATAATATTATTTGTAAAACACCTCCCTTGGCAGATTATGCTGGTCCATGCAAATACTGCAATAAAAATGTCATTTGGAATGTTATGTAAAATCATTCAAGTAAAATTCCAAATAAGAAGAGCAAATAAAGGAGCCTGGGATAGAGAAAATGTGTCTGGATACCAGAGAAAGACATAGAATCAAGAAAGGTCCATACAGAAAATATTTAAGGAAGAAAAAGGTATGTAGCTGCCTGAAATACTGTTGGGAAGGCAGAGGAGAAGCAGAGAAGTGGTGATGAGCATGAGCAGTCTCAAGCAGGAAGACAGGCTGCTAAATTATCACCTGTTGCTGTAAGAGAGGCACTCTGTGTCAAGAAATAAACAGAAAGCTGGCAGTGACCAAGGCCAACATCCTCAAGAGTAATAGCCCGGAAGATATGTGCCAAGCTGATGCTCTGCCAGGTCCATGTTTGAGTCTATCTCTCTTCCTCCCTTGAGCACTGAGCAGCTGAGACCATGTATGGGGCAGAGGTCCACGCTCTCCACATGCAGGGCAGAGCACAGATGTTGGCAAAACTGGTCATGGCCACAAGGTGACCGATAGAGAACCTGCTGGTGAGCTGTAGGACTGGCTGAATGGTACTGACTGTAGCTTCCTTGTTAGCTGCCAATTGCATGGAAAAAGCCACCTATATTAAATATTCTATTAATTGCTATGCTTATCAATAAGGCAAAAAGTTTAATTTTTGTGGAGAGCTTACAAGAATGTAAGTGTCACAAAGATGTTCCTTTTATTGCAGTTCTGCCTGTTGACACACACCCTCAGCACTGGAGTCTTGCCTGGTGCAAGACAGTGATTTCAGTAGTGACTCTGGGTTGCTCAACATCACAATTCATTTAAAAAATAGGCCATTACACCAAATCCAGTCAGTTTTTCACTGCAGGATACTGCAACCACAAGATCAGAGAAGGCACCTAGCTGTGACTGAGAAATTGTAAGGGGGACAAAGGCCACGCAGCAGCTCTGAACCATTTTTCCCACACCTTCAGACGACAGTGTTGTGGCTAAGCAGCTTTCTCCTGACATGACCTGGCTGCCAGGTTTTTCTCTGGCAACAAATAGTTGTAAACTTTTTTGTATTTCCAAGGAAATCTTTTTTTGACTGCTCAGACAGCTAGCAATATGGTATTTTAGTGAAGTTTTAGTCAAAACCATGACACCTAGCAATGGTATTGATTCTGGAAACAGGGCACTTTGCCACCTACTGATGCATCTTCCCAGGTTCTGCCACTGGGGATGTAAAAGGGCTTTGTGATTCCTGCTCTATAAAATGATAAATTAATTGCCGTTGGTCCTAAAATCATGCATCCACCTCTTAAAATTTTGAAGACTACTTGTGAGGCAACAAGTGAAACAAAAAACTTCTAGGTAGGCATGCATTGATTTTTTGTGCCATACAGACGCTGATACAGGTTGTTACTATAGCCTGCAGGTTTCTTAAGATTTCTTTTCATTCTCTGACACTTGGAAGACATCCAGACAGCAATGGGTCAAATCAGCGTAATGATGGCTAGATGTAAAAAGAGATGGCTTTATGATTGATCTTCCTCAGTGTAAAGCTGCTTTTTTTTTTTCTTTTCTTTTTCTGGAATTTCCTGGTTTAAAAGTATCAGGATTGTTGAAAGTCAGGTCATACGTGTGACAGGGCTCACTTGCAAAGCAGGCTAAGTCATTCCACTCATGTAAAGGAAATGGAAGAGGGTAGCAGGAAAACTAGTGTGTGATGGGTTGGATGAATGAATGGATTAGAAAGGGAAGGAGAGGAGTGGATGAGTTATAAGCACTGGAAAAAACCTCTCCTTCAGAATCCCTGATTGAGTCATGAGATCCTGAACGCCCATGTTATTTCACACACAGCAGAACAGCTGTGATGGCCTCAGGAAATTTGCATCTCAGCTCTTGCAGTAGCACAGCCCCTATGAAAGGATGACAGCCTGATGTTACGCTTGCTGTGCTAGGTTTGTGATTAACACCCTGTCCTGAGGTTTTGAAATGTTCAGGCCCATTAATCTTTCAAACTGGAAGGAGTCAGCTTAATTACAAAGACAAAGGAAATGATACTTTTGATAAAAAGTAAAGATCATTGAGCCAAACACTCAAAATCTAGAAGAGAAAGAAACTTACGCACCTAAATTCAACCCCCTCATGTGCTGGCATGATGAGGTAGTCCAATTGCATGTTTACATGCTGATTTTTTTTCCTCACAGGAATATTGCATCAGTCAAGAGCATGGGAGGTGATGCTTGGGGGACAAAACAGGCATGTTTACTGAAGAAACCTGCACACTGGAGGTCCCTTGCCTCATTTATTGCAGAAGTTGTAAAGCATGCAAGGAATAACATGGGAGAGTTATAAAGAGATGCTCTCAAGGTTAAGGTAGCTGAAAAAGGTTGTAATATTGTCATTCGTCTCTGTCCCACAAAATTCCTCTATGATACTAGGCAAGTCGCTTAATTTAAGTAATATGAGCTGGTGGTTTGTACAGCAAGCTGGAAACAGCTCACAGAAATCAGAGCAGGGACCAAGGCACAGAATAAGACTGAAGGCAGCCTGCGTGCCTGGAGGGAGCCTCTCTCACAGACATCGTTTTGGCATTGGACAGGCTGGTTCTGTGGCACCATTTGAGTTGGGGTCTGCTTCCTGCCAGCGCGGCAGCCAGGGCCTGCTGCCTGCGGGGTGAGCCACCCCAGCCACGCAGTCACTTGTGCCCACAGCAGTGTCTGAGTCCCTCGGCCCAGGCACACGTCTCAACCTGGGTACCACTGGTACCCACCAGGTACCCCATGGCAGGTGAGGTCAGTCTGGCTCCCTCAACTCCTGCGGTAGCAGGGATATTGCCTATACCCGGGAAAGAGAAAACAGAACTACGTGTTGAGAGCAGAAGAGGACAAGAAGTCCAAAGAAGTGGCAAAGTCAGAACTAAGCAAACAAGCAATCATTTACAGGCCACGAAATCAGTGCTAAGCTGCCAAACCAAAGAGGCCCTTCAGAATTGCCTAACAGGAAAACCAGCAAGGAAAACAACCTATATTACTCCCACAAAATGCCTTACAGCCAGAAAAAAAAATGAAGTCAGAAAGCTCTCGATGATTAAAACGCCACAGAACCACCAAGAAAAAATAGCTGGAACACTTTTCAAACAGCCAAAAGTGAGAAAAGATGTAATTAAATAGAGCTATGCCTGTGGTGTTATATGACAAGAATTAAACCACTCTAAACGACTTTTTTTCTTTTTTTTTTTTGCCAGTTTCTGCCACAGTTTGCCACACACTCAAACAAATGATTAATTTTATGGAAATAAATGCTATTTCACAGCTTTACTTCTGCTTCCTTCATCTGTCCCTCTCTTCTGTGCTTTTACTTTCCTGGGATTTGAACCCCCCAGTTCAGCTAATATTTAATCTTTTCTTTCTCTGAAAATACAAAGAAAATAATAGCAAAGATGTTCTGATCAATGACTCGGCTGTAGAGTACAAACAATCCAGGGTAACACAAGAGCAGGGAGCAAGAATTACAGATGCGGTGCATCTAGTGAAGTGGAATTCACAGCATGGTTTCAAATACTGAGAGTCATCTTTACCTTTGTGATGTTTGAAATTGTAGTATTCCCAGTTTTATGTAAGTCAAGAAGCTTGTGCATGTCTTTTAGTCCAACAACATACTGCCATGAAGGACTTGTAGTGATGGGTTACACATACATCAGTAAAATTAAGTGTACAACCTCTGTAAAGGATTTCTAGGTTGATCTAGGAGCTAGACACCCCTGACATTTTGCAAATCACAGCTTTCCTTTCTTTTACTGCCATTGCAATTCTTGATCCAGTGAACTCTCTGTTTTGTCCCTCTGCACTACCACAATACCAGCCATAGCAGTAATAACAATAGTAAATTGCACCATGGAGTTAATGGAGTATTCAATCATTTAAGTAGTAAAGTGCTTTGCAGTAATTTTCACAATGAACAAAAATGGACTGCTGCAGGTGTGTTGTGCCCTAGGGGCAGCAGGGAGAGATGCGTTGGGATTACAGAGGAGCAGCGTGGGCAAAGCACTCCTGCTGCACATAGGGACACCCTGAGCATCACTCACAAGTGGGGCACAAGCTTCTACTGTACGTTCCTTCTACTGTATGTTGAATTTGAATCATGCCATGATATCTGTAATCAACACATCACCCAGATTCTGTATTGAGTCAAATATCAAGGATGGGTTGACAGGGTAACTAAGCTGACAACAGCTGAGATCTGCAAAAATAAGATGATTTTGGTAGTGTCGGGGCAGTAGCTCCTTAAGATTTTAGTCTTCTGTAGCCTCTGAAATATGAGTAGTGAATTCTCCATCACAGAGATATTGTCTGGAACACATAAACACTTTTTTGACATCTGTGCTTTCAAATACAATAAATTTTTAACTTGTCTATTCTTCAAGCTTTTGAAATGCTAGCATAGCAGATGCACTTTGTCCATGATGTTTGTAGGAGTTCAGCAATGACAGGAGAAGACACAGGAGATCCTTCACAGGAGTCTGTTCTTGGATGGAATTGCAATATGAAGTAAAAAATTTATGTACTGGAATTTAATCCACATGCAGTCAGACAGGCATCCTTGGTGGAATAAAGCATTGGTTCTTAAGCAGTTGTCTAGTAGGTGCTTTGAAGGTCTATTTTCAAATTAGATGACAGCCTGGTTTCACTTCTGCATATCCATCTACGAGCATGTCCTTCCTAACTAAAACCACCTGTGTGGATGGTTGCTTCTCTCTCCAGCAAGTGCCATTGTTTATATCAAGGTGTTTGCTAACAGCTGATGTGTGTGCAAAAGGGCTGTTTCTGAAAACAATGGTGTCATTTTTTCCAGAAATACTATTAATACATTGCTGTGTAATGATTGTTAGGATACTGATCCTTTTACTGTATTATGAACTCTGGTTAAATCAGGGCACAGCCTAAGAAATTAAAAGTGATGCAGCATAGACGACAGTATCAGAGCTCACCTCCCACCATGCCAAGCCAATTAAGACAATTCAGCTTTCTTCCTTACTTTAACTACATTAATGCATTAAATTGAAGGATTTTCTTATGATGGTTTTCCCTTTGGTTTAGACTAACACAAATATATTAAATTCTTTTTTCAGATATTATGGCTGCTACATTCTGATCATTGTGAAAACAGTGAAACTGCTTCTGAAATATTGTATTATTATTATAAAAGTGCCAAAAAAATCAGGCTAACTGACAATACAAACCTCAATGAAAAACATGTTGTAATACAAAGTTGTTTTCATGCACCTAATAGAGAATGTTGCACAATCTATAAGTAGTAAACATTTGGTTTGCTATTTCAGAAGTATTAATGGCTGCCATACACACTATCATACATTTGTTCCACTTGTTGCACTTTAAAATTGTACTTTTTATCATATTCTATTTACTTTTTTATTTCATTGTAAGTGCGACAGTATGGTAATATCATAAGCCCAGGATCCCTATGTCTGAATTGTTTTCTAACACTACCTTAAGGACTTTGAGGAGAATGATTAGACTAAGACAGTCTTAAACATGGATGGCAAAAGTTGGGCAGCTCCATCTCCACCTAAGTGTTTGGCTAAAGAGAAGGTTGGGTTTCCTGTCTTGTCTGCCTGTGCATTTAATATGGAACTGGGTTTTGATGTGAATCACACCCCTTTTGTTATATAGACACCTTCCCCCAAAGAAATTAAGAATTTACAAGTCTATCAGGTTTGCAAACCTCACACTTGGGTGGGTGGGCAGAAAACTGCTGGGTGCAGCATGAGATTTGAAAGGGCCACTGTCAATTTATGTGTGTAAAAGCAGTATTTTGAGGGCATAGAGCTGGAGCCTCCAGGCTGTGTTAGTCTTTGGTCCCTGGAGTTAACATAACTGATTTCACAATGACTTGTATGAACAATCTTCATTTGTGTTGACTGTCAAAAATTCCTTCTCAGGACCAAAAGAATATTTTATTTTAATGATCAGTAATTTTAAAGGGATGCAATGAATTCAATTGCTGTTCACTTCTTTTTCTTTTTCTTTTTCTTTTTCTTTTTCTTTTTCTTTTTCTTTTTCTTTTTCTTTTTCTTTTTCTTTTT
>JAOQGH010000019.1:27285395-27312511 GCA_025769975.1 Gallinago jamesoni | reverse complement strand
TTTTTCTTTTTCTTTTTCTTTTTCTTTTTCTTTTTCTTTTTCTTTTTCTTTTTCTTTTTCTTTTTCTTTTTCTTTTTGGCATATATCCAGCATTAATGAAATTAATCAGAATTCGAAGATTATAATCTGTATAGAAATAATTGTAGATGGATGTGATGCCTCTGTAGCTGACTATGATAGTACTACCTTCCAATGCCATTTATTCCTGTTAGGGTTTGTTTGCACTCGTAGCGCACAGCACCGTCAACAGTCATCTGAGCAATTTGCAAGTCATCCCAAACTTGGGACCAAGGACACTTGAATTTAGATAAACTCTAGTCACTACTTAGAGCCTTAATCTCCGAGGATACACTTTAGGCTTAGTTCTCCTGTTGGATTCTTTCCCTGGGGCATGTGACGTTGATGTCCTGATGCTTTTAGGGTCCTAAACTAATTTCTGAGACCTTCCAAGGCCCTGTTATTTTCATCAGCCCACTTGCAGCTTCACTTGGCTTTCTGAGAAGTCTCAGAAAAGCAAGAAACAGAGGCTCAGAACAGGAATCTCTAGACTGGAGCGATTTTGCTCTGTGGAATATTAAGGTTCTTTTGCGGAACCAGACAACAACAACAAAGAAAACCCAAAAAAGAAATTGAGACATACTTTTTCCAAGGCTGTAAACCTTGGGCTGCTTTCTTGATGGTTTCTCAGCAACAGCTGTCAAACAACATGCTAGATACTTTTCCTGGTTAGAGTTCCTTTCTGAAGAGCAATTTGTTGGGCTTTGATTGGGTAGGTCTAGCACTAGGACACTCACTAAAATTCTTGTCATGCTATAAGATCAAATCATAATTCAAAAATAGACATTCTGACTCAATCAGAAAAAATTACAACCTAGTGAAACTCAGCTAAACTGCCTTAGTCTTCATATTTGCTCAACTGGTGGTATGTTTATTCTATCAGTCATAGATATTGTGGCCTAGCAAGCCTTGAGCTGTGATGACACTGAGAGTAGTCCATAATTTTGCAGATTGATGTTCAAGATTCAATAGGAATCTTGAACATCAGTGCAGTTCCCCAGCACTGGGTGCCAGATCCTCGGGGCTAGCCTGGCGGTGAAATGAGAACCACAACGGCTCTGTGACTCCTTTGTCCTCAGGCCATCAGGCATCCCTCTAATTTCAGGGTGGTGAAAAGCAAATTTAGCAGGGCAGGCAACCTAGTCCAGCTAAATATAGTCCATATTACTTGTTGGAAATGCTCTCTGTGCTCTAATTATCTTCAGTCTTTTTAACAGATTTTTGAGTCCTTCAGCATTTGCTTCAGCATAAAAGTCTGTAAATAATTAAATGTGTTGATTACAATTTAAAAAAAAAATTGGATTGTGCTGTAAGTACTTATCCTCTCAGTGGTTTTACCAAGAAAGTCATGCTATTCTTAGGTAGGACCATGCAATCAACATGTGAAGAAATGTGTCACACACATAAGTGATATTTTACAGCTTTTTCAACCACTAGCACTGGTTTATTCATTCCAATGTTGCAGATGGAACCTATGTATCAGTTTCATGTTACGTAAAGTTAAAGATACAAAGCCAAATCCCAGTGCCCTGAGCAAAAATGCATGGCTGTAACAGAAGTGAGGAATTAACAGATTTTACAGTGGAAGAGAGGTTACTTTCCTGGTTGCCTTTCCAATGTACTTATCAGTTAGTCCATGTGCTGAACTGGGTGATATTTAAAGTGGTATCTGATGGGCTTCTTCCTTGCAAGGGGATGAGAGTGTCTCCTCCCAGCATAGGGCATGTCTTGCTAAAGAACTGTGGAGGGGAAATTTAAGGATACTTTTTTGCCTCTCTCCCTTTCAACCTGCCATAAAAGGTTTCAGGAAAACAGGGGTGGACAGAAAACCAAGATCTCTGGTTCTCAGGCGTAAAGTGGGGTGAGAACAGAGATGCAAATCCCACTGTGGAAATCATCACAGAGATTACATTTGCAAAGGAAAAGTCATCTAGGTTTTAAGGAAAGCCGCAAAGGCTCTATCAATATACCAGGACTTGTAAGCTCTCACATTAAAAACTGATAGATCTATTTTTATGCAGTATGTATCTACAGATAGAAAAACTGAAGATGTTTGAAACACTCCTATCTGACACAACTTGGATTTGAGCTGGGCTTGCTGAGAAATAACAAGGGGTTATTAAAATTTTTGTTATTTCTCAATGGTCCAAATTGTGTACAGATGTGTGTGTGTAGAGGGATGATGATGGTGATGGGGTTTCTCGGCTGCTCCTCAGATCAGCTGCAGTTTCATGCAGCATTAAGGACATACCGTACATGTTGCCAGCCAAGTTAGCTTTCTTGAGTATGTGGTCTCACATTCCTGTTGCTCAGCCTTGCTTTGCAGGATTTGTTTCTCCAGCACATTAACAACCTACGTGAAAAGGCCACTTTGACTGTGTGAAGTCATACATATCCTAGCTTTAATAACTGTCTGTTAAAGGAATTCTGTGTCTATAATGTCAACTACTCTAATAAAAATACTATCTTTCCCTAACATTTTTGTCAGTTATGGATGGAAGATCAATCTAAGAATATTAATAAAGTTACAGAAATCACTAGGCAGTGGTTTGTTTTCTAGATGCTTGCAATGCTGATGTTAGAAGTACCTGGGGCTGGGCGAGAAGGGGATGTGGATGTTCAGCAAATTTGTCACTGTGCAGTTCAGTGATATTCTGCCTCACTGAGATTCATCGAGCTTCGGAGGTCATCTGAATGACTTGTACAGATGTCAGCTAACACTGTGGGAAACAGGCTGGAAAGATAGTGAAAAAACACCTAGAGCTGACAGTAACCTCAAGTTGATTGTTTGTCTGTCAGTTGATTCAGGCAAAGGTGTGAAATGTTTCTTCCCTGGACACTCCCTGAGACCACCAGAGGCTCAGTGATGCTCAGATTCATTTCTTCTTTGCCAAGTTCAGCATGTCCAGCACATGGATGGGAGATTTGGTGGCCAGTGCCTCCCTTCTGCTACACTCTGAGTTTCTCAACACCAGACAGACGTTGCTGAAAGTCTCTTCAAGGCAGTTCACCTCCCCAGCGTTTGCAGATATGAGTGCCCAATTAGTAGTGTTCAGCAAACTCTGATTTTAATTTGCATCTGCGGAGGAAGGAGTACATAGCTCATGTTACAAAACATTTCAGATTAAGAGACCAGATTCTGAGCACAGCTGCACTGGTTGTGTGCAAAGCATGAAGATGCTTTGGAAAGACACACTCTACTTTGGAAAGAACTTACAGTTATTTTGCACTCTAGCTGTGCCATCTTTTAAACTTTTTTTCCACCTCCCATTTCCAGTTTTATTTAATGTATCAAGCGTTTTTCCACATTATAAAAGTTAAATGCAATCACATTGTTTGGGTATCTTCTTTCAATTATCTGGGTTTCTGCTTGCAATTATTGTACAGATCATAACTTATTATAAGTAGTAGTATGTTTTGATGAATATTACATAGCCTGTATTGAATTTTGCAACCTCCCTGCTTCTATCCATCCTGCTCTACTATATTGCACAATGTGACCATGTTGAGGAAGATAAATGAGAGCCCAGAAGTATTTGGCACTTCAAAGTGGTCCAGTGATCTTTGGATAAAAGCTTGAATCCACTGAAGCCCCCAGTTTACTTTGCATTTCAATTTTCAGTGACAGTGTAAGTAATATCATTAATATAATGAGAAAAGGCAATTAAAATTCTCACAAATGACTTTGTGAAGACAACCTTTTTTTCTTTTGTAATATAAAAATATTTGCACTCATTATAAAATCATGTTAAAATGGCAGTACCTGTGGGACAACTCTGTTCATCACATCTAATTAATGGGTCCAAGTTTCACTACCATAGCTCCACCTTTATCAGAGTTACTGCATGCTTATACATATGTAACAGAGCACCACCATATGGCTCTCTAAGTGTTACCACCAGCTACTGGAAACTGCAAATACATTGCATGAAATATTTTTATAATCTACTAACATTACAGGATAGTGTCCGCAGTCTTAGTCTATATGTAGTATAATCTATGCTCCTTAGACTATACATAGTAAATCCCAACAGAATCTGGAAATACTGACAAAAAACAAATTACACTGAATCTGTCACTCTTTCACTCTTAAAAGTGTATATCTAAATAAAAAACAGAGCTTACCCCAAGCCACTGATCCAGATTTGAACTTGGCCCAGTTGCTGTGGCTAGACACATGTTTGCTCAATAGCAAAGAGGCTAAATTAAGAACCAGTTGAAAAATGATTCATTCAGTTGAAAACAAAACAACAAATATGAAACATTTTACGAGCTGAAGAAAAGAATCCAGATAACATACATCTGAGATTTAATACTGCCACACCTTTTGGAGAGAAGCTCCCTATTTGGTACCTTGCACCATCCATTTCAAAAACTGTGGTGGCTGCCTCCCTACAGTTGATGTGTGCACCTGTGTACCTACACTGATGCACCAAGCATTCCCGGAGAGGTGTCTCTGCAGAGACAGCAGGTGTGTGTGACATTTCAGGGTCTCTTTGATTGTTGGGAAATCCAGCTAATGAATAAAAGGTCCCCTCAAACTTTAGTTTTAGACATCTCAACATACGTTTTTCTCTGCTGGCCACCAGAGAGGGCTCACCTTCACAAGAAGCCAGTTCCAAGTCTGTTTACCATTAGTTCATTGCTTTCATAATCAAACTGTTCTGTACAAACAGCACATGCTTTATCTTCTGTAAGAGCATTTGCTTTGGAGAGTGAAGGGCGTATCAAACACTTGTTAATAACAAGGTCAGACCACTTTCATTCCCATGATCTGCCGCGACAGCTCAGCTTGGTGGCTGTGAGAAAACAGAGCCACAGGACTCACTATTTTTACCCTGGCAGACAGAGGGGATTTTAGGATCCTCTCCACATCTCCTAATCACAACAGGCATTTCTATCTCTCCTCCTGAGAGCCACATACTTCACATTTTCCCTGTACAAATAACTGCTTAGGCCCTTCTTTCAAAGAGCCTTTATTAAACCACCAACTATTTGCTGTCGAGACATTTAGGATGAAATCATCGTGTTAAACAAATAAACGCAGCTTCATACAGATCTCTGCTCTGGGAGCAGAGTAAGAAAATAATTTCTGTCTGCTCTCCACAAAAGCGGCTGGAAAGGCCGAAAGAAAAATATTATTTTTACTTCATTGTGTGAAATATCGTTTTGGAGGATCTGACGCGTTGAGCGTTTGAAGAGTTTTTGCTGGCAGGTTTCAAGGGTCCCCTGGGTTGACCCCCTGGGATTGTTTTCTTCATTAATAAACTTAGCATGATGTGTGTTAAAAGGAACATTCTGTTTGCTTTGTAAATAAGGGACGTCAAACAAGAAGCAGAAGCCTCGCAGACACTAGGTGAGGTGCTCTTCAAGGGCGGGGGGGGGGGGGGAAGGTGAAGGGGGGGAGATGCTTGCGTGGAAAAATAAAAGCCTCAGAAAACTCAAGAGTAATGTGACAGCATTATCCAAGCCGAGGCTTTGCTGGGGAAACAATCCTGCTGGCGAACCCAAACCATCTTCCTTGCTGATCCCGGTGGGAAAGCTGGGCACTGTGCCCCAGAGCAGCAGGGGAGGAACTTGGGAAGGAAAATGCAGGAGGGTCTGCCCGCAACCTGGCCAGGCCCACAGGATGGCACGGAGCAGGTACTCCCATTGCTGTCTGGGACGTGCATTTTGACAGCTCTGCCAGCAGACCCAGGGAGGGCTGGAGAGGTTTTCTGCATCTGCGTTTGACAAATCTGATGCTGCTGTGGAAATTACTATGGTAAAGCTTCTGACCGGATTTAAGGGAGTAATTTGCAAGAAAGTAATCATCCTTCTGCCAGTCCTGGGGTTTTCTCTCCCGTCACAAAGCAGAAAAAAAGCGCAGCCCACTGTTTAGCAGTGTCTATTTTCTAGTGCCTCCCTGCCTATATCACCACTCATCTCTCCTAGTGCTTCTGAACCCATTCATTTTCCATCTGTTGCCTGTCCCCTTGAAGGACTCTAATAAGCCCTATGAGATGGCTTAACTCCTGTCACTCACAGTGAAAGTATCTGAGATGCATCAGGAATGCCTTGGCCAGGAAAGGAAAACTTCCCCAGTGTGGCTTTGGGTCCTGTTTGCAGGCAGGGGCAGAAGCAGGCAGGGTGGGTACATGACTGCTGCTGGGCTTTGGATGGGCAAAGCCCCTCAGGTGACTCTACCCAACCTGCATGTATTCCTGCAGTGTCCCTTCATAGCTCTGGCTGTCATCACAGGCCAAAAAAAATTCCCAGACCACTTAAAACTAATTTGATTTAGGAAAAGAACAGTCAAGCGTACAGTTTAAAAGGTGAGGCAGGATCAATTCTGTAACTTAAATTACCCAGGAGAGGAAACATATCAGTGTGCAATAGTCTTTGCATGTGATTACAGCTGATGGGATGCTAGTAACATTTACCATTTCTTGCAAAGCTGGGCACTGCAGTGGGAAGAGATGCATCTTCCACACCTAAGCTTCAGGCTGGCTTACAAACAGTTCTAAAACAAACATTAAATTAGCAATATTATTGTTTTCTTAAGTTGTATTGCATCTATATTACTGAAATATTTGTCATATGTAGGTCACATACCATGCAGTCAGTATTGATCTCACTAAGCTGATTTTCAAGTTATGTTAGTAACTACATTTTTGTCACAAAAATGATGAAATGCAAATAATTGTTTGAAGAAGTGAGTCAGCTGTAGAATCATAAGAGCTACCAAAACAGGTCATGGTGACAAATAGGAGGATTTTCAGCTAATTTAATCAACCAATTAATATAAATGATAAGAAGATGTCTACCAAAAACGGTAAAAGAAAAACTGTTGTTGAAATGATTTATAGTGGATTCTGAATGGTGAAAATAAGATAAAAAATCTGGTTTGACTTTAGAAATTTGGCTACATGTATCTCATTCCACAAGTGGTCTCTGCCTGGAGCCTTGTGTCGTGCTGACTAGAGTTACCGTCACACTTAATGATTTGGTTTTGTGCAATGGGTAAGATTCATTAGAAGTTTGCTTTGTGTGCTGCTTATGTCATATATAGTCTTCCTATGTACAAATGTTACTATTTTGATTCTATGTCCAAATTTCCCTTCACTCTTCCCTTGTTACCAAGAAACCTAAATTAGATTCAGAAAATTTACTTCATCTGGTACAAGGAAACAAGCTTATTACCTGGTCTGACTTAACTGAGCTACAGTAGCTGCAGCCAGTTATTTATGCAACTCGTGAGTTTACATAAGGGTAGGACACTTTCAGGAGACCAGATAGGCTAGAAAGCTGTCACAAAATTTTCCAGGTTTGGATTGTTACTTGGAATACAAGTAACAAGACAAGGCCTGTCTTTGGTAACAAAGCCACAATGTAGTGGCAAGTAAAGGATCCTGAAACTTTGTCATACAAAGTTTTTAATGGTAAAATACTATGATACTCGACCTATGGAGTCTTCACCTGCCTCAAACAGCAGTTGCTTATCTTGGCTACTACACAGGTCATACAGGGTTGTATGATGACAATGCTAGGGACAGCCTTGCTTCCCATGTGAACAGTGTTCAGCACAGCTGTCTGAACAGCTTAGAAGGTTAGGGTGCAAATTATTTCTAAAAAGATTGAACTGAATATTTGAAAAAGACTTCAGTACTCCATATAGATGAAATGAAGCAGGCAGGCTCAAGTACATAAAGCACATACTTAACAGGTGTTTGGATAACCCCTTTTGAAAACGAAGATTCTTCTGTGAACCTCTCTAGGTAGCCTGATCACTAGCCTTGGAGTTAAGAATTGTCTAATCTATCTTTGCTCAAGTTAGTGAACTTTTTCACATTCTGTCCCCAGTGGACATGGAAAACAATTGATCACTGTGTTCTTCATAACAACCTTTTACATATCGGGAAATTGTTATCCCTTCCTCCCCCTCCCTTTGAGCCTGATGCTTAGTCTTCTCTTTTCTAGACTAAACAAACCCAGTTCTTTCAACCTTTTCTTGTAGGTCATGTTTTCTAAACCTCTGATCATTCTTGCTGCTCTCCTTTGCACTCTCTTCAATTTGTCTACATCTTTCTTGAAGTGTGATTCCCAGAGCTGGACTCAATACACCAGCTGAGGACTTGCCCATGTGGCCTAAAACCACACTTACTACTTTTTTCACTGGTAAGACATTCAAAGTGAAGCACCAAAGAATGAGATTTGCTTTTATTCTAACATTGCATCAGCAAGTCATGCTCTTGTGATTGTCTGTGACCTCCAGATTGCTTTCTGCAATACTGCTGCAGTCTCGTAATCTTTCTTATATTGTTTCTATGTATTTAGATTCTTAGGAAGACTAACACATTTCTCTGGCCTTTACTGCATTTCATCTTGAAGGCTTCAGATCACCTCTCTAACTTACCAAGATTATTCTGTATTATGATCTTACCTTCCTGTTACCTGAAACAAAAGCTTTCAAAACCAGTGTTAGAGACGATATGGCTTTATTCAATGTCAAGTGTGAGGCAGAAATCCACAAATCTAGTACACCTTACTGGGGATATTGACCCATTATTAATACACAAAAGATTCTCATAATTCCACCTACCTAATGCATAACTCCACCTAGGCTTGCATATTCCTTAGGATGATCCAATAGCCCTTTTGCATATGCATATTAAATTTTGCACAGTGAGCAAAACACTTCTGCTCAGGTGGTCATTTGGGTAAGGATACCCTTCCTCACATTATCCTTTTAAGGTATTGAGTCATCTCAGGACAAAACAAGTTTGCTGTAAGTTTCCCAGCTTCTTGAGGATGATACGGATGTTCCTTGAAGCAGACACAACTCTGACCTAATTGGTGTTAAAGTACATGTTTTGACATATGAGAGAACCTTAAAGCGGTTAACTGCTTCCAACTGTCTCCTCATTATCACTATCAGCTTGGTGACTAATTATTTTTTCACACAGTAAGAAGGTTAGTAGGAAGTAAACAACATTTTTGTTAGCATATGGTTATAAACAAAGCAGAGGCCTGTCTTTGGTAACACTCCCAAGGGTGCCTGTATGTATCAATTGCCATAATTAAAAGAGTTAAGGACTGGAGTGTCGTATGCTGTGAACTGTGACCTGTCACAGTCCCACGGCTGCATGGCCACATCCTGTCTTTAGAAGCAGTGACATTGTGCCAGTCACCAGTCCTAGGACCTCACCTTACACGCAGAGAGTGAAGTTCTGCCCACCTCATACATCGCAAGGGATATGCTGCTGACAGCAACCCAGTGATCAGCTTCAACCTTGTCTTCTCTAGTCGGGGAACCGCTCTGGGCACACAGCTGCTCTGCTCAAGTGCCTCCCGTACAATGCCAAGTATGAATCAAATGCACCCTGTGTATCTAATTTCTTTGAATTAGCATAGTCTGCTGGACTGGGCAGCCTGCACTGGTTTTCCTCGTACTTTATCTTCTCCTGAAACCTGGTGCACCAGTTCTTTCAGTTTAATTGTCTACTTTTTTGAAACTTAGTAACCTTATTTCGCTGCTCTTCTGACTTCTTTCCAACTTCCTTTTCATCGTCTGGTCAATTTTCCTCTACCTGCAGTTTCTCAACCACTTTTTTCCTAGAACCCATGACTCTCCCCAATAACTCCCCCTTCCCTTAAGACATTTTCTGAAGGTTACTTGCCATTTCCGACACATTCTGGAAACATAATGGACCATTTTTCGCTTTTGCAACAGATAAGCAAATCAGTGGTAGGATTTGTCCTTTAGATATTTCTGTACTGGAGGGCTGGTAGTTTACATACTTCGCTTTGCATACTTCCTCCTCACCATCCAGCAGGTGAGGTTTGTAGTCTGCTACATCTTCCCTATACTTTTTTTATCTTTTCTGACCCCAGACACAGTCAGCAGTTGTGGCTGATGCATCTCTCTGAATTTCAAAATAATTACATACCCCGTTTTTAAATTCTTATATCAATACTTGATAGGACTAATGGTCCTGTTCTCAAAATATATCTATGGAATAATATAAACAAATCTACAAATTCAAAATAAAAATAGAGATAAACATTAAAATAAGCCTAAAAAATACAACCCCATTTTTTAGCGGGGACTCTCTCTGTCTTTCCTTAGCCCTACAAACTCCTCTGCGCCTGTTTGCCATGTCCCATTACATCTCTATGAACCCAGCTGTTACAAATCTAGTGGCATATTGAGACTGGAACCTGCTCTGGTGTGCTCCTCAAATTCCCAGCGTTCCCCTGGAGGTGCATCTGCAAAGTGTTTTGCTATCCTCCTTCACTTCTCTTTTCTTATGTTCAGTTTCCCCCACTTGCTACCTACTTCCAAACTTTTTCTTGGATCTATGCTCCATTTTTTGCACATTTGAGGATCCTGTCAGCAGTTTCCCTCACAGCCAGTGCAAGCCCTGGCCCTGCAGAATGCTTTTCACCAGAGGGATCCCATTTCTGCCTAGCAATTCTCCTTTGTAACATACTGTCTGGTGGCTAAGGAAGCCAAAATCTTTCTGTCAACATCCTCTGTGCAGCCAAGCATTCTCCTTCAGCCTGGGCCATTGTAATCTCCGGAATCACATTCAGATCCCTTTTTCTTAACCTTGCAGTGCCGAGCAGCTGTTGGTCATGTGGATCTGGTAAAACCACCAAAGGTCTTCCTTCCCTCATCCTCCAGTTCCACTTAGCCTGGTTCTGGCTTATTTCAAATCGCCTTTCTTCCGCACTGCACTGTTGCTTGTTCTCACCATTCCTCTGCTTCATGCACGTGCAGAGGCCTCCTGAGGTCCTCTTGCCAGCAGATGCTGCCCCTGTCTGTCCCTTGTCTGGCCGAGGGTACTCATGACTCAGCTGTCAAGTTCATCTCTCCCATGTCACCTCACCAGCTCCTGGTTCCCCCGTGCAAGGTTGCCACAGCCTGTACGCCTGTGTATCTTCTGCCTGAAGGCCTCAAAAGGCATTGCAGAGTTTTTCCAGTGCTGGGTGATACCAGGAGTCAACCGGTGATGTAATTAATGCCATGTGATCTGGTGAATTAAGAGCCGGATTAGAAATAAAACTGGTGATCTTATTCTAGTCAGCAGCCTCCACTCCTGTCTGAGTCATGGAACATCTGCAGAGGCCCATTGGGTCTCCTAACTCTACTGCAGATCAGGAAATATTATTAAGCCACATTATTCACTTAAGGCGTGAATAGTCCAAGTGATTTGTCCTGGGTCACTCAGCAGAAAATTTCCATTGCTCCTAAGCATTATCAGACTAGACTCTGCTGATTTCCAGGTTTAAAGTTGTTAAGTTACCCCTCTTATATTTTTTTATTGCTTAGTTTGCATGAGATGGGATATTTTGAAACGTTTTTTCTGTGCCGTTTCTTTGAGGTAATAGGCTTTACAATTATCAACTTTGTTCATCAGCTGGTTCAGTGCCCTTGGAGGAAGGCTGTCCACTCCTTTATATGACTTCAGTCATATAAATAAGATGTATTTATTGCAGAATTAAAATCAAGTTTTGGAACCTTGTACTTCAAAGCCATCTACAAAAGACATTTTCCTTCAATTTTTAGTTTTAATAATGAACTCTTTCCATTGATGAGTTTTTGGCATAGCCAATTTTGAAACCTTGCTATTTGAAACAGCTTGCTGATCTTTTCTTAAATTACATCCTCTTGCGGGTCCATAAAATCCTGAAGTTATTACAAATAAATAAACGGAGTTTCTCATCATGATGTAAACCAGCTTTGAATGAAGTCATTGAGTGGAAGTTTGACTTGGATTGCTTCTGAAAAGCTGCTCAGACCCAGGGCAAAGTTCTGCTTTTCCTCTGTGCTGCAGAAATTGGTGAGCAGCTGTTCTGAGTCAACTGAGTGGAGCAAACCCCCATTGCTTAATGTCTTGTTTTAATTTCCAGTGGGAAACCAAGTATCAGAAAGTCCATACTCTCCACTGCCTTTTCTTTCTCTCACTTTTTCTGAGTAGTATCTTCCTGAGATAGTTGCACAGTCAAGTGTTTGTGAAAGAGATGAAACCTGAGAGCTTTCGCTTCTCTCTTGTGCCACGCATCCTATCCTGTTGCAACACAGGGGGCCTCAATCTTCCCCCAGATCAGTGGAGTTGGCACTGTTGTTTAATGACCTGTGCTTCTCCAAGCTGGACAAAGCTTGTGGCACCAGCATGAAGAGCAGCAGCACAGTGCAGACTCTGCTGTGGGCTGCAGGGAGCTAACAAACAAGGCTATGAAATTACACCAGCTCTTCACCTTATTCCCTCTCTATTCCTTCCCACAGTGGTCCTCTGCACTTCCACGGATCCTCATGGTTATCCTGGCTAGTCTTTAGGTCATTGAGAGATAAACTAGACCTTCTTTGTCCCCTGCAAGGGACCAAATCCAAGTCTGTGTCACCTCAAGGTTTGGTCTAGTGCACTACAAGGGGATGCCAAAAAGTTTTATTGAATGATTGTGAATTCAGGAAATCCTGTTAGCCTTAGCTCAAAGTCGCACATTTCTTTCACTAGCCTCTGGATCATTGATCATTTATATTGATTGTTTTGACTTTCCAAGTTTAGTGCAGTTTTCACAAATACTCACCAACAACCCAAACACTCAAACAGGTAGGAATCATTTCATGTGTCAAGCAAGCAAGCAAAATGCTCACAACTTTTTTTTTTTTTTACTTTAAAAAATTATTATTTCATGAGCTGTACTTATAACTAAGTAATGCAACCAATACACTCAGCATTCTGTCTCATAATGCTGACTGTAATGGCCAAGACAACCTGTTCTCGCTTCTCCTGAAGGAGGGATAGACTCTGACACTGGAGTTGTATATCACCTTTTAAATGATGTTGCTATGTGAAAAGCCCTATGAAAACACTGGCACTGCTTGTGGAGTGAGGTACTACCCAGACTTTCAACCAAAATTCACAGGAATCAACTTGTGAATAAGGAAAAGACAGATAAGATGTCAGGACACTAGGAAGATAAAATTCAATTTATATTACAAGATATAGCTTGAATTTAAAAGAACAATTTGTTGGGTTCTTGGGTGAATGGGTGAATGGGTGAAAATCATTATAAGTAGCCCTATGATTGGGACCTATGTGCTATTTGCTCCTTTTCAGTTGAGATATTTTAGTCTCTTATTTACAAGCTGGTTGCCAGAGGGTGGTCACTCAGGTCCCCCAAGGGCTGAGCTCTCACACCACTGCACGACCCCGTGCTTTGCCCACAGGCAGAGGCCAGCACTGGTTGGAGGGTGACATTGTATTCCCACCCTTTTCTCCCCCTACTGAAAACTCTGAGCTGAAAACTGAAATACTGGTAGATATTTCTTTGTAACTGGAAATGCTGTCACTGCAGCCCGTGGCAGAGCATGGAGTGTTCAAGTCCACCTCTGCCACTCTTCCCAACAAGATGGGTAGATGACCCACCATCTCCTACTCCATGGGGTACAGTGGGATAGGTCAGTTGGGCAGCAACATGTTTTGGCAGATTAAGCGTAACCAGAGATCCTGGCTGGGAGAAGAGAGCCTGTATGTACAGCTTCCAACTACAGCTCCCATGAAATTCTGTGGCAGCATTTCAGTGTGGAAATATTTCAATTTTCAGACATTAGGGGGTAGGGTAGGGTATGGAAAAAGCTTGTTGAAAAACTGAAACTATTCACAGAAAGTTGATACTTAAATGATTCATTTAGCTGCGTACCAATTTTCTGTCAATAAAGAGTTTCCAAAAGTTCCTGATCATCCCTAGTCAAGACTGCAACCCATACTGAGCTTTTTTATTACTCTGAGTACCTCTGAACCAGTTAACCCTGCTGTTTTTTCTTCCTCCACATAAGGTAGAGATTTGTTCATCTCGTGGGATGCTCAGTTAGCCCTTGGCTCCCCATGCTGACAGCCAAGTTACAGTTTCAGTTCCACGAAACAGTGTTTATGTAAGAGCTAGAGAGAAAAGACACCTATGAACAAAGAAAAATAATTATATTTGTTTGTGTTATAGAGGCCCTCAGCAGTCCCACTCACACTTGGGCCCCAATACATAGCACAGGGTAAGATCATAGCTGTAGTCCAACGCTGCTTGCGATCTAATTAAGACAAGATGTAACCCACTGGTACAATGAACACTTGAGAAGCAAATCAAAGATGAGGGAAGTGATTTCTTCTTAAAAGGAGGAGAAAGAAAGGGTAGATTTTGCAAATTGCCTGATTCCAGCACTTGGGACTTGAAAAATCACAGTGAATATCACAAAACTAATGAATAATCAGGAGTTTATAACAAACCTTGAGAACAGGAAAAGTATTTAAATATTACTGGACATTTTCTTTCCTTTTTTTTTCTTTATGTCAGTACTTCATGCTTTTGCCTTTAACTGAAAGTTGAGTTAGCATGAATTGTACTGGCCTGTATTTTGGAGTGCTGTATACACTGCGCCCGTGCACAGCAATAGCTGTAGAAGTAGTCTCCAGAAGGCAAGATTTTGGTAAAGAGTCATAATTGTTCAGAGAGCCTTAAAAACTGGCGTGTTGTGTACGGTCTTGACAGATCAGCTCCCTGAACCTCTAAATACAATGCTGAAGGAACAGGTCAAAGGTATGGATCAGCCTCCTCCATCTGAATGAGTAGCTAAATATTAAAATCATCCATATTTCACTTTTAATTATTTCCCCATAGATTATCTTTTTGTAGGTACTCAGGTAATGTGCTTGTCTTAAAATCCTAATGACTACTTTTATCCTCACATTTCCCAGCTCCCATTGGTTTCTAACTTCTTGTCCAAAATTCTGGATTCTGGAAGGAGCAATTGCACATTTTCATATTTAATTCACCAGAACAACTTTCTTTTAAGAGCTGTAGAGACCAGAGAGTAAGAATACATGTGTGCAGGAAGTTTTATATCAACCAGAATTATGGTAGTGTCACACACAAACATGGTAAAGGTGACAGTATGCTCCCCTAGATATGTTTTAGGATGTCTTGATTTAATACTGACACACTGGCATGCTTGGTAGGAGTAGTTTTGGTTACTGCTTGGAAGCCACCTGTAAAGGAAAAATGCCTGGCAGAAGCAGAAGGTAACTCCAATTCAGTCTGCAACACTATTCTCTCTGGATCTGTCTCCAATACAAAACTAAATTATGGCACTGAGACAGTCACAATTTTGTTTGAAAGAGTTCAACCAAAAGAACCTTTTTTATTTTTTTGAAAAGTTACAGAGATAGCTGGGGAAAAAGCAAAATAAATAAAGTAAAATATTTTTCAGCATCGTGCAGATAGTCATTGTTGGTGGAAGAAGTCAAAAGGAGAAAACCAAAAAAAAGTTAATTTTTCAGCAAGCTCTTGACTGAAAAGTTCCACCTTGGAAAGAGCATACTGAAATCCTACCACTTTGGCATAACATAGTCTTGAAAACATGCAAATATATTAATCTTTAAAAGTGTTCACAAAACTTTACAGCTGTTACAGGCAAGTGCTCTGGTATTTAGATCTGTTACAACCAGACATAGTTAGATTATCAATCAGTCATTTGTAAAGTACTGCAGTCACTAAATTATAGCTTGGTCAGCCTAGGTTAAGAGTGACAGTCCATTGCTAATGATTTCGGCATCAGTCTTAGAATTACATCATTCCAAATACCCCTCAAAACTTTACTCCAACCTAGTCAAATTCTTCAGAAAATATAATCCTTCGAAAACAGTACTGAGTTAATACTTCAATAGGATAAAAAGGGATATTCATGATGCTGATTAGGATGGACTGTCAGTCTGACAAGCCATGAACATGAAATGCAGGCTGCTTGTGATCATTTAACTCCTTGGAACACAGTGTCCCAAAACCAGGCTGTTAACTCAATTTCCCTGTTAAAGCAATTACAACTTGCTCATGTACAATTTTTCAAATGCTTATACATCAATGTGATGTATTTCTTCATTTCCTGCCCTGAGCTTATGTAGCACTGCTGCATTTTTGTTGAAAAAGCTCTTCCACACGGTTCCACCTCACCACTGGCTGCATTTCAGAAGTAGTTGAAGTAGTTGTTGAAGTATACAAGGAGTATCCACACCGCAAAATCTGTTTGCATAGTTATTTCAGGATATATCTCTGTTCTACTGGAAAAGAATGCTTGTATAAGGACTATTTACATTTGTCTACACTTAATATTTTATAGCATCATTCTCCTTCAGCAAGAGTGTAAGATGGTAAAACATGACCACTGGGGCTGCCCGTTACTGAGCTGTGAATCTGCCATTCTCCATACCTGTTTCGATTTCTGCTTCCTCATCAAATCCCAGTGACACATCTCTCATGGGCCTCAGTAGCGCTCCCAAGCTTGCAAAGCTAGCATGAAAGGAATGCAGGTCCTCCCATATGCTGCTGGTAGAAACTATAAGTGTGAGCTAGTCATCTAAAATCTTTTGCAAATTTGCAGTCAAGGAGAGCTTGAAAACCTTAGGCTGCAACTGTAACATTTATTTTGGTAAAATAGCATATCTTTTTTCTAATATTGTTATTAGAACAATAGGGGGTCTTGAACACTAAAGGAATAGTAAGCAGAACCATTTTGGCTAGGATATGATAATCCAGAAGGAAATCTTTGGGAAGCAAGTTTTTTTAAAATAATTTTTCTGATATTAACTCTCCTCTCTCATGGAGGATTCAGGACTCTCCTTAGACCTCTCAATGGATTTAGTACTTTTCCTTAGCCTGATCAAGAACATCGTGTGCTTTTATGAACATGGTGGGGTTTTTTTCCCAAATCTTTTCTGAAGCTTATTTGTGGCTTGGAAGAGAAGAAAGAAGAGATGGGCAGCACTCTTCTAAACAGGCAGCCCGTTTTCCATGAGGTTTCTCCAGATGCAACCACTGCTGTTAGGACCTGCCCATAGGCTGAGTTCAGCCTGCAGCAAAGCGCTAATGACAGAATGCCTGGGGAATATAAGGAAATACTTTTGTTGTACGGTGAAGAGTCCGTCTGCTTTACTAATACAGGTGATGGAGCCTTCCTACATGTGACATGGTAAGAAGACCAAGACAATCATGGAAGGAAGGTGCTAGTTTAATGGCTCTGGCACACAGCCAACAAAAAGGCTACAAGGTGACACCATTTCCAAAGGCTCAGAGTGCGAGCTGGTGTTGGTGGAGAAGTGTATACCCATTTATACCCACTGGTGTAAAACAGGGTCTCCCACCAGCTGCTCTGATTTATAGGAGCCTCAAAACCAAGGGAAGACAAAAACAAGCCCCTCCTTTCCCTGTCTTCGCAGTCATACGTTCTCCTCACTTCCCTTTCGGAGTCTCTAGCTTTTCATCTAAATATTAAAGGCCTCTCCAGGTCTCTGAACCAGCTCAGACTTTCTTTTTCAGAGATAGCTGTCTGCTTTCTGAGCCACAGATTGGTTATCAGTCAGCTTTGCACATTTTATTATTCGTACTCCAAATTTAATCAAGGAGATGAGTGTCTCTTTCTGCAGCTAGCAATACCTCAGATAAAAATTTATTGTAATATATTAATCCATATGCATCAGTCTCAAATGTTGGGGTGGGTAGGTTTAAGCTATCTACTCAGCAGCTGGCACCCAAGAGCAGATGTATACCTGTATTTTTCTACTGTAATACAAGAAAATGTATACAGATAACCCTGTGCAGCAAGGAAAGGAAAACCTGCAGATCCTTCCTCATAAAAGTGTAATTTTTACTTGTGATACAGGTATCAGCAATATAAACAAAAGTACTCAGATCTTGCAGACAAGGGCTCATAGCCTTCTAACAAAAAAAAAGCCATGCTGCACCCAGAGAAACCCTTATAATACATCTGTTCAGATGCCACTGGTTGCACATCAGGATGTCCTTCAGTCTGAAGGCTGATGTTTTCCTGCGTGGTGGCCATGGGCAGAACCGCTCTGGGGCTTCCCACATGGAAGGGTTCGAAGCAGGGGGAACCAGGCTTCAAGCCTGGCAGTCACGCTCCCTTTTTAGAGGAGATAAAAGAAGTAGAAGAGAGCTACAGCACAACCACAGCATCCCAGTTGTTAAACAGTGCTTGAACACAATGTGTTTCTGGTTAGTTTAAGGAAGGATAAACAAGATTTAATATATGGCAATGAACACAAGATTTTTTCTTGCCCTGTAAATGATATTTAGATTCATTCAGATTCGTGTAGCTTCCACTCACATAAGACTCTGTTCCATTTCCTAATTTTCCATCTTCCTTATTTCCTAAAACATGAGTTGCTGAGCTAATGAATTAAAACACTCTGAGGTTTGGTTTTGGCTCTGTGTGCATCTGTGCTCTTTTACTACCATAATTCAATGTGACAAGTTTATTGTCCTAACAAATACTAGCACCTATTGTAGAACTATAATAAAAAAGAAAGATTGCTTTAAGCAGCACATTCTCTGAAGAGAAGACCAAATGCTACCTATTGACATTTTGTTTTCCTCAAATCATGTTCCCCTTCTCGTTCCATAGTGGTCACTAAACGTGCAAGTCTGTAGGCCAAATGGGCTAGATTAGGGTTTAAGGATCAGCTTCTGCAATGAGCTGGATCAGGTGGAATTCATTCTTCTTATTAGCTTTCAGCTGATACATATGAGCCTGAGCTCAGGACTCTGTTTGTGCAAGGCACATTAAACACTGTGAATGCAACCCCTGCCCCAAGGAGCTTGCAGCTCGAAAAGACAAGTATGCAAAGATAAGCCAGATAAAAACAAAGGCCTAGGACTGTGGAAAAAACAAAGCCAAGATCTGCCTTTGCTAAATCAATGTGCAAAAAGCCAACATAAGTGAGAGGTTGCTTTCTGCATAAGAACCAGCTTAAATGTTTCTATACAAATTAGCACAAGGCTGGCCCTCCAGATGAATGCCTGTCAAAAAAATAAAAAAATAAAAAAATCAATTCCCCAGATCTACAGCTAAGAAAATAAACTACAATGACCCCAAAATAAAACGTGAAACACTCTGTTTTTCAAAGCTCACAAAACAAGATTTTAATGACACATATGGTCTTTATTTGACCCATAATGGTTCTTTGATAGTGGCAAAACTTTAACTTACTGATGGAATAGCATTTTCATGTAATCCATCCTATTGCTAATGAAATAATCAAAAATTGTGTCTATTTGAAAGGCTATATTCAATAGCAGGTCTTGGAATATTTCGTCAGCAGAGGAATAACAGAAGAGTGTCACACAGAAAGAAACTAAACAAGAGTCGTTCTGTCACAATTGTTCCCTGAAAAAAAATATTCATACTTCTGCAGAGATACACTAACTCATGAGGGGGCTGGCTCAGCACAGGTAACGCGGTAGTTACCCACTGCAGAAGACCCCTTTAGGATATAAATTGTCCTCTGCTAAGCCATTTACGCTAGTGATGCAAGATCCCTGGAAAGATAGGCTTCCTGCTGCAGTTTTTGCAGTGGGGTGTTTGGCATGGTGGTGGTAAGCTCCTTGCATAAGCACTCTTCCCTGCCCCCTTCCCTCCTCTTCTCCCTCAAACACAGCAAAAGCAGCAACCCAAGGTCTCCAGGGCCTGCTTCCCTTCCCCCTCTCCCCAACCTCGCTGTGGCAGAAGCAACCTGTCCCCAGGCAGATCAAATTCTTCATCTGTGGCAGCAATTCAATCCTCCCTACACTACTGAAAAATCTTGGGCTGCCTTTCACGAGCAAACTGGGGGAAAATCTGGACGGGGAAGCAACATTTGTCTGTTCTCTTTCAGACCGGTTATCTCCATGCAGCTGAAGGTTTAAAAATTTGGCTGAGAGCAATTAGCACATTTCACCATCATAAGGAAGAAATGGTGTTAAATCAGGTAAATTCCTGTTACTTTCTACCTTTGTGAAGCAGCCTCTGTCATTAAGCAGCAGAGGTATGGCGTCTTCTTACAGTATTAGATCCTCTTTACTATATTCACCGATGTCAGGCTTGTGATATTCTGTGGCCCTGAGCATCCTAGCAGACTGCATTAAGCACTGGAGGGATCAATCTGATATTAATTTAAGTTTTTACGATATTTCATTTAAAACATTATACAAATACAGCAGGCATCTGTTTGGAGCATCTTTGGCACAGTTCAGAGAAACTGTATTTCACTCAGCTTTCACCCCTGATTTAAATTAATTGCTACTAAGGGAAGGGGCAGGAACTGGGACAGGTATATACGATGTGTGTGTTACATATGCCTTTTCTTCCCTGATGGGAAGAGCGTGGATGCAATTTCAAAAGCTTCGCAATTAGCCTGCTCTTTCTGCCCCAGTCTAACTAAAGAGGCTGCATAGCCACAGCTGTTTAATACAGTGAGATATCATACGTAATCCTTGGAGGAAGAGGAGACAAGCCTCCTCTCACATCCCCAGGAAATCTATACTCATCCCATGCTCCACGCCATCTGACAGAGTGAGACATTCCATCCTCAGCCCACCAGGACCCAGTGGGGGCACACACCTTCACCTCAGGCACACGAGTGAGGGGGACCCAGGAGCTGCAGGGCAGCTGTCAGTGGCTAATCACATTTTTCAGCAGAGATAGAATTTGGCAGATCTGCATGTAATGCTGAAATCCCTGATTAAATTTTGGAGGGCAAGGGAAGTGAAATCCTACATTGGTGGGGACCAGCATGGTGCACAGCTCAGAGAACAGAATTTAGCTCACTGTACGTGAAAATCTTAGAGAAGGAAAATCAGGTATGAAATATGAAGTGTTCATTGTATTATTCAATTACTAAGAGAGATAGTAACATATCTTTTGCTAATAAAGTGTTTTATCTGCAGGGTATGTTGCATCTGAGTAGATCTATGTATGCCCCTTTATTTCCAGGTGTAGAGAGGACAGAGAGGAATTGTCTTGCACTTTTTTCATGTGCAGTAATTTCCCAAGTGGAATTTTACTATTGAGAGTTCCAGGTAACATATTGAAATGTATTAGGAGGGTTTTAGGCTTCCATTTATCTTCATTAAAACCAGTTTGAGTTTGAAAGCTGACTTGAGGATAATTTTTCATATTGGTAGTGAGAAGACAGAGGTTTCACTCCAGCTTTTCAGCTGACTTAGGCAGTGATTTCAGACAAACTCCATTAGTTTGGGATACAAAAAAAAATGAGGTTAATAGCACATATCTCTCTCCAAAGTAGCCTGACATCTCTTCAGAAAAACCTCTGTGAAGGAATAAGATAGCATTGTAAGTGAATTGAGTTAAATTCTCTTGTCTAATGATTCAGGTTCAGAGGGACCTACGTATACCTAATCCATGCTGCAAGTTTTATAAACTGGGAGAGAATGTGCAACTCTTAAAAAAAAGTGAATTAATGCTGCTGAAAGCACCGGTGCCCATGGCAGCCTCCATCAGGTCAGAGGCAGTCCAGGGCACAGCAAAATCAGCCTTGCAGCCTGTGGTCATGCTGAGCTGCCACGAGTGGTAGCATGGACAGTGCATGAGTGAAGGTGTAGCTTGGTGGGAAGCTGCCTGTGTGCCCAGCATCCAGCACTGCAGTTCTCTGTTCAGTCCTTTGCAAAACAGAAGGAGCATGCGGTTCTTTTTTTGGCTTACAGATAGTCTGCGGATAGATACGGCTGGGAACAGGCACCCAGCAGAGATCATAAATAAGCACTTTGTCCCAAACCTCTGGATTTTTGATCTTTTTTGAAAGAGGACAAAAGGATATTGCATTTTTGTTCCTCAACCACTCTGCCTGAGCGCATCACAGCACCTGGCATGAGCACTGCAAGCTCCTGCCATCATTTGTGTGTTGTAGGTGACACCCCAGCTACAGACTTCACTGTTCCAGCACCCCTGCTGGTGCTCAGCAAATAATATACTTATTACATTTTATGGGAGCCACGACTGAAGCAGGGCTGGAGTCAAGGTGTCTTGAAATGGCCTGAAAAAGGACCTCAGTTCTCTGTCTCCAGGTGGAAGGGAGCTCTTGGACAATACACTTCACAGTGTCTTGGAAACATTCCATCTTCATTTTGTCTCCTTAAAACGGGTATAATGATACAGAATTCTTTTGCGAAAAGCCGTGAGATCTACATATGAAAATGCTATGTGGGAATTAGCTGGTTTTGTTGCTGTTATTACTGCTGCTGCCTGTGCATTTGCACTGAAAGTAAAGTTACTGTGCAAGGCAATCAATCAAAACATCTTACTACAAAAACATGAATGTATGATTAATCCCCAAAAACTAAATTCACATGCTCCAAGTTCAGCAAAATATCTTGCAGAATTATGTCAGACTCTGCAGACAGCACTTGCAAAATTCAGCCCCCAATTTTTTATTGATTCACCCTTTAAACAAAACTCAGCTTTGATTTCAACTGCTTTCTGGTGATGCTGTGAGAGAAGGCAAAACACCTTCTCAGGGATTATGCCAAGCAGTAGTTTTGAACAGGTCTGGGGCAATATTCAATGAACTGTAACTAATCATTTTCATCTTATCGCCTACAGAGTCATTGCATTGGAATGATGTTTGGCTAATTTTCCAAAGGACACATTTACTATGGGGTTGTTCTACATAGCTGTCAGGAGCCACAGTGAGCCAAAACATATTCTGTCAAGGGAAGTGTTTGGCTGATGAAACTATAAATAAGTCATCAACCAAAAGTCTGTTAAAATGAATCGTCATTAAATGATTCTCTAAATACAGTGTTTAATCTCAGACTCCAAAATAGGAACTGCAAGACTGTCTTTCCCTACCTCATTCACAGATCTCCTCTTTGAACACATCATGAGAATATTAAGTTAGTTAGTTTAAGCTATATGTGCATGCGAGCACATGCAGAGAAGCAAAGACTGTGATATGTTTTACATAAAGCAGGCCATTGTGCACTGATTATAATGTGTAAAGAGGAAATATGTTTATACCACAATCTATTCTAAACTCAAATAGGCAGCAGTACTCTGTGTTTATAAATATAAATGCAAAACCTATGTTAAAATAATGTTAAGGGTCTGGATTCTAACCACAAAAGCCAGGAAATTCAGAGCAAACCTTGAAAGTCTGGGCCTGATTCTGATGTCATGATCTCACTCCAACATCTTCAACAAGGGTTTGTACTGGAGAAAACACAAGCTTTTGTCTGAGTCTCTCTAGATATGGCAGGGCTTGTGCAAAGTATTATCATGTTTAGGTCTGAAGGCTAGATACAAGAAAAGGACGTAGGCAGCTGTGACAGCATCCCCCAGGGCTTCTCTTAATCTAATGAAGTGTGTATATGCATATGTGGGTATGTGCAGGAGGGGAAAGATGGAAATGTGCAGTCTTGGCAAGCACATCCTCAGAACTCTCTTTTGTCTCCCAGGACACATGTAGACTTTACAGAAAGCTTGGGGCAAGCTAAATATCATCAGTCTTTAGAAGGTGCTTATGCAATTAATATTTCTCACAATGCATAATTTACAATATTGTACTACTATGTTTTAAGAAGACTATAACAAAGGAGCACAGCCAGGACCACAGTCCCCATTGAGATATAAAACTGAAATATTAATCAAGGGACTTCAGTGAGGAAGGGAGAGGAAATGACCTAACCCTGCGCACTCCTGTGCGGAGTTCTAGTGTATAGTCATGACAGCAAAAGAAATTCTGATAAAGGCAACAACAAGGCTGGGTCATTCTCCCTGGACCAGGAAGGAAAATGGGAATGTGGAATGGTTGGTCTGGTAGCCACCGTCAACAACAGGAGCACATGCTGTCTCTGGTCTATTGGCAGGAGTGAACTAGCCCTCCATATGGTGATGCTGAGACATTGGAGCAGCCGGGAGGGTTCAACACTGTTATACTGTGTTTCGTGTCTTACCTTTATGCAGCGTTATTCCTCAAAATTCCAGATATATATCCTTTCATAAAACTGGTTTGAATATCTAATTTTTGCTGGCAATAAGGCTGGTTCTCTGTTGAATATAGCAAACTCTTCCTTGAGGGATAATCTTCTATTAGCGTCTTCTAGACAATGCATTGTAGATTGTAGAGCAATCCAGCATTTATCTGGAAGGTACAGAGAGGTGGTTAAGTCAAAAAGCTACAGTGGGATATCTTTCTCAATAAATGCTTGCCCAAGACCAGCAGTCAAACTTGGAGGTCACAATGAGCTTCCTGGGACAGCCCTGAACTGGCAATTTAGGTAGAACTTAGGCACTAAAGATAAAGTGAGGTAACCACAAAAGCACATCCAACTGCTTTGCTCTTAAGGGGCTAGAGGCACCTAAGTATGCAGCAGCTGTGTAGCACAGATCCCATAAGTTCTGCTCTTGTGGTGTCTAGGGACCTCCACTTCCACAGGCCTAAACCTGCCTAAAAGGAAAAGTTGGCACCCACCTTTCCTATGATTGCAGATGCTTGGTGAACCTCCTGAGAAGGAAGAGAGATGGGCTGCACATCTTCTCATGTCCTGCCACAATCCAGTGTTTTCCTACAGACTGCTCCAGAGGTACTTAACCATTCCTTGTGTGGGAGTTTTCTTCTGGGCTGGAAAGCAAACAGCACAGCCAGAGAGGAAGGACACATCTGTGCGCTAATAACAACAGCACTCTACTGGCAAGACTAACTCCCAGGTCAAGCAGAGGAGGGGCCTGACCCTGTCATGACCCCCAAACCTCCACTGACAAATCCAGAGACCAGAACTGATCGGCTTCAAAAACAGGCTGTCCACCTCACTTCATCCAATAGAAAAGGCAGCCCAGTGCACAGACTGCATGAAAGAGAGGAAAAGAAGCATGGTGAAATAACAGTGGATGCTGGTAAGGTCCCAAAACACGTCAAGAGGAGGGCAATATACCTAGAGATTGCAGTAATCAATGTTTGCTTAGATGCAAAAAACATGTAATTTTCAAATTAATTACAAAACAGGATCATGTTAATGCTCCTGTTCCCAGTTAATTAATATTTTGTTCCTGATATTTCTCCTACTTTTCTGTACTATCCATCAAATAATATTTAATGAGAGACAACTTCAGCTGCAAATACACTGAAGATCTTTGCATGAATAACATTGACACACTTTATCCAATCAAGGGGCATTGCTCTACTAGCCAGTCCTAAAGGTCATTACTGTAGCAAAACCTGAAAAAAAAAGGCATGTGTCATTTGCTATTAATTCTCAGTTTATTTAAACCAGTACTTTTCTTCGGATTAGCTTATTCATGAACTCAATGCTTGGAAAAAATGTCTAAACCCCATCATCAGTGTGTAGGGCAATGAAAGGATCGGGATTATAGTCCCAGTTGACATACTCCAGCGAAAGACGGATATCAATTTAACTAAAGTAGCCTTCTGTGGGCAAAAAACTGGATGGAGAAATCTCAGGATCCATCCATTGTTCCTACCCCAAGGACAGCAAACAAAATGCCAGGAAACTTGTTCTTTATTAAAAAGCCATAACGAGACACACTGTATAAATAAGTGTGCCAGATGAGAGCATTACTATATAAGGCTGGGTATAGAAGCCAAATGCAGAGATAGAAACCCGGCCTCCAGCCAAATACACCAACACAGATCATCACAAAAGCAAAAGGAAAGTCTCAAGTAAATCATGCTGTCCTGCTTCAGACAATTTGACACACTGATACAAGCTGAACCTCAGCAAGACAGAAATCATCTCAAAGGAATAATATTCTTGTCTTTCTGCGAGGAGAGCATGCCTGCACATACTGCAACTCTTGTTAATGTGTCCTGGGAGATCTATACATAATTTCTATTGCATCTAGATGGAGTTGTCTCCTTAAGCATGCACTGAAGTGTTGAATTTTTGTAATACGCTTTTTCTACAAAGAACTGAGTCAAACCCAAATAATCCTTGATCTAGATTTAGAAAAGGTTTCAATACTCATTAGAAATTTATATTCCTCTTATCAATTTTATCTGACAAAAGAGTAGATACAGATGGTTAGGCTGACAGATCAGTAAAGATGCTCAAGCCAGAGATCAGCCAGTCTGATAGTCTGCCCGGACACCCTCTAAACTTCACCACAGTGCTCATCACCCTGTGCTGAAAGGATGCCTCAAGACCACAGTCCACAAGTTAGAGAGATGGCTGGCTGACAACATGTTGGTTATGGTTTTCAGTTTTTATTCCATTCATCATCATGCTGATACAAATCTGGAATAACTCGGTTAGGGATTGCTATTTTACCGGGTCAGCCTAGATTTGCATCTCTGGAAAGTGATCTAGGCTCCTGCTGTAGAGGGCCTCGCCTGGTAGAACACAGAACGAGAGAGCATGTTCAGACTCCTTGTTTATCTACTGTCTGCTCCTGATAACGTAGTTACTAGACAACTCTATGTAGAGAAAATCAGATTTTTTTAAATCGGTAATAAAATCAGTTTTGTAAGAACTAGTTACACCTAAAAATCAGTCTCAAAGCTTCTGACAAGAACAACATTTATTAAGAGTTTGGAAGTTTTGACAGATTTTTATTAGTATAGAAGCCACATAAGAAAACACCTAGATCTTTACCAATGCTATGGTTTTTTTTTGCTTCATGATACCTTTTTTAAGCATTTTCCACAAAAGGTTTGTAGATAATTACATTTTGTATATCAACACATTGTTGGTAAAATTACTTTGCAATTTCTGTGCCATATCCTAGATTGCTTTTCTATGAAGAAATATCAGGGGGTTTGTTCATTGATAATCTGTCTGTGACTCATGACCAAGTGATAGCACAGGTCATAGCACTATTTTTTTTTTAATTTGCAAGTGTCATGCATTTCAAAGTGCATGAGTGCCATCAAGACATCAAGCTCCTGTACTAAAAGAAGTAGAGGTACCATGGCGTCAAATTTCTAGTTTTCTAGTTTAGGCTGAGCTCATGCTGCTCAAAGCCTCAGTTGGAGAAGAAATCAATAATTAATAAATGAATTTCACCGAAATTACCAAGACAGAGAAAGATTACAGAGTCCTCACTCCAACACAGAATGTGAAGAAAGGTTAGATGCATCTTAGAGGGGAAGGAAGGAAGGAAGGAAGGAAGGAAGGAAGGAAGGAAGGAAGGAAGGAAGGAAGGAAGGAAGGAAGGGAGTGAAGGGGTAAGAGAAAGAGGGAGAAAATAAAGATAGAGAGAATAAGAAGGGAAGGGAAGG
>JAOQGH010000019.1:27212997-27280568 GCA_025769975.1 Gallinago jamesoni | reverse complement strand
AACTGAGCCCTGAGGGACACCACTGGTGACCGGCCGCCAACCAGATTTTGCTCCATTAATCACAACTCGCTGGGCACAGCCATCCAGCCAGTTTTTAATCCAGCAGAGGGTACACTAGCTTCCCACTCCCACTCTCAAAACTGTTTTCTTGGTCTGTGGTTTGATCAAAAACCCAAAAACCAGTTCTGAGTTGAAAAGCTTTCTGCTTCAACTCTTCAATGATACACGTCCTGCACAAGTGGTTTTACATGCTTTCAATCTGAAACCACGTAAATCTTGCCAGCTTTCCAGTTTGACTTTGAAATTTTGAGCAGCTTTGCTCTTCCCCATCTTGCTCAGCTGCCACCTATGTTTTAGCTCCTCCTGACTGCTGTATTGGCATATTTCCTCATTCTTAATCCTCCTTCTTCCATGTCTTCTGTCTCTATTTCTCAGCAGCTGCGGACCTCACCCTTCTACTCCACAGCCTGAGATTCTACCTTGGAAATGTGTTGGCTCCTGTAAGTTCAACTGTTGAATTTTCTTGTGTATGGCCTCGCCTGGATGCACAAGTCTGTCTCCTTCACAAGTGTCAGAGATCAATGTTCATGTTATCCTCAGGCAGCCTCGCTAGTTCCCTATTCAACTCAAATTTGCCCTTGTTGTTTTTAAAGCCCACTTCAGACTTGCCTCAGGCTCTCTCATGCAATTTGTCTCTCTCTGCTCCTCTTCCTGCTCTTCCTGATTGTCTAACACTCTGTTTCCTGCGTCCCTCCAGGACCTAAGTGCGTTCCTCGAGAATTTTTCTAGGATTATTCATTTGAACAAAAAAAATGTTTTTATTTCATGCTGCTTTCACACCCTTTTGGCTCAAGAGTAGTCAATGAATTTGTTAGAAGGAATATCTGTGGAAGCAGCAAATTTGAAGAATATAGGTCAGAATATTTTCAGAATATGAATGTTGGAGCCCTAAATAAGAGTATTTACAAAGAAATTCAATTCTAGGAGGTATGTTCTTCCAATTGGGAAGCAGAGCAGTTGTCACATGACCTTTGTGCCCATCCAAAATTTGAAACACATTTCACATTTTAAACACAGAATTTTCTCACGGAACCTCTTGCAAACCATTTACAGGCCCTGGGTTAGATTGTGGTGCTTCACCACATGCCCTAAATAGAGAGCAGTTCAAGGCCACACATGAAGAACCAAAGCAATTGAGCCTGTCTAAGAAATACTCTTCCCCAGGACTGCTTCCTGTGTGTGGAGGTGAATAGTTGGCATCAGCTGGCAGGAACAAAAAGATTTAGAAGTACAGAAAATGTTCCTCAGGCTACCCGTGGTTGTCTTGGGGTAGCACCTCAGGTCTTTCTTCTCTTGATCTGAGCAAGCTTCCCCCAAAAGCAGGTATGGTCCTGTCCTCCTGCTCCAGCCAGGAGCCTGCCTGAATCTGAGGAAGCCTCTTCCAGTTCTCAGCCTAGCCTTGTTCCTAGCTGTTTCAGACACCTGTGTCTTTCCGAAAAGAATACCATTAAGCTGTCATGTTTTTCCTTCTTATATTCCAGTCCTTGTGGTTGTTTGAGCAGCAAGCAGATCATCTCTCATCTTTGTTTTGCTGGGCTAGGCAAGCTAAGAGATTCTAGTGTTCTCTTGCAAGAACACTTCTCTGTTCTACTAAATGCACTCCCAGTCAGCCAGCCTTGGCCTCTCTTCCTGTTTGAATTCTTCTTCCTGAAACACAGGTGCCCAGAAAGGTACATTGTATTTCAGGGGCTTCACTGGTGCCTCAGAGATAAGCATTGGTCCCTTTCTATCTAGTGGAAATGGTTCTTTTGACATATACTATAACCACACTTGACTTAGTCCTTGCTATGTCATGCCCATATCTATATTCCTGTTATTTTCAACTGGCAAGCTTAATTTTTTTCGCAAAATCTCTGTTACTTAGGAGCAAATGCATGATCTTGCAATTTGCACTAATGATCATTATCCTATTTCTATTGCTTCAAACCCACAGTAATTCTGGTTTTCTTGTCATATATTCTCGCTCAACACCATACTCTCTTCTCCTGTGTTGATAACAAATGTCATTAGCAAATTCCCGTGCTTTCTACCAAGTCATTATTGCTGTCATTAATTAAATGCTGAAACAAGTTTAGCTCAAGATTAATCCATGAAGAGCTCCCTCAGTAACCTTCAGCCAGCCAGATGCTTCCTCTTTCTCTGTAAATCCTTTGGCTGTCTTGTTGATCACTAGTTCCCATATCTTCTGCACATAAACTGAAAATTTCTTATGTAATACCATAGAATCATAGAATAGAAAGAACAATTTGGGTTGGAAGGGACCTTAAGGACCATCTAGTTCCAAGCCCCCTACTACGGGCATGCTTCCCTGAAACTGAGCTAAAACAGATCATTCATTAGTACTGTTTAGTAACATAGTATTTTAGTCTGGCATGTTTCACTTTTTTCTAACTCAAATCCTATTTTTCACCAAATTTCATGTGAGTAACTATTCTTGTCTTAGAATTTGTTGCAAAATTTGCATACTGCTGAGATCAGACTAAAAGGACTAGTTTTCTAGATCACCACTTTCCTTTTTTCCTAAAAAAAAACACCAACAAAACCCAACAAAACCCAAAACGTACTATCACAGATGTTACCAGATTTTATATAACACATTTATTCAGGAGCCCATCACTTGGAAGTGCAGTCTCACCTATGAGTTCCTTGCGACTCAGAAAAAAGCCATCCCTTCCCAAAGCACCTTGGGCTCTCTGAATCATGTTGCTTCTCAGAGATGGCAAATTTTCATGCTCATATCTCCATTGTTAATTGGTTGCCCTATCTCCATAAAAACAGCCTTACAGAAAAGAAACAAAAACTATTAGCTTTTCAGACCACATCCAGACTATGCGAAGTCTCACACCCCTTTCTTTTCAGCAATACACGGTCTTCTTATTTTTTTAATCTTTCTCCCCGTCTTTCCTCCCTTTCCCTTTCCTTTTGCATGGGCTCAGCTTCAACTTCAGCAGCTTTCACTGCACCCCTGCACTTCTGGTGCTTGTACCTGCCTCCTCATTGCCTCTCTTGATCTTGCACAGGACCTCAGCCCAATGTGCTTGCCCCCTCAAGAAAATGTGCCCCGACACCAGTGCCCAGGTCCCCTCTGCTCATCTTGCTGGGGTTTTTTTCAGCCATCAAGCAGGTGCTCTATGAGGAAGGAGGAGGTATCTGCTAACTCCATCATACAGCTGTGGAGATGACCACAATTTTCTTTCAAGGGCTGCTTTCAAAAGATATCATAAAAATGCTTGGAAGCCAGGGACAAACTTGAGAAAAACTGGGGTGGGTGCATGACTTATATCCCAAGAGAAGGGAGAACAATAATTGGCATGAATAAAACAATAGTTACAAGTTACTTACTCCAGTCTGTACAAGGTCTTTCCTTTTTTCTTCCCCTTTCTCTCTCCTCTAGTCTCCCTCTCATCTTTTTCTTCCAGGTCCTCGTTTCCCCATCACTATTATTATTCACTGGATTTCCCTACAGCTGTTAGAAAGCAGCTCAGAATGGCATCCCAGCTGCTGCACTCTGAAGTCATGGAGGTGTAAGACACTGCTCCTCCACTTAGTGCAAGATATCAGACCAAAGCTGGCACTGGTTTTAGCCACTCCTCTTCAGTCTGTTTCAGGGAACGGTGGTGTTACTTGAATCCTTTACAGTAGTGATTTCTCCAAAATTATCATCATCCATGGAGAGAAATAGGGGCTAGGGATGGCAGAGAAAGGCTGCTTGGGAAAGAGACAAAATTGGCCTCTGAGAGGTGGCCAGGCCTGACCATGGAGGATACTGCCATATTATTTACACCAAATAGTTTTGATATTATTTGGCATCAGAGAAATAGACCACTGCTACAGTACCAGCTTTCTGTGTGCTGCTGCTGCTCTGCATCCTACAGAGAAACACCTTTTTGTCAGTGGTATAACTGGGTTTTGTAAGGGATCTGCCAACGAGTGGGCACATGCTCTGTTTTCTTGGCTCTTCCAGAGGGGCCATAACCTCCAGCATCAGAGTAGAGTGAGCAGCTGGAAGCTGTAACTCCTTAAACAGTTACAGCAAGAGCTGCCAGAGAAGAAAAAAAAAATACAAACCCAAAAACCACAGCCAGGTCTACACTGTAAAATGCCTGGTGGAAGACTGACCTGTGCTTTATTCGAAGCCAAAGACCTTACTCCCACTGATGATGTCATTCGCAAGACAAGCCTGTTTCCCTGACCAAACACCTTTCTGTGCAGTTGAATTTTAGAGACTAGTCACATATCCAATAGGATGCAAATCCTAAATCAGAAAGTTACAGTTGTAGCTTTTAAAAGGGAAGTATATTTTTAATGACAAAAGCTTGTACTCGGAGTCGCTGAAGAACTGTCAATTACATTGTATTTTCTCTCTTAGTGCATATTTTATCCTTCAGTTTATGCCCTTGACTACTCTGCACAGCAGCTCTGAAGTTACCCCAATTGCTTCCTTAGGACCTAGACCAGTGTGGTCAACTGACTTGGCATCTACAGGCATCCAGCCATAACCTGAGCAGTCAGATTTATCTTGAATCCCGTAAAAAGCAGGCAGGAATACACATGTGCCAGATTATCAGCTGGGTTCAGTGATGCTGTGCTGATTTAATCCATAGGGGTGTTTGGCCTCAATATATCCTAAAGAAACAGTCTTTCAGAAAAATAATCAATGTAAAACAATGCTGTCATTGGAAGCCTGAAATGACTGCAAGTTAGAAATACTTGAGTTCTTTGGTGTGATATTTAAGCAGCAGTGCTTGAATACCAGGGAGCTAGAGGCCAAAGAAACTATTCCAAGTTGGATTTGGTTAAGCACAGGGTTTTGCTTTAAAGCACATTAGTCAGACAAGTTCAGTCAAAAGTCATATGTAGGATTATTAGCTTTTGTGCAGGGGTTTTCTCATTTGTGTTGGCTCTTCAGATGCAGTGGAAGCCGCATTGAGCAAAACACTGAACAGCTGAAGATGGTTGTGCTGGAGGCAGGTTTTTTTCTGTGACTTCCTCACTGTGCATCCCCTTGCTATTGGAATCCCACAAGAAACAAATTCCATTCTTACAATCATAGTTTGGGGAAAGCGGTTGAGAAAAAGGAAGGGAAACATATTACGATGAAGCCTCCTTTTTCCAGCTTTCTTAGTATTAGAGACAATGGACTCCGTGGTGTCTCATACAGTAAATAAGAGAAAGGACTCAGCAGTAATGAATAGCATAGTCACGTTAAAAGAATGTTTCTAACCCTAGGACTCCAAATTGTGAAATGATCACATAACCTTAACTCTGCCCCTTGAATATATTGTGAGAAAGCTCCTAATTACCTGATTAGTTATTAACCCTGTCACTGAATCACGTTCCTTAAATTTATTAAAACATGATTGAAGCCAGAAAGAGCAGTGTGTGAAGCCCAACAGGTGGCCCTTATAAAACTAGGAGCTTGGGCTCATGTAAAAGTGGTCAACCTGCAGGGGTCAGACAGTTCAGGAACTAACAGAGGCTCCCCAAAAATATGGTGAGACTCTCAGTGACCAAGGGACCCACAACATTGCAGCAAGGAAAGGTTTAGAGCAACTGCAAAACCTGAAGTTAATTGCATTGCATGTAAAAAACAGAGAGACAAGACCCTTTGGTCACAGGGCAAGCCATGATCAATGTAGGCTAGCAGGTGAAGATACCTAGCTGAGTGCTTCACAGGTCAATCTGGCTTCATATTAGGACCTCCACAAATAACCCAGTAGCAGGAGCTTCACATGGAAGTATTGCCTTGTTCTCCTACCCTTCCCTTGTCAGCTGTTTTGTAAGAAACCATAGGTCTTCAGTCTGACGGGTTAAATCTTGTATTTCTTGTTCTCATTACCTTATCCTAAGTGCCCCAAACAGACTGAGTTGGGGCATAACTCACTTCAAGTGTAGCAGATACACTAGGGATCCCTCCTTCTAGGCAGTGAAAGCAAAATAGCTAAATGCATCTTCCTGCCTCTAACACTGCAGCTCTTAGGCTCTTTTCATTTTATTTTCATACCTCATATCCCAGGTAACTTCTGAAATCAAGTTCACGTTCGCATCTGCCTAAATTATCTTTTAACTAACTTTTTTGTAGATTAGCCCAAGGATGAGCTGCTATTCATAAGCAATGCTGTCAGTGTTCCTAGGGAAGGAAAGAGGGAACAAGCACCTTCCAGCTCATCCGCTCCCTCTCCCTTCCTCTCCTGCACAGGCAGTTTTAGCCTCCACCTGCACTGGTCTCCTGAATGGCCTGTAGGTGTCTTTGGGAAGAAAGCCTAAGTAATCATTTTGAACATGCCTTAGGTGCAGCAGCCTCCATTCTGTGCCATTCTCTGCTTCTGTATTCAGCTACAAGCATTACTGGGCACTAAAGTTAAAGGACTTGGAAGCTACCTCCATTGTATTCATTTTATTTCAAATCATGTGGCTCTGGAACTAGATTTATGCCTCCTACACATCAGCATCTCTCAAGGCATATCTGAAGCCAAAGCTACTCTTCAAAGTCAAGTTAAAGGTACATATGAATGCATAAAGAGATACGTTTTCCCATTTTTCCCCAGCCTGCCCAGTTAACTGTGGTGACGAGGCTGGCAGCCTGGTGGCAGGTCAACATGCTGTCATGAAGTGGCTCAGAGCAGATCCTTTCACTAAATGGGGAGCGGAGCTGCACCATCTGGTTACAGCATCTGCAACAAATCCTCCTCCCATCCTGAGCAGGGGACTCCAACTTCCTTCATGCCCCTTGGTTTGAGGCTTAGATCTGTGATTCACCTGGCTCCTTTTTTAATGCACTCCATAGCCAAGTGATGATGGATTTCAAAAAATGCTGAACAAGCAGCCTTATGTCATGACTTCACAAACTGCTGGTCAGTCTAACACACAAATGGAGACTGGAAGTGAACCTCTTGGAATAAGAGTTGATAAGAAATACAAAGCAAGAGAGAGAGAAGGTTCTGTTTCTCTAGTTTACAAAAGGGTTTTTCTTTCCCATTTTGTAAAATGAATTAACAAAAGAGAAAATTGAAGGGAGTTGTTTGTATTTCATAAGCATGAAAAACAAAATCCCTTTATTCTCTGCTCACCTTCTTTGTACTCACTAGTAACCAACCCTGGTTACAGACCTGATTAGCATCTTTGATTTACACAAATACACAATGCATGAACAAGACTGTCAGTGTATTCAGAGGAGAAAAGTGTTAATGATTATCATGTTTATAGCTTGAGTTAAAATGAGAAAGCCATAAAGGCAAACCTCTGATCAGGAAACGCCCACATCCCAGTGAACTGGCGGTTTTCTACTGGGCACCAAGGTCTCCAATCTCGTTACTAAGTCACATGGGCAAACTGCTTACAGGAGTGGGTGTTTGACAAGCTAGTTTAAATTAGCAGGAATAAGTTTTGTCAATGGCTGCAGCAGCACTAGCATAACTGCTTGCTTTGGTCAGATGGTGATGTACCAGACCTCCCTCTGAGGTGTAACTAAAGGAGTATTATTTTTCCCTTCTGTTTACTTTGAAAATCCACAGAGCCTGTCTAACAATAAGTGGACATCTCCAAATTACTGCATGCAGCTGTTATGTAAGTACATTATGTACGTACTGGATGTACGTACGTTGGTGCAAACCATGTGTTTGCTTCAGCTGTGTCATGCTGTAATAGAAAGGTCTTTCAACAACACCATGAGAAATGGAAGAACCTGCCAAAGTCAAAAAGGGACCTTTGTCTTCAGATCCCAGACCTTCAGCAGTAACATGTGCCGTTGCCTCTAATACTGCAACAGGGGTACCCATTCGCTCTGTAGCATGTTGCCACAGATGTAGTTTGTTGCTGTTTCTGACCTTTTACATATGTTCATCTAAACAACCAGACAAGTGTCTTTTTGTTTCACAAATGTTGTGAAGTCTGTTATTTTCCTGCAGCTAGTGCTTTGTATAGCAAGAACCTCATGCAAAGCATTACTGAAGTACAAACAAAGATGCCCAAAAACTTAGCTTGATCACTCTTGCAGACACTGAAATTGGACTTGGAACTCAGGTTTTGAAACACAGGCGCGGTTGGAGAGCGTGACACTCATTCTGCCTACTGGAAGAGAAAGCAATAGCTGGCTGGATGATATTGCCACTGTTGCCCTGAAAATTATAGCTAACTGATTAGGATGAATCATTTTTTTACACAGACGGTGTAAGAAAAGAGGGAGGAATGACTACAAACTTCAGAAAAAAAAGGTGTAACTGTATCACACTTCAGGTAGAAATAAAGCCCTGTGGTATCTCTGCAAACATTGGCCTGTCCAGTGAAAGGATGGAAGCTCTAAACCCATTTTAGAGGTTTGAGAGGTCTCAGGACACTGGAGAAAGCCAACAGCTGCCATAGAGATAAAATGGAATAAGCAAGCATAACTCTTCAGTAAAGCTCTGGAAGACAAACAAACCACTTCACAAAAACATGGATAAGTAGATAGATGGAGTTGTTATATTTTACAAGATGAGAAAGCAATTATAGAAAAGATTTTCTACTGCTGCTTATACCATCATAACTCTGAGAAACAATAATTGATTCACTGCATGGGAGCTATACGGGGTTGTGAATTGAGTGTGTGCTCTGCTAGTCAACACATTGCAGGGAATAGTTGGGTTTGATTAATGTGCTCACATGTTTTTGTGATCAAACTGCAAGTAGGGAATGTATTTTAAAAATACTGATACCTCTTAACCTATAAAATATGTGACACATAAAAACTGAGAAGAGCCACATCTATAATTAGAGAACTCTCAATGGCATTGTATTATTTTGCTTCTGGCTCAACTGGGAACTGAAAATGTCTTTATTGGCAGAAGCATCTTAATATCTCAAAAGTGAAAGGGTTTTATTACCAATTAGCATTTTGCAGTTCATAATTACCTAATGACTATCCAAAAATAGCCAGTAAAACAAAGGCGGTACTCACATTACCAAATTGGCAGAGATCGAAGAGCAAGAATTGGACTTGACATACTACTCTTTTTTTCTTGTGGTCTGATGACTAGACCATCACATCAAGCAACAGTCCAAGAACTTCCAAGCAATGTTACTCCCAGACACTTGCTAGGAGCTGGTGTGGGGTTAGTGGAACATGCAGCTCTTGCTGTCTTCCATGTTTTTGGCTGTCATCATTGCAGAGATAAATTTGGAGCTCTGCAGAACCCAGCTTTGCAGCCTCTTGGGGACTATTAGTAAGCAGAATTGGAGTCAGATTTTGGGAGTGGAGCCACCAGTAAATGCAGGGTGAAATACCTCAAAGTAAGGCCTGGCATAGGGAGAATGGGAAATTCAACAGGGCAGGCATCAGAGATATACAGAGGAACCAAATTAGCCAAAACCAAAGGCAGCAAATGAAGAAATGAAGAAAAGTAATCTGCACGAAAACATACAGGGAAGTATCAAACACATGCTGCATTAGAAACAACTACAAATACATACTCTCCTAAAACAATTTTCTTTGGAAATTAATGCTCTAGTTACCACAGAAATGTTACACATCTATAATAGGGTGGGAAAAGCCCAGAACATTATTCTGTTTGGATACGTGAATACGAGAAGTGAAATGCTGTGTGAGCCCACAGCTTTTTATGGCTGAGAGAGGAGTCTCTCTGCTTCTGGCTGGGGGAAAATACTGAGGAAAGGAGTACGAAAAGCAGGGCAAGGATAAAGTCATCCTCTCCTGGCATCTTTTATCTTCTGGTAACCAGCAGCTTGGGGATTTCCTGAGCCAGAAGTTGCATCTAAGCACCATGAACAATCCTCCCTAGAACCATCCCCACCTTGCTGAGTCTTTGAAGCCACTTACTGGGGCTTTGTTCCTGCCACACATTTGCCACTGAACTATGCTTTCTGTAAAAGAGTCCTTGGTGTTGCTGGTCTTCAGCCTGCTACCTGAGTGCCATTATGCTTTGGTCTGAAAATTTTAAAAATCCCCGTGACCAGATGATCTGAACATAATCTGGAAGAAAGCCTTACCTCTTTATTTAAAGAATAATTCAACTAAAAGAAGTCTCACTGAAGTTTTTAACTTTCTCTGGAACATCCAGTCCTCCATTCTCCAAAGAAAAAGGATGGTTATGACGCTCTTTAGCAGATCCTGAGTTAATGAGTACAAGCGTAGATTCTTGAAAATGGGCTGAAGCATTTTAGGATATTTTAAGCCAAAAGTGATTACATATCTTCCAGTTATAGGACACACACACACACACACACACACACACACACAAAAGAGTTTTAATTAGGCTTCTTTCTTTCTTTCTATATCTGTGTAATGAATCTGGACTGGGCAGAAATTTTTTTCATTATAGCCTCCCAAAGAATGATTATTTCATGTTGTAGATTAGTTCAAGTATAAAGTACTTACAGAGATATTAGCCAGTTCAATGTGAATTATTGTTTCTGCACTAAAAGAAGTAAAGACATTTTAATAAACAAATTTACTGGGAGTTGGAGGTAGTTTAATGTGCAATAGACATGATTTATAGAGTTTGGATAAGGAAATCGTATAAATCATGTTCTGTGCACAGGTAAAGCAAGTACTATATTCAGTGAGTTCACACAGTAAAACATTTTAACGTTTCTGTCAGTAAATTTAACTCTAAGCTTAAGCTTCAGAAATGATGGAATTTTCAACATGAAGTATGCATAAGGAAATTAATCATCTAGTGTAAAGTTTAGAAAGGAAAAAACTGTACAGTTGAGGATAAAACCTCTACTGCTTTGTACTGTGGTCAACATTTGTAATTTCATTACTTCTTCCCTCTTGCACCTAGAATATTTCTGAACTCAATTTATTCACTTAATGCATAGGAATTGTACTTTTTTTCACTAGTGATGCCATATGAAGAGATAAAAGGAATTTCAATACAAAACATCCCTTCTCTTTTCTTGGTTTGCTCAGAAAGCCAACAAAATACTTTATTCAGCCTGTAACTGCATACCTCTGGTTAAAGTCTGAATGATTTGTGGGCATGTGTGTGCATAAAAGTGCCCATGTGCACAAAAGCTGGTAGGAGAAACACCTCTGTAAAAAAAATAAACAATATAATACCATCAAGTAAAGATAATATTAACTTCTGAATGTAGATAACTGAAAATAGCCCTTTGTGGCAAAAGTTGAAAGACCCTTTATGTTTAATACAAACCTAACTAGATATTTGTTAAAAACGAAATATTAAATAACTTGTGTGGATGAGTAAATCTGAATATAGGTGTCCTACATTGAGTAGGTAGCCTAATCAATGAAAACTGCTGCTATTAGCAATCTCTTCTGATGCCCAGTGTACCTTGCCTTCTGTAGCTGACATCTGGACTCCACCTTTGCAAAGCCTCTGTATAAAAAATACGGAGGTGCAAAATTGAGCAAATGACTGAAAAAATGGTAGAGGTGACTTCTTGGAGACTCCATCTTATGACCAGTTGAACAAGGCAAGCCTGAAACAAAAATGTCCCTTCGACTAGGAAGGTCTTTCAGACACCAGGATGCCTCAGGATGACCTTCAGAAAATTGGGAACACAGGGCAGAAAAAGGACAGCAGAAAGAACATGCAGGGAAAGGCTGGGATATTACCCTGTGCAGGAGATGTTCTTGGGACTCAGGACCCCAAGATCCCCTTTGGTGACCCAGTTTTCATTGTCTCATATCTCCAGACACTTTCTGAATTGTGTCATATTTCTGTTGCTTTATAACTCAAAACGGAAGATAACTAATGCATTAACAGTAACTCCAGAGAAAATAAGTTCTAGCACTAGTAGCCCTAAATACTGTTCAGACTTCTGATCTCAATAAATTGACCTCCTTTTGATATCTCCTGTTTTCTGGAAGATGACCCAACACAATTCTAAATTTATAAATGTTAATGCCAAGAGATTCTAGTAAATATATATTCATACACACACACACATTTATATATTTTGTATATTTTATATGTATATATATGCTTAGAAATCACCCAAAGTTGGCATAAACATATATAGAGAACACCCAAATGACAATATACTCAGTAACAGTCAACTGTAAGTGTTTATAAAAACTTATGCTGTATGAACTAATCTCCCTCTCTATATTGGTCTGTCGCTGTGGCTATGGACCTAAACCCTATCTGAAGGAAATATGGAAGACCCCCCACAAAACAAATAATTATTAAAGCAATCTGACTGAGCAAAACTGTTTAACTGATGGCAAGCTGCTTCACACTGTGCTACATTATGTTTTACCAATCAAATGCCTCAGTGGTTAAAATGAATTCATTGAGCTCCACATGGATTAATCAGGCTAGAGTGCACTCATCCTCTCCTTACGCAAAAGGAGAAGGTTTGGTTCAAATGTTGATTTGCAACGTCAGGGAATGTTTTCTTCAATTAAATAATCGCATTTTAAAGGGAGTTCTTTGCCAGAAAAACAAACAGTTCAACTTCTCTACACATGTGCAGTAGTTACATGCAGAATACAATCTTATGATTTCTGGGAGGCTGCTCTTGAAAGCCAAGGAATTTATACTTATAACAGAATCAAAGTTATATAAGTATTAGATAAACTCTGCTTTCCATTGCATCTGTATACATCTGTCCTAGCCAGTACATCTCCAGTGGATGTACAGGTATTTAGTCATCATAACAGAAAGGCTCTAATATGAACCCATGGATTTCATAGTAGAGTTCTTTAGTGAAGACACAATCTTCATTATTTATGCTCCTTATGTACAGCTTAATTCCTGATAGAAGAGTTTCTTTTTTCCTCAGATCATAAACTAATTGACTAGAATAAAAATAATCAGATCATTATTACTAAAAATAATAATAAACATGTTTTCCCTGGCCTTTATGAAGCAAGTCAAGACAAAACAAGAACCCCACTACTGTCAGACAAAAGTAAACTACAGAAAAGTAAATGCACTGTCTGGTTTTATCTCAGCTTCAAGCCCAATGTCTGGGGGTTGATCACACTCATCCTGAAGTCAGTGTAGTTACTGTGAAGATTTTTTTTGCCTTGTGACAGGGAGTATGGCAAAACTAAACTGCACCTGGTAAATATATTTTCACAGGGTTTTGTGATGGCATAGCAAACCAAGAATTATGAATCATTATTGCCATTATCCCATCTGAGACCCAAACCAGCACACCGATAACGCTGCATGCCAGGTCTCCTGGGAACTTGAGGGTAGGGCAGCTTTGCTTCTCTCTGCAGCTTTGCTCAGTCAGCTGCAGTAGCCAGAATGCAAAGGATGGAGGCTGGGATCACCACTCTGCTGTAGCACACACAGCAGTGGAACAACACCCGAGAAGTGTGACTGAAGGTGGGGAGACACAGGGAAGTGGGGAAGCCTGAACAAGCATATGTTCCAGGTCATCACCTGGCCCCTTGATCAAGTTTTTAGAGAGCACAAGCTAGGGTTTGGGGGACTGGGAGGGGAGTGGGAGGCTAACACATATGAAGTAGCGAGTCACAGAATCATAGAATCATTTGGGTTGGAAGGGACCTTAAAGATCATCAAGTTCCTACCCCCCTGCCATGGGCAGGGACACCTCCCACTAGAGCAGGTTGCTCAAAGCCCCATCCAGCCTGGTCTTGAACCCCTCCAGGGATGGGGCATCCATGACTTCTCTGGGCAACCTGTTCCAGCGTCTCACCACCCTCACTGTAAAGAATTTCTTTCTGGTGTCTAATCTAAATCTCCCCTCTTCCAATTTAAAACCATTGCCCCTTGTCCTGTCCCTACACTTCCTTGTAAATAGTCCCTCTCCAGCTCTTCTGTAGGCTCCCTTCAGATATTGATAGGCTGCAATGAGGTCTCCCCGGAGCCTTCTTTTCTCCAGGCTGAACGACCCCAGCTATCTCAGCCTGTCTTCATAGGAGAGGTGCTCCATCCCTCTTAGTCAGCTGAGGGAGTCAGCAAAGTGCTGAGTCAGCACTTTGTTTCACATTTTCTCCAAATAAAAACATCCGCTATTTTCTGTTACTTACAATGAAAAGAACAAAACAATCAGTTTTTTAAAAATGCAGACAGCCTAACTATCCACCGTATCTATTGATTGGCCCTTGCTGTCACTCAGGGGGAAAAAATGCCAGAAAAACTGATAATCTACGAGGTACTAGATACCCCACCAACCAAATCTAATAAGCTCTGTTGGAAGCTTTAGAAGCTGGTGGTCTGATCCATCCCCTACTGCTCTGAGCAGGAACTCAAATATGCTGCGATGTCCTTTACAGAGTTCATGCCGAGGAAAGCTTATGAGGTATCACATCCCTGTTGCTGGTCTTACACCACCTTGTCCTTGATGTGATCTCACTGAGGCCAACTATGCTGGCAAAACACTATGCATCCGCTGATGCTCTAATTCAAGGGCTTCGTCCACATCCATTCTGTAATCACTGATTATTTCAAGACCAGGAAGTAGGCTTGGACATGGTGCCTGACTCACATACCACCCCCACAGTGTGTTGTGGCACACAGCCATATGTTCTCTAGGGAAAAGCCTGATGGAGGAAGGAGATATGGTGGCCAGCCCTGACAGGCTGTGAAAATTCAGGGCTTCCTCCCATATTTCCCAGTCCTGCAGTTTGCACAGATGCTTAAATGTGGGCAGGTATTGAAACACTTCAGATATGAAGCAAATTTGGAAGAGACTTGCAGGAAGAGGCTTGCATTCATGTGACAAGCTAGATGTAGTGAAGCAGGCAAGTCATTAAAACAAGTATTAGTGAAAGCATTTTATTAATCAAGTTATGACTTAATCACAAAATTACAATGGATTTTAAAAGGAAGGATAAAAAAATAGATTTGAAAAAACATTTTAGATTTTCCTGACAGTGTGGGATCTTTGCATTTTCAATAGAGGCAACAGCTTGGAAAAAAGAACCTGTGTGTGCTGGATACTGGATTCAAGTTGGTACCATTGCCCTGCAGAGGTAATCTGTCTGAAGTAACACCTCTCCTTGATTCTGCTCTGCCTCCCCCCAGAGGAGGCTGAGACAAGTCAGATTTTCTTTTTGCCTGTAACTGTCTGTTTGGCTGGGGATAGATAAAGCCTCATTTTCCTTTCTGTGCATAGCATTTAATTTGCTCTAACCTCTGCCACGGAGATGCTGCAAGGGCTAAGTGCTGTTTTCATGCAGATCACACAAGATCTAAGCAGAATCCTGTTAAGCAGCTGGCAGTGAACAGTGCAGGTAGTAGTGTGGATAAAGTAAGGCCAGCTGCCCCTTAGCAACCTCTTTCCCCATCCAATTCCTGTATTTTGTTCCAGACAAGCTGTTGGGTGTGGAATGTGCAATCCCGTGAAGTTTACCACATATACACACATACACTTTCCTTTTCATTTGCAACCCTGACGCCCTGTTCCTACAGTTTGCAGACACTGTGATTTGTTTCAATGGTTTTAACTGGGCCACTGCTTGTTCTCGGTTTCCTGTTGCTTTGATCATGGGTTTCCAGCTCTCCTTGAGTAAGTTGTATCCTCCAAGGTGGATTTTCCCCTTTCCTGTGCTGGGCCAAAGCATCCAAGTGACCTTTGATTTTTTTTTTCTTCTTCTCTCTCCTTTTTTTCCCTTTGGCCTTTTTTTCATTTTGTTTTGTTTCTGACTTGCCATATGTGAGATAATTGTGCCCGCAGGAATTCCTCTCAGAGTGCCTAAGCACAAAAGAAAAACACCCGGCCAGCTCTTTTTCTAGAGCAGTACAAACATTTCCTTAAACCTAAGTGTCTCAGGAGGGGCATTTACAGAAGGCTCCTTTCACCCAGAAAGCCCGCTCTGCGCTGAGCTGCCGGTGAACCTTCAGCCGCCTCCTGCATTTTGACGTCACTGGTGGAGCGAAAGTTTTGCCAATAAAAGCAGTCACGTTCTTTGATTCCAGCTTTATGACAATGGAAAAGAGGCCAGGGCAAATCGCACAGTGGTGGGTTTCATTAATGGAAAAGGGTGGTGGGAGCCAGTAACTCTTTGGCAACTTTGCTGCTTCAACTGCTCTCCCCCTGCGTTGCACTTGGTGGATGGTGAGCTGCAGGCTCTCTGCTGCAGTGGTGGCTTTCCCATGCTAATAAGCCCCCCAATAAGAAGCCCTGGACTAATAGGAACTCGTGCAGCTTGGGGAGGGCAAAGCAGATCTTAAAAACACCCATGTGATTTGATGGCCACAAGGGACCATGCTAAGAAAATATCCCTGTACTCTCAACTCATCTTATTAAGGGAATAAATCTGATTTCTCCTTTGAGCTCTCCTCCCCTGGGGACTGAACTGCTAGCCCCCTGGTTTTAATAGATGAGTTATTTCCCTGGATGGTGAAACACAGATTTTAGTCCATTCTTGAGCAGTTTCCAAGAAAATGAGTTATGCCCTCTCCCCATCACAGCTGTGCTTAAGGATGTTTCTGTCCATCACTGCACTAACAATAGACAAGGTTGCCAGGTAGCTTATCAGGAGGTCATTTTTCCCAGGTTCAGCATGGTTGCATGGTGAGAAAAAGGGCTTCTGAACCTGAATCTCACTGTGTGGAAAAGGCAGCTAGTTGCTGCCCTTCCTCCCGTCCCTGCTCTCACCATCACTGCCAGCAAATGCCTGGAACTTGTACTGCAGAGCAGGAATGGTCTGCATTCCACGAACCACTGCATAGCAATAGTGATAGGGGGACATTTTTTGCTTCAGCAGCCAAGCCAGCTTTAGGGAGGAACAAAATCAAAGTAAGGATCAACATAGGCCAGAGCTTTGCTGGCAGGTAAGAAAGAAGGGGGAAATGCCAGTTCATTGAGAAAGAAGCTGGTAGAGGGGCTAAGTTGCCCCTCCTTGCTCCACCAAGCAAGTTGCTACAGTGACTACAGTCACGGACAGGCTACAGTGCAGAAGCCCTGGAAGCTCCTTCCCTCTCCACTTTGGGGTTTGAGGCTCAGCACCAGGCACTCTCATTGCAGTCAGCAGTCACCCGAGTTGGCTGGATGTTCATATAGGATGCTGTAGCTGTAGAGGATATGAAGTTCCTGCACAGAAGACTTTTGCAGCACAGTCTAAGGTAATGTCAATAAAAAATTTGAAACCGCACAGCTCTGTAGGAATTATTGCATTATTATTTGTTCATTGATGAGGTCCTACCACAGAAGAACAATAAAATCTTGTGGGGATTTTACGGGAGCAAAGACAAGGGTCCAGCTTCCCAAAGACTGTCCAGTTCCTTTAGTCACTGCTCTTAGTTGTGTTCAAGGCTGCTGTTCACAATAACCCGCTGACACAGGAGTGTCTGGAGCCACTCCATCTCTGAGCCTGGTATTCATTCCAGCTATAATCGAGCCTTCAGATACAGTAAAGAAATCTGACTTAATTAAAAATGCATACTCTTTTAACCCACTGGCACAGCACCATGAAAACTAAACAAACAAAAAAGCCCCGGTAAATAGAACCAGGGTGCATCCGGTAGGTTCTGTGTGGTTGCTCTGGAGAGCGAGCAGTGTAACTCTCTAGCTGCCAGGAGGCTCCAGGTTGTGCACCAGCACTGTAGCCCAACTCCAAATGTTTCTTGTCTTCCTCAGGGGAGCACAAAGGGCTGGCATGCCTGAAGTGGCCAAAGCTTATCTGCAGGAACTTCTCTGTTATTCTTTGACACCAAACTGAGTTAATTAAGAGATTGTAGGATTAGCAACCAGCATATTTAATTTGGCAAGATTTTTGTTAAACTGCCTAATCAAAATCAGATCCAGGACATTTCTGCTCTCAAAACTTATATGGACTGTGTAAGAGGCCTTCCTGCCTGGCCTGCTTCAGAAAATTCGTAATTTTATCTATCAACAGTGTCAGTATTACTTCATCTGGAGTATTTTTTCACTTCAACAACTACCCAACCTCCTTTTTAAAATCACCTATCAGAGGAAAAAAAAAAAGCCCATGCTTTAGGGCATAATTTGGGTGTAATGTTTTTATTGCTGATTTTATAAAAAAGGAAGGATTTCATTTCAGCTAAACATCTCTAACATCTGCAGTTGTAGAAAACAGATTTCAGAAGAGTCCTTGTAAAGAGACTGGACAGGTAAGAAAACAACAATTTATTCTTCTGTCTGAGAAAGAATAAAATATATCTCTCCCTGAAAGCATTGCACTTCAGATAACTAAATCTTTTTAAAAGTGCATAGAAAAACAACTGCATTTAAATATGTTTTATAAATTGGCATTTGTGGAGAGAGGTGATGCTAGTATCCAGGGAATTGGAATTCTTATGACATGGAGCCAGATTCATACAAATAAGTTTAATATATGGAGGGTTTGGGAGGTTTTTGTGTTTGTTTTGGGCGTTTGGGGGAGGGAGTGGGGGTATAAATGCTGATGTTCCCAATATGCCATTCGAATTATGTATTGCAACTCGAGACCAGAATTTATAGAGAGCTATTAAAATGTCTTGGTTGTGTTGGATCTTGATTGCAGCTGGACTGGCCTTTATTTTTATGTTATTTTTTATAGGATGAGGAAGAATGTGGCTGTGCATCCCAGCACGTGAGCAAGTTTATCAAATACAAGTCAGCTGCAGGAACAACAGGAAATCGCATGAGAGCCCAACTCCTGGTTGGCAGAAGCACGTTAACCTCTCATTCATGTCACTGGGTTTAATACTCCAACTTTGTAGTAAAAGCGTCTTCCCCTAGCCCGGGTTCATAAGAGTGTTAGTGGTCCTTGATGTTCCCAGCAGAGGATAGTAAGGAAAATACAGCCCTGAATAGCTCACATTGATTGCAGCAAATACAGAGCAGGAGGGTCAGCATCATTTCCCAGCCCAGAGCCAATGTTGTAGAACTGAGCAGCTATTCATAGCCACTGGACCCTCTCCAAGCCGTGAGTGTAAATTTACTTGTATCATCTTTGCAGAGAGGAACTGCGGTCCCCAGTGCCTCCCGCTTGATTCGGGATAGACTGTTTATTTGTTTAGTCCTGTAATGATATTATCCACAGCGCTAGAGCCACACAGGGAGGATTAGGAATTCCTGGAGGAGAAGCCGAGTGTTTATTACCATGACAGCCCTGTGTGACACAAGCCAACAGTTACTTGTATTTGTTCTTACCCTCTTTGAAAACATGGAGTTTGCAGCCGGGAGGCGAGGACGTGTAGGATCGGTCTCGCAAAGGCTCAAGGCGAATTGGGTTGATACAGGCAAAGTGGTGGGATTAGCACGCTGGAAACTCTTTCCCCGGCAAACAGCTCTTTCTCGGGGTGTTTTCAAATGTAAATGACGGGAGGGGAGACATCAGCGACCGAAGACTTTTTAGCAGTGATAACACTCCCAAACCTGTGAGTTTAACCTGCCCCTCAAGAACGTTTAATAAACCATGCAACTGAGATTTTTAACCTTCTCTAAAAAGAAGCCCTGCGTTTCTGAAACAGCGAATAAAAAAAACTCCGGCACAAAAATCTCTTGCAGATATGTGGACGAGGCCGGCGAAAAGAGAAAAGGGGCCAAGGGGGAGGAAGAAGTGTTTTTCCCTTTTGTTTTCCTTTTTTTTTTTTTCCCCTTCCCTTTTATTTCCTATTTTAGTAAATATTTAACCATGGAAGGGAGGGAAAGGCCAAAAGTAACAATGAACTGTAGGCTGTTTAGATTGCTTGGGAACTCCCTCTTTGCAGCTGACCATTGCTACATGTAGGTTAATTTCCACATGGAGCTGGAGAAACTCTATCCCCGGTTTGTGAAGTATGGGTCAGCCGAAGCATGTTAATCTGTTTAGCATGTGTGCTTCGTGGAGGTGCCAGACCACCACCGTGCAAGAGCAGAAGCAGCAGCAGCCATGGTCCTTGGGGGTAGTTAATAAAGACTTTAAGGGAAATAAGTTTATAAAGGTTTCAGTTCGTGCACCGTGCCAGCTTTGGACATTTCAGGCTTCCAGCCCTGCGGACCAGGAAGCTGAGGAGTCTCTGGACTGTTTCTAGTAGCCCAAGAAGGGAGAGCGCCGGTGCCGCAGCCTGAGCGGCCGGGGACAAAGCGGGGCCAGCCCCGGTACTTCTTCTCCCCGGGGTCAGGGAGTAGAGGCACCAGCCCCCCCCTCCCCATCCCCCATTCCTCCTAACACTCCGGGACACCCCGAATCCCCTGTGGTCCCGCGGACGAGGGCATCTTCACCGCTTTGGGCTGCTTGAGATGTTTCCGGGACCTCAATCTGCGCCCTTTGCGATGCAGAGCCTCAGTTAGTCAAACACAACCGGCGTCTTGGAGCGTCGTGCGAGCCGCTAAACGAGATAATAGCAAATAAAACTTTAGGAGTCTATTCCTATAGCCCCACACAATGCAGACTAATCAACTTCTCGTCTGTCGCTCGGGGATGAGCTGCGAGGTATGTGGCACCCGGGCTGTCTCTCCTCCCCTCTCTCATCATTCACTAATTCTCTTTTTAAATGCTAGGCACTTATTAAAGCATTTTTAAATAATCAAAGTATTTGCTGATGAGTATTTATTTTGACAAGGGTTTTGGTTTGGCTTTCGACTTCCCGTCCAGCTATCTAGGCTCAGTATTAATTTACTATAAAGCCAAATGTGGTTGAGATTATTCTGCCTCGGCTCTGGATTTCAGTCATTCGGGAGAAGTTTCCCTGGTAGATGCAATGAACAGTCACAAGTACATCTCTTTCCATTTTCCGGCGTGTTTCTCCATGTGTTTCTCAGAGCCAAAGGAAGCTAAAGATTGCTGGAGAGGACGAATGCCCCACTGGCAGATACATCCCCTCGTCGTATTCAGAAAGCAAGGACATCCACGCAGTCCGCTGGAGCCCCCATCCCTGCACGTGGAGGATCCGAAAAAGGCACGAATTGGGAGAGGGTGGAGGCCCGGGAACAGGCTGCTCCCCCCCCGCCCCGGCGGGGTCCCGGAAGTCCCCCTTTCACCCTCCGGGCATTCGGACCGATTCGACCTCCCAGTTTGGGCACTCACCACTCAGCAAGGCCTTTTTTTTCCCTCCAGGCCTGGACGCTGTTTTCTGCCCCTGGAAGCGCTGTCGGCCCTAAGATCCCGAAGCGGGGGCCGGGGTCAAGGCCAGGAGAAGCCGGGGTGTAAATACAGCTGCTGCCTGGGGAAACCTCTGCCCGCTTTGCCGCTGCCTGGTGGACCGGCTCCCTGCCGTCCTTCCAGGAATAAGCACACGCACTGCGTTCCTTCTGTCCTCTTCGCTAGCAGGAGAAAGCGGCAGTGGTCACCTTCCTGTGTTTGCTGGCCCCGGCTGGCTGCCGGGCTGGGGTCGGGCTTGTCTCGGCGGTGCCGGCTCCCTCGAGCGAACGAGATCAACACCGACAGAGCCACCTTTTAGGTTTCCTGCCCTTTCCTGACGTCTGCAGCAGGTTTCTTTCCCCTGCAAAGATTTTTTTACTGTGCCATTTTGGATTTCTGTTTGTTTGTTCGGTCTCGGGAGGTTGGTTGGTTGATTTACAATCTTGCACGTATTGGGTTTTCTCAGCTTTTTTATTAATGATGAAGGAATTGACGGGGGCCTAAACTTCGGTGTGCTAGTTTATATGCTATAATATATGACCTATATAATAAATATACTTACACTGCACTCCTTGCTGCTCGCTCTTACTTGTACTGATGGAAGATGCTCTCCATCACCTTGAGAAGGGCGGTGGCTCACGCCTTAAGCTCACCGCTGAAAACTGCCTGACACGCCAGTAAAACGCACTGACACTGAATATCAAATGTCCTCAGGCAGGGGTGTGAGGGGGGGAAGGTGTCATTCCAGAATAGGAATTTCCTCTCAGTTTACTCTCTCGGGGCGACATGCACGCATACGTAGATATTTAAAGATTTTACTGGAAAAAATAAATGCGCGTACGAAGTAAAAAGTTTCCGGTGCTGAACTGCACCCCATTCTACTCTCTCCTTTCACAAAGTTATTTCCTTGAGGAGGATGGTATCCTTGGATTAAAACCGTCTCTTAGTGTGAGAAGGCCCTTTTCACCCTTAGGTGCCCTGGGAGAGCAGTCCTGTCCTCCTCGAGGGGAAGAGGAGATGTCCCCTCAACCCTGTCCCTGCTCCTGCAGGCCCACTCAGTCCCCACCACCCAGGCATTGACCACCGGGGCGGGGGGCGACATCCGGTCAGTTCAAGTCATCAAACCCCTCTTTATTGCTTTAATGACCTACAGCCTGGACCCACAGAAGGATCCAGTCAGAGCTATTCCGTCTGAAGCCGTCGCTGTACAGCCTGACTGCAGGCCAAGTAAGAGGAAGTTTAACAAAGAGTTTCATAGAATGGTTAGAGTTGGAAGGGACCTTAAAGATCATCGAGTTCCAATCCCCCTGCCATGGGCAGGGACACCTCCCACTAGAGCAGGTTGCTCAAAGCCCCATCCAACCTGAACACTTCCAGGGATGGGGCATTCACAGCTTCTCTAGGCAACCTGTTCCAGTGCCTCAGTTTGGGGGAATGTGTGTATTCTTCTCTTGAAATGTGCTCGTGGACAGAAACCCCAGCATCACTCACCCAGCAGCTCTGCTGCCGGGCCTCTCTGCTTCTTTTGTAGCAAAGCACTACCACTTTCACTTCCATCAGCGATGCCAAATCAGGAAATGCGGTGGTTCCCGCACTGGCTCGTGCGTAATCGCGATGGTTCAATGACGTCTGACTAGCAGACCCGTTATTTCCGACAGCCCAGTCTTTTCCGAGCCCAGCAGCGTGGCAGGGTTGCATGAAGATACCAGGGTGACTTTCCAGCCACTAGGGAAGCTCAGCCGCCTTCAAGCAGCCTGAGCCCCTGCAGGGGCGGCCGGGGGAACGTGCGTGAACGGGAGAGGTCCCCTACCTGGCCAGGGGAAAGGGACGCCAAGCAGCTTGGCACTGGGAACAAGAATCCCGCGGTGGTACTGGGAGGCTCCCTGCGAAGCTTGCGGAGCGCACCGTTGTGTTCCCGAGGGGAGACGAGGTGCCAGTGCCGCCGTGTCCCTCGCCGCCGGGGCCCGGCTCCCGCGGAGAGGCAGTGGTGGCACGGACACCCATCCCCCCGGGATTTCGGTACAACTCGGCAGCACCGAAACTCCCAATGGGAGCACCCGCGCGGTGGCCGTCGCTCCGGGACACCCCTCTCCCTGGAGGGCAAGGCTGCGGGATAAAAAAAACCCCAAACAACAACAACAACAAAACCAACCCCAAAACCACCACAAACCTGCCGCAAGATCATGTGAAATTAGGATTTGGCACAGAGGCTGAGGGCCCATGCACCAGCCGGGTCCTCCCCGTAGTCATCGCCCGCGGGGCTCCTACTGGCCGGTGGGTTCCGCGGGTTACCCACGGGCGCTGCCGGCGGGTTCCGCCGTCCTTGGCTCTGCCCGCCGTAGAGGGCAGGGCATCACGCACACCCGGCCGCCGTGGGGCACGCGTGGAGAAAGGCGAACACGCGTGGGACCAGGCGGGAGGCTCCCCCCGCGCTGCCAGCACTTGCTGCGGTTTCTGCGTGTCTCGTAGGGCAAACGGCATCAGAAAATAAAATACCCCCGGCCAGTAAATTCCCCCAGCGCGACGAGGAGCCGCCTTCCCACTTTAGAAGCCCTCCCCGTGTAAAGAGGTATTTGGGTTGTCTCCGAAATCATGAATCCCAACAGCAGACAATATAATTTACTATCACAGGAGTACAGAAGCCTAAAATATTCCGAACATGTTCCTTGAACAAATAACATAATCCCTGGCACACTGGAACACATGGTTTGCTTCAAACATGTTTCATTTTGTCATCGCATTGAGTGTACAGTATTTCTCTTTGGGTGCAAGAGTGATTGATATCTTTGGAAGAATTGTTTGCAAGAACATGAAAGTTGCCAAAGCAAACACGTTGGAGGGAAGTGTGCAGAAGGGAGAGCAGAAGTATTTGGAGTAGATCTGGGTTTGGGGAGTTCACACAGAGGTGAGACAGCTAGAAGTAGAACAAATAAAAACATTCTGCACACTTCATCTAAATAAATTATATACAAAAATTGCCCTTTTGTAGCCGGCAACAGCACAGTTACCACGCTTCCCTCATGCCCCTATAGAATGTGGGCTGGAAGCCAACTTTCTTCAGCTAATGATTTGTAACTTTTGCTCCACTTGAATGAATCTATTAATATTAAGATCTCTCCAATTCTGCTCCATACGAGCTGTCAGCATTGTTAAACAAAATAATCTATTTACCTTCTGTTGTACGTGTCCAGCAGTGGCTTGCGTGGCTCGATGATGTACGTTAATAGGGTTTTTTTACGCTCCACTGCACCGGCCAAAGGCAAAACTTCACATATTTTGATCTTTCTTTTTAAAAAATAATGTTTGACAAAACTCATTAGGTCGCGCAAACTTTGGGGTGTTAATTTAATAACTTCCATTCCTGAAGGACAAATATTTATTTTAATTCCTCTTTTATCTCTTTCTGCAATCAACATCTGGAGAAAGTCCTTGCTCTGGCTGGTTGAGATGGCCAGATCACAAGGGTACTTTGGCAGGGTATGGCAAGGGGTGCCGTGTTTTCAGACACGTATTTCCGAGGCAAAACCTCTCGCTTGGGCAGATGTCCGTCCCTCCAAAACTCCCCTTCGTAAAGCCCCTGACCTTCCGCGCCCCACTTTCACCGTGGCAGCTGCCTCCGGGGCCCTGGGAAGGGCTGTCACGCAGCGAGGTGGGAGGTGAGGGGGCGTGGGGCCTCCTGCATCAACCCACTAACGGGTCATTTTCTGGCCTGCTTCTATCCGGAGCACCCGGTGGGGGTGGGGGGGAATAAAATAAAATAAAATAAAATAAAATAAAATAAAATAAAATAAAATAAAATAAAAATAAAATAAAACAAAACCCACAGCTTCGTACATGTCGGAGATTTTCTGCTTCTCCCGGGATAAAATTCCCCGGCCATGGGGCGGCTCTGACCCTGTGTCCCCTCTGTGAGAGATTTTCACAGAGGACTGGATTTCAGAGAGGCTTAACCCATCTTTTCCCTCTGCACTCAGCCTTCCCCGCCCCTAAAACATCCAACCCTCCAGCTCTTGCCTTCCTGCCCAGCCCGGGGTGAATGGCATAACGGCACAAGGGACCCCCGGGGCAAGGGCACGACCAGGAGTCGCACGAGTAGAGAAGTGGATCAGTGCCGGGGCACAGGTTTCAGCTATATCTCTCAACCCGGAGCTCTAATCCTATGCTCTTGCAATTCGCAGAAATTTCCCATCTGGATTTAAAGGAGAAAAAAAAAAAAAAAAAGTTAAAGAAAAATTCCCAGTGTTGACAAAGAAACTTGTCGTATAACGCCCACGAGGAAAACAATGTGAAACATGTAAAATGTAGACAAACAGCTCAGCCACCTGCTGATTGCAACGGACTACCAGGCACACAGCTGCAGCTGCCCCTTGGTCTGCACAGAGAGTATCTCAGCCCTCATCTACTTGTTTTCCGAAAGGGAGAGGTCACCAGCATCAGGGCTTCCCCTGGGGCTCCAGAAATGTGGATAGTAGCCCTGGGAAGATCCTGCACTCTCTAAAACGAAGAAAACTCTAAAACTGAGTAAAATTCAGCCAGCTTCCTCTCACGTTGTCCTTTGATCCTTGCAGGCCGGGCACTCTCTCCAGACTGTTTCTTGGGCACATCGGGAGCTGCGTTCCGCAGTGCAGGGCCCCAGAATCTGTCCGTGCCGGAGGGGTGCGGGACAGGGGCACAGCCCGTGAGCAGCCACAAACGACAAGACCGCCTTTTTGGGAAGGGGTGGCCTCCTTAACAACCCGGCCCGGCAGCCGGGAGAAATTCTCCTGTCCGTCCCCCAGGGCCAAGCCCCCCTCCCCGGCGGAGGGGGCTCCCCTTTCTCTCCCTGAGGTGGGCCCCGGTGGTTCCCAGCGGAGCAGCGGTGAGATCCTCCAGGAGCATGTAATGAGAGAGCATTTAGTCTGCTCTCTCTGCAGCCGAGCAGATCTCTCCTCTGAGGTGGGCTCGCTTCTGAAGGGGGAGGGAAAAAAAAAAAAAATTCTACGTCTCTAAGGGAAATATTTGATCGGTTTTGTCCTTCGGACTCGTCCTGTTGAGTTCACTGGGATTAGACGTGAAACAGCGTGCGCAGCTCCCCTCCTGGCCGAGGGCAGAGGACAGCGCGCCTGGAAGGGCGGGCAGACCCGGGACGCGGCGGGGGCTACTCGCCTTCCCACCTGCCTGGTCACCCGGGGGTCGGAGATGGTCCTTCCCCCGCCGGCAACGCCGCCTGACTCCTGGGGCAAAGGGAAGCACACCGAGCAGACCATCCCAGCTCTCGCCCCTTCCCCTCCCCAGCCGAAGGTCTCTGGAGAATGTGACTCTGGAGGCTTGGAAGCAAAGGGAAGATGCCACGTATTTTTCCGTGCTTGCCACTCCCGTAGGTCTTTCTCCCACGAGATCCCACCAGCCCGTGGCTCAAAGGGGCCTCTCCTGGGGGACGCAGATACTTTCCCGTGGCAGATACGACTGTTCTTCAGAAGGGCTCATCAGGTCGGTTTTTTTTTAAAAAAAAAAAAATTAAAAAAAAAAGCCATCCCAGCTTTAGCCCACTCTGCTGACACGTGGTGCGCTCAACCACAAAAAGACCCCGCAGAGAGATCCTCACCGCCAGACCCCGGTACCTCCCGATGGCACCGAGGGTCGCAGGCGCCCCCGCGCCCTTGTTTACGGGCACAAGGAGGGTGCGGCCCCCCCCGGGGTGTGCGCCCTGTCGGCAACGGCGGCCGGGAACTCGTCGCCTGCCAAGTCGTGAGTGCGAGCTCTTTTCAGGCACTTTTGGTCATATCTAGCCCGTAAATTGAAGCATCTGGGTGTAACAGGCTGGTGTTAATGAAGAGAACATTTTCCTCCTCCCTTCCCCCGTCAGCACCAATCTTTTATTCGCGTTTATGAGGACAGAAATCCCTCTGTTGTACGGGGAAGAATTGTTGTACAAGTGCTCCGCCGGCGCTTGTGTCCCCCCGACAGGCAGCAGATCAGGAGCTTACTCCAGACGGAGACCGGCGATCCCAGAGAAAACTTCGGCCTAGCGCCATTTTTCTACCCTCCGTTTTCATAGCTGCGTTATCTTTTCTTTTATTTTCTTTTAATTATTTTTTTCCCCCATCTCTCTTTCTCTCTTCGAGGTGGGGGCGGGGTAGCGGTGGAGAGAAGTAATTCTCCTGAACAGAAAAGGCAGGCCCGGGAACGAGTTTCTTTTGACGGCTCAGGGTGATCTATCCAGGCCCTCTAATTAGAGAGGGATCCAGGGTGGCATTAGTTTCCAAACATTTTAATCGAGCTTTAAGCAGAGTTCTTTTCAATGGCAGGAGATAAATGTAGCAACTGTTACCGTCCCCCTGAATGGCCACCTCCCATGGCGGGCATTCAGCCTTCCTTTCACAAGCCCTAAGCAGTTTAGTCTATGGACCCAGCAACACTCCACATATCTTCTAATTAGTCTAATTAGAAAGGTGGATTGATAGATGCAAGGAAGACAGAGTTAAGTTAGGAAGATGCTCAATGCTGCCAATCTGCGCCGGGTAACGGCTTATTCTCGGTGGGAGGAAAAAGAAATAAAGGAAAAGAAGAAAAAGGAAAGGAGAAAAAAAAAAAAAAAGGAGAAATGAAGAGAGAAAGAAGGAGAATCCCGAAGGCTAACACGAAGGATAAGTCCCGAGGAATCCGAGGGGCAGGAGCTGCTGTCTCTTAATTGAGAGGGACGTATAATTGAGGTGCTTTTCCCGTCCGTGTTCTCCCCCACTGGGTTTGGCTGTTCGTCCTCCCGAGGTGGATGGTCTCCCCGCCGCACGGCACAGCCCCGGGCGGAGCTGCGCTGTTGGGGCACCTCTCGGGCCCCTGCCCGCTGGCGGCTGGGACTCGGGGCCCCACCATCACACACGCGTGGAGAAGAAGGAAGAGAAAGGGGAAGATGCTGATGCCCCCACGTCGGTCCGTCGCCTCCCAGGCTGTCGCTGGGGGAGAGGGGAGCCGGCACCCGCGGAGACCCCGTCGAGGCTGCATTTGTGCAGAGATGCGTGATAGGGGTTGGGGTACAGGGGGCAGCGGGGGGGCTGAGGAGGGTCTCCGCCCCACATTCCAGCCCACCATCGCCTCCTCTCAGGGAGGAAGGTGCGGAGGGAAGCAGCGCGGGTGGCTTGAGGAAGGCTGAGCCTTTAGCTGGCCGATAAATCTGGGAGCGGAGCACGGGGCAGCGTGCGCAGGTGTCAAAACAGAGGAAAAGTCTGTCGGCCAGCACGGCAGGGCAGGGCCTCCTCGCCCCCTCCCCCGCTAATGTGACCCTGGTAAGTCGGCAGGCGGGGGTGGGGGTTGGGGGGAACAACGGAGGGACAGGTCGGGGCCGGCGGACCTCGGGTCACTCCGAGCCACGGGGGAAAACCGGGCCGCGCGTGGGGTCCTCTCCTTGCCACGGCCAGGACGAGCGTGTCCACCTGTGGGGTTTTCCCTTCTCTTTCTTCCGTCAGGCCGGCACAACAGCGCGAAGAATGTGCATGGCACAGAGGAAGGCCCCCACCTCTCATTTCGGCACCCTGAGGCAACTGAGACCCCACTCCCCTCCCCGCCCACTCGCCTTGCTCCTTCCCCCCTCCTGTCCCCCCCCCCCCCCTCCAACTGCCTTTCCCCACACTTGCTTGCTCTCTGGCAGATTGGGATTACGGACCAAATTGTGAGAGATTTCAAATTCAATACTTCTCTCGGGAAAAAGGATTGAGGGGCGGAATGAAGACCCAGCCTGTCAAAGTCCCTAATCAAATTGCTGGCGAAAGGGGAATCGTAGACAAAAGGAAACAATGGAAGTCTCGTTAGATCATTTTTCTGGACATTGTTTATAGTCTGGAAGGGATCAATCGTTTCAAAATGTTACCAGTAAAAATGATCTTGTGTGGAATGCAGCTAATCCTTTTAGGTTCCTGTCAACTGTTTCCACTCAAGGAATCCGATTTTTCAAATCAAAGGTGCAGAACTCAATTGCCGAGGGATTTATAGCGCCGGCACCGGGCTCCCCTTCCCCCTCCCCTCCCCATCGTCCCCCGGTGTCTCCAAACGCCCCGCGCGGGTGCCAAAGGCAGGACCGGGCTGGGCCAGGGGTTGCCCGTGTCGGAGCGCGTTATCAAGCCCGGGCGCTACCTCGACGGCAGCTCTGGTCTGCTTTGCCGGCTGCCCAGAAGAGCCGAGGCAGGGCGGCAGCATACCTGAGGTGGGGAGGAGGCACGGAGCCGCCGGACCCCAGGCCGGGCTCCCCGCGGCGCCCCCGGCTCTGCTCCGGCGCGGAGGTTTGCGCCGCTCACCCAGGCGAAGCGCGCCGTCTCGCAGCCGCAGCTCTGGGGCCGGCTTCAAAAGCTCTTGTGGGAGCGCTGGGTTTGGCTCGCCCGTGTGTTAGCAAGTTGTTGCGGGCTTCCTCTGGGTGGGGAGGAGGCTGGAGAGGAAGGGAGTCGGTTTAAAAGCAGCGACATCCACGTCGCTCGTCGGTAGCTCGGGCCAGAGATCTGCTTCATGGGCGGGACTGGGGTCTCCCCCGAAAAACGTGTCCCGGTCGGCAGATGTCTGAACGCCCGGGGAAGATCACCAAGAGGGGAGTCGTGCTGAAAGCCATCTAAAGATCTTAATTTCCAGAGAAGGGCCGCCCTTCGGCTTCTCCAACAGAAGCGGGAGGCAGAGGGGAGGAGGTCTGCGGTTTGGTGTTAGTGGGGCCGCCGGCTACCCAGCGCTTGCGGGACAGCACGGGGCGGACACACTCTCGTGTGCGCTGCCCCGCACGCAGAGGTGTATGCACGGAGGACAGACAAGTTAAGGGCTTCTAGGAAGGCGAGGAGGATGTTTGACAGAACCCACTGAGCTGCTCCAGGTGGGATTTTGTGCAAGAAGGAGGCTGGAATGAACAGTATAAATTATGTTCCAGGGTCCATAATTTCCGACCCCATCCACTTTTGGGCAAGCCAGCCACTTGACATACCTGCCCCTCCACGCTCTGCTCTGGACTTTTTTTTTTTTTTCATCAATGGTTCCCTTAATCGTGAACTATTGATCTGAAGAAACTGCTTTCCTTTACCCCTCCTTTCGTACAGGTGGAATTTCACTTTATACACCTATATTAGAAAGCTATCAGTTTCGTCTAGCGGTTGCTAAATAAGCAGACGTGACAGTGTTTATTTTACGAAAAGAAAACCCAAGGAAGACACCTCATTTATCTTGATTGTGTGTATTTAATGTATTTCGTGTATACAGGTGGGCATGTGCTCTCCCATAATGAAAGCTGAGAAGCAGACCTACGTCCAAACGCCGTAGGAAGAGCCGTATTCCCGGGTTTTACAAGGACTTTACAAAGCGTGGGCATCTGCCGGAGCTACCACCGCAGTGCTACAGACGCGCGGGCGCGGGTCGGTGGCACCACCGGGTCCCGGGCACACACGACTGAACGTACACACGCGTTTCGATGCACGCAGATGGTTTTCTGTTGCACGGAGGGGAGAGAAATACCTTCTGGCTTTTCCGCTCTCAGACAACGAATTAATGCAACAACTGAAATCTCTATTTATCCTTTTGCTTCCAACATAAATTGTATAATTTATCATCTAAATATGGGGCCCCACAGACTTCTGCATGCCGTTTTGCTCCATCAACGAAAGGGAAACTTAGAATCAATTCAACAGGTCTCTTGTGGTTTGGAGAAAGGGCAAGTTTAATTATTTTGATTTAAAAAACTAACATAATTTTCCCTCGGAATTCAGCTCAGTGATATCATTTCTGAAAACGGCTAGACACTGAATTAAAAAAAAAAAGAAAAAAAAAAAAGGAAAGAAAATCAAAAAGTCTTCCGTACAGTCCAGTTCATATATATTTTTTTTTTCCTGCTTTCCGGGCACTTCGGAGCCTAGCCGGTAGGTCTCTCCTCTCCTCTCCTCTCCTTTCCTCCGAGGCGCATGCTGCAGCTGGAGCCCCACCGCCCCTGCCCGCGGCAGCCCGCGGAGCCGGAACCCTGCGCGGAAGGCACACCTTCGTGCGAGGTGCATCTTCCGCGGGGTTCCCGCGGTGATTCCCCTCCGGCCGCCGCCGGGTGCCTCCCCGCTCCTACGGGTGGACTGGGCGCGGAGCCCCGCCGCGGTCACAGGGGCTCTTGCCCCGCCGTGCATCCGCCACAGCACACGGTGCCACCCGCGCGGGCCGGGTTTTGCCGCCCGTCTCCCTGCGCTCCCTCCAGCCCCCTCCGGCCCTTTGCCTCTCCTCTTTTGGGTCCCAGCGAGTGCTGGCGACGGGGCATGGAGCTCTTCTGCAAGAGAAAAACAGAAACAAGGAGTTTACTGATCTGGGGCTCGCCTGCAAGTCTCCGCCTCTCCCCCCTCCACACCCCCGGCCCCCAAATCGATGGGCACCCATCTGCACAGCGTATCTGCTGTCGCAGCACAGATCAAAAAGCAGCTTGTCGGGGAGGGTGACATTTCCCTGCCCACATGTCCATACACTCAGTTATGCACGAATCTCTCCTCCGCATCTCCGTCGTGCGGGAAGGGGCACCGAGCGGAGAGCCCACTGCGGGGGTTGTGGCGGGGATATAACTCACAGAGAAGGACAGAGAAGCCCTGCAGTCACCTGCGGCCGATCCCCGGGGGTGAGGGGGTGAGGGGCGGCGGGGGCGGAGGGTGAGCGGACACCTACCTGCTGGGGAGGCGGCCAGCGGAGGGCACACGGCGGCCGCTCCTCGCCAGTCCCCCGGTCCCGCCGGTGTGCGTGGCTCGGCGCCGCGCGGAAAGGAGAGCGGGAGAAACTTCTCTGCGGGTGGGGAAGCCGCTGGGAACAAGCTGAAAAACGGATCTGCTTTGGTTAGCAAGTCCCAGCGCAGGGAGCGTTTGGCCACGATCATAATTTCCATGATTTCTGTCAAATACAATATTATCAGAGACTACTGAAGTACTTACTGTAAGTAATGAGGGAAAGTATTACATACGGAGCGGAGCCTCCGGGCCGTGCCAAGGGATTATTAAACCAGATCCCCTTTCCAACGGATCCCCCGCACAGGCCTCAGTCTCGGCGGGGGGGACCGCGTGCTCTGCGCTCGCCACCAGCGCTGCGAGCAAGGGAGACGCTGCGAGCAGGTGAGGCCCCAGGCTCCCCCTTTCACCCTCCAGAGTCAGAGATGGGGCTGGCCCTGGGTACTTGAAACCAGCCTGCGAGGACGGGGGGATGCACCACCCGGCACCCCTCTGCCCCCACGGGTGCGTCTCTCGGCGCCAGAAAAAATGGCCAGGAGCAAGTGTATGGCCAGAAGGAGCTGAGGATGAGCTAGGTTTGGGAGGAGATCAGCTTCAGGGCCGGGGAGCCGAGCAAAGGGGCCCCGTGGCTGGGCCGGAGCCCCGGACTGCGCTGCCCATGCCGGTGCTGGCAGAGCTGTCGCGGTGTCGCCCCCCACCCTGCGCAGGGCGGGGGGAGCGCTCCGGCCGGAAGGGTGCAGTCTGCGGACGTGCAAACTAATCAGCTTCCAAACGGCCGAGGGAATGGGAAACTTCTTTTATAAGGGATGTGGGAAGGGACCTAACACAGTCCTGCTTGAGAGAAACGTTATACAAGATGCTTGAAAAGAAATAATTAAAAAAAAAAAAAACCTAATTAAAAATATATAAATCACCCAACAGAAACAAAGAAATATGTGGAAGGAAACATTTCTGGATAGAGACACTGTGTGTGGCATAAAAAGCGATTGAATACATAAGGGCTTCATTAAATTCCCAATAGATAACATTTGGCTAAATCTATCCCTAGATTAAAACTCTGCATAATAGCACCATAAACTAAAAAGTTTCTTTTTGTGTGGTCCTTCTGGAGGAACTGATTGAAACATTAGCCCCCTCATAGAGCAATCCCCTCCCAATTCAGCTCCAGTAATTCGTCTCTCAGCCCTACGGCGATATGATGAGAAAAGGAGACGGGTTAATGAATCCACACTTTGTAGCTGGGAGGAGGAGAAGGAGGCGACACCATCCTTGTTTGTCCCACCAGCTTGTTTAGTAGGGGCCAGCCTATTTTAGAGGAATTGTTCGTTCGGGCTCCGTCCCTGCGAGCGCTGCACGTCCCTTCTGTCCCCCTTGAAAGCCGGGGAGAGTGTGGGGGGGAGGGGTGGGGGAGCACGGCGGGCTATTTGCATGCGAATGGGGCCCGGGAGAGACCCTCAAAGAGTTGCGGGGACGGCGCCTTTTCTGGAGGCACCTGCTCCGCCGCCACCATCGACTGCGTAGCGCAGCGCAGCGCAGGGGCGGAGGCGGGGGGGGAACCAGGACCGCCGGGCCCCGGGGGCCGAAGGGGTCTTTCCCCAGCACCACAGGACCCCTCCCCGACCCCTTTCCTAAGAGCTTAATAAATAAATAAAGCTACACTACGTGTTGCAACTTGCTCCTGCCAACTTCCCTGCCAACTCCCAGGTGGAGGCCCCCGTCCGCACAGGATGCAGGCGACCGGCATAAAGCGTGCAAAGGACAAGTGGCCGAGCAGTTTCCTTGCCATATGTACCTCTGAGCACGGTTTTCCTCTGAAGACACCCGAGGGAAGGGAGGCGGGCACGCTCGGACCCCGCCGCACGGCCGCCCCGGTCCGGCCTCCGCGCAAGGGGAGGTCGCCGGGCTCCCCAGGGTTTGCAGCGAGGAAGCCAAGAGAAACAAATACCGGGCCACCGGAACCCGGTCTTCCCCTCTAACTGCGCGGGGACAGCGATGGGACACACACGACCTCTCGCCCGGGGCCCCTGCTCCCGAAGCCGGACCGGCCGCCAGCGGCATCCCTCCTCGGGGAGCCCGGCACCGCCGAGCTCACGGCTACAGCCGCCTGCTCCTTCGCAAAACCTTTCCCCGCTTCATTTCGGCCGCGTTTCCCCGGGGCGCCCAAAGCCGAGAGCGGTACCCCGTACTGGAGCGGCGCGGCGGGCCCGGCGTACCCCCCCCACCTTCCACCACCGGGCGCGGAGAAAGGAGGTTAATCGGTCCCTCGTGAAAAAGGATATGTTCTTCCCGAAGGATATGTTCTTCCCGAAGGATATGTGCGCGCTGCCTCTGGGGTCTTCCCCCTTCAGCTTTAGAAATTAAAGGGGACTCTACTTCCTCGTCCTCGGAGGGAGCCCGGGATACCCAAAGAGGCCCTGCAGCTGCAGACCGCAAATGGAACCCAGCAGAGATCTTACGTCCAGTCTTTTCCGCTTATTGAAAACCATTAATTTAACCCTGCATCACTACAAACAATACAGAAAAGCATCACTTTTCTATCCACGAGAATACCCCAAACCGAGGCGATGAGGCACTCCCATATGTAAAAGCATGTAACAGCACAACCTTCCCCTCCTCACCCCGAAGAGTACTGAAAGGCACCCCTCCGTGATTTTTCCTTTCTTTTGTACGAAAATTACATAATTTATCCCAGAATCTACTAAATTTTTATAAATATAGTTGTATTTGAAAAGCGACCCCGTGATTTGAAAAACGCACGTCCTACTCCATAATAAACAAACACATGCCTACTCTTAAAAACTGCAACTTTCTTTTCATGCCTGAGTTTCCGGTATTTGATGAAGACTTTTCGGTTAAAAAATAATTTTAGTCATGATATAGATATGTATCAGCTGCATGTGGGTTAAGACGAGAGTTCAGAATCAGAAAAGCTGCTTTGTGCACTTACATATCCTTACTTCAATAACTCGTGCACTTAATCAGCTTGTCACACGAGGATATTCCAATGCTCATTTTATATTATAAGTAATGAAAAGTAGAAACACATGTCCCTATTATCGTCACAGAAACATAAGCGTCTAGGACAAATCTCTCTGAAGTTCAGTACGTGCCCCTTATTAATAGTCTTTTCCTTTGGGCCTCTTGGAAGCCAAACTGTGATGCAGTTGTGATTTAGAACACACCCAAAAGTATAAAAATAGTTTTAAACTCGCTTTTTAAACAGTCCCTTGATTGGTGCCTTGCAGAACTGGGCTTTACCCCCGCATGAGAGACTTATATTTATATTTATTCTCTTTTGTCCTTGCTTTTTTTTTTTTTTTTTTGTCTTTCATTCTCCGTTAGGGTTAACAATGGTTTGACTGCAAAGATCATATTCTGTTCTTCTTCTTCGCGGTCAAATCCAGACACAATAAATTTCAAGCTGTAAAATTCCTTGGCTATTGTGCTATTAATCCCGAAGAAAAAAAAAAATAATCAATGTCCCAAAGAAGAAAGAAGTATTAAGGAGGGAAGAGTCCGAAGCCAATTGTTTGGCTGGGCTCCTTTGGTCTTTGGGTTTGCTTTTGGGTTTTCTTTTTCCTTTTTTTTTTTTTTTAAATTAAAAATTTTATTTTTGAAAATGTGTAAAAAATTTACATTAAAATGGTACAATAACACTTGCCAGTAATTTTTAACAATATTCCTTGTAAAGAATAAGCATAAAGTACAAAGTAAAAACCTCCATAAGTCTATTATAATACAAAACACAGGTTAAAGTAAGAAATGATAACCTTGACTTTCTTCTGTGTAAACATGTTAATCTTTTATTTTATAAAAGTACATGAGACAACTGTACTAAGATGAAAAAGTATTGCTTTGCTGTCCTCCCTCAAGCCTTTTTTTTTTTCTTGTACATTACTGTTTTCAAGCTCCTAGACCTGAGAATCTCTGAACTTTAGCGGTTTAGAGACGTTATTTATCACCTTTTTTTTTTTTTTTTAAGGAGTAAGGAGTAACTTTCCAACAGCATGACCGCCTGCCCCGTGCATCATCTAGACCCGGCTTTGCATAAATACCGCGGCGGACGCTCCCCGAGCCCCACCGCGCAATCCCCGTGCAAAGCCCGCAGCCTGTCCGGGCGGCGTTCGCCGAGCACCCCAGCAGCGGAGCCAGGCGATCGATCCCCACGTCCTACCTTCGGAAAGACTCCCCCAAAACCCCCTTAACAGTTAGAGATCCGGGCCGCGAAGCCGGGGGCGGCGGGCAGGGCGGCGGCGGCGGCAGCCGCGGCCAGGCCGCCCCCGGCGCTCCCCAGCGAGCGGGACAGCCCCGGCGCGGCGGCGGCCGACTGCGAGGCGCAGCTGCTGCCCGCCCCGGAGACGGGACCGGGACCGGCCCCCCCCCCGATGATGCTCTCGATAGAGAAGGGTGAGCAGGCCAGCGCCGCGCCGCTGCCGGGCTTGGCGGCGTGCAGCGAGGCCGCCAGCGCCGGGCCCAGCGGGTGCCCGTAGCCGAAGGGCGTCCGTGCCAGCTCCGCCGCCGGCAGCAAGGGGCCCGGCGGCGCGGCGGCGGCGGGGGGCAGCGCCGCGCCGGGGGCGCTGCCGGGGACGGCGGGGGGCTGGCGGGGCGGCGGGGAGGGGTGGTGGAAGGCGAAGAGGGCGGAGTGGGGGTGGTAGGGCTGGAGCTGGAGGCCGTAGCCGCAGCCGTAGGGTCCGTAGGCGCAGGGTGGCTGCTGCGGGGGCTGGGGCGGGGGCTGCGGGAGGAAGGCGGCGGGGTCCACGGCGCGGAGCAGCAGCTCAGGCGCCGGGAGCTGCTGCCGCTTGAAGCGCTTTCGGCGGCGCAGGAAGCTCCCGTTGTCGAACATGTCGGCGGACTCGGGGTCCAGCGTCCAGTAGTTGCCCTTGCCTGGGTTGCCGGGCTCCCGGGGGATCTTGACGAAGCAGTCGTTGAGGGAGAGGTTGTGGCGGATGCTGTTCTGCCAGGCGGGGAACTTCTCCCGGTAGTAGGGGAAGCGCCCACTGATGAACTCGCAGATCTCGCTCAGCGTCAGCCGCTTCTTGGGGCTCTGCAGGATGGCCATGGTGATGAGGGCGATGTAGGAGTAGGGGGGCTTCACCAGGCTGTTCTTGCCGCCGCCGCCTGCCCCGCCGCCACCGCCCGCCCCGCCGCCGCCCGCCGCTGCCTTCTGCGGGCCGCTCCGCGAGGGGGGGCGAGAGCCGCCGGCACCGTCTCCGCCGCCCGCCCCGCCGCCGCCGCCTGCGCCGCCGCCTGCGCCGCCGCCTTCGCTGCGTACGGGCGACTGCGGCATCAGGGCGTCGTCGTGGAGGTCGCCCACATCCTCCTCGTCCTCTTCGTCCTCTTCCTCGTCCTCCTCTTCCTCGGCGTAGGAGCGGCGGCGGCGGCGAGGCTGCGGCTCCTCGTCGTCCTCCTCGTCGTCCTCCTCGCCCACCACATCGATGTCGGTCTCCTCAGCCAGCGCCGACGCCTCCGACATCTCCGAGCTCAGGGTCATGGCGCGGCGGCGGGGCAGCGCATATGTGGCGGCCGGCGCGGCGCGGCGGGGCGGGCGGGCGGGCGGTCTCCTCGCCGCCGCCAGGCCCCCGCGCCGCTCGGCGGAGAGCCGCCCCGCCGCCGCCGCGGGCAGCCGGGTCGCTCCGAGCTGCGCCGACCCCCAGCGCAGCCGCCGCCGCCGTGCCGCGGGAGCGCTCCCGCCGCTCGGCTCGGAGGCGGCGGCTGGTTTGGGTTTTGTTTCGGGGTATTTTTTTGCTGCTTTTTTTTTTTGATTTCTCTCTCTTTTTTTTTTTTTTTTCCTTTCCCCTCCCCCTTTCTCGGGGGGCTTTTGGGGTTGAGTTTTTTTTTTTTGGTTGGGGTCGGGGGTGGAGGTGCGGGGGGGTCTGTGCCGCCGCGCCTGGAAGTCGGTTCCCCCTTCTTTCTCCTCACCTCAGCCCCCAGACATTAATGGATGCGGGGCAGGAGGGAGCGCGCCTAGTCCTGGGAGGAGGAGAGGGGAGGAGGCTGGCGAGGAGGGAGGGCGGAGGGGGCGGCTTGCCGGGCCTTAGAAAAGACGGTGAAAAGGCTGGGGCCGAGTCCCAGAGAGGGCGGCCTACCTCCCCGCCTTATAGCGAGGGGGCCATCACATGGCTCCCGGCGTCAGAGCACGGCGGGGCGATCGGCGGCCCCGGGCGGCGCCGTGTCCCCCCCCCGCCTCCTTCAGACGGGGCGCCTTGCCGCCCGCCCCGGCCCCCCCGCCAGGAGGGGCTCTGGGCGGCCGTGGGGACACCGGGGCCGTCTTTAGTGGAAAAGGGGGGAAATAAAGACAACCCCCCCCCCTCCCTGGGGAAAAAAAAAAAGCAAACCAACAACCAAAAAACAAACCAAGTCTGTCCCGAAGTGCTGGAGCATCTTCCCAGGAGCCGTCCGGAGGGTGTCGGGAGCTCTGCGTCTTCCTGAGCTGCCCCCAGGGACGAGGTCCTGCTTTCCGTGGGATAGAGGGCGAAAAAAAATATATCAGGCCGTAGAGGGAGGTGGTGAGTTAATAAACTTTAAACTTGTCCGTGGGATGTTTAGAGACACTTCTCTCCCCTTCTAATCTAGAACTTAATTCATTTAAGAATGAAATCAAGTATCTTTCGATGTCGACCTCGCAAACTCTCAAAGAACCGCCTGCAAAGCACACCGCTAATCTCACAGTTTATTTGTAAGGCTATTGTTTTTAACGGGAGACAAGCAGCTCCCTCCATTATGGGAAACACGAACAGACAATTAGCGTTACCTCTTTCCTATGCAAATGAAAAGAATTCACTGGCCTTTAAAATGCGAATTCTGCTCTAAGTGTAGGAGCAACACCCTCGAATAAGCGACACAAATTATTTTCTAATTAAGTCTAACTGTTCCAAGATTCAGGTGATACATGCGAGGATAGCGGCAGAGCGGAGACCCCCTTTATACGAAACCTGGCAGGGGAAAAAAAAAAGCCCCAAACTTTGACATACATGCAATTACTGTGGTCTTAAAAAGAAAAGCTTTGAAAATTCCCATCGCATGGCGGATAACCCACGATCAGGATCCGATTGGGCTGGGAGGAATAGGAGAGCATTTTGTGCTCTGGCAGAAGTCGTCGTGAGAAGGGCAGACTGATGCCTAGGGTCCTAGCTGCTCAAATCTCGTTTCTCAAACAACTCACACCATTTTCTTGAAATACGTTTTCGATATATTGTCCTAATCCAAAGCTAAAAGCCACTCTGTTTCAAACCCAGTTCCATGGATTTACAACATAATCCTTTCTACTATTTCCAAATAATCCTATTTACATTTTGTTCACTACTAAGGCGCCTGCAGGAGAATACCACCAAAAGTTACAAAAGAGGGAAAAAAAAGAAAAAAAAAGAAAAAAGAAACCCCAAACACAGTAAATGACTACTATTTTTTCCTGTAGAAAGACTGATAATGTAATTCGAGATTTACAGTTCATAGGAAGTGAAATGCCTCTTTGAATTATTTTTGGGTCCTAGGGCAAGGGACCTAGGACCTCCCTAAAAGGAAGGGAGAAAGAGGACTTTCCCTCTTCGAAGAGGTTCCTCCTCTTCACAGAGAATTGGTATTTTTTCCTTTTTAGTCCCTTTTTGTTCCTTATATTCTTGCACTCCTCCTGGTACTTTCTGATGTGCCTGACCGTTTAAAACCGCCTTAAAAACAACCCCCACTCTCTGAAATGGGAAGAACGGCGAAGTTTGAAAATTTATGGGAAAGAACGGCGGTAGCAGGAAACCAGAAGAGCCGAATATGCCCGTGATCTCCTGCTGACACCCACGCCAGGACGCACCGGTGGTTCGCCGAGCGGGTGACACCGGCGGCCGGTTGGCAGCACCAGGTCTCCGGGCACAGCGGGGTCCCTGCCCGGCGGTGTGGGGGCCACGCTGGGGAGCGGGTTCTCCTGGACGAGGGCTGTCCTCCGCGGGGAGAGAGGGGCAGGCTGGGGACCCCCCTGGCAGACTTGGGCAATACTGCGAGTCCTCGTCTGTCGCCGCGGGGGTGTGGCGGTGGCAGTGGCGAGGGGCTTGCTTCCTGAGGGGCAGCTGAGCGAGCCCCCCCCAGCGCGGAACAATTCAGACGCGGTGTTTGTGCAGCTCCTGGAGATCGCGGCTTTCTCTTCGCGCATCTCCCGCTCGCTCCCGTCCCGTCCCGTCCCGACCCGGCAGGTGCCTTCTCAAAAGGGCAAGAAAGAAAAGGAGGGAGGCGAACAGCGGCGGCAGAGCCACCATGAGCGGCGTCTCCCCGGGTAGGACCCCGACGCCCCTGCGGCCTCGGGGCTTGTCCTGTCCCCCGTCCCGCTCCCTGGCCTTCCCCGCTGCCGGCGGCGCTCTGCGCGGACGGGGGATGCCACCTACCGGCCAGGAGCGCCGGGAGGAGGCGGGTGGGTCGGCTGGGGGACGCCGTGTGGAGGGACAGGGTGCCCGGCGTGGCTCCCTGCCCACAGCAGGTCCCGGGAAGTACAAGACCCCCTTCCCCGCACTCCCCCGCCCCGCCTGCGGCTGAGCAGGACCCTAATGAAAAGCAGCGTTCTCGGCGGAATCTGAGAAAAACCCGCTCCCTGAAAGGCTGGAATCTCCCCAACCACCTTCCACACTCCGCCCCAGCGCTCTGTCCTCTCCTCGCTCGGGGCAGTGTGGCTGTCCCCCCTGTTGGGCTACACGCCCATCCGCGAAACGGCCACCCCGGGCCCAGGACCTCGGGGGCTGTCTTCTGTGATTTCTTGCTGGCTGTGAATGATGTACTGCTATACCATGCACCTAAAGCCACAGCAGCACAGAAGCAACACGTGCAATACAAGTATGCCAGTAGGATTTATTTTTTTATTGCTTAGGCTTATTAACATTCATTATACATTTTAATTATATATTATACACATAATTCCTGCATGCATATACAGAACACCCCATGTTTTATCAGTTAATAGCATGCCTGCTCTATCAAAGCACTCTGCTAATCCATACAAACAGTCCGTGTTCCTCCCCAGTAGCAAGGCTGGGCCCCTCCTGTCCACAGCTCCTGCAGGGCAGCAAGGACAGCTTTCTCCTCAAGGCCTCGTCTCTCAGATCCAAACCTGAGAAAGGGCTGGGTATTTTGACAGCTCTCCACTGCTGGAGATAGCTGGACCAGGGGCATCTTGTCTCAGATGGTGTGTCCAGGCAGGAGCCAAACAGGGTGGACCCACTACCACTTCTCCTTGATGTGTCCCTTGTTCCGTGGGCCACTGTCCCCTGGGACTCCCGCAGCACCTGAGGCCACACACCCTTCTACTGCTGGGGAGCCTGTGTCCAAGCACATTGGGACAGAGCTAGATGAGCTTACAGACCTCCTGTAACCCTTTACTCAAAATGAAAGAGCATCCCGGGCACATTTTCAAGCAGCTACACTGGCACACTGGCTGAGGTGCTCTGGGTTTTCCAGAGCTGACCCTGACCATGCAAAAGAATCCCAGAGCCACCTTCATCAGCACACAAGTCAGGTGTTTGCTGGTGGTGTGCAGTCCTGGGTGATATGTTGAGTGTTTGGCAAGGTGCAGCCTGTGGGAAGTGAGGCAGAGCCTCACCACCAGCTACACATGCTGGGGCTGAAGAGCCTTCCCTGGGCTTGCTGCACCTTGCGATACTCCAGCATCAAAGGCTGCACTTCTTTTGACTTAGCCTTGTACATCTCCACACCCAGATCCAAGTATTACCTGCAGAGTCAGACTTTCTGTTCTTGAAATAAAACAATTTTGTGAATAATTTACACTTCCCATCTTTCCTTGGGAACTATATTGGACTGGATTCTGAGCTGCTTGTCTCATGGAAAGAGTAAATCCTCCAGCAATGACCTTGAAATAGGATGGCGGTGTCCATGGCAGGGACCATTGCAATGATAGCTGTGCTTTCCATTGCCCAGTATCACAGTGACCACTATTTTAGCTCCACTTTCTTTGTGGTTTTATCCTCCTCTTTCTGTGCCATGCAGTTTTGGGGAAGGTAACACTTCCCTTAAGCCTTCTGCAGAGGCTGGGCTTACAAACAAAGTCTGTGTGACCAGCTCAAAAAACAAGGGGTGAGGGGTGGCAGTAGTCACCTGAAAAGATGTAGAAAAATCTGGGGTTTCACACCATGCCTACTACTAAAAAAGACTTTGTCACCCATTGGAGATGATCCTACTTCCTCCCTCTCCCTTGTCAAACTTTGTTTCTTTCTTCTTGACTAAGTTCATGGCTGGTTTTTTTTTTGTAATTCCTTTTTTCTTTTCCTCCTTTGTTCTTTAATTTTTGCAGGGCAAATATATCAGCTGTAAGAGGTGAAAGTCTCTTCCTTTAAGGCCCTTCTAGGCCTTTAATTTCTGTAAAATGTGATTAAATGTTCTTAGGACCACTCTGCACTTCTCGTCCAACAGAACACAAGGAGAGTTTATACCAGGTTAGACCAAGACCCATCTAGCAGCATAAGCTGACTTCAACATCAGCCAGTACCAGATGTTTAAGGAAGAATACAGGAACAGCACAAGTGTGTAAAATTGATTCTGAGCTGCCAGAAATCTAGGTTTATTTTTTTTTTTTTAAACCAGAGATAACATCTGAATTTAATAGACCATGACGGGATTTATTCTGTGAATTTGCCCAGTCACTTTTTGAAATCATGTGTATTTACACCACTGAATATGTTCCGCGGTGAAATGTTCCCCAACTCTAACCATGCATGGTGTGAAGTGTCTCTTTTGTTTGCTTTAAGACTGTCACCTGTTCATTTAATCCTATGTACTCTCATTTTTATACTACGAGAGGCAAACAACAACTGCTGTTAAAGATCCTCTTCCTGCTGTTCACAACTTCATAGATTTTATCACAAATTTTTTCATTGATCAGCTCTTTTTCAGGCTGAGGGGTTCTGCTTCAGAATCACTGGATTAGCACAGAAGTAATCCTATACCCCAATAATCCTTGCCATCCTTTTCACTTTTTCATGATCAGCTTAGGCTATGATCATGTAATAATCCTCCAGAACAGCATGAGATGCCAGAATTTATTTTTCCAGTTTTCATTTCAAGATATTATTTCTCTCTCTTTTAAGTCAGTGTCTATTCCCTATGCTAGTAGAGAGATATCTGATTTTCAAAATGGAGCACTGGCTGTCAGAGCTGATACAGCAGGGTACTCGTCACACAAACAAATCATGGTCGTTTAGGTTGCACTTGATTTCATGACTCCACTGACTATTGAAAACCTTTCTAACATTCTCCACTTATCCCCTGAATTCTTTATTGTAGACAAGCTCTGGAAAATGAGAAGGGAGATCTGATAATTAATGTCTCAGATATTTGAGATATTTTCCACTTAACTCTGTAGTGATGCAAGTAAGCCCCAAAGGAGTATGAACCCACTCATAAATGCAGCGAATATTGGCAGGTATGGTATGCTCTTGTGTTCACTTAGAAATCCTTGGGGATAAGCTATACTGTGATCAAAGATAGATAGAGAAGATTGATTTTTCCATCTAAAACTAAGTGGGTGGAGTGTTCCTGCCAGGCTTAAGCAGAAATAACGTCTAGCTGCTGCAAAAGGAGGAAGGCCCTCACTCTGCCCATCTTTGGCCATCTCTGGCCACCTGCACTCACCACTTAGCTCCCGCCAAGCATCAAGCTGGACCTGGAGGCCTAGAAAGCCAATCGCAAAATCCGGAATGAATTGCACCTTCACAGCTGCCAAGACATTAGCCCAAGGTGATGGTGCACTGAGAGCTACACCTCTAGAGCACGGCAAATTTAACCATGATTCATCCTGGGATAAATGTGCCACCCTTGGGTAGGACTGCTGATTTTGGGTCATCTCTTAACAACATTTCTAACTTGTAACTAATTGTTTTAGAAGAGGTCAAACCATTTCTGTGATCATGGCTTAAATGATCCAGTTCTCTGGAATTCCATGTATAGGATGTCTACAGGAATAGACTCTTTGAGTTTCTGACATCTGGGTGTAAATTTAAGGTACCATCTTTTTCACGCACAGCCAGTGAGGAATATGGTGACTTCTGACTTGTACCTATTTTCTAGCAAGATCTTAATTGTTAACTAAGACTAACATGAAAGCTTTTCTAGGTGAGCCTTTACTAGTCCTATTAAAATGATCTTCCAAGTATTTGGCGAAGCCTGTTTGAATGATGTTCAGTGAAGACAGGGGATTCTTCATGTAGCACTTCTCTGACTACTCTCTGGTCAGCCCCTGTGGGGTGTTATAAGCAAGAGGAGGCATCCTGCAGCTCATGAAGGGCTTGCAATGTGGCTTGAAGCCCAGGTATTCTGTGCTGCTGAGTTTGAGTTACAGTCAGGGTGAGAAAAGGACCCTGGTTTTTGAGGAGCACTTTCTCTTCCTTGACATTGAAGTCTATAATGGATTACTCCATACAACTCACTGGCACATGGTACAACACTGTAATATATGAGATGAAAAGAGCTCTGCAGTTAAATTCAACCTTCCTGGGATCCATTCAATATTTACATATTTAGAATAAACGCATTAAGGATTCTTCAGTGTGTCTTAAGTCTAGACTTTCAGAAATGGTTTCTTTTCCATTCATATATCTCACAATACTTTTGCTTCTCTACCCCATAATGCTGCTACTTTCCTCCACTAAATTACTAACATAGATGCATATTTTTCCAAGTAACTTAGCACTTTTCCCCTTACGTTCTGGAGCATCTATATTAGGAATGATAACATTATGATTCCCTGTAGTGCCCTCCTGATGTTCCATGTACTTCTGCTTTCTTGAGTGCTGAGTACAGCATTCTTTTGAACACACAATTCCTAGTGATATTTTGAATATCAGACAGATTTTCTCCACTGCCTGAAAAGACATTGAATATGTGTTCCTTGTGGTCACTGGCAATCAGAACAAATACTACTTCACTGTAGCCTGATCACTTATGTTTATGGCCTGTGAATCGTTTCCTGAACGCGATCCTAACTTAACACCTCTTCTTAACGTAGCCTGTTATTACTTATGCAGCACTGGTCATGTCTTTCAGGAGAGCTTTTCCACTGGCACTTTGACAGAAAATGTTGTCATTCTTTTGCCTTTAAACTTCCACAAAATTTAGGACACAATTTTCCCAAGTGACCAGCTTAATGGTCTTTTTTCCACTCGTATGCTCCTTCTGTGCAGCTAATAAACTTTTCTTCAACAATGTATTTTCTTTGATGGTTTTGAGATCCTAACTTTCACCCCTTTTCAGAACTGAAGAGCCACTTACTGAGCTCCGGCTCTGTTTCAGTGCTACAGGCTTTGGATCTGTTTCATTTCTTAACAGAAGTTCTTCAGCTGCAACTAAATCCTGGTTTAGGTTTATGTTTCCTATTATGCAATTACACAAAAAGGACTGGAAAAAACAAGCCAATACTATCTTAGCATTCTAAAATACTTTTTCTCTGATGCAAAGTTTGTTTTTTGAAGGTCTGCTGTTTGATCCAGGAAATGTAACCAAATCCTACAGAGTCCCTTGAACTGCAGTTCTTGAACTGCTTCAGTTGATTCCTGATACAACTCAGTGATGTGGTTTTCAGCATAATTTGTCTTCGAAATCTCACATGAGGGAATATGAGATCATACCTCCAGCCCAGTTAATCCTACGCCGACAGCTGGGACAGCACTTTCTACCGCTTCCATCTTGCAATAATCTTTCTGTGACTCATTTTCACTTCAGTATTTCAGCCTATTAAAACATTTTGCATGTTTGTAATCATCAGTCGGCCTAGTAATTCTGAAATCTTTCTTATATATTGAAGGTAGAATGTGTTGAATCTAAAGCTGAAGTATTTATTGCTTTTCTTTTGAAAAGCCTGCGGTGATTCAGGTTTTGTGGTTTGCCTTTTTTTTTTTTCCCTGCTTTTAAATCTTGGCTCTATTCCCTTTTGTGGCAGGTACATTGCCAATTTCATTTTGCAACGCATTTATAAGCTTTCTTTTACTTCAGAACGAACTCTGTTCTCCCCAAATCCCTCCCCAGATCTCCCCTTCCCCCAAACCCATTTTGTTCTTTTCCTTATGAATTAGATACTGCATTTGCTAGTTCAGATAAAACAATATGGGCTTTTTCTATTTTATCTTTTTTTTCCCTCCCGTTCTTTTGTGAGCAAACTGATTTCTGTTCCAATTTTACAGATACGCTGGGTCAAATTTCTGCAGGTCGTCCTCCTCCCCGCCGCCCCTTTAGAGCTGTCGGATAATCTCCGAGTTTTCGCTGTCATGTTAGTCTGCTGGGAGACGCAGGTTGCTCTTCAGCAGCACCTTTTGCACCACCACCTCCCCGGGACCTTCTGTCACCACCAGATGGAGTAATTCCGGGTTTATAATTCATTCTCGCTAATTGCGCGAGTCTCGATTTATTTTGACAGCGATCAAAACCTTCAGTACAGGCTAACGCCGGGCTCCGGCGTAGCAAAGAGATACCGTACGAGCAAGATAAAATTTATAGACAGGCGAAAAAAAAAGCCTCGGCTCTGGGAACTGCAAATGTGTGTGTGTGTGTGAGGTCTTAATATTAATCAATAAAGAAGGATAAATTAATTATTAACATAGCCTAACAGGAACGAGAACAAAGGGAATAGCTTATTGAGGCTCTTCCACAGAAGAACCGGCTTAAAAGCCATTAAAATCCAGGGTGAAACGGCCAGCTCAGCAGTATTTCTCCCGGCGGGCTGGGCGGCAGGACCACGCCGCGAGGCGGCTTCTCCTTTGTTGCGTCACTCGGCGAGCACATGCAGCGCGCCGGGCACTCAGCGAGCACGTGCCAGCCGCGGCCTTCCCCTACAGAGCGGCTCCCGCGCCACGCTGGGCGCACCGCACCTCGCTGTGAGGCCCGCACCGCCCGCGCCCCTCTGCCCCGCCCCGCCGAGCCCCCGCCCCCTCGGCCCCCGGCCCCCGCCCCCTCGGCCCCGCCCCCTGTCTGTCCGGGCGGCGGCGCATGCGCGATGCGGGACATTGTGCCTTCCTTCCGGCCGCCATCTCGTTCCCCTCCGCGTGCTGTGCCCGGTCTCGCCCGCCGCTTGCGTCTGGTGCCCTCGGATCCTGGGCCGCCGCTTTCTCTCGGGAAAGGTACAGAAGAGGCAGCGGGGGGCAGCTGGGAGGCGGCTGAGGGCGGCGGCTGGGAGGCGGCTGTGGTTGGGGGAAGGGAAGGCGATTATGGGCTGGGCCTGAGTGGACCCTCACCTCAGCGGTGCGAGCAGATCCTGGTGGCGCGTTTGGGTAGCCCTCCTGCTGAGGAGTCGGGGGCGGGAGTGTAGGTGCGTGTGTGTATGGGGGGCGGTGTAGCTGGTATGAGGAGGGCTGGTTGTAGGTGCGTGGTGGGGAGGGGAGGGGGGTGCAGGTGCGTGGGTGTGTGCGGGGGCATGGAGCCCCTTGCTCCCCCCAGCCCTGCTGCTGGGCTTGTCGCCGTGTGCTGCCTGACCTATCGTGCCACGGGCTCTCTTGCTGCTTCCACAGATGAAAGAAACAATCATGAACCAAGAAAAGCTTGCCAAACTGCAGGCCCAAGTGCGCATCGGTGGCAAGGTAGGAGCCACCTCCCTACCCTGCCCTCGGGACTGCGTGTCCCTGCACGCACACCAGGCCTACCACGAGGGGCCCTCAGAACTGGGGTGGGGAGCAGCCCGAAGTACTCTCAGCTTGGCTTTGCTGTTCTCGGGGGAAGCTGTGCTGCTCCAGGGATATCTCGTCCAGTTCCGCAGAAGCAGTATATGGTAGCTCAACCGCCAGCCTTTTCTCGTTGGGTTTCACTTTTCTCTTCTGGTTTGGTACAATATATTATATCAGACCTGCAGCCTGTATGTAATCTTGTATGGGCTTTTCTAGAAGGCATGTAGGATTTGAAGTGAGTAGACCTTAGAGCGAGTAAGCTTGAGTATAGTTTTCATAGCATCTTATGGAGATTTATGTTTCAAATTCTTGGGAAAAATCCTAAAGATGCCTATGGGTATTTTCTCTTTTAGGACAAGGTTGGAAATTCTGTTCTTGTTATATTGGTGTAATAGTAGAGTAGCATGCTTAGGCAACCTTTTTATTTGGTTACGACATCTGAATATATGTAGCTGTGTGATAACTTATAATCTGAAAATAAAAAAGTCTGTTGAATATAGTCACACAGTGGTAAACACTTTAATTACAGTGTCGGTTTTAAGGCAAGAATTTGTTAGTAATTTTTTTTATACCTGAAGGAGTCAATGTAAAGTAATTTAGAATACAAACTGTTCACCAGAGCTCTTGTTAACAAGGATTTCCAGGAGCTTTCATTCCTGCGTTGAATTTTTTTGCCTTGAGTTGGAGATTTAGGCAGCCTTAGGTCAGGGTTAATGTAGTAATTTAGTGGCTTGGTGATTTTGTGCTTTCTTTGTATGGGTTACTGGCTAAGTAGAGAACTGCTGTATTACATTGATGTTTGTGTGCATGTTAACAGCATGTGTTTATTGACCACAGAGGCTTTTAATGTTTGTCATGTAAGAGCATGCTTTCAGATTACAGCTCATTCTTACAGCTCTCTGGTCAATATAGTCTTCTAGAGACACTAAGCAAAACTTAAAATATACTGGTGGTACTGTTACTCAGTTTTAGAATTGGCTAGTGAAATACTTTGAGTGCCTGAACTTGACTTTTTTTTAATGTGTTTTATAACTGGAAATCATTACTGGGATTCTTCATGGTATTGTCACTGTATAAGTTGAGACTTTAATAATGGAAGATTTTAATGATGTTTCAAGGCTTCAAATCTTACAAATTGGCTAAAAATCATGTTTAGCTCTAGGGCTAAACATAGCTTTTATAGTACTTTGTTATGTAAAATTTGAGATTTTTATCTAGAATATAGCTACAGTTAAATGTCATGGTTCTTCCAAACCTTTTTAGAGGAATGGCAGATGAGTCTGTAGTATTCCATTGGTGGCCTCCTGTACCTGCTGCTCTTTATTAGAGAGCTAGAGGAGTGTGAACAGCACATCTCAGCATGATCAATATGGAATTTGCTTTGTAAAGACATGTAATCTTTAAAAGTTTAAATCTGTGGAGAAAAAAGTAGTGTTCATTTAAATTAAACTCAGATTGTCTGAAGTTTGATATCTAATACGGGTAGAAAGGAGGTACGTGTTCCTACATAGCCTTTAGTTCAAGACATCTTTTAAAAATTGAGAGGTCTTTTGTCCAGAAAACTTAACATATACCTTATGTGGCTCAGTTCGTGGGTAGTCAAGGTACTAAAATAAAGCCATTTCTATTATTTTAGTAGTCTTCAAATCACTGTGTGTACTAACCTGACAGTAGCAGGGAATGAATATCAAGCTTTCTAGACAAATGACTGAATTTTTCAGCTGTAGTCTTCCAAGTGTTAGTTTCATGTGAATTTGTCATTATCATTCCTCACTGTTTGTAACTGGGTTATGTTAGAGGTACTGGCGTCCAGCCAGTTTTCTAACTTCTACTCAAAAGGTGTTGCAGCTATTTATTTATATTTAGGCCAGGCAGCAACACATTCCCTGATTGCTAGCATGTGGCAGATGGGCAACTGGAGAAGGAGAACTTAGATTAAGATTATTTTTGACACACTGCAAATACTAGTTTTACCTCTATCTAGACATTCTATGTCAGATTTCATAGAAGCATTATGATTGTGCAGGGAAATATAGAATGATACTTTCTGCTTTTTCATAAGTTCTGATTTTCGTAGGATCTGTATCTTCTGATATGGGACAGTTATTTCTTTGGAGAGATCTACTGCTCTCTGTCTGTAGGGGAACTTAACCTTTGCTTGATTTGCTTTCTAAACAGAGATGGCTTAGAATACTATGTAGAAGTATTTTTTTTTAAACGTATTTATAAAAGATTTTGGGAGAATAAGTGTCCTTCAAATATGTAAGGCCCCCAGATGGGAGATGTCTGTTTGGAATAAAAATTAAGCATTTTGAGTCTTCTCATAATTCATTTCTTAATGATATGTTGATAACTTTATGTCCTCTGGCTATTTTCAAAATTTGGCTATAGTTTAAGAAAGGCAATCTAAGGAAAAATTCATAAGCTTGAGAAATTACTTAAAACTGTGCTTGTTCTTCAGTTTTATGCCTATGATAACAGGCAAGGGTAAACTTGCAATTTTTCCTGTAGGAATTCTGCAGCACCTTAGGGATGTGGAGTAAACATTCTCAGGTGCCTTGCTTCCTAAAACTTCACGCTTCTCAGATGTGGAAAGTTTGCCTTACACACGGGAAAGACTGCTGCAGTGGAGTTAGAAGGGTGAGGTTGTGTGCGCTAACACAGAAGTAGAACTTTTTATGTTGATTTGTAGATGGCTGCAGAGTAGTTAAACGGTCCTGAAGTTTAGTGTTTGAAGAACTAAAGTTTTATTTTTTAACTGTTTTTTTTTTTCCTTTGCAAAGGGAACTGCCCGCAGAAAGAAGAAGGTTGTCCACAGAACAGCTACAGCAGATGACAAGAAACTTCAGTTTTCTTTGAAGAAACTGGGAGTCAACAATATTTCTGGAATTGAAGAGGTAACTGCTTCAAAGGAATTTTTTCTATATAGAAGTAGAAAATGTACAAAAAAGACTTTCCTGGTAAGTGACACCCTAAGCTTGTCTGTAAATTATCAGTAGGTTCTTATTGAGCTTTAAGAACTTGAGTTTCCTGTTAAATTGAAAAATCTTGCTAAACTGTTTCTAGTACTGGATTTCTTTCTTGCAGGTCAACATGTTTACCAACCAAGGAACAGTCATTCACTTCAATAACCCTAAAGTTCAGGCATCTCTGGCTGCTAACACGTTCACTATCACCGGCCATGCTGAGACAAAGCAGCTGACAGAAATGCTTCCTAGCATCTTAAACCAGCTCGGGGCTGACAGTCTGACCAGCCTGAGGAGATTGGCAGAAGCCCTACCCAAGCAACGTAAGTTGAGACTGGAATGCATTTCATGCTGGCAGCTGACATGAGCCTTATTTGTATAGCAGCAGTGAAATTCAGTGCACTCTTGCTGTCTGCAAGCATATTATAAAATGCTTATAAAGAAATGGAACTCTTAGATCTTATTTATAGGTCAAATCCAATGACGAATATAACTGAGTAAGGCAGAGGCACCTGTTAGCATATCTTGCAGCTGGTCTAGGGCTGGAAAGCTGTAGCCAGGCTTGATTCTGTGGTAGTTCTTGATGTGGCTGCCATATTAAGACAGCCTTGGTTATTAAGGGTAGGTAGATGAGTTACTCTGCTAAAGCTAGGTTTTAAAAAAAAGATAAACTTTGAGTATGTCTGTTTTGACATTTTGAATGGAAACGCAAGTAATGGGGAAAGGGGCTTGAAGACAGACATCTTGCAGTTGCTTTGCTGTCTCACAGGTGGTGTGAAGGTATTTATTGCATGGATTTTTTGATAACTAGGAGGGAATTACACAGTATTTGTAAGGACATATATTACAATTTCTTTGTGTTTAGAACAGTGTAGAGAATAGGATTAGCATGAGCACTAAGCTTCCTATTCCGTCCTTACATTAGTAAAAGAACATGAGCACTTGTTCTTCTTAAAACTATGTGGCAAAAATAAAGGAGGCATTTAGGTATGTGGTGTTTCAGAAAGGTGCTGCTGCTATAGGGCGAGAATTAGGAGTGAGAGACAGGTTTGTTTACGCTGGGAACTTTCCTCATGTCCTGCATGTATGGTCTTTGTACTTTTCTGAAATATCTTAAGACCATTCCTTCCAAGTTATGGAATATCCTTAACACAAGAGAAAATGGGAGAAGCTTAACACAGTGTTCAGTTTCTTGTAGTTCTGAACTAGATTGTTACTTTTTTTGTGTGTCTTGTGCTTTGCTGCCAACAAGACAACCTCTATTTCTGTTCCTAAAGTTGATGATACTTCCCTCCTCTTAACTTCCCACTGAAGAAAGTCCTGCTAGAAGTAGTCTTCAGGAGGTGGGGTAAACTGCTTTCCCCATAGATCTCAGGTTCTTCCTTCCTGCTGTCACCTGTGTGGTTTCTTGTGGTAGTAGTAGGGCTTGGAAGAAGAAAAAAAAAAACAACCTGAAGGATTTAAAATAATCCCGTAAGATCTCTCCTCTCTTAACAAGTTGGGTATATTCTTACTAACCTAAATTGTGCAGTTTTAATATTAGGGAAACTTGTTTAAAGTGCTTGCTTTCTATGACTGCTAAATGGCTATTCCTTACCGCTTTGGGTGGATCCAGAGTAGTTGCACAAAAACTTCCATTCAGCATTATCTGCTAGATCTAGAAGCCTGACATCGAAGAGTGATGTGTCTGTGATGATCGCATTTGCAGGTCCTGAAGTAAACTTAGTCTGGTCTTGGAGATGAGAGAGAATGCAGACAATTCAGGAGGAAATAACATGGTTTGCTTCTAAAACGTTTTATTTGAGACTAAGATGCACTTAAGCTGTAACAGCTTTCTGCTGCTAAAAAAAACAATCAAAAGGAGGGTTAGTGGTGACCCTGTAGCAAGCCCTTTAAGACCAAAGTTTATGAATTCATCTGTTCTGTTTCTCTAGAGAAAGGGGCACAGGTCTCGTATTAACCCATGTATTTCCTCATGCTTTTCTTGAAAACCAAGAGGGATTTATCAGGGTAAAACTGAGATGATAACGAGTATGAGACAGCTTACCCTTAGTAGTATAGCTAAGAATAGCAGTAAAAGTAGTGGCGGACACTTGGGGTCTTGAGATACCTCTTCTTAGCATTCTACTGCTGCAGTTCAACAGATGCTCACTGGTCTGCTACAACAGACATAGTTAAATCCCACTAGCTCTGGCAAATACAGTGGGAATGGGTATGAAATTACTGCGTCAGCAGAGATGTGGACCAGAACACACACTTCCCTCAACCACTGAAGTGTAAAATTGTGCATCCAATTCCATATTCCTCAAACTTTGCCAGGAAACTATAATAGCAGTCATGTGTGTCTGCCTGCAGCTTCACAATTACACCTCAGTTTTTCTTGAAGGCCTGGGATGATAAGAGCCTTTCCTGTCCTTAAAACTTGATGATGGCAAATACATAAACCTTGAGAAACACGGAGTGGTCACTAAACCAAACTGCTTTTAAGAGAAATTGGTAAAACCAGTCTCTGTACTTGCAGCTGAAAATTATTACCATGCAAGGCACTTAGTAGACCTAGATATGAGATGATGCCTAGTCAGTTGGTTTAGTACGCATCTTCTCATTTCCCCACTGGGCTGTTTCAGCATTATCAAAACAAAGTGACAAAAGGAATGTGAACTTCCTGGGTTAGCAGAAGATTTCTACTCAGGAGGGAAAATGGATAAAGCATTGCAATTTAGCTCAGAATCTTTGATAAATTTTTGAAAAAACAACTAATCAAGATGCCTATGGTGAGCTTGACTGATGCTTTTGAACTACTTGTTCTTGCAGCTGTGGATGGAAAAGCACCACTTGCTACTGGTGAAGATGATGATGATGAAGTTCCAGGTAAGAACAAGCATGCAGTAGAGGAAAAAAGTGAATTTTGCTGGGAGATAACATGTATAGTATAAGATTGGGCCAAGGATGATAAGAGTATTGACTAGTCACTTGCTGTCAGAGAATTTCTGTGGGCAGATCATGTCATTGTTTTCAGATACTACAAGAGACTTACTGGTGCGAGCTAGGACTTTTATCCTGTGTGGAGGTAGTAGCTAAGATATAGGAAGTATGGCTAAAATAATTATTTAATATTCAATAAGAAGGATGGGAAGAAACTACATTCTTGGTATGTCTTTGTGGTGTTGTGGGTGTATTGAAGTTAAATGCTCTTTGAATTGTGCTTTATAATGAACCATCCAAAACTTACTTGGTTGAGCAAGAAGAATGAACAATGAAGCTCTTAAAAATTATTTGGTCTATATTTTATTAGTGGAAAATTTCTTAAATTGTAAGCACTTGATATGAAGTAGAAAGTTGGAGGGGGAAAAAAAAACCCAAACCCAAAATATTGGCGAAGTGGAAGTGTTTCAAAATTTAATTTCAACATTCTTCTTTTTCTAGATCTTGTTGAAAACTTCGATGAAGCTTCAAAGAATGAAGCAAACTGAACTAAGTGTCACTTTCTGAATAAAGTTAGATCTTGAAAAAGCTACATGGAGCTGCTATTTTGTATTGTGACTGCTTTGATTTGATTTTTATTTCCTGATGATATCAAGATCTGTGATATTTGGAAATTCCTTGAATCTGCAGCTCTTTAGTTACTGCTTGTACACAATATTATTTTTGTGGCCTGATTGAACAAACCTGTGCTTTGAAATGAGTCAGACTGCTAGCAAATCTCTGCCTAAACACAATTTTTGAGTAACTTGTATACAAGCAAACCCTTATCTTCAATGACCTTTGGCATACAATAAAAATATAAAATAAACTTTCTGGTGTGGCTTCTTGTCAGAAAAGTAGGAAAAAAATGGCTGTAAATATTAAACAATCGTTAGAGGTCTTGCTTTTCTGCAGATCATGTTTCTTTTGCTGTGTTAGAAAATTGCCTTCTTAAAAAACTTACTGTGCATAATAGGGCATTTTAGACTTAATTGGTGAATCCCCAGTGTTTGCAGGTCAGAACTACATATTAAGAAATAGATCTGTATTCTGCAAAAAATTATTGGTGGTTTAATATTAAAGATTTAAGTTGAGCGAGCACTTTGAAGAGCAGCAGCAAGCTGTTGGGATCTAGGTACTAATGCTAAATTCTTATCTTTGGGGAATGTTTACTAGATGTTTCCAGGGTGTAAATATTTAATGAGTTAAATAATACTTTCCTAGTATTTTAATTTTACTTACCTGAAAATGTCAATTGTATGGGGGAATGAAGTATAGAGGGTGAAAAAAGCCTTAATAGAATTGATAATGGCTCTTAATTGCTGTAGTTAGCATCTTCAGATCTATTAACTAAAAATTATATTTGAATGTTTAAGGAATGTGTTCTTTCTATTGCTGTTGTGTGTTCTAGAGAAAAAGACAACCTGTTTTTTTCTGCTGCAGAATTCCAGTCTGACCTTGGCATAGCTGGAGCTTCAAGGAGTGAGGGCTGAACTTGTGTGTTTGGGGATCTTTGGTGTTAGAGGTAGATCAGATTGCTTCCATAACAGAAGCTAAGCTGGGAGAGAAGAGCACTCAACTACCAGCCTTCTAAGGTTGACTCTAGAGCAAATACTTCATCCTGACTTGTGCAGAATAAAATTCACAGTAAAACTTTGCTGTAGTTCTTGTGCCTGGGAAAAGGTGGGGCTGTGCCTGACTTGCCAAGCCAGTTTATCATGGTGTCAGTCATTGCTCTTGGGAAACAGTGGAGGAACTTGTTTAAGCTGTGCAACTCTGTGGTTTGAGGTAAGACAGCAGTCTGATGTGAGCATGACTAGGCTGAAGTTGGGTACAAGAACCTACAGGAACAATTTCTGTTTACTTGTAAATTAATTAAAATAAAAAGAGCATTCATTGATTTGTGGCAATAAGGTAGAAAAACTAAACTCTACAAGTTTGAGTTTTAAAATGAGGGTGGTGCCTTTAAGCTAATTGCCCTGTAAAAGGTAAACAACCAGTTCCTACAGAGTTGTTAACCACACTTCCTGTTACCTGTCGAGTCAATAAATGCATGCAGATTTTTTTTAGTGAAAAATCAATAAATGTGTTGCCCGTTCTGTGACTCAATACGTAAGCCCTCAGCCGTACTTACTTTTAGCCACTGTGGACTTGCTTATGAAATGTTTCATACTGGTTTCTGTCTCGTGAAGTGACTTGGTGTCTTGCTTAGATGTTCTAGACAATGTTGGCCTTTTCCCCACTAACAGACATGCTTGGTGGCTTAAAAAGTAAAATCCTCGCTAAAATGGTATCTTTGAAATGCAAAATAATGCTAATCCAATGATAAGCAGCCATGTGACATGTCTGTGAAAGTCTACCTGCCAGGCTGACTCCCAGTCAGGAAATGCTGGCGTATCTGCATCCCCAAACTGGGACTGAGGATCGAGATACCATCAGAATATGTTCTTGATTATAGCAGATTCTAAATGGATGTAGTTGTCTTGTTGGAAGTTTATAGTAGTCTTCATGTCTAACACTTAGATGTTCAAATCTAGATGCAAATCTGTAATTATTTTCTCTTAGTAAGGAATTTGGTTATGGTCTTCCTAGTCTGTCACTAACTGGCTAGAAACTGAAAATAGTTGTGTTGATGTTTCTCATTAGCTTGAACTTCTATGTAACCATACTGTAATTATGCCATAATGGATTCACATCTGCAGTCTTGTTCAAGGGAAATGGCTTCATATCTCCATTCCAAGTATCTTGGACAATGGAGAAACAAAAACAGATGCCTGCATTTCTATTGAAACAAAGGTTTGTTTGAGCTTTTTTTTTTTTTTCAAAGGCTAAGGGAATGTTCTGGTTCTGTCACATCAAGCTTTGTAACAGCTTGGCTCTAATGCGGTAGTGGGTACTAGGGAGATTCTTTTCATCATTTTTGCAAAAGATTTTTCGAAATATTTTCATAATTGTTTATCTTATGCTTCAAGGGCTTTGCTCTGGTTCAAAATTAGTATATTCTAGTAAAAAAAAGCCAATTAAAATACTATTGTAAGATGGTAAAACTGTGTATTTTATTAAGCTATTGTGGTACATATGTAAAAACGAAAAGCTCCCTGCTATAGTTTTAAAGTAACATTGTTTTAAAAGCTCTAGAAGGTGATTTTTTTTATTGTCTTGTGAGTTTGAGGTTGTGCCTTTAAGGAAATGTTCCCAGTGAGAATTTTACATAATTAGTAGTGCATAGTTAACATACATGACCAAGATCACTTGAGTTGGTTTAACATGTTCATAGCTCAGTACCTCAAATAACAAACCAATACTTGTGTACCTTACTATGTTGATCTCCTGAGGGTGTGTGGGAAGTTCACGTATGAAAGTTTGTGCTAGTAACTTTTGTGGGCATTGTTTACAGGCATTTCACCTTCCCTAAAGTGGTTTCTTGTGTCTCTGCTGCGAACTTCAACATCACATTATGGTACAAATAGAGTAAAAACCAGTTTTTGTAATGGAAAAGAGCTTGTATTTGTTTTCAGAGGCAGTGGAAAAATTAAAATTTCCAAAGGAAAACAACGTGTGATCAGAACAGTGGCAAGGAAAAAAGCTGTGTGTGTGAATGTTATAGGTGGTGGGATGTGAGTGGGGGCAGTTAGTATTTTTCAAGGGAGGTGGGAGCAGTGATTGAGAAGCCAGAACGTGGAAACTGGTTGATCATCCTGTTTGTCAGAGTGGATTCGAACAAGTTATGAAATAAAAATTAATATTCAACACAGATAGGAAAGCCTCCAGGGAAGCCTGTGTTGATGGTGACTAGATTAGAGCCTTAAGTGACTGGTGGTGTATGTAAAGAAGGGAGATTTTGAAGCTAGGTATTTTAAAATAGTAGCAAGTATTCAACGTGTCTTGGGCTTACCTAAATACATGCAGTGTGGCTCCTGATTTGTCTAAGCTATTTCTTGCTCCTATTCAGCAATTGCATCCAGCAGGTTGTGAGAGTTGCTGAAGAAGTTCCCACTGCCTGTGATAGCTGAAAGATCCTGGCCTGTAACAGAGAGGGGACTCTGCGAGGAAGCCTTTTTTACACAGCAAGGAGCTGACAGTGCAGCAGAGCCAAGCTTAGCTGAGGGTGAAGTCTGTAGCAGCAGGGGGTATAATTAGTTTGTCTGTAAGATGAACTCAATAACTTCAAAGATGGATAAAAAGTGCACGCATCTACAAGCTCTGAGAATCAGTATAACTATTTTTGTGTGTATTATAATCAACTTTAAACTGTTTTTTTCTGGTAGCGTAAGCTACTTGTCTAATCAGGAAAGTCTTTTGGTGCTCTGTTAATATTCTGCCTTCACTTCATGCATGGGTTATCATTAGAGAATGTTACTGAATAGAAGGAAGACATCTTAAGTAATACTGTTACTGTACTGTCTTGTTATAGTCTGTTTTTTTAAGAAAATATTTTCTATTGCGGAATAGAAATAGATTCAAGAGATGCAACTAATGTATTGCCTTTATATTGCAGTGAAGGTATTCTGGCAATGAAGAAGCCCTTATAACATGAGTTACAACCCAACTTTTGGATTGCTAATGAATCTGAACAAATCATGGCTTAATTAGTGTTGTAATGTTATAAGCACTAATCGCTGTTTTTATAGTGTATGTCTATTTTGTGTAGATGGAAGGCAGCGTTCTAGGATATTTGCTAGTAAGAACCTAGGCTGGTTGAAGGTCAGTTTGATCACACAACATGATACTTCCACTTTTGGTAGCTAATAATCAGTGTTCATAACGCTTTTCTCACACGATCAGGGGTTTGATGTGCTGTTCAGGATATTGGCTGACAATGGTGAAAGTAGTTGCTGCACTTGAAATCCCTCTTCTACATTTCTGTTAAGTATGAGTAGTGGTTATAGAGTGGTTTTTTGGGTACTGGAAAAATGTAGGTGTGGCTTGTGTGTTCCTCTTCCATTTTTAAAGACACCTGAAGTTCAGTGGAACAAGTCTTACTTTCTTTGATTGGAGACTTCTACATTTTATGGAGCTGCAACTGAGATAATGTCTAGAGGCCTTGTGCTGGATGCTCAAAAAATTCAGCCATGGACACCTGAGCAGTCTCTTGCTTCACAAGCAACATACAACTTGTGGCAGATGTTTGCACCTGCTTACTATCACTGGATTTAAAATGTAGCAATAAGATTAAGCAAGATTTAAAGGTGTCGGAAGTACTTTCTGAAACAGGAGGAACTCTGGGTTAACTCTAGGATCTGTGACTAGTCCTGCTGTGCTTTCCCGTTACTTCCAGCAACTGGGCAATTGCAGAGGTAACTGATCTGTCAGCTTGAGGGTCAGATCATCTCTCAGCAGTAGCGTTGGATGGGCTGCAGTTTTGCAATTAGTTCCTAATGAACTTGCCTAAGTAAGACTGCTGCCACCTTTAAGGACCCCACTGAGATCCAGGAGGTCTTCTTGTGCTCTGAACTTACGACTCTGCAGGGCAGAATTCTTTCCTTTCTGGCTGCTTTGCACCACTTAGTATTAGGAATCAGGAGATGATGCAGTTCTTTCTGGTTTAGGGATGTTCTTAACATGAAACCAGCACAGCCAGCTCTTGCAGCTGGGACTTGCCTTTAGCATATGTTGGGAGCAGCATTTGGATAAACAATCCCCATGTATGTCTGCAGCGTTTTCATGCTCCAATAATTCCTACCCGGGGGTGATGATTTTTTAAGACTTTCTTGGTGGGTTTTTTACAGTTTGTAGAAGTTGGAGTAGCCTGCAGGCCTCAGTATTCACTGAGTAATCTTCTTCCACCAGCATACAAAATTCAGACTTGCTTAGATGTGACCTCGGGCACATATTCACTGGTGTTGAGGCTGACCTCTGTCAGGAACTGTAGACTATAGATGGATTGTCATTCGGCTTTAGTGTGTCAGCCCTCCCACATTTGTAGAAGAGACCCTGTACTCCCATTAAATTTGTTCCTTATACTTTGGCATTGTCCTATTTTTATTATTTGTACCTTGAAAATTAAGCACTATTATTTGTTTCAAAACTTGGATTTTTTTTTAGTATTGCTTTTTGAATCATGTCCCATCTCTGTAGCTCCCTGGTTTCATCAGGAAATGCAGTATATTTGACAGACAAGCTATGTCAGCAGGCTGTAAGTTAAAATTCCAAGAGGGACTTTAGCCTTCAAGGATACACCAGTGTGTTTTCTGGAAGGCTGTGGATCTTCTTGAAACTGTCACATTTTATGTGAGCAGAAAAGCATAACGCTTCTAAACAAAAGCCTTTTTGGAGACAATGGCAATGTTGTTACGCCTATGATCTTACCCTGTACTCGTGACAGACATTGTACCACAGATGCAGAATAGCTAGGCAAGCTGTTTTTGTGATGCATTTTTAAAAGCAATTATGTTTTGAGTCTTTTAGGTTATAACATTTAAAATAATCTAGGTGTAGCCTAATGGTGGCAAATGCAAGAGTTCAGGGATTTACAGAGTTTAGCCAGAGCTTGCCTGTTTTTAAACTGAGCTAGGAGCCTGGCTCAGTGCTGGCACATCAATTTTGCCTGCAGATTGCACATCATCCAGTGTTCTCTAGCTGACAATGTCAGAAAGTTTGACTCAAGCCATTATATGGTATGATAGGTCCTCCTGAAGTACTTGCAATTGATATATACTTGAATTTATGTAAAAATGATACTGTTCTGTAAGCTGCATTTTTCTATTTATGAAATAGAAATGCTATTGTGCTAGAAAAACTGATGGGCTATGCAAAGCATGTCACGTGGCTGTATTTGTCATGTTTTGATTTCAGTGCTAAAAAAAGGAGCACATGCAGTTTGTTTATGTAATGAGTCAAAACAATATTCCCCACAATGCAGGTCAGGGTTGGTTTTTTTCTTTCTTTTTCTTTTTTTTTCTTTTTCTTTTTTTTTTTTTTTTCCCCAGAGGATTATCCAGAGATTATTTAGGTTTCTTCTTGCAGGAAAGGAATGAGCTCTACAGCACAGTCCCACAGCTGTAATCCACCTTGTTGTTGTGACCAGTTTCTCTCTATTTTTTTTTTGTTGGGCTCTGCAGCCTTGCCCGTAGATCTCTGCGTGCATGGTTGGCTTCATCTCTGCTTGTCTGCTGGAGACTGACTGACATGCTTTACAGTCTTGTATGCCTGGAGAGTTGCTAGCTTAATTTGGTGACAAATCGACCTCAACAGAAAGATCTATTCAGACGTCATTCCTAGGACTAAACCCTAACAATATCTTTGATCTTTAAAGTTCCAAGTGACTGGATTCCTAATTCACCCAGTTACACATTCATTGCCAGACGGAGCAGTGTACTTCCTGAAAGCGTTATGTGCTGCACAGCGGGAGATGCATGCAAGCGGAACTGCTATAACAATACTAATGATGATCATTCTAGTGACGGGCTGTGTCTGCACTCCAGTGATTTATACTGTTGTTGTAAAGGGAAAAAAGTCTGGTCCGCAACGTTCAGGAAAAACTCTGCTGGAATGCCCCTAACAGTCAGCTTCCTAGTGAAAAAATACAGAACAGATTTTAGTCTATCATCCCAGCAAATACAGTCCTTTTCAGTCCTTTGGTTTTTGTTTTTGTTTTTCCCCTATCCCTTATCCTTTACAGTTTCATGAGAATATGGAGTTGCATCTGGTTAGTGCTAGGGATTAGCTAGAGCTGTGAATGTGAACTGCTTCGATGGAACAAGTAACCTAGAATTAGGATAACCTTCCATGGTTGCTCTGCTTCTAGCACTATTTTGTTCCAAGTACAGTTATAAAACAGTTGTGGAAAATAAGTAGTAGTTCTGGCCTTAGTTTATAGCTGTCTCTTCAGGCTGCAAGTTAAGTAACATCATCAGGGTTTAAAGAAGTGAACTTCAAGATTGCTTAAAGGTTACTGGGAGAATGTAGGACCAAAGCACAGTAAAAACAGCTTTGGAAATCCAAAATTGATGCATGCCATAAGTAGAAGTTCGTCTGTGCTGTTTCTCTGCCAAGTCAGAGTAAGGTTCAGTGGCTGATTTCCATCTTCTCGGTGTTGAGTAACAGTATGTATTTCTGCAGGAATACCATTGGGATGCTAGCTGCCGAATTCTCTGAAAAAAGTGCCACGGGGGGGGAACCTTGCGGCATGACTCGGGGACAGTTCGCCCCTGGTGCCAGAGCGGGGAGCTGTGATCACCTTGCATGGATCTTGGAAAGGACGATCTTCGATCCCTTAGCTCCCTGCTGTGGGCACCAGCTCCCTGTGTAGAATGAGAAGGTGTAGGATACCCATACTTTTTTTTTTTTTTTTTTTCCCTCTCCTTACCAAGGAGAAACCCAGAGGTTTGAGATGAGACTGTGTCCTGGGAAGGTCTGGCAGGAGGCTGCCGCTTTCTGTAACTGTCTCAGAGACATAAGTGGGGAATTCAAAGTACAAGACAGATGAACAAAGAAGGCAACAGAGTGGAACTAGTAACAGCCCCGGGGAAAACCAGAACAGACAGGAAGGAGTGTTACAAAGTGCTCATCAAATTTACATGCAAATAGTAATGCTAACATTGTACATGATTAACTCCTCACTTGACTGAATCCTGTCTGGGTGAAAATGTATAGATTCAAAGTTTTGTTTCTGCCACCCAACACTGAGGGGACAGACAGTTTCTTTTAAGGATCCTTGGCAGAATGGTGATGGCACTAAGTTGTAGTTAGAACTAAAGCTTTTTTTGTCTTAGCAGGCTATTATGATTACTACAGCACAGAGTTTATGATTAGAATGGCACAGGATTTCTCTAGGCAGAATCAATGTAGTACAATTTATAAGTAGCATAATACAGAATTTATAATACAACTTAACTTCTAATTTCTAATTGCCTAGATAATAACTTATGATTTTTAATCATCTGGACCCTCGGCAGATGAGGTCAGATCTTACGGTTTGCTGTGTCAATGTAACAATCATAATCTAGACCCAAAAATCATGTAAAAGAATAAGATCTACCCCTTTCTTGGAGGAAGCAGATGATGGTGGAGGTGTCCCATTTCATGGGGGAATCGCATTCTCTATGTCCAAAAGAAGTTCTCTTTGTCCAAAAGAGGTCCAACTCCTCTTAGGACTTTAACTGCTTGGTTTTACAGACAGTGCTCTGGCAGCTCTTATGCTTATCCCTGTTCTGTGGTGGGGTCGTCAACGCCACCAGGTTGGCCAGGTGCCTGGGACCTGCAAGGCCAGCAAGGAAAGGAGTAATTGGTCTGGCACCCAGGAACCCTGAGGCCCGCAGGGAGGGGAAGAAGAAATCTGTTTGATTCATGTACTTGGTACACAGGACTTTCAGGACCTGATAATGAGGGCAAAGGGAAGGAATATGTGACCCACTGGGTCCCAGAGAATGGCTGTTTGCCTATAAAATGGTGTTAGTTATGCTAACCACGTGACCCGGGGTGGGGAGCAGGGGGTACTGGTCATAGCTGCTTTAGGAATGGCTTTACAGTCTCTAGCATCTTAACTTCTTTAAATCAAATATGAACAATCTATTTATGGCTATTCTTCACCATCTTTGATGGTTCAATTTCTGTCTCAGCTGTTGCCTAACTGTGAGAAATTAGAATTCCCTTGAGCAATTACAAAGTGAATGTGTAGATTTTGTTTTCTCCTTGGTAGAATTAGTTCACACCTGTATTACTGTCCTCTACAAAGAGGGCTGCTCGCTGCTTTAGCTTTCTTTTACCTCCCTTGCCAGAGAGCTAAAACCTGTCTGTCTCGGGCTGTGAGGTTGCTGAGCTGTTTGCAGCCAGCAGTAGCTGCAAATGAGTGTTAATTCTGGCAAATGCACCCACTGGGCTGCATGCTAGAGTCTGTTTGTTGTGTGCTCCCCCTGCGAAATAGGCCAGGGTGCCCTGTGAAGTCCAGCGTGAATGAGTGAGGGGAAGGCTTGGTGCAGCTCTGAAGGGTTTGGCTGTTAGGGTGACGTGACACTGTGCCAGGCGATCTGCTTCCAGAGGCAGGGCTCACGGCATCTGCGATTACACGCTGCACACTGACTTCGGCAAAAATGATTTGGTTAATCAGGAAATGCAGCTTGTTTGCTCATCTCAAATGTAAAATACTTTTATTAACATTCCTGCCAGAACTTACATTGGTGAGAGCTTTTGGTAAATGCTTTGGAAGAGAATCAACTTGGAGTAAAGATTTTTTTGACTACAGAATCTTTCAGGCTCCTCCGGCAAGGGAACACTGCTGCCTTCAGACCCCTGAGTGTGGTTCCAAGGTGACTTCTAGTGTGGTCTCCCCACCGCCAGAGGCCACAGATACCATTCACTGACACAATCAGCAGGCTGACATTTCAAAACACCAATGCTGAGTCAGGGGCTTCACAATTTTTACCACTATACACAAAGAAAACAGTGAGCGGTATTTACACCAAGAGAAATAAAAATTCATCTTTGTGCCTCAGAGAAACACAAAGTATGTGGAGTGGAGCATGCTGTTAATGTTGCATAATCAACTGTTGTCTGTGTTTTCTCGACAATGATTTTTTCCAGCCAGTAAAGCTTTTTCTTTGCATAGATTTTTTTTGTTTGTTTGTTCGTTTCTCCCCTCCCTTCACCCAGTTTTCTAACTCAAAGTTTTCCTCAGGCTGTCTGGGTGATTGCTTATGAAATACTGCTGGCTGTTCCCTGCAGTGCCCTCACAGGAGCCACAGCCAACTTCAGTTCTGCATTCATTGCCTCAGAGACATAACCTTATGCTATAGAAAGGGCTCTTAATGCAGGAAACAGCTTCTGAAAGCAGACCGTCTGCACTCACTTCTGTGGGATGCCTGGTGATGACTGACAATTGCTTGAAATTATACAGCAAAAAGATGGAAGAGTTTTTACATATTGCTATCTTAATCTACATTCCTCTATTTCGGGATCTTCCCATGTAATCAAAAAATGCATTTTCTAGGATACATTTTCAGGCAATAGTTAAGAATTAGTCTATTTATTTCCTATATGTGAACCCAATGCTGACTGAAGTTCAAAACAAAATAGAGAGCAGATATTGAAGGTTCATCATTTGGAGCAAGCACTTTCCTGTAATGCAAATAATATAGAGAAGGGAAAATCTGTTCCTTATGCATACTTACATAACATGTCTCTACACAAAATGTCTTAGAAATGGCTCAGGTTATGGTATTTCAAGAAAACAGTTTGCATTTTATTTGCATTGCTGGACTTCTATGCTTGTTGAAAAGCTTTTACAAAGGCCATGTGTCATGGTTTTAGTTGGGATACAGTCGATTTTCTTAACTACCATCTGGTACGGTGCTGAGCTTTGGGTTTGGGATGGGAAATGGTGTTGATAGCGCACTGGTGGCTTTGGCTGTTGCTAAGCCCTTGAGGTCTTTGCTCCTCACACCTCCCCACCAGTGAGTAGCTGGGAGTGCACAAGAAGCTGGGAAGGGACACAGGGACACAGTTGGGACAGCTGACCCCAACGGGCCACAGGTATATATATATATGTATATCTATGACATCATGAGAGTATATAAAGCTGGGGGAAGAAGGAAGGAGGGAGACATTTGGAGTGATGGCGTTTGTCTTCCCAAGTCATCATTGTGTGTGATGGAGCCCTGCTCTCCTGGAGGTGGCTGAGCCCCTGCCTGCCCATGGGAAGCAGGGGATGAACTCCTTGTTTACTGTGTGCACGGGTTTTGCTTTACTCATTAGTCTGGCTTAATCTCAACCCATGAGTTTTTCCTCACTTTCACTTTTCCAGTTCTCTCTGCATCCCAACTGGGGGAAGCGAGCAAGTGGCTATGCAACCCTAGCTGTCGGCTGGGATTAAACCATGACACCATTAAATCTCAGTATGCAGTTTTGTAGTAATTGCCACTTTATGTTATTTTAAAAATATGCAAGAGAGAAATTTTGCCAGAAATTCATTTTAATCCATGTAGGTTTGGATTTATTTTTTTCCTACAGAATAGTATGGGGTTGGGAGGGACCTCTGGAGATCATCTAGTCCAACCCCCCTGCTAAAGCAGGTCTTCCTAGAGCAGGTTGCACAGGAACTTGCCCAGGCGGGTTTTGAATGTCTCCAGAGACAGTGACTCCACCACCTCTCTGGGCAGCCTGTTCCAGTGCTCTGCCACCCTCAGAGTGAAGAAGCTCATTGAGTTCTTCCTCCTACATTTTCCCCTATTGTATATTCACTCATTTTGAAATAACAGTTTGCATTTTGAATTATTTATTTTGCTCAGACTCAAAGAACCCTGCTGCGTTATTCCCCAGCCCTCCAGTACCTTTTGGTCAGGATCGTAGTGCACGTACTTTAAACAGTATTGGTTTCCTTTGCGTAGGGAATGATTTTCAAGTAGAAAAATTAAGCATGGTAGAGACACTATGCTAGACATGCAGTAATTTAATTGGGTGAACTCTAGGTGGAGAGCGAACTGGAGATTGGGTTTACTCCCCAGGTGCTGCAGAAGAGAGGCAGGGATTAGGGGTGTATAGTGCCACACCTCTAGTGGATGCAATGGAGAAATGCTCATGGAAACATGTCAACAGCACATGGTGGGGTCTGTACATACCATCAGGGGAAAAGCTGGAAAAAAATCTCTTTCAAAAGCTTATCTGTTACTTGTGAGGAACTATCACACATCCCATCATTCACTGTGGTTTTGATTAAGTGCAGGAGGCCTAGAAAATCCATTAAGATGTCCTGATTTTTCAACTACTTCCAAAATTGTAATTGCTATTCTAACTTAACAGCTGCACTGGGACCATCATGCCAAACTGGGATATGAGAGGCTGGAGATCAGCGCCACAGAAAGAGACCTGGGGGTCTAGGTGGATGGCAAGCTGAACATGAGTCAACAGTGTCCCCTCGCAGCCAACAGGGCCACCTGCGTCCTTGGGGGCATCAAGCACAGCTTAGCCAGCCAGCCAGTCTAGGGAGGTGCTGGTGCAGCCCCACCAAGTGCCTCAATGTAAGAAGGACATCAAACTATGACAGTGTGTCCAGAGAAGGGTGACCAAAATGGTGAAAGGTTTCAAGGGCAAGACTTAGGAGGAACAGTTGAGGTCACTTGGTGTGTTTAGCTTCGAGAAGGCTGAGGGGTGACCTCATTACAATCTACACCTTTGTCAAGGGGGGCAGCAGAGGGGGAGGTGCTGATCTCCTCTCTCTGGTGACCAATGACAGGACAGAATAAAACAGAATGAAGCTGAATCTTTTCTGAACTTCCACTGATGCTTCAGTGACAGGCTGGTCAGTCACTGGAACAGGCGTCACAGCACAAAGCCTCTCAGAGTTCAAGGAGCATCTGGGTGATGCTCCAAGTCCTATGGTTTAGTTTTAGTTTAGTTTAGTTTTAGGTAGTCCTGGAAGGAGCAGGGAGTTGGACTGAATGATCTCTATGGGTCCCTTCTAACTCAAGATATTCTATGGTTCTGTGATCCAAAGGACCACCTTTTGTCTGCAGAAGGCCGGAATGCAGTAGGCTCTGGCTTCTCTTCCCATACAGCTGATGTCAATTTTCATCCAGTGCAGGAAGGATATTTAGGAGCTAGGAATTCTGTACCTCAATTAGAAATTTCTCTGGTATAAGGAACTCTATCTAAGACACTCTGGCCTAGCTGTTGCAGGACCACAACAGGAAAGTGGAGGTGGGTGGAAAGAAACTAGGTAGGAATTAAACTACCATCAAAGTCTTTCAATTTATTACCAACTTCTTAAAAAACGAGACAAAGCCAAAAGCAGTTATTTTAACTGGGGATCTTGAAAATAATCACAAATAGTGCACATGTTGCTATTATTAACAGTAAAGTCCTCTATCCTCTACAGTGAGATACCTCAATATCTAAAGAAATTTCTTCCTGTGAATACATATCGATAATGTGATGAAGTAGGACACCTGGCACAGTGCCACCACTGCACTCAGTGTAAACATTTAGGTGGTCAAAACTGGTTTTATTTACAAAGTTTTTAATGCACAACTGACTTTCTCTTCTAAAATTATATAAAATATACTTAAGAAACTCCAGTCTTCAAAAAGGGCAAGAAGGAGGACCCTGGGAACTACAGACCAGTTAGTCTCACCTCCATTCCTGGGAAGGTAATGGAGAGACTGATTCTAGATGTCATTTCCAAGAAAGTTGAAGAGTGGGGGGTTACTGGAAGTGGGCAACATGGGTTTACCAAGAGTAAATGATGTTTGACCAATCTGATAGCTTTCTATGACATTATAACTGGCTGGTTGGATGAAGAGAGGGCAGCAGATGTCATCTACCTTGACTTCAGCAAGGCTTTTGACACTGTCTCCCATAACATCCTCATTGGGAA
>JAOQGH010000019.1:27184823-27210844 GCA_025769975.1 Gallinago jamesoni | reverse complement strand
TGTCCAGTACACCTGGAACCGACTGCCCCAGGGGTGGAAACACAGCCCTACTATTTGCCATGGACTGATCCAGACTGTGCTGGAGAAGGGTGGAGCTCCAGAACACCTACAATACATTGATGACATCATTGTGTGGGGTAATACAGCAAAAGAAGTTTTCAAGAAAGGTAAGAAAGCAATCGAGACTCCTCTGGAAGCAGGTTTTGCTGTAAAAAGAGGTAAAGTCAAAGGACCTGCTCGAGACATCCAATTCTTGGGAATTAAATGGCAAGATGGCCGTTGAGTAGTGGATCATTCAAAAATTGGGACAAGCATTTAGTACAAGCTATCTGGTTAGTTAATACCAGGGGATCCATCAATCAAGGTGGTCCTACTCAATCAGACCTTTTACATACCGTAGAAGGGGATAAAGTCCCTGTAGTGCAGAAAAGGTATATGCTGGGGAAAAATGTTTGGGTTTTTCCTGCCTCGGGCAAAGGCAAACCCATTCGTGGGACTGTTTTTGCTCAAGGACCTGGATGTACCTGGTGGGTGATGCTGAAAAATGGAGAAGTTCAATGTGTACCTCAAGGGAATTTGACCACGACAAGACTCAACAACTCATTACCTGCTTTCTACCAAATATTTCAGCAAAAATGCCCTAAAAGCATGCATGAGTGATTACTAATAGTACGATAAGAATATACTATTAATGGTATTCAATATGTTATGTAGAGTTGAAGTTATGTATATGTATTACAGACACACAAATGTCACACTGAAGACTGTCACTCAACTCTGAATGAGTAGCACTATCATACTGAAGGTGTGAGCTACAGCTTAGATTACCAAAATATAGTTTTACATGTCAATTGATTAAGTAGAAGTGGAAAGCCACTATTAATAGAAATGTTTTTCTAAATTACAAAGATAATTAAAAACAAATTAACTCTTCTGATAGAACTAACAGATTCTCCCTTCTTATTTCCACAGATCACCTATGTAGCTGAGGATCCGGGGGAGGAAGCAATCTACCTACAACTCCTATTAAAGCTAATGTTTAATGTAAAACCCAAATCAGAGCAATGAATGAATTCAAAAAAACATGTGTAACACTAGTCCACATCTGCAAAGCACAGATACCTCAAATATCCTTCAATTTGTATAGAATTATGGGTTTGGTTTTTTTTTTAATACAGCTTTGGGGGAAAAGTCAAGCACAACAGGATATGAAGGAAGGCATTTAACCTCCCTCTGTCTCACCTTGTTCAATACGTGTAGCCAGATACAACATTTCTCCTTGAGCCGCCAGCTGATGAACTGATAAAGCTGCAAGAAGGTAAGCAAAGGCATATATCAAATGACAATAAGCATCTTTTGACAAATTAAGGTTGTGTAGTTTAAAAATGACATCCAAGAGATAACATGCTATCAGGAGATCTGTCACACTGCTCAATAAAGCCCATAGCATAACTCTCACTCACTACAATGTGGAATAAATCAAACATTACAAAACTATACACAACGTGACATCTACAGTGGAAGAAAAAGATTGTGGGGGTTTGGGTCTTTATTTTCAATAATAAAAGCAGAATAATTCCTAAGAGATTATGAAGAAAAAAAAAAAAATCTCTGATCCCACAGTAAACACTGCACAGGTGCATGGTTTTGATAACTAAAACATGGAGCAGGTTTGAAAGGTGCTCAGGAGGGATTATATAATAAATTATCCACATTATATAATAACAAAATTAGCTAATAGTTACATATGCAAATGTTCAGTGTCCTCTTCCTATTCACTATATAAGGTTTGATTTTTTTCTCCGGAAAAAATGCATATTTTGTTCAGAGGCCTATGTTGCAGCTCCAGATTAATTTTTCCCATGCAAGCAGCCTTTTTTTCTTAACAATGGACTTACAAGGTATAGAGGAATTTATAGATTTATAGATGAAGCAAATAACACAGAATTAATTTATATAGAAAATGCTTGACAACTAAGAATAACAAAACCACATAAACAATACAGTCTTCTTGACTTTCAAGATTCATGACAATCATCCAATTTTAATAAATTTTACAAGATGCACAGTTCTGAAAACAAGTATACGAAGCATATTAACCTAGAGCTTAGAAAGGATCAGAAAAATCTTTACCTGTGTTTTTCATATCAAAAATTGGATCCTTTCTGGAAAATATGCTTCAGTCATGAATTCTGTACAGGAGGTAGATTACTATTTCATGGTTGGAACCATGTGAAATTAGAGCAGACTATCTCAGTGTTTTTTCCCCTATATTAAAGGTTCACTGTAACACTCAAGAAAAAATTGTCAAGCATCTAACATACAGTTTACAAAGTAATTACAACAGTAATGCAGTAGGATACTTACAGTTTACAAGCAGAGGTGTTGTAGAGACTTCGTTCCCCCTGTGTTTGTTAGTTAGGGTAGTTGATTGCTTTATTGGTGAGAAATGCTTAGTAGTTGATGGAGTATAAACATGTCTTACTTGGATACCAGGGGAAGGAGAAGTGTGGATGTTGCATTCAGCTACATTGAACAGAGAAAAGAGACAAGATTTTAGTACTATTAAGAGAATTAAAAGCAAGCTATAGATTCTAAGTAACTCTAGAAAGCATCAGTCTCATGAGATCTTTAAAATCCATGTTAAGTTAGCTTTGTCACGTGCTTTTTTCACTGTGCATTGTAAGAGGTGAACAAAGGCCTGTATTCACCTCTAGCTTAAAACAATGCTGCCACCCTACACATTCAGGGCCAAGTTGGTGTCTAAATGAGGTAAGCCTTCATCTACACTTTCAGAAGACCTGACATGGATTTATCAGGTAGGATGGCCCTGCTTTGCCTGTTCCATCCTTACTAACACTCTCCAGTGCAATAACAAGATGCAGCTCTGGTCAGCCATGCAGTCAGGTAACTGCTCAGCTCATCCCTTTGTCAACTCCTTAACCTGTGTACTGCATGAATGGAGATAACCTTCCCTAATTTTCTTCACCAGGACTTTTCCCACTCTTGTTGGATAAAGTTGTAACTGCAATATGAATGCCTTCTGAACACTTACCCAGCAGGAATAGAGATGTTCCACACTAACTTATATAAATGCAACTGCAAGTCATCACTTAGACTTCAAGAAGTCATTCAGTGCTGCTGTGTTCATTTGTACTATCTTTTCTAGCTTTCCATTAGAATCTAATTACAACATATATATAAAAAAATATATATGTTATCTTGGCTTCTAATTCCCAAAAGTAGCTTTAGATTTTGAGAAGTATCTGAGGAGCCAAATAATTTTTAAGAGGCTAACTGATTAAATCCTGAAAAGACATACTGAAGGATTAATCTCCATTATTTGCTAAATTGATTCAACATCAATGTGCACTAATGTAGTAACTAATTAGTAACTAATTAACATTAGTAACTAGTGACTGGAAGCTAACTAACATGCACACTGAATTCACACCATAGAAAACTTCACGATCATAAACCCAAGCACAAATCTGAGGAGACAAGCAATTAAAAGAAGTAGAGGGTAACAGGATGAAAATGAAATTACATTTTGTTTACCAATCAAATTGCTGTAGCCAACATGATCAAATTAAGAGACCTACCAGGGGTTTTTGACCTGCGGTCCCTGGATCCGCAGGACTACTTCTAAAGGGTTCACAAATGTTACCTAAGAAAAACAACCCTATCGCTGATGGGTCTAAATTTGCCATTCAGGTCTGCAGCTCCGCTAGTAAGCCCTTAGGGCCTGCAAATCAAAAAGGTTTGAAAATTACAATGGCTGAACTGGAGCCAAGCAATACAAATAAGAGAAACCATAAAAATCCATAATAGGTCTGTATTTGTTACAGGAAACGTGTGAAATTCAACCTCAGGAAAAGATATATCACTAAGAGTCTGAAATATGACAGCGAGCACTGGAAACTACAGCTACTAAGGGGAAATAGATGGAAATCCTAATTCTGTTCTCCAGTGATATGCTCAGTCATGAAAATGCATGGATCAATTCTGATGAAACTGTCCAGCAACATCTAGCGATCAGCTGCAGGGATCCAGAACTGGAGCAACATTCGCCTTTAAGTAGCTGAACTGACAAGCCAATCAGTGCAACTACAGGTTTTGTACAGCCATACTGACATAAAGTCAACCACATGACCCACGTTATTTTGTCATAGTGAAAAGATAAAATGTGCTGCAGAAAGCTACTGAAATTGAAATGATCATACAGTTCTTTCAGCAGTGTTCTGCAAAGACACATATTCAACAATGCATAGCATGTTGTAGGACATGCAACACAAAAGAAGTAAGCTTGTTTTCATAACCAGCACCAGCTCTTATTAAATTACACCAGATACTTTCTGCGTCGCTACTTTTTCAATTTAAAAAAAAAAATTAAAAATTTGATTTAAAAAATAACCAGAGGGGAAAATAATTTTACATTAATAATAAACATACAATAAAAATGTTAGGGGAAGAAATCTTAGAAAACTACTACTGATTAACACATATATAAGGCAAAGGCTTTTTAAAAAATAACACAACAGCTTAACAGGATGACACAGTTCACACATAACAATTTGTACCATAAAGTTCAACCTTTAAATAAGACAGATGCCACTTCAAGGTCAGAGTTAACTTGGTCTTGAATATTTTTACTGTCCTCCTCATTCAAAGACTTCACAAATCGTGAGCAGACATTCATATCAAATCTATTGGGCAAAATGAATTTCATTCCCATGGCGACACTCTGAGCTGGGCCTTCCTCTGTGCTTGAGTCAAGCTGATTCTCCACTTTAATATCTGGCATGGGCGGAAGGCTGTAGCTAGTGGGACATTCTTCTACAATTAACTGGGCCCCAGCATCTAAGTTTGTTGAAGATGCCATGGCCTCAGTCATGTAAAAGTTCTATGCAAAATATTTCTTCATAGCTTCCAGCCAAGAGCGGTTGTCGTCAACCAAGGTGTATCTGAAGAGATCCCAACGTCTGAACAACCTGCAACTAAACACATGTAACATAGGTTAGCAACACTGTGGTGAAGTAATGCATAAAAATACACCAAACTTGGCTTCATTTAAGCTTATGGTATTTGGTTTTGATAGTCAAAACTTCGATGAAGTATCACTTACTATTGATAAAAGCTTATCGATAAAATCCTCTGTTTAAATGTTATCACATGGGTATTTAAGTCAAATTTCATAATGAAGCCAGCAAAAGTTTCATCTAAGTAACGTTTGAGAGTATTAGTCTGGTTGCAACAAAAAACCCCATCACAACCAATTGCGTTTATACCAAGACAGGAGCAAGGAGGGTGACTTTATTTCCTAACAACATTACTTCAAGGAAAAATTTCAGTGAATTTACATTTCTTTATGACTCCCAACTCTTTTCAAAAGCCGAGTAAAACAAACGGCTTCTGCTGTACACTGCTGTAGGAAAACGACAAAACCTCTTTAAGACCAACGACAAAACCTCTTTAAGACCAACGACAACAAAGCATCCCAGAACACCGGGGGCTTTCTGACAGCGCCGCGGGAAGCCTCACATGTCGGGCCGGACTCAGCGGCAGCATTGGCCACGCAGCGCGGCCTAGCAGCTCCGGGGGCTCCCGGAAGCCTCCCCCGGCACTGCGGGCCGCCGGCTCCGGGACGAGAGGCCCAAAGGAAAACTGCAGCTGCCCTTGCCACCGCCACCCTCCACGGACGCCGCGGAGCGCCCACCGCCCGAGCAACTCCGTCCGCACCCGCAGCTCCTCACCCGCAGCCCCGCTTCACCTACGCACCGCCGTTTCGGCCGCTGACCGGAAGGCGGAAGTGACGCCCTCCTTCTCCCTGCGCGTGGCGCTGCACATTGGCTAGGCAGAGTCTCTTCCTGATGACGTCTTGATGCAGGCGACCACGTTGACTCTGCTGCAGGCTGGCGTGGGGCTCGCCATAGTGGCGGCGGCGTGGAGGCCCTTGGCCCCTAAGACGGCGCGAAGCAGCCGGACCGTCCCGGTGCCTCCTCCCGCAGAGTTACCCACCTGTGTGCCTGGGCCCGCGGGCAGGAGCGCTACTCGGGCGGTGGCTGCCGCCGCTTCCTGACTGAGAAGGCGCCGCGCAGGCCTCGTCCTCGTCCGGAGGCCCGCGCTGCCGTCCAGCCATGGCCACCTACAAACCGGTGGTGGTCCAGGCCGTCCCCAAGCTCGGGGAGAAGATCACGCAGGACACGCTGTACTGGCGGGGCTACAAGGTAGGAGGCAGGCCTGGCGTGGGGAGAGGGGGCGAGCCGGGCCAGGGCAGTGGGTGTGACCCGGTCACAGAGCGCGGGGTCTGGTCCCTGCCTGTTCTGCCAGCTCCTGTGGCTCCGGCGTAGAAGCCGTTCCTTGTTCCGCCCTGCAACATATTAAACGGCTTCCCAGGAAATGAGGCTGACTTGTGCCTCAAACTGGCCTAACTGCCCTAGTTACTGCCCTAGAATACTTTTTTTTTTCATTGCTTTCTTGCCAAATCAAAGTATTTTTAAACATGCGTGAGTGACTAAGGTTGTTTTTTCCTCAAAATACGTAATTAGTGGATCAGCTGTAATGTGTGAATTGGAAAAAATTGGTAAGAGCGTAAGTTGCCTGGCAGAAGAGAAACTCAGTAGGATTGTATTTAAAAAGTAATTTAGTTCTAAATGGGGTTTTGAGCTCTCTGTAGGAAGAATAGGTTTTGGTTTGCTGTTTTAGTTTTTGATGGTGTACTTATATGTACTTAATGATCTTTATTGCAATTGCTTTAGACACCTGTTCAGATAAAGGAATTTGGTGCAATAAATAAAATTGACTTCTCCCCAGTTTCTCCATATAACTATGCTGTCACAGCCTCCTCAAGGGTAAGTAGCTTTTCTGAGGTCTTTATAGCCCTGTATTTCAGTTGGTATCATATAAGCAAGCTTACTGTCTTCTTCTTTCACTAGATCCACATTTATGGTCGTTACTCTCAGGAACCAATCAAAACGTTTTCTCGCTTCAAAGATGCTGCTTATTGTGCCACATACAGAGACGATGGCAATGTACTTGTTGCTGGCAGTGAGGAAGGTAGCATTCGCCTCTTTGACCTGAGTGGAAGAGCACCACTGAGACAATTTGATGGTCATACTAAGTAAGACAGTGTTGTTTTTTTCCTTTGCGTGCATGAGCTTGTTTGGTGTATTTACATATGTCTGCTTTGCATGTTGCTGAAAATATGAATAATCCTCATCTATGTTGCTTGTAACCATGTCATGTAGGTCTAACTTGAATTCAATTTAAAAATCTACATTTAAAATTGGAGTGATTTTTTTTTTTTTTTTTTAATTCTAAATATGAATTGAGTACCTGAAAGAATAAATACATGTTCTACTTCAGGTAAGTGTCTCTTAATATGTTGTGTAGACACAGTCTTGTGACTTCATGGCACAGATGCTGGCAGGAAAAGAGTTCTAAAAAGTGACTAAACAAAAATAGTGAAGAAATAGTCCAGGAAGAGCAGGAATCCCTAGAAAAAAATAACCCAAAGCAAAAACCAGAAGAAGTGCGTGGCGGCTGGGTGTGGTTGGAGTGGGGAAGGAGTTAGGAGTTCTGATCTACTAGTTCAGAAACTGCTCGCTCTCACAGTGATAAGACCTGATTATACCAAGGAATGGTATGCAGAGAGGCCCTTGCTTATACTTACTGCTGTAACAAACAAGGTCAGGCAAATCTGTTACTTGCCCCATTGGAGGGTTGGAAGTGGAAAAACATAGAGGGGTCCCACCTGTAGGAAGGAGCGGTCAGGACAGGTGACCCAAAACTGACCAACAGGGTATTCCATCCCATCTGCATCATGCTCAGTATAAAAGCTGAGGGATCAAAAGGCCAACCCTCTTTCTTCAATGGCCAATGTCCGAGGAGGACCCTGTCTGTTCGTCAGCCTTTGATCCCAGTCCGAGCGTTCCTGACTCCAGATCTGGAATCTGGCTCCTGTCCATCACTGAGTCCAGCCTGGGACTTTCCCCTATGCCTGCTGGTGACGTGATGATCACCCTGGGAGCCTGATATGGTTTTGTATATATTGTATACATTCTTTTTTTTTAATTTTCCTTTTTTTTCCTTTCCCTTATTATTATTATTTCATTATTTATATATATTTTTTTATTAAAGTAGTTTAGTTTTTTCTAAACTCAGAAGTATTTTTCCCTTTTCCTCTCCTCTTTTCTTTAGGGGAGGGAGAGGCCATCTGTCGTTCTGGTTGGTCAATTCGGTCAAAACCATGACACACTTTTAAGTTAAAGAGAATACTTAAATAAGCTCTTCCTACAGACTAACTCTTCTGGAAACAAGTATATGTTTTAACTTTGGATATTGTTTACTTTGATTTCTAGAGCTGCTCATGTAGTGGGCTTCCTGTCTGATAAATACCGAATATTTTCTGGTGGTGATGATTACTCATCAAATCTATGGGATGTTCCGAGTGGTACGGAAATCGTCTCATACAGTGAACATACAGACTATGTGAGATGTGGCTGTGCAAGTAAAGTGAATGCAGATGTGTTTATAACAGGTTTGATTTAATTTTATATATGCTTCTTTTGGATTGAATTGAATTAAAATGCAGAAATAAGAAAATTGTCATATGGAATGATAGAATCACAGAATGGTAGGGGTTGGAAGGGACCACTGGATATCAAATATTGTCCAACCCCTTTGCCAAAGCAGATTCACCTAGAGCAGGCTGCACAGGATCGTGTACAGGTGGGTTTTGAGTATCTCCAGAGCAGGCGAATCCACAGCCGTTCTGGGCAGCCTGTTCCAGTACTCTGGCACCCTCACTGTAAAGAAGTTTTTCCACATGTTCAGATGAAACTTCCTGTGTTTCAGTTTGTGCCTGTTGCCTCTTGTCCTGTCACCAGGCACCACTGAAAAGACCCTGACACTGTTGTCTTGACACCCTTTAGATACTTATAAGCATTGATAAGATCCCATCTCAATCTTCTCCAGGCTAAACAGACCCAGGTCTCTCAGCCTTTTCTCATAAGAGAGGTGTTCCAGTCCCTTGATCATTTCATAGCCCTCTGCTGGAGTCTCTCCAGTAGTTCCTTGTCTTTCTTGAACTGGAGAGCCTAGAACTGGACACAGTACTCCAGATGTAGCCTTACCAGGGTAGAGGGGGAGGATAACCACTGGCCTTCTTGGCCATAAAGGCACATTGCTGCCTCATGGTCAGTTTGCTGTCCACCAGGACTTGCAGGTCCCTCTCTGTAGAGCTGCTTTCCAGCTTTTCGTCACGTTTCTCACTGCCCAACTCTCCAGCTTGTCCAGCCCTCTGGTGTGTCAGCTACCCCTCCCAGCTTTGTGTCATCAGTAAACTTGCTGAGGGTACATTCTGTCCCGTCATCCAGGTTGTTGATGAATATATTGAACAAGACTGGACCCAGTAGTGACCCCTGGGGAACACCACTAGTTACAGGCCTCCAGTTGGACTCTGCACCACTGATGACAACTTGCAACTCTGCCATTCAGCCACTTCTCAATCCACCTCACTGTGCACTCATCTGACACGCTTCCTAAGCTTACCTCTGAGGATGTTACGGGAGACAGTGTCAAAAGCTTTGCTAAAATTGAGGTGGAAAACATCCACTGCTCTGTAGATAAAGAGAATACAGTAGGGTCTTGTTTATTATATTTTAAACATGGAGAATATGTCTTCCTACTCACTGTCTACTTTGTTGTTTCCTTTTTACTTGTTTTTTTAAGCTTGACAGTGATGTTAGTAAGGAAACTCTTGAGGGAACTAATTTTTAACATTGTTTTGCTTTAGGCTGTTGGGGTTAATGGGCCTGATCTGACTGGCCTTTGAAAGTTTTAAGAAACTTCTGTGAATCCATCCTTTAGTTGGGATTGACTGAAGTGTTTTGTCCAGGTTTCTGGAGGCGGACACTAGTTTGTAGTGTAGTTTGTACAAGTTTAGTTGTACTACACAACTACACTACAAGTGTAGTTTGTATTGTAGTTTGTACAGCCCAAAACTGTCAGACTCAAAAATCTCAGAAAGGTCATGTGAGGGCTTACTAAAAACCAGTTGCTTTCTGTTTTCCTACCAGTAGCTTCCTATTAATCTGTGGTAAATTGCTATGAAAAAAATAGTCTCTTGTGCCTCCTGAAGTAATTAATTAATAATAAGTATTCTATGAATACTAGGTTTCATCTGGTTGCCCCATTGTTATTAATGGAAGAAAAATAAAATTAAGACTTAAATTACTTTTAAAGCCTGACACATTGCTAAGGTTAGAATTCAAAGGCTTATGTTGCCCAAAGGCTGTAAATTAGCTAAGGTGAACTACAGGGTGTTCAAAGTATATGGTTTAAAGCTATTTCCATTTGGCAGGAACTCCTTTAGATTGTAGGACGTGGCTATCTTAGTTCCTGAAATAATTGAAATTACAAAACTGAAGCTATTTATGGTGTTGTTTGCAGGTTCCTATGATCACACTGTGAAACTTTTCGATGCACGAACAAAAAGTAGTGTCATGACAATAGAACATGGCCAGCCTGTGGAAAGCGTTCTTCTCTTCCCTTCTGGTGGGCTTCTGGTGTCTGCAGGTACTTATAAAGTCAATATCTTTTCTGTGGCCCTAATTTGTGAGAAGTACTTCAGCTGCTTCTTTCTTGTGTGGTGTTTTTGTTTGGTAATGAAGTGGTAAGTGATGTAACTCCTGGATTTCTCAAAGATCTTATTTAGGAATCTGTATTGATCTGGAGGGTGAAGGAAGGGGTCTTCTTGTCTCTGATTTTATTTTCCTATAGATGGTCTGAAAAAAAGAAAGAAAGAAAATACATTTCTAATGACAAGATACAGATTCTAATTAGCCCAGTACTAAAGTGAAGGCATGAACACACTTGATCTTGTGATGAGAGGTTTTTTAGTCTCTTACTGCCATTGCATTAGAAGTTCTGTAATGCTGTGGTATGTAGATTTTTTTTTTTTTGGTAAGGAGTGTGTTGAATCATTCAGCTGTGCCTGCAGAATGGCCTAAAAAAGAGCTGGCTGGTAATGTGTCTTGTGCCATGAGATAGTCATAAAGGATGGTAGTAGTGAGTAGGTACAGAATACTGTGTTACAGAGGAGGCACTGTAGCACTGTGAAAACATCTCCAGAGAAGTGTAAATGTGTACATATGTCAAACTTTTTTGTGTGCTTCCTTCTCACAGGAGGTCGATATGTCAAAGTTTGGGATGTACTAAAAGGTGGACAATTACTAGTTTCACTTAAAAATCACCATAAAACTGTAACTTGTTTATGCCTGAACAGCTCTGGACAAAGGTTGTTGTCAGGATCCCTGGACAGGTTAGTATATTTTGTGGCTTTGTTGTGACATAAATTCTTTTGGACATTTTTTCTTTGAAAGTTATTATGCATCAGTGTGAATCTGTGCTTTTGGGGTTTTTTTGGTTAAACACTTTTAATTGATAGAGTTGTAACTTATTTGAAAGTATGTCCTGGGGCCAAGGCATACTGCGATATACATTAGCCTTTTCCTCTTATTAGTGTGAATGTCAGTAAGGGTTTCATGTGCCATTGGGAATGTGTGTGAGGAACTTCTGAATAAGCATTTGTTTTTCTGAACCTCTAAACTGACCTTTGCAGACACCATATAGTAAATATTCTTATCTTTAATACAGTTTGTATAACTGAAATTGTACTATTATTCACCTTTAAAGAGCCTGGGTTTTGTCTTTTTATTGCTTTTTGTATCCAGGATGCACAGGTGAAAGATGTCTTCCTTGCTTTTTTGTTTGTTTGGGTTGAGTTGCTGAGCACCAGTACTCAATCTGTTGTCTTAGAGACATTAAAAATATGAGGTGGTCTGAAATGACAGTGGTCTTTTCTCTTCCTCCCTCCCTCCTGTACTTCAGTGTTGTCATTCACAGCCCACAGGAATGAAGTTCATACTTGTAAGATAATGTTTTGTTTCTCATTTGTTTAATATTTCCAATCTTTAACCAAATAATTAAGGAGCAGCCGGATATAAGAATATCTATGGATTTACTTCCAGAAATTGGCAATAGATCTTACTTTTAAAATTCAAGAACAAATTTGAAGAAATGCTGTTGTAGTGTTTCCTAATATGCATTGCTGAATAGTTACTACATCTGCCTTCAATCTCTTCTTCTGCCCTTGCCCCGTTTTAATCTTTTTTGCATGTGGGTAATTCTTTCTTGACTTTCATGAATCTTTTAACAGAACCTTTTGGTTGCAGGAGAGTTAATGACCAAGAAGCTCAGTGGCTTCAGCTTCAAATGGAAGAATGCTTTGTATAAATACTCTTTTTTCTTTTTTTTTTTTTTAATGATCTATAGAAGAGATGGATGTGAGAGTGATGAAATCCCTGTGAAGAGTCTACAATAAGACATTAGTAATGCAGTTTTAATTGTTGTTCTTTTGTATAGGCATGTGAAGATTTACAGTACTACTTCCTACAAAGTAGTCCACAGCTTTAACTATGCAACATCCATCCTCAGTCTTGCGTTGTCGGTAAGTACATTAGAAATCTTTCTAGGTAAGAAATCTAGGTAATTACTGATACCTTTTAAGTCACTGAAGTAGTTAATTTTTGCTTTCATTGCTATTCTTTTGCTATACAGAAAAGTAGGATGACAGAATATATTCCTCCTAAGTAAACAATGCATTAAGATGGTCTAAACATAATACATTCAGATACCAGATGTTACGTGATTAAATCTGTACAAACCAGTGTTTATTAAGTAATGACAGTATATCATAGGGAAAGTATTCAGTTTAGAAGGCAAGTTTTTTTACTTTAAGAAGTTTGTACTCATCTTCTGCATTTCAGGAACGTTGTGAGTTTTCTTAGGTGTCAGCGATGAAAGAAAAAAGGTTCATTTGTTGAGAAATTTAGATCAGGATGAACTTGTCTTAAAAGTTGCTTGTGTCAGGTTGATCTGAGGAAAAGAGGAGAGGGCACAAGGCATGTGTGTGAACAAATTTGTTTGCTAAGACATACGTCTTACTGTCTTGGAAACAGAAAACAAATATTCTAATTTCTCTGAAACATTTGAGTTCCAATGGATAAGTGACCTGCTGGCCAGAAATTTGGAGGCTAGCACTACTTTTAAAACAATGCTGTCATCATGTAGTCACCCTCTTATGTAGCCTCTGAAAGATGTGTAAAAGGGACTGTGAGGGATCTATACTACCTTTGCTACTTTACTGTTGTCCTGCTCTTCTGCAGCCTAGGGGAAGGTGTGTGTGGAGGGGCTGTCTCCTTTTCTTCATTTCCTACCTTGTTCCCTAAATGAGCTTTGAGGTGAATAGTACAGAACCAAAAAAAACCCCATACCCTTTAAGTCTCTACAGCAGCTGCGAAATGTGCAATACCTGTAGTTTGCCATCTCCAGAGCTGTCTGTGTATGTATCTTTTGAAACAATGTTTTGTTTCCGGTTGACTGAAATCATTGAGTTTTAAGTGGTCATATGAGAACATAAAGCTGGCTCTACTGGGTCAAACCAAAGGCAAGTCTAATTCTAGATACTGCTTCCAACTATGTAGATGTGCATGGAAAATGAAAAACAGGGCAAGTGGGTATGATAATTTTCCTGATATTCTCCCAAACTCCACAGTAATTTTCAGATGAGAAATTAGCTCATCAGAGTGTAGTTTCTGTGTAATTCAAAAAATTTATCTTGCATAAACCTGTTCAGTCTTTCCTTGAGCTTGGATAAACTTTTAATCTTCACTAGATTCCTTGACAAGGAATTCCATGTTCTGCTACTTGTGTGAAGAATTGCCTCCTTTCATTTCATTTGAACCTTTATTAACTTCATTTGATGCCCCTAAATGAGACATTGATGAGACATTTCCATCCATACCTGTCATAATTCTGTAGGCTTTTGTCATATCCCTCCTCAGTTGTCTTTTTTTCCCGTACTGAAGAGCTCTGTCTGAAACCAAGCCAAACTTTGATTCTCTTTGTGGTTTTTTAATTATATTCTGAATCTGCTACTGTTCTTTGAGATTTATTCTTGTGGCATTTAAGATGTGGGTAAACAATGGATTTATTCAGTGGCATGACTTCTTAGTTTTTATTTCTTCTGTAGTAATTCCTAACACTTTTTTTTCCTTACCAGTAGTTGAGCATTCAGTTAATGTTTAATGTTTTCATAGAATTATCTGTTGATAGTAACAGTTCAGAGCTCACTATTGTATATGTGAAGTCAGTGTTTTTCTCCAGTGCATCCCTTAAAATTATAACCTTTAGCATCAAATACATGCAACCTTTGTTATGTAGGTGAAATTTATACCAGTGACTGGTAGTTTCAACAACTTTCACAACTTTTTTTTCACATTGAAAATAAACTAAAACCTATCATTGATTATACTTACAGAAAGCTGTTAATGCATGTTTGGGCTAAAGCATTGAGTCAGACTTTAGTCCTTCTAGGTGTTTGTTAAAGGTTTATTAGATGGATAATGTTGCTTACAATCATAGCCTGGAAGCTGTCCATGTTTTGAACAAGGTATTTGACCAAAGCATCTCATAGAAGCATCTGTCATAGAGATGCCTTCCAATTCAAGTTATTCTGTGACGCTGTGATTAGTGCCTTATATTTAAGAATATACATTTTCAAATCTGCACGGTAGAGTGTGCATCATCAAGTAAAACACTGGGTTCCTAACTGTGATTTCTTCATTTTAGCCTGGAGATGAAACCATAGTTGTAGGCATGACCAATGGGGTGCTAAATGTTAAACACAGAAAACCTGAAGAAAGGAAAGAAGATTCCCAAAAGAAGAGACAGCCAACATACAGAACCTATGTGAAAGGAAGAACTTACATGCCTAAACAGGTATAGGGGGGTGAGCAAAAGTGTACTGAAGCAGTCCTCAATTTTTATTTTTTTTTTGAGCATGCCAAGTTAAAGAAAGGGAAGGGAGGGAAGTCACATATACGTTTGGTATAATGCATCTAGTTCATTGTATCTATGTCTGTCTTATTCTGAACTTGTCTTTGAATTCTAGGAAGATTTCTGTGTCAGTAAACCTGTGAAACGTGTTTTGAGGAAATACGACAAGCTGCTAAAGAGCTTTCAGTCTTCCAAGGCCCTTGATGCAGTACTGGAGGTAAGTCATTGGGGTTTGTCTCATCAGAGTTGTGTGCTGTCATCTAACCTGGGTGTTTTCTGTATGTCAAACTAATTTTATTTCAGCATATAACTGGAAAGGAATCAAAATTATATGGGTTCTGTTTTGGTTTTGCTGGTATCAGCCCTATTTTGTGTGTAAAGATGTTGCTTTGGTACTAAACTCCTGTATCTGTCCAGCCGCCCATCAGGCTTTACACTCCTGAAGTTACGGTTGCAGTCATGCAGGAGCTACATCGCAGAGGCACGCTGAGGAGCGCGCTTGCAGGTCGAGATGAGAAGCAAATTAATCTCCTCCTTACATTTGTGGCAAGGTATTATTTTAACCTGAGTTCTCTCTGACTGTTTTAACACCTGTATTTTTTAATAGCTTGTGCCACAGTCTCAACAGACAGGTACTGGAAGACTGGTGCTCTTGAAATCTCACATGCCTCTGCTTTCTGATATCAAGGTCTGGGATAGTACTGAAACAGTTTACCTGTTACCACAAAACAATATTTCTCATAGTGGGAGAGGGTATATTTTACTTCTTTGGCAGACATTCAACCCTCAGTCTATTATTTTCTGTGTCCTTGATAAAAGTCATGCCTTCATGTACCTGAGGCATTTGCCAGTCCTCCAACCCCCACTGCTGTCCTCAAGGAGGAGGATAAATGCCATTTATGAGGCTTTTCTTTGACTCGTGTCTCCAAGTGCCGTTCTGTGGTGTCTTTTCATGAAGGAGAAATTGTCTCTATGGCTGTATTACAAAGTTGCTTCTTGGTGGGAAAAGGAGCACTGTTGACAAAACTGGTAAGATTGGGATGTTCTCTACTTTTGCAGACGTGTGATTGAGCCTAGATTTACTCCCGTACTAGTGACTGTTGCAGATATGATCACTGGTAAGTACAACACAAAGAAGATTCCCAAAGCCACATAGCTAGCTTGGAAATAAGGTAAAAAGTGTTGTATTTTTAAGAAGCAAAACCTTTATATTTATAAGTATGAGCTCAGGGTCAAGAGAATGATCCAAAAAAAGGTATTGCCAGGTAACTTTCATCACAATCAGTATCTGATTTGCACCGGCTGCAGGAAGCTCCTCATGCTCTCTTAAGTATCTTTGATAGTTCATCTTTCTATATTTACATAGTAAGAGTGACTTCCGCTTCTGCAGTGAGGTGAAAATAGTATTTGAGATTGTAAAACTTCTGTTAGTTTGACTTATTGTGAGTACATATCAGTAATTAAGTGTTTTCAGAACACCATTAAAGTTGTCCCATGTGTCCACGATGTTGGACTTAACGCCAGATGCCTTAAATGTGTCTCTAACTACCTAATATAATTTTCATGTTTTTGTAGGTATGTGGATTTCTAAGTGGGTTTTTTTGTTTGGTTTTTTTTTTTCACAGACATTTATCAGCCTGTGGTTGGGCAGTCAGCAGTTGTTGATAGACAATTCTTGAGACTTCAGGAAGCCATTGGAAAAGAGATTGACTATCAAGAGGAACTACTAGAAGTTTTGGGAATGATGGATACACTGTTTGCTACTTTTACTAAGAAAAGAGATACTCATCTAGAAGAGAATAAAAGTAATGGCCTTGCAGAGACCATTGAAACAAATATAAGTGACTGACAAACATCACAGCAAATTGTGACAAAAATAACACGAACTTGAAATATATAGCCTGTTCTCCTGATAATTTTTTATAATAGTGACTTTCAAAATAAGCCCCTCTACGTTGAAGTCCTTCTGTCTTCAAAACGGTGTTTCGGAATGGGCTGAATTACTGAAGATAAAGAACAGCAATTTCAAGATTTTTCCATGCAATATTTAAAAAAAAAATAATTTAAAAGTTTTATTCCAAAGTTATGTAACTTTTAAAGTGTTTTGTGCATTCAGTACTAAGTCATTATTTGATTAAGAGAAACAGTCAACAATTTTCAGTTTACCAGAAAAAAATTAGGAACAATGTGTCATTGTTCTTATTTAAGGTTAATACTTCATCTCACATACTTGGACGTAGGAATAAAACCACATATGCATTTGATAAAACTTGACTACGTTGTGTTTTATCACCCTGCTTGATCTCTATTTCAGACTTCCACAAATTCAGAGGAAGCAGCACAATGGCTGAAGAAAACAAGTGCATGCTTATGTGTATGGAAAAAAATTATTTTAATTTTTAAAATAAACTAATTAATTATAATGAATTATAATTCTCTAGAAAATAGATAATTCCTACTTCTAAAGGGAAATTTAATTAAATTAATGTAGTAAGTAAACTTCAAGCCTGTGAGAAAACCCTCAGTTAAGTAAAAGAACTAAATTTTTGTGTAATTCTGTCACCTTCAATGTACAGTAGATGCAATTTGAGTCTACAGTCTTAGCAGTAAGTATTTGAATGTCTTAATTTCAGTGCTGGAGAAGGATGGTATGCTTTGGAAAGACAGGTGTGCCAAAGGCTGATCAACACATACAGAATCACAGTAGGGTAGAACTTTGTCCTTAATCTATTCTTGGTGACTTGCATTTTCCCCTAGACAGCTAATTTATTTGAGATGTAATGTGAATTTCCTGCAAAAGCAATTTGCTCAAGTGTGGCAATGAAAGGTGGGTATCAGTGGTAGAAATAACTTGAACAATTTTGTAAGTTCTACCTAAAATGTCAACAATATTTGAGTGAAAAGTGTGGAACTGTATCTGGTCTGCCTTTAAATTAATGTGAGCAGTATGTGTTGCTGGCTATTGGGATTTGCTGGTCTTGAAGATTTAGGATGATTATAGAATTGGCCTAGTTCGGAAGGGACCTTTCAGATCATGTAGTCCAACCATCAACTTAATACTGACAAAAAACATCACTAAACCACATGTCTCTAAGTATGATGTTAACTCATCTTTTAAATACCCCCAGGGATGGTGACCCAACCACTTCCGTGGGCAGCCTGTCCCAATGCTTAACAACGCTGTCAGTGTAAAAATTTTTCCTAATATCCAATCTGAAGCTACCCTGCTGCAACTCAAGGCTGCTTCCGCTTGTCCTATCACCTGTTACTTGGGAGAAGAGACTGACCCCTGTCTCTCTACACCCTCCTTTCAGGGAGCTGTAGAAAGCGATAAGGTCTCCCCTCAGTCTCCTTTTCTCCGGGCTGAACAACAGCAGGTCCCTCAGCCGCTCCTCATAAGGCTTTTGTTCAGGCTTCTTCACTACCTTTTGTTACCCTCCTCTGGACATGCTCCAGAACCTCAATATCTTCTTTGTGGTGAGGGGCCCAAAGCTGGACAATGACATAAGTAACAACAAGGAGCGTGTTCATGCAAACTTTTTTATTTTCCTTGCTGCTTACTTTATAATATAATAAATATATAATAAATATATTTTTTATTTTTCTGCTGCTAGATCTGAACTTTATTTTGCCTTCTAGGAAATCTGTGTGCTACTTTTAATTGTGTGACTTAATCAGGCACTATGTCTTGGAATACGTCATATAAAATGCTTTTTCTAAGGGGAGACTTCTAGAGCCTTCTTATTCCATGACCCTTCAGTAGTCCTTGGAGCTGAAGGTGGACATAACGTTTAGCAGCCTAGTGTTGCACAGCTGGAGAACCACTGACCTTAACATATTCATAGTTCTTATTGTTAATGTCAGAAGTATGTGTCTGTTATAGTGCCTCAAAGTTTGAGGTGTGACTAGGAAGAAGTTAGTTTAAAATAGTTGATTAGTTTGATCTAAGTTGGAGATGGATTTGATGGGTGGACTGTTTGGTGGAGGAAGAATTGGTTGGATGGTCACATCCAGAGGGTAGTGGTCAATGACAAGTGCTGTCCCTAAGGGGTCCATAATGGGACCAGTACTGTTCAATATCTTCATCAATGACATAGACTGTGGCATTGGGTGCACTTTTCAGCAAGTCTGCAGATGACACCAAGCTGTATGGTGCAGCTCACACACCTGAGGGGATGGGATGCCATCCAGAGAGTCCTGCAGAACCTTGAGCAATGGGCCCATGTGAACGTCCTGAGGGGGTCCTGCATGGACCTCACGGTTGGAGCAGCCCCCAGTATCAATACAGGCTGGAGGATGAAGGGTTTGAGAGCAATCCTGAGGAGAAGGACTCAGGGGTACTGGTGGATGAAAAGCTGGACATGACCTGACAATATGAGCTCACAGCCCATAAGACAAATTGTATCCTGGGCTGCAGCAAAAGAAGCGTGGTCAGCAGTCAAGGGAGGTGATTCTGCCCCTCTGCTCTTGTGAGACCCCACAGAGTATGCTGTCCAGCTCTGGAGCCCTCAGCACATGAAAAACATGGACCTGTCAGAGTGAGTCCAGAGGAGGGCTGCAAAAATGATAGCATCTCTCCTTTGAGGACAGTCTTATGTTCAGCCTGGAGAAGAGAAGGCGCCAGGACTCTTGATCAGAGAATGTAGTGATAGGATGAGGGGTAATAGTTTTAAATTGAAAGAGGGGAGATTTAGATTAGGTACTAGAAAGAAACTCTTTACTGTGAGGGTGGTGAGACACTGGAACAGGTTGCCCAGAGAAGTTGTGGATGCCCCATCCCTGAAGTGTTCAAGGCCAGGCTGGATGGGGCTTTGAGCAACCTGGTCTAGCAGGAGGTGTCCCTGTCCGTGGTAGGGGGTTGGAACTCAATGATGTTTAAGGTCCCTTTCAAGTCTAACTGTTCTATGAATCTATGATCTTATTGCAGTCTTTCAATTCTTAGAAGAAGGATGGGGACAGACTTTTTAATAGGGCCTGCAGCAATAGATCAAGGAATAATGGTTTTAAACTAAAGTAGGGTAGACCTAGATTAGATATAAGGAAGAAATTTTTTACGATGAGGGTTGTGAAACTCTGAAATAGGTTGCCCAGAGGGGTTGAAGATGCTTCATCCCTGGAAACTTTTAAAGATCCCTTCCAACCCAAACTTTTCTATGACTCTATGATCTTAGGATAATTTAACTTATCACAACATTTACCATTCATATTATTCTACCAAGTGAGTTTGCCAAGGTAGAGCTGGAAGCAGGTGCAAGACATCATCTACACAAATGGAAATCTGATGGAACATGGAAAACCAAATGCTATTTAAAATCTTAACTTCTAACAGGACTACTTAAATGAAATTTTGAAGACTTTTATTTGACCAGTCAACAGATTTTCTTTTACTTGAGTAGAAGCAGCCAGTTGTATAATGAATTCTACTGGATTCAGTACCTCTGTATTGAAAGCTGGTATTTGTTCAGATGACACCTAGACTGCTTGCCAAACTTGTCTGTTCTTTGTGTCTCTGCTCTTGTTTGGTATGAAAATTAATATTGGTTGAGGTTTTTTTTCCCATTTAATATGATTTTTTTTTCATTATGCAAGTTTTTCCTCAGAACCTACATAATTAAGTTACAGAGGAGCCAGAATAAGATGCTGTTATTACCACTGTGTTGCCTGTTTTTCATGTTCTGATTTTATTTAATTATAACATTAATGTAGAACCTCAAATGTTGGCTTTTAATAAACTGCTGGTTGAATAAAATAGTAGGAAAAAAAAATTCTTTTGGGTAACAGTTTGCAGTGGCCTGTCTGTGCTGCTGAATGTTTAAAATGCATTCCTGCAGTGCCAAGCATGCCTATTTTTTGTTTTACACGTGAAAATTGAATGTATTTATATGAAAATGTAATTATTTTTCTAGTAGTACATTACCTTATGCTCCAGAATTTAATATTTTGAAGCATTAAGATGGAATGTCATGAACTAAAACAAAATAGTTAATTGTGCATTGGACTGGAGGCGATGTAATGCTCATTATCCTGCCTGGGGAAGGGATATTCTTTACATTCTACGCTATGTGTTATATAGAAAAGTGGGAATTTATTGCACACAGCATCTTCCTTGACTTCTAGGTCATTTGGGAATTACCAGGTTGATTTGTCTTTGAAATATAGTTAATAAATTATCTTTTCCCAGATCAGATAGTAACAGTCTGTTACTTTTTTGATGTCCTTTTCATAGGAAGCATTTTTGCAGCTGTTTATTGAAACATCTCCTCAATCTGAATATTTTGATAGCATGGTGAGCATAGAGGGTTACCAGAAAAGAGTCTTCTCTAGTTGAATGTAACCAGAAATAGACTGGATTTCAAAAAGAATAGTAAATTCAACACTTCTCTTTCCTGTGTTCAGCCTTGGGAGGAAGGGAGAGATGAGTTGGTTGGTCACTTGTTTGATTTTATCAAGCCTTCAGTGGAACATTTTTCAGGAAAGACACTGATCTCTCTTCCCTGCACTAATTTTGCTAATGAGCGAAACTTTTATTGCTGGATCACTTACATGTTCTAACTTCTTGAAGGTAAAAACCTTTGTTTTTCAACAGATATACTTTGAAGACTGTGCTGCTAGAAGTTACTAAATTGTATTCTTAAGTTGTTCAAAGCTGAGTAACTAATGATGAGAAAATAAGAAATACTGAAATATTTACAGTCTAATATTACGAGCAAGCTATGTAAAGTGTCTCAAAAGGGAGAAGCTGAAACAAGCTTATGAGAAGGACAGAGATAACATTAGTCCATTGCTTGATGGAATTGGACACGTCACAAATCGGGATGTAGACAAAGGCGAGACATTTAAGGCTGCCTTCACCTCTGTCTTCAACAACAATGATGGGCTCTAGGAGTCCTGGAGCCCTGTGTTGGAAGACTGTGACTGAGGGATGATAAACTCCCAGTCAACCCTGAACTGCTCCAGCTGGATGCCCATAAATCTATGGGGCCCGATGGGATTCATCCCAGACTACTGAAAGAGCACGCTGCTGTCATTGTGGGACCTCTATTTTTCAACAGTTGTGGGAGTCTGGAAGGGTCCTAGTCAACTAGAAGCTGGCAAATGTCCTAATTTTTAGCAAGGGTAAGAAGGAAGACCTTGATAAATGGTCTTATTCTGGCAAAACATGGTCTCGTTAGCAGTTGCACCCAACTGATTTTGTTCCTGTCTGCCTGAGTGATTCTTGGGTTTGTGTCAGTAGTATGCACTGAGAAAAAGAGGATGCTCCCTCCAGTGTGGGTGTGAGGCACTAGTTTCACATTTCATTTGGCAGAAGGAGGGGAGTGCTAGCATAACCATGAGGGTATTAAATTGTGAACCCCATCTTTTGCCTTTCTGCTCAGGGAGTTGAATGTGTGGGAATGGAGGGGCAGGATGGCTACTAGAGTTTTGTGAATTATGATGCTGTTTTCCCAGCTGAAAGGGAACTTAGTATCTGCTAGGTTTGTATGAATTTACAAAAAAAAATGCTAAAGCTGCTCTTGTGAAGGAACTTTTACCTGCACATCTACTTTTTCCTGCATATCCTTCACTATCAATTGAAGTGAAAATAGGCGATGATTATCTCTGGCTTTTGCAGATCAAGATTGATCGGATACCTGGTTTCAGATACTATTGCTGGATTCTGTACTTCTCTTTTTAAATTGTTTTTTTCCCTTATCACATCTTAGATGTGTTCTTTTTATTGGACTGTAGTTGAACTGGTTCCATTTAAAGCCTTGATGTTTGGTCATGGAATGATTCTGAAACTGAAACAGTTTTATTTAATAGACACAGTTGTTTTTAGATGGTCACGAAACTTACTAGCCTTTGGTATAAATTAAAATAACGAGATAGACTTTTCTCCTTCCTAAATTTAACACTTTCTCATTGTTTGCCATCATCATCTGCAATTTGTATAATGATGTCATAACGTGCATTTGCTTGCTCTCAAGTAATGCAGGCAACTGAGAGTTAAATTTGAAAAATAACTTCACAACCCCATACTTTTTTCACCCTTTATAAAATACCAGAGGTTTGTCAGTTTAATGCTCTAACTTTTGGTGCCTGCATACAGAATGACAAGACAAAAAGGGTTTGTAATGGCTCTAACCGTGCTTGTGCAACACAAGTGCATCTTGCCAAATGCTCGATTTTGATCTGCATATGTACTTGAGCTCAGAGTTTGTGCAAAGGTTAGAGTTGCAATGCTGAGCTGCAACGTGTTCAGGTTGCTCTGCAAAACCACAGTCTGCCTTTCTCTGTCATTCCATGGTTGGAGACCGTAACCTAAACTACTGAAATACTGCAAAATGACGTCATCAGAAATTTTACAGAAAACCAACAGATTTTACAGAACACTTCAGTTTATGGTTTAAAATATATATATTTTGGAGCTACAGGGCAAATTTTCAGCAAAGATCACACATGATTTACACTTGAAAACCAGGCAAAACTAAAGAAATAACCCCTTCCCCCTCCAATGTACTTTTCAATACTTCATCTACAATCCCCTTTTAAAAAGAAAGAAAAGGTCTATAGGAAGTGTTGAAACATTGTGTTGTAAAAAGATTTGAGTGGAAGTTCTGGTTTTAATCCTTATTGGCAAAGATATTTATAGCTATGACATACTCTGATGGAGTATCTGATGGAAGATGATTTAAAGTGGATTGTCCCTTTACTTTTTAGTGTCTCCAATGAGAGTTACTTTGTTCTCTAGATCTTACTGTTCCAAGATTTGTAACACAACATTTGGTCTTTGGGCAAGGATTATTTCAGCATTTTTATTTTAGTAAGCATTTGTTAAGACTGTAATTTCAGAAGTTCCCATGGGGAAGTTTCTCCAAGCTGTGTCACTTGGAGGACAAGAGGGGTGAGAAGAAGCGTAGGAGGAATAGTGGTAAGCAAGCACTAACTAAGGAGTAGTAGTATTAGTAAGGTCAAGCAACCACCTCATTGCCTCTTTGCCTTTGACGCTTTCCATTTTGTAACATTACTTTTTGCATGTGTGTGTTGAAAGCTAAGGATTCATTTAAACACTTCAATTCTAATTAATTAAGGTAGATCATGGCAGATCACAGATTCTTTGCTTTAAACTGTTTTTAATAGCTGGTGTATTCAAGCAGAAACTATTCCACATATCATGAAAAATCAGGTAAACATTAGTCAGTCACCTGTAAGTCAGTCCTGGGCAACAGCCATTACTTTGATGCCAGGATGATCTATACGATGTGAAGACAGTCTCTGAAGCGTATGTGGGTTTATTTTCCTTTGGTATTTGAATGTGGTATAGCAAAACACACTTGTCATATTGCATGCATAGTCCCAACATGTACAAAACCTTACCTAGATCCTTGTTTGCATGATGAAAATGAAGAGGTAGTTTTCTCTGGAACTGAGGTCTAAGTCAGTGTCTTAGAGTAACACTACATAGGGTTGGAAATTATGTAAGTTAAGTTACAAGTCTTAACTAGTTGTTTTAGTAACTCTTTCAATTAGTAAAATTTGGAATTGAAATCCTGAGGCTCCACAGCTCCTGCAGATTCACTTATGCTTGTATTCTTTTCTTGGATATTATGCAGTTGGATAGCTTGCTCTATTCAGTGGTAAATGAGTGTAACAACTGAAATAAAGCAATATTCATGTCTGCTTCCAGTAAAGTATGCTGGGGCTGGATGCAGAGGAAAGGTGCTGTAAGATGCTTGCAAACCACCCCTAACCTGGCTGCACACCATCAACTGGTCTCTCTTATTTTTCCTCCTTGCAAATTTAACCTTCCAAAGTCCTGATTGTGCTGTAGCCAGCGGGTGTGTTACCTTTGCAATCTCAGAATTGTGGACGTGTTCTGACAAGTACAGCACAGAAAGTCACTGCTTCCTTGTACCCTGTGCAGATGTCTGTCTGTGATGAGCCACCCAAAGCAAACCAATGAAAAGTTTCAAATTTTGTCTATACACACAGTATGTAAAGCTATGAAAATGCTTGCTGAAACACAAGGAGTGATTTTACTGGCTTCTTTCTCTCCTTCAGAGAGGTACCTTCATGACCTGTGCCCTGTTGCACTAGTTTAATATACTTCCTTTTTAAAATTGTTGCTGAAACTATCTTGCAATGAGATAGGTGAAGGTAAGTGAACTAGAGGGGTTTAATGTGTTAAGGACGTGTGGTAGTAAGAGGTAGTAAGTTGCTTTAATTTTTGATTCTGAAATGTGAGCCAGGTTGTGATCCTGTGCTCTTAACTAGGAGCTTTCACTGTACTGGCAAGCTTGGCTACAGCTTTTTCATTAGTTGAATATGCAACATGTAGGCCTTCGAACATTAGCCAAGGAAAATGTCAATCTGAATTGTGTTGCTGTTTCCTAGGTACAATTTTTCTAAACTGTCAACACAGATTAATAAAATTAACATGGTTAATCATTGTAAGTGGTTTTCCTTCTAAAAGTCAGGACCTGCAAGTTGTCTTTGTGGGTATGGGAAAAGGGTACAGGGTGGAAAAGAGGTACAGCAATACAGCATGTTATCATCTCACATGGTACTCTCGGACCACTTGCGTAACATTTTTTTACTATTGTCTTAGTCAATTTTTAAATACTAACACCCTACTTAAGCTCCAATTCTGGACTGCACAGATCCAGCTCTTATGTTTTCTCTTCCACTGATCACCTTTATTCTCCTCTGCTTCCCAGATATCTGGGATACTAAGGAGATACATACCTGCATTCTGTTCCAGCTGCTGCTTCACAGTAAACCACTAATTCTGTCGTGCATTACTTACAGAACTCAGGTAACCTCTTTTTGTTCCCACAGCACTTTGGTATTACGAAGAAAGTATGCTCTTTGCCTCAGCAAACAGGAGAAGAATCAGGTTATGGTGCAGCCCGGAGGAGCTTGGTAAGTCCCTACCCCCAATTTGGTACTCAACACCAAATATTCAGTCGCCTACTGCCTTTACTTAGTCATAGAATCATAGAATAGAATCAGAATCATAGAATCATCTGGGCCGGAAGGGACCTTCAAAGGTCATCTAGTCTGACCCCTCGCAGTCAGCAGGGACACCCCCAACTAGACCAGGTTGCCCAGGGCCTCGTCGAGCCTCACCTTGAATGTCT
>JAOQGH010000019.1:27161244-27175986 GCA_025769975.1 Gallinago jamesoni | reverse complement strand
CTCATATTTGAGTGGAACCTCTTATGTTCCAACTTGTGCCCGTTGCCCCTTGTCCTCTCACTGGCAACCACTGAAAAGAGGAGGGATTAATCAAATGTCTCGCATCTTTGATGGAGCAGCTAATACTTGTTGATGTTCCTCTCAATAATTTGAGGTTGTCGGGAGGCCGGCAATAGCATTTGACATTAAATTTAAGCGAGAGATTGTAGATGGGGGGAAAAAAAAAAGTTAGTTAAATACAATTATTTTCAAGGTTTTTTTTGTTCTTTTTTGTTTATTTACTTCTGTTTGACTGAAATGCATGGTGCAAGTCTCTCTAGTTTGCAGCACATCACAATAAATGCTTCCATTAAATTTATTGCTGAACTGGATGCTGAAAAGGGTTTGTTTTGTTTGGTTTTTGTTTTTGTTTTGGGGTGGTTTTTTTTTTGTTTGTTTTTGTTTTTGTTTTTCTTTCCTGTGTATAGATGAATCCTGCTATAGCTGAGCTCAGTATTTGTGGGCAATGCCTGAAACTAGACCTGTGTGTCTGTTAGGTGCCCGTCCAGCTGTGTCAGAGCTGCAGGTGTCAGAGGCAGAGACCAGGTGTTGCTCGGTGAAAGGATATGTACCTGCGATGTCGGGCAGCTGGACCCTGCCCTTGCTGTGGGGAGTAGGACTGCTCCTCGGCGCCCAAGAGAGGTTGTCTGCGTGGCACTTCTTGGCCGCTGTCCACCTTGGTTTTTTGGGGAGCTGAGCAGCTCCTTGCTGTCCAGAGGAGGTCAGCGGTAGGGTGCATGTGATCGTGTCTCCTTCAGTCCCTCGCCGTGAAATGGAGGTTGCACAAGAGCTTCTCTGTAGCCAGAGCTGAGTGTTTCCTCCCGACATGCATCCTCTTCTTCTTCCTGCCCCTCCCAGCCACTTCCAGCGGCCGGGCTGAGTTACTGGGCGCCCCAGACGGAGGAAAGATGCAAACTATTCGTGTAAAGCTTGTTCCTAAAACAACCAGCACCCTTCAGTATTAGAAAAGCAGAAGAGGTGACTTAGTGTTTTTTGTGTTGACATTTATTGGTTCTTCTGCAGGAAGCAGAAGAAGCACCATTAGAGTACCCCTTTGTAGCCAGGAAACAGCATTGTAAGCTGGTGCGTCAGGGGAGTACATGTTGAAAGTACTGGCTGTGTTTCAACATGGTTCTAATCAGTACTGAGTGGAAAACATCGATTGCTTCAGATTGCTTCAAATCTTCAGGTGATTTATCCACTCAGGATCCATACTGAGCTAGGTACTTAGTATCTCCAAATGCACAAGCTCCCTGGGGATCCACAGTGTGACACAAGCAAAGGGTGAAGGGGGGATGGCGTCATCTCTCCAAGAATTGCGTTTGTGTTATCCAGTAAAAAGAAGCTTATTGTACTGATGGTGCAGTGATAATCTGCCAAAGGATGGGCTAAATTCTGCTGCCTTATGCACACTTGCAATAGAGCCAGTGGACTAGACTTGATACCTACATTTGTCATCATTGCAGAGGAGGATGTTGAGATATGTCTCTTAAGGCTCTTGAGATAGTCATACAGCAGAAGTAACCAGGAGCATGTCTTATTCTGTTGGCATGGCGTAGTGATTTGAATGTGCTTATATTTTCTGGTAGAGGAGATGCTGGACTTCATTTTGGATGTGTGCCTTAAAAGAGGGAAAACCATTGCAGGTGAAGGCATTTTATACAGCTGAATAGAGCAACAGTGTAAAACAGCTGGCTGGCAAGTCTCTCATTTCAGCCAACCATGAGGTTGATGCCTGGTATATACATAGTCTATGTGTCTACATAGTGGCAGTAGTTGTGAGTTGGTGACAGGTCTGGGATAGAAGTTAATGTGCTTCATCCATTCTGTAAGGTGACACTTGTGAAAAACTCCACCTTAAAATTCTCCTGGTGGAATTAATGTTACGGTTTCTTAATTTCTCTTGTAACCCTGTTTTCTTCTGTATGAACAGGGCTGTTCTTCCCGTGCTGCTGCTGTTAAGGTTGGATTCAGGATGCTGTTGCTGGGAACTGCAGGGCTTTGTCTCTGCCTGTCAAAGCGAGACGCCTTGCAGTCAGCTGTGGGATACCTCCTCCCTCCTCAGAAAATAAGAAACCCCTCTGTCTGAGTCCTCTCGCTACTGTCTGGATTAATGTTTGTCTGTCTTGGTACCCTTCTCTTACAATATGAAAGGTGGCTTGGGTTTTTTCTGGTTGAACATTTGTGGCCAGTGATTTTTGTAAAGGGTTTTTGCCTTCTGTTTTGAAGTTACGCTGAAGTCAAACTGTAAGATTGTAGGTACCTGTGAATGTAGATGAATTGACGGGCACCAGGAGATGAGTATTAACAAACTTGTAACTTAAAAGGACCATGTGGTGGGTGGGTCATTTTTGGTTTTGATAGAAGCTATGCGTTTAATTTCTGCAGTTCATAGACAGGGAACTTCTCAAATCCGATCTGATTCATAGCAGGCTGTGCCTATGCATTAAGGAGCAAAGGGCTGCACAACTGTGTTGTTTTTGGATACTGCTCAGCTGTGAAAACAAGACCACATAGGAGCTGAGACAGCCTCCCCTTAAGACAGTCTGTCTTGCTGTTTCTCCAAGTAGAGGCAGACTTGCATGTGGTTGTTGAGCCCACCTTGCTGTTTTGAAGATGTGGAGTTGTTTCTGGTGTGTTTTTTCAGTTGACAGGAATATTGTTTTTAGAATGTGAATTTTGAGGATGTAGTGACTTTAAAATACTGTAATAGAAATCAGGGTTGCTATGATGATGGTAATTATAGTAATTCCAGTGATGACTTGTGTCAGTAGCTTGCTGTTTAGGGTAGTTAAGGTGACCTCCCTTGGGAATATCTTCTGTGAAATTGCTAAAATAACAGCACCATATACTTGGGATATCGGCTTGGAGTAAAAGTTGCTACAACTACATCTTGGGATCAAATTCCATTTTTTTTGCCTCTAGAAATAAGAAATGCTGCTGTTCCCACTACTTCATTTGCTACAACTATTAACGCCTCAGTGGCTGGTCTCAGCCTGACCTATTTTTGTGTCTATTGTGTGAAAAGCACAGGGCGTGTTTACTAACGCCAGCCACCCCTCTTCCAGCCTTACGTGGGCATCATTACACCAGCATTTTCTCATTCTGGGGAAATCTGGGGCAACTAGATAGCTGGTTAGCTTAATATCCTTCTTTTTTTTTTTTCTTTCCCTTAAGTCTGGAAGATGTCTACTTAGCTTGCAGACATGAATGGGCTATAGTGATACCAATGCCTCCTGATGGGTGTGTAATAATTCCACTGGTTTATTCTGTTTCTAGATGCTGTGACAATGGAGTTGAGCTGCGCTGAAGTACCTCTTTATGTAAGTTGTACAACATTAGGCTTCTGCCCAGAGAGTCGCTTATGGGTAATGGCTCATTCAAAACTAGGGTCAATGAAACCAAAAACCATTCTCTGGTTGTCTGAGACCACAGGCTGCCAAATGTTGCTGTCTGATGCAGGCATGTGTGGTGATGATGGTTTTCAGTACTCCAAAGTAAGTTTAAAATTATTTCCCCTTTCCTGTTTTCTTTTCCTTCAGTAGTCTTAATTGCAGTTTTCAAAAGCAGAGTTACTGCCTTTGAAGAGACACCATTCACTCTCTCTTTCCCAAAATTTATGGCTGTTTTTTCACTGTAAAATTTCAAATTATCATTCTCTCCATCTCCTCAAAGCAGGAAATTGTATTTAGACTTTTTGTTAGATCAAAAATGAGTGAGTTGAAGTTTGTAATCAAGCTGTTTTTTTTCTGCAAAACCTGAGTGATTGCTTAAAATAGGTAAACTCAGAGTTCAAAAACAGGTAGTAACAGGTGTGAGGCCATGCACTAGATAAACTTAATTGCCTCCAGTGGGATGTGAGTATGAGGATTAAAATTTGGGTGATTTAGTCATTATTATTTATAAACCATGGTGGTCTTTTTTGGCTAGTTTTGCAATGAAAGTGGTCATAGCCAGGGGTACATGACCTATTGGTGTCTAGGAGTATAGTGAGAATGGTTTCCAAAAGGGCGATAAAAGATGGAACAAAGACAGAAACAAATGATTATCTGCTTATTTTGGTGAGATGGAGATGGAAATGGAGGAGTACAAATAATCTGTACCCTGGAGTAGTGAAGGAGCATATGCTTGCTAATTCACCAGCACTGGGTTTTCATTGTACTAGTCAGCTTGGGAGTGGGGACCTCAGGCTCATAAAAATTAGGTGCAATATCTTTAAAGGCACTGAGGGGGAGGGATTTTGTGAGACCTGCTCATGTGATGTTGGTTTGCATGGTGCGAGGTTTTAAAAATGAATGTTGACAGAAAGAATAGTCAAGAACATGGTGCTAATGAATAAAATTCAACATGGTTTTGTCATAGGCAGGTGCATCAGGCTGATCAGGTATTTTCCCACAGTAAGATAACTGACCTTAGGAAAGGGCAATGCAAGGGGCCTAACCCAAGTTGTTGAAAATGAAATATTTGATGCCATGTCTCACAGGAAACTGTTATGGAAGACAAAGAAGGTCGAGATAGATAAATACAGAGATAAGGATATATGGATACTGCAAGAACAGTTATTAGGATAGAGAGATAGATGCTACAAGTGATACTCCTTAAGGGTCATCCTTAAACCCAGTTCTGTTTAATAGTTTGATCATAACCCTGAAAGCCAGATGTAGGCTCGTGAAATCTGTGTAAATCTGTGGGCATCATATTATTGGGAGATGTTGATTAGTACTGAGGAGGATTCAGTTGTTTTGTGAGTAGATTGAATTTTCCCACCCTTCATTTACTCCAGTTAATAAAAGCATGGTAGAAAGCTGTGCATAGGGGCACCAATAGTGATACATTTCTTATGAACTGGGGACCCATCAAGTGGAGGTAGAGAGGGTTTGGGGTGTATTAGTCACTTGTAGAGTGATGGATGTGAGAGTGTGGTTTTAGTTGGGAACATTTGCTCTAGGCTTTTCACAGGCAAGACCCTGTACCAGACCTGAGCTTTGGTAACTTGCTGGATGTGGTCTGCAGCCTCTCACCAGCTCTGGTGGGTAAATCCCAGAGAGGTCTCCTGGCTTATTAGAAACTTAATTAGAGTGGTTTGGATTGCTGTCAGGCAGTCACCAACTTGCTTTCTTGTGGGGGGAGATGCTGGAGGTGGTGCTTTCTTCTGCGTCCCGAGTATCCTACCGGGGGATAGTGATGAAACATGGACTTCCAGAGACTTGCAGTGGGAGCACCTGGAGCGAGTTTCCCAGAAACCGGGACTAGTAATTTTTTAACAGCCTCCTATATTTTGTGTAGGTGAGTGTGTGTGTATGAGAATGAGGGTGTGTAAAGCTTTCAGGGCTTCTGCAGAGAATAGAAAGGGGCTGTGTGAGCACCCTAAGGTGATTGGGGAAGATTCAAAGTTGTCTCTCAACCCCCATCTAAAACTTGTGGAGGTCTTGGCAGACCTGATACTGATCATCTGAGGTTCATGTAGTTGCTCCAGTGGGTTAATGTATGAAAGTGCTGCAGCTTCACAGTCTTGTCTGTCACATACTGTTCCTAATCTGAGTACTTTTCAGTGTGTCTGGGGAGATCAAAGAGGTCTGTCCGTCTTGAAAAAGTCCTTGAGTCAAGGAATTTGTTTTCTCTTAGGTGGGTCAAATGACTTTATCAGTTCTGGAAACACCTTCCAACTGCTCCTGCTTTATTTGCATGACTTTGCCAGACAACACAGTCAAATGAGCATTTAAACTAGATGTGAAGGTCCGTTCTGATTGTGCAGTTCCTTGGACAGTTTTCATTAAGCAGGTCTCTGGCTAGCTGAGCTTGTCTGAAATCTGTAGAATCTTCATCCATAAGCAGGGATAGAGAAAGCATCTCTTGGGAAGACTGAGGCAGCATGACAGGTATTTGCACTGCAGTGAATTCAGGTATTTCTCTGATGTGTTCCAGTCCCTTTTAGAGGGCACGGTGGACCTACAGAATACGATGTCATGGCAATTGCTTACTGTTCACATGCAGCTTTAACAATGTCAGCATATGGTTATAACACATTGTTTTCCACAGGAAAAGTGGACGTGGTCAAAAGTTTGGAAGTAATCCCTTCTTTACAGCCTCTATGAAAGCACTGGGTTTTGTTCTTCAGGAGAAAGAGTTCTACTGGGTCCAAAATTATGATGCTGTTCACACTGTACTTAAACATGCTTTGTGGATTTTACACTCTTCTTTATTCCAAGAATGTCTGTCTTAGAGGCTTGTACTTCATATCAAATTATCTGAGAATAACTGCAGTTCTGTATTTATAATACATATTTTTGAAAATTAGATGCAAGGTGCTTTGTTGACTTGCTGTATTTGAGCAGCTGTTACACAGCTGGAGGATGAATCCATACAGCAGTTACTTCAAACTGTCACAATTTGTAGTTACTGAATTTCTTTGCAAATTTGAAATAGTATGCAAAATCTGCTTGGCCAAGTGGTGGCTGGATTTTTTTGTAACATTGGAGGGAATGCATTCAGAAAGCGCAAGGACTTTGCTGGGTGATACAGTTTTTTGTGAAACATAATTTAAAAATACTCTGTGAAACTACTCCATTTCAAAAAAGCATTATTTTGATACACTTCTCTTTATATCTAATTTTTGTGGCAGCAATACGATTAAAATTGAATTACAACGCACAGAAATGTCATGGTTTAAAAATAAAAGGTAATGAAACAAGTATTTGAAGCACATGCTTTTTGGTTAATTTGAGGAGCCTGTTTCCGGCTTCTAGACAGCAAAGTACTGTTAACCATATCATAAAATTACTCCTTATAAACCAGGCTAATTTTCAGGATTTACTAGCCAAGCATAAATTGAAAAATCCTGTGTTGTCTCTTCTTCCAATCCTAATAATACGTTGGTTAGGTAAATAGAACTAGAATTTATGTAGCTGTGCCCTCCTAAATTGTGCTTTTTTAAACTGATAGAAATGAAGTTGTATTTATCCAGTCCTTTCTATAAGGAGAGCAGCAAGCTGTGTCTTTTAATTACATAGTGTGCTAAACACAGTATATGGAATAAGACCACGCTGTCTTCAGGCAGCCTCTGGTTTCACTGTAAATGGAAAAAAGACTATCCATGAAAGATAAAAAGCAAAATACTTGATGAAGCGCTTTTCAGAGCATTTATGTATAGCAGTTCCTCCTATTGAAAGCAGTTTCTAGAGTGGAAAAACAAATCTCTCTCATGGAAAATCCTTCCTTCTTATTTAATGGTAGGTGGCTGTTTTTTGTTTGGTTTTTTAATGTTTGTTTTAAAAAAATGTTATTGATCACCGACATTGATCTTTGACATTGGCAAAGAAATATCTTCCTGCCATTGGGCAAACATACCGTGGGAGTAGGCAACTCTCAGGAGCAGAAAATAAGTGATCTCAGAAGTCTGTAAATTGTTCTCTGCTGAGAGTTTGATGAATGTTTCCCATGGGAGCAGCAGAGACAAATAAAGAGATGCTGAGCCATGGAGTATATCCACAGCAGTTCAGAGGGGCCTCGTCTCCCAAGGACGCGATGCTGGAGGTTATGTGTTGATTGTGTCTTTCCAAAGGAGTATTTGGACATAAATTCTCTGGAATGAGGCAGAAACATGGGCTCCCAGCTTTGAGACTCAAGATCTCCTGGAAAATAAAACTTCCACTTGGTCCTGTACTGTACATGACTTACTATTTTCAGAATGTGCTTTCCAAAGGCATCATGTGCTCCTGCCTACAGCCACTGGATTTGGCTAAAAGTCCTGGAGGTCAAAGCTTAATTAACTTACCTTGTATTCTGCTATACCAAGTCTCTCCCTCTTCAGTGCCTCCAGTGGTTTGGGGTTGGGTTTTGTTTCTTACACCGTTACAGCTTCTTTGGTGAAGCATAGGTGCCAAGGAGGGAAGAGTGCTTATGTATTCACTATTTAGTGCTGATGTATTGAAGTATTCCTGCAAATGGTGAGGGTTCAGCAGGCTTTTCCTCTGACAAGGTCGGAGAGGGCTGAGGGTAGGGACGTAGCACCAGGTTGCTTGCAGCCACAGAGCACCTGAGTGCCTGGAGACTCCCACCTTGGATGAGCCTGGCAGTGGTCTTTGCCAGGGCTGGGTCTGCAGAGTGCCAACCCTGTCAAGTTTTCTAGGGTTTCTTTTCTCTGACTTTTTTTTCTGTCAAGCATGTTTCCTCTTTGTGTTCTTTATGGAGTTGGCATGGTCTGTTCTGTGCTTGTCCAGCTATTTGTTTGTTTGGGTTGGTGATGTGCTCCGGGCAATGTAATACGACTTAATGCTGTCTATTTTAAGAGCCTATGTTTTCCATCACTGTAACAATGCCAGTGTCTGGTGATTTTTGTAGCGCACTGTTCCTCACAATGCTTTTTTGTAGTCAGGAGATGTTTTACCTCATTTACGAAGAAGCTCGGAAGTGATGTTAAGTGCACCAACGTGCCTAAAATGTAAGAAACGTGTAGTGAAACACACTCCAGTCCAGGTTTCTCAGATCTTAACCTGGGATTCTAGGACAGGGCAGCATCCCTTCTTTTGTAAGCTGGTTAGAAATTAAATATGTCTGCACGAAGAACATTTTGTGTGTGGTAGTTTGCTTTGCTTTGCTGGTAAATGGAAACTGTTTCTAATGCAGCTTGCTCATGGCATGTCCCACCAGGGGGATGCGCATCACATGGGATGCAGGTGCATCCCATCTCATTCACAAAGAAAGGAGTGCGGCTACTTTAGATGGAGGCAGAGAGAGGGAGGTGCATCAAGTCTCCATTCACAGCCATCTCCCATCTGAGAATAAATGGGAGCCAGAGGAACCACATCTTGACCTTGTCCTGCAGTGAAGCGGAAGGTACCAAGGCCAATGGCTGTTCCCATGACTGTTTGGACCACACTAGGCAGTGTGTCCTGAACTCACGTGCCAGTTCGTATGCACATACCAACTTGGGCCCCATCCACACCAGCATTTCCCATCACCGTCGCAGGGCTGGAGTTCAGCCTTGGTAGCAGTGAAGGGGGAGGACTGAGTGCAGCCTGGTGATCATGGCTGGCCTTCCAGGTGGCCTTGCTCTGAGAAAGTTGAGATGGCAATGTAGCTTCCCTCCTGCCTTAGCATTAACTGCTGGCTGAGGAGAATGACTTTTAAGAGAGAGTAGGAGTGCAAAATCAGAAATTAAATGCAAGACAGTCTGGTTGCTTTTTTATCACATGCAATATATCTGTAGCTTGTTCCTGTAAAAAGCATGTCTATATTACAACCTCAGTTAATTATCCCTTGGATCCATGCTGTTTCATTGTCTTCTATCATTAAGTAATAATTTTGAAGTTCTTCTGATCTTTTGTTACTTTTTTCAATGTACATACCCTCAAGGAGTTTTGGGGCAAACACCTGGGCTACAGCCAGGCTCATTAGCATTTTCGCTGGTTTTCTTAATGAGCTTATCTTTGAGGAACCACAAAATGGCAGACATAATTATCAGGGATCCAGTTGAAAACACAACTGCTTATTGGCCATAGAAGGTATTAGATTAAGGAAAAGAGAAGACGAAGTGAACTTTGGACATACTCCACACCCAGGAGGTGCAGACAAAACCAGCAAATTCCTGGACTGACTTTTGACTGACAACCTGGATTTCTGTGGGTGAGAAACATGGTGAAACAGAATTAATTCTAAAATATTTTAATTCACAAATAATAAGCTCATTTCATTATCCAGTAAAAAACCACATAAACCAGTAGGCGCTGGCCAGGGGACGAAGTAAGGGGGTCTCTGTCCAGACTGTTGCCAGGGGCCATCCTGCCTTGCCCAGTGGCTGGCTTTCATGCTCCCCTGTTGAATTAGCCCTGGTACTGTTGTACCATCTGCACACTCAACAGCAGTAGCATGGAAGAGGAAAAACAATTACAGAGTTTCATAAAGGATATTTGCATACCATTTGCATATAAATTATTTCCAGGCCAGTTTCAGAATATGCATGGCTGTTCTGTAGCAGAGAAAATTGAAGACAAAAGTTTCAGATTGGGAGTTGAAATCTTGTTGAAAAGCTCAGAAAGCAAAGGGTGATAGAAGGTTCAATTTGAAAAGAGGATTTTTATCATATCCATGGATTGGATTAGTTTGGTACTCTGTCAGCAGCTTCTAGTTGTCTGGGCTGTTTTGACCTCAAAGGTGAGAGTTTTCCAAAGTGCGCTTTGTTGGTTGAAGCTGAAGACAATGGTAAAGTGCACTGATACTCATACGAGCCTGAATGCTTCTGAACTTTTCAGGTCTGTACTGATGCTCATGCAGAAGGTAATTAAATAAAGAGGTGTTTATTTGTACTCTAGCAGTGTGTCCAATGTGAGTAATTTGAGCACATCTGCTGGAATATGTTCAGAGGTCCATGGGCAGAGGGACTCTGAAAACCCTTGGTGAGAAAGTTAAAAAGATGTGAATCATCTTGTTTGGCAGGAAGAAATTCCAAATGTTTTTTTTCTAAAGTATGTTATTCCTATGCCTAGCTACAGCTAGAGAGACAGATGAGTTGTAACTGCCTTCTTCACAAACACTTGGGTTTCATGTGCATGAGAATTGGCAAACAGAATTAACAGAAATAGTTCAACTTTACCCTGTTTTCCAAATGGTTGAAGTTGAAACTGATATATGATTCCAGTGTAGTTTTGCATGATATGCAGAGGAAGCGGCAGGAAGACTTACATGTTGATCCAAAAGTGAGTAGTTGATCATCTACCTTGCCAGACGGTGTGCCTTCCCAGTCGCTTCATGCTGGACTAAGAAGAATTGGGGTTGGAAGAGGAGTGTAAAGGGACAGAGTTTTCCACGGTGGAATACAGCTTTTGAATTTTCTCCTCTTGTCACATGTTCAGTCTCTTCCAGTCATTACTTTGTGGAAAGAAGCCAGTTTCTAGCCTGACTCGCCCATCCTGTGCTTTCACATTCTTTGCTCTTGTGGTAGGGTTGGCTGTACCCTGGGCCAGTCTGTGTGTCCAACCAGGACGAAAACACTGTTTAGTGTTCATCTTATTTAGACAGTGATTTCAAAACACGAAAGCGAAATGTAGTTTAAAATGTAAATGCGCATTGGGCTTCCAGTGTGCATCTGCTAGTGCGTGGAGCTGTGTTCGCTGGCCTGATTCAGCCCTGGTTGGGGTCACAAGTGTTGCACTGTTGACCTCTGTGGGAGTCTGTCAGGTCTGTTGTGGGCGGCTTGGATGGGGGCACATAGAAAACTCTGCACAGGCTGCCCTGTGTTTGGATGCATAGTTACTGCCAGAAGAAGACTGAGGAAATAAATGTCAAAGAATGGGATCCATTTTAAAAGATAGAAGGGAAAAGAGCAGGTATTTCAAAGCATGTCCATCAGCAGTCAGATAATTTTTTGCTCCCATGGTGTATTATTTTTCCTCCAACTTTCGTTTTTCTCTTCAGCCCTTATGTTGGGATTCTTCTGGGCAGGGGACTTTGTGCTTGCATGTCTTTGTGTAGTGTCTGCAACACTAGATCCCTGATGCGTGAGAATAACAGGTAGTCTGGTTTATATGTTTTAAATCAAGTCAACTGAAAGAGGTAACTCCTTTCGTTTAGTTAACATGTCAGAATGGATGTTCATTCTCTATTAAACTTCTTTCAAAAGTTTTCTAATGTGTGTATGTGAATAGCTCATTCCCAAGCTTCTTAATTCCTCTGTAAGATTTATGCACCAACATAAATTGTGTTGCCATTGACAGCAAAACACGGAACGATATTTTTAACAACAGACCAGAAAGAATGTTAATACATGTTTTCGCACTGTGTAAAGCTTGAAAAGAACTTTTTCTTCTTTTTCCTACGCACCCCTTACCCCCACCCCCGCTTCCTTCTTTCTGATAAGAGCATCCAGGCTATTTTTATTTCTGTCTACCTATTCCAGAACTAGAAGATATCCCATTCTACACACGTATCGATTACTTTGCCATGTGGGAGACTGAAAACTTTTCTCCACTTTACCTGTTGTCACAGTTTGATGGTGCACCAAACACTGATATAAGACCACTGGTGACAACTTAAAATGTTGACCATGTGATGCAAAGTGCTTACTCTCCGGTCCAGGTTGTTTAAAAACATTGGTAGATTAATGTTGCACCAGAAGCTGGGTCAGGTACTGTCTCTTTTCCTGTTGCTGACATAGAGCAGGCATGAAAAGCACAAAGCTGGTTTAAGCTCTGTGTCGAATACTCTCACTAACTCAACAAAAATGAGATTGTGTGCCCAGGTCTGGCGTGGGTCAGGTTAGTGTGTCTGGGTGTTGCTCATGGTGATGTGTAAATGGTATTGCTAAGAGATTAGTGTTGCCAGTCTGTGCTGGGGAAGAAAGTAGTGGATGCTTGTCATTCTGATCATCTTTATGATTTGCAGAGGCATTGGGGGGGATTCTTGCTTGTGGCTGAGTTCCTGCACGCATCCACTTGTGATCATATAAAGCGTCTGAACTTCTGGGTTTGGCATTATAGTATATTTCTGAAATGGCTGGTTGTTCAAGTTATACTATATTTTTGTGCATTTTGGTTTTCCATTTTGAGTTAACACCATCAGTACTCTAGCTGTTCCTCTGTCCTGCCATCACCCTATATACTGGTACAGCAGCGCAGTGTGAAAGCTTTATGTGACAACTGCATTGCAGCCTTATGCTTTTTAGACTGCCTCCTTGCTGCATGCCATGCTGTTTGTTTGTGGCCTAAAATTGTGCCAGGCTTCCCTTGCAACCTGGGTGAACTGTAAGCTCCTGCTGTGTTTGTGTTTGACATCTTTTTGGGGATGATGCTTTGCAGCAGGGGTAACAGCAGTGTGAGCTGGAAGAGCCGACAAAAGCTAAACAAAAAGCACAGGGCTGACTGTGGGTGCAACAGGGAGGGTGCAACAGTAGAAACAGGACTGAAGAGGGGAATTTTTGTGATAAGATGATGCTGTAGAAAGTGAGAACCTGGGAAACATCTGTGTATATTGCATGTGCACTGAATGAAATACATCAGTATGTCTAATATGTATTTCTTTTTAAGGTGGATAATTTTAGAGGCAACTTAGCAATGCAGAGCAGCATGGAGACTTGCAGACATGTACGTCATTACCTGTTACTGGCTTTCCTCTTTTTAGAGGAACTGTATTTGGTTTTGCAGTAAATAAGGAGTATTTTAAATGCCTGCATTTTTTTTTTTTTTTAATTCTCCTGGATTCATTTTCCTGGGTCTAAATCTCTCAGTTCTCAACAACAAACTTGCTCTTTTGTCTCTGTCTATGAAGAGAGTGAGACTGTGCTGAGGCTAGTGAGTAGACAGAAACTGTAGCTTATTTTGAGGCATCAGCTTTGGGAAAGTGCCACTGTATGCAATTTCAGAAACTCCCAATACAGTAGGGGTACTTCAGTTTGTCACTGAGGGAGGAGTATTGCAATACTCTTGACTGAAAACCCACAAGGTTTAACGCTGATCTCCTATTGAACACTTATTTTTCCTTTTAAAAAAGCTCTGCATCTAAACCAAAGTGTTGAACTTGCTGATAAAAGAGGGCAGCTTATCAGTCTTCATAAGGAAATTTCTGTTACTGCTTTTCTCTTCAAGGTTGTGCTGGGACCTTGCTAGAGGTGTCCTTCAGATAACTGCCAACATGTTTTCACTAAGGGCAAATCACGCCTGAACAATTTGGTAGACTTCTATGATGGGGTTACAGCATTGGTGCATAAGGGAGGAGCAGCTGACATCATCTCTCTGGACTTGTGCAAGGCATTTGACACAGTCCTGTATTACATTCTTGTCTCTAAATTGGAGAGATGTGGATTTGATGGATGGACTCACTCAGTTGATAAGGAATTGGCTGGATGGTCTCACTGAAAGAGTTGCGGTCAATGACTCAATGTCCAAGTGGAGACCAGGGACAAGTGGCATTCCTCAGGGGTTGGTACTGGCACCAGTGCTGTTTAATATCTTCGTCAGCGACATGGACAGTGGGATTGAGTACTTTCTCAGCAAGTTTCCTGATGATATCAAGCTGTGTGGTGCAGTCAACACACTGGAGGGAGGGGATGCTGTTCAGAGGGACCTGGACAGGCTTGAGAGGTGGACCCATGCAAACCTTGTGAAGTTCAGCAACACCAGGTACAAGGTCCTGCACTTGGGTTACAGCAGTCCCAAGCACAAATACAGGCTGCGTGGAGAATGGATTGAGAGCATCCTGAGGAGAAGGACTTGGGAGTGCTGGTTGATGAGAAGCTCAACACAAGCCAGCTATGTGCACTTGCAGCTCAGAAAGCCAGCTGTATCCTGGGCCAGCAGGTCAAGGGAGGTGATTCTGCCCCTCTACTCCACTCTGGTGAGATCCCACCTGGAGTACTGCATCCATCTCTGGACCCCCCAACATAAGAATCACAGAATCACCTAGGTTGGAAGGGACCTTTTAAGATCATCTAGTCCAACCAATGGAGAAAAAAACCAAAACAAAAAAAAAACCACCAAAAAACAAAACCAAAACCAACCACAACCAAAAAATCCACCACAAACAACACACCCCACCACACCCAAAACCAACACCAATCCACTACTAATCCATATCCCCAAGCACTATGTCAGTTCGTCTCTTGAATAAATACCTCCAGGGATGGTGCCTCAACCAGCTCCCTGGGCAGCCCATTCCAATGCTTGACAACCCTTTCAGTAAAGAAATATTTCCTAATATCTAACCTGAACCTCC
>JAOQGH010000019.1:27064548-27161184 GCA_025769975.1 Gallinago jamesoni | reverse complement strand
CCTGTCCAGATCCCTCTGCAAAGCCTCTCTACCCTCCAGCAGATCAACACTCCCACCCAACTTGGTGTTGTCTGCAATGCTGAGGGTGCATTCGATCCCCTCGTCCAGATCATTGATGAAGATGTTAAAGAGAACTGGTCCCAGTACCGAGCCCTGGGGGATACCACTCGTGACCACCGCCAACTGGATTTAACTGCATTAAGGACATGGACCTATTGGAGTGGGTCCAGAGGAGGGCCACAAAAATGCCTCTCCTGTGAGAACAGACTGAGACAGTTGGGGTTGTTAAGCCTGGAGAAGAGAAAGCTCTGAGGAGACCTTATAGCAGCCTTTCAGTACCTAAAGGGGGCCTACAGGAAAGATGGGGAGGGACTTTTTATCAGGGTGTGTAGTGATAGGTTAGGGCTTGATGGTTTTAAAATGAAAGAGGGGAGATTTAGAAGAATGTTAGGAAGAAATTATTTACTGTTAGGATGGTGGGACACTGGAACAGGTTGCCCAGAGAAGCTGTGGATGCCCCATCCCTGAAAGTGTTCAAGGCCAGGCTGGATGGGGCTTTGAGCAACCTGCTCTAGTGGTTGGTGACCTGCCCATGGCTAGGGGGTTGGAACTGGATGATCTGTAAGGTCTCTTCCAAACTGAACCATTCTGTGATTCTGTGATTACATTCTGGGACTCCAGTGGTCAGTGAACTCTTTCTTACTCTTTTGACAAGAGCAGAGAGCTGCCGCGGCTGCTAGTTGCAGGCGTCCCTTGTGCTGTCTCACCCTAAGTGAATGTGGGGCAGATGCTTCTTATTGTCCTCAAAGGTGTCTCTGCAAACGCTTCCTCTGCATTTCTCATAAAGCTGCCTCACACTGAAGAAATAGCTACATGTTTAGTGTGTAAAGGTGATATTGTTTGGAGAATCTGGTGTGATGCACTTCCTGCATGCAGGCAGTGTCTTCTGCACAGGTGAGGAGGAGGAAGGCTGGTGTTTTACCTGGTGCGAATAAGTGACGTCATAGCATCTCAGGATGCTATTCTTGGAGTTCTGCTGTGTAAATCAGCAGAGCACTGGCTTTTCTCAAAGCAATCATATGTGCATATTTAATTTTTATAAAAATCTATGAGTAGGCTTTTTGGCAATGTGTGGTATGGGTCTGACTGTATCATCGCATACCTTCTCTCCACTCTGTACATGGAATTAGTTCTGTTACTTTGGACAGAAAAGAACTTAAGAGAAGAAACAACTTAGTATAATTAAGTCATTCAATTGGGGAAAAAGTCCTTATTTTTGTTTAAGATATTAGCTACATGGTTATAGAAAAATATTCAGCTTTTATCTCCTATTTTGTTTTTCAGTTTTACTCCTTTCCTTCCCTGGGTATAATTGCTGCTTCGTTGTGTGTTTAGCCTTAAATCTCATTGCATTCCATTCAAATAGGGCACATACTTTCTTAAACAAGTCCATGACAGTGTTTACTGCGATCTGTAGACAAGAGCTGGCTGGTGGTTGTGATAAAAATATCACCGAACATTAGAAAGTCCTGTTTATAACTTTGTCCTTTTTATTAATGATTTCAGTATGGTTGTTTTGTGTTCATTTACAGTTTCTCTACTGCTTTTTTAGCATCCTTTGTGTAGGATTGTTCATAGTTGCAGCTAAGTTGCAGCAAAGGTCATTAAAACTGTGTGGCTGCTCAGGGAAAATGTCTTGTCAAAGCACAAGTAAAAGATGTTTAAGTAATTCACCTTAAAATATAAGGATTTTCTGAATTTGAACAGTGAAGAGATATTTATGCTAAATGCTAATGGCAGCTTACATAGAGGAAAAAAGCCCCATTATTGCTAGCAATACTGGGGAATTCGCATTTACTCCGAGATGTTGGGACTTGCATTTTGGGAACAAAGAAGCCATTTTTTTTATCCCTGCACACAGATATTTTTCTTGGAGCATGTAACTAAAAATGTGGGTGCTGTTTGTAGCATTATATTTACAGATAATATCCTTGAAAATGCTGGATAAAATATTATTTCTCAAGCTATTATGTTGCTTATTTGGTTGGTAAGGACATTTTTAGTGTACTTTAGAATGTATTATTGTTATGGTAAAGGGCTATTGGGAAAGGGATTTATCCAGACTGTATATGCAAGGGTAGGGAACCATGACTGAAATTTAACTGTTGGCCAGCATGATGGCCTGGATCCGGAAGCCCACTATAAATCCTGTTAAAAACACAAACCTTCCTAATCTCCTCCTTGGCACCAGTGCCAAGGCAATAAAAAGTGTGCTTTCCATTGTGGTTCCCACAGAGGTTAATGCTGCCAAACACTTGCTCAGCCACGGGTTTAATGTGTTGAGAGTTGGGTTGATGTCTCTCTTAATGCCTCAGTAGCTGCAGCCTCTTTTCCCCAGTCCTCCCGCCTGCTTTTTGTTTTTTTTTTGTTTGTTTCAAGGAGCAGAAGGATAATCTTGGCTCTCATTAAATTGGTGGCAAAAATCAATGGATCATGGGTTTCTCCCATGCTCTTTTTCTGTACAATTTCTGGTGTCTTTTTCCAGTCAGAAGTGTTGATGTGGTTGCCTGACGTTCTCTTCTGTTACAGGCCTGGATGGTGTTTGAAGAATCTCCAGTTCCCATGTGTCCCTGTGGTGGTTTGGTAGAGTTGAGTTACTTGGTGTAAATAAAAATAAGATAATGGCTGGCTGGTCTCAGTAAGTGCCCTTTGACTTTAAAATTTGCTTCCTCTGCAAGTCCATCAGAGTCAACACTGTGGGAACCTGAGGGCAAGGACCTTTCCCAGCATCTACCTGAGAAACCATTTGTGACCAGGGGCTGTGTTTATTTGCTAAAGTGCTGAAGTGGTGCATCCCTTCCTCTTGGTTTGGTTGAATGAGCTATCTGACGTCCACATAGATCCTGAAAAGCATGCTTGAGCATACCTACACATACAAAGAAACTTGTAACTCCCATTTCCATTTTTCCAAGTTTGTGAGGATGTAATTAAGCTTGTTAGGGAGAGGAAAGAGTGAGAGAGAGGTTGAACTGTTGTTAGACAAATGAACTTCTGAAAACAGTGTCAAAGACACCTAGGAACTGGTGGATTGTCAGGAATCTGGCCTGGAAAAGTCGTCTTTGCTCTCGCAGCAGCCTTGTATTCAGGCCACTTGGCTGGTTTTCCAAAGATGAGGCGCCAGTGTGACTTAAGTAGTTTGGGTTTTGGTACCTAGAGGATAAGTGTTAAGCCTGAATTGGTTCTATATTTAGAAATGCAGAAGAAATGTTCCAGTTGGGATGTGTTTCCAGCTTCAGCGTCTGGAACAAACATTGCTCTGTAGGATCTCAGTGTCCCCACTTCAGGTAGTGCGTATACCATAATTTATTTCTTTTGGTTTTGCTGTTTTGTACTGGTACAAGAACTAGGGCTTAATTACCTATTATTAAATGCTGATAACCATAATTTTAGTCTCTTCATGCTTTAGCGACAGGTCAGTGCCAGAGGTGTTTTGCAGACTTTATAAGGTGTTTTGGTTGTGCCTTGAAAAATGGGGTGGGAAGCAGTGGAGAAGAGCTTTTCCCATATGTAGTGAGAGTGGTGCTGAACAAGTGTTTTCTGTGACTATGAATTTCTCATGGAACTCCTGGAAATGTGTTTCACTGTTGTTTACCTATGCTATTTAATTGTTGTAATAGTTGAATAGTGGATATATCTTTAGATATAGAACCTAGACTGAGCACGTGGTCTCTGCCAAGAAGCAGCTCTGTTACAAAAGCTCCCAAAAAGCTCTGAGAAAGACTTGTGAAGCAGAGGAGCATCGCTTTGGTGGAGGAATAAGTTACTGACTCTCATTCCAAGATTCAGCCTGTTTTCCTCCTTCCTGTGTGGCTTGCTAGGAAAGGAGGAGGAGGATGGAGCTGGAATTGCTCCCATTTCTGTCATTCTCCCAGTTCATTTGTCTGCAGATGGAAGATCTGTGCAGGTAATTCCTGCTGCAGCCTGCTCCCTGGGTTGGGCTTGCCCACGGGAGCCAGGAAATAAATGCCTCTGCAGGGAATGGGTATAATGGAAAGTTATAAATTATCCCTTAGATTTAAGCTAAGCAAATAAACCAGTTTTTAAAGTGCTAACGTACAGCTTCTGAGTTTCTGCCTGGGTGAGCTTATTTTGTATGTGCAAAGAAGCTGATAAAGATCCAGTTTCTACAAGTTTCTGAAGCTCACTTTACAAACACTGAGATTTAACAATTGCTACAAAAAAATAATAATCCAAAGTATACTAGAGTAGTCTATTTCAATTGAAAGGGGCCTACATTGATCATCTAGTCCAACTGTCTGCATATTGTGCAGAAAACTGTTGGCTCTTTGAGTGGTAAGACCAATGTTTATACATAATGTCAAGAAACCTATGCAGAGAGGCTGTAGCAGCCAAGGTCAGCTAATTTTGTTATTTGCCCTTTTGGAGGGACAGAAACTGAAAAGCATAGAGGTGTCCCACCTGCAGAGAGGAGTGAACAGGACAGGTGACCCAAACCTGACAAACTGGGATATTCCATTCCCTCTGCCCCATGCTCAGTATAAAAGCTGCAAGCCAGTTCCCATTCATTGCTGAGTCCAGACTTGGACTTCCCTGGCTGTCATCCTCGGGGTTTGATACAGTTTTGTATATATTGTATCCATTTCATTATTTCCTTTTAATTTTATTATCTATATTTTATTAAAGTAGTTTAGTTCCTTCTAAACTGGTAAATCTGTTTATGTCTCCTCTTCCTCTCCTGTTAGGGAGAGATGGAGGGAGAACATCTGTTGCCATCATAGGCAAATTCGGCCTAAACCATGACAACTGGTCTGCCAAATAAACGCATTTGTGCCAGCAGTGCAAATGGATTGTGGGAGCAGGCATCTCCACCAATCACATCTGTTTGTGATATTGTCTAGCTGCATTACAATGTCTTTTTTTATTAGGGTATATATATATAAGGATGTAGATTATATGTATGCTACATATGCAAAAAAATGCCTAATAGTTACATTAACTATGTTAAAATTAAATAAAAAGAATTTTGCAAATGTAGGAAAGGAATTAATCAAACACAGTATGAGATCTTTCTTTCTGGTTTCAGTTTGTCTTTTCCGCAATTTATTGATCCCTAATGCTTTTATTGGAAGTATTGCTTTGCGTTCAAACCTGGCATTAAATAGATATAATTCTGTGCTAAGGGAAGACTGAAGGAAGAGATGCTTAAATATTCAGGTTTAAATGTAGTATTAGATATATTTTGAACAGCCATGGTGTTCCCTTTAGCAAAAAATTATATATTTTTTTTCATGTCTTTTCTAAAAGGTGGCTAGCGTGTTTTACTTTATAAAGATCAAAGCTTCCATGGAGTTTGGTATTAAAGTTTCTCCCAAGTACAGTAAGTATGCCTTTCCAAATACAGGCTATGATAGGCTCTGCCACGTGTAGCTCTGAAGCCAGGGTGAATGCTGCAGCTCTGAGGAGAGGATGAGGCAGGCAGAAAGTCTGGTGTGTGGTGGAAGGGGAGGTGTCCTGTGAGAGGGCAGGCAGCTGCGTGGCTGGCATGGGAGACGTCCAGATGGGACAAGTGTGTAAAGCAGTGGAGGGACAGGAAGGTATGAAAGTGTAGAGGTAAGCTCCAGCAGTAGTAGGATGCAATGGTAGAAGATTTTCAGGTGGTGGGAAGGGGAGATGACATAACTATGCCAAGGGTGTTTTGGAGAGGAGTAGTTGAGAAGAAAATACATACCATGAAGCTAGAGCAAAAGGCATTTGTGGTGGCTTGAACAGCAAACTGATGCATGTTTTAGTAATGGCAGTAGGGAAGAAGATGATGAAATTGAGCAATGTGAAATAGGAATGTCTGAAGACAGTATGGATGCGATGGCAAATAGAAAGTGCTGGAGATGATGGTTGGAGTTTGTTCATTGTGAAGGAACTGTTTCTGATGCCATCAAAAAAGATGCTGCTTAGTATTCCGCTGTGACAGTTGCACTCTATGTTATCTTTGGTTCCTCTCCAGTAATCCAGGGTTTAACCCTCTTTTCGGGTCACGTTGGATTTTCCAAATGAATCTTGTCTGGCCAGATACAAGCTAGCTGCCAATTTGCATTCCTTCTGTAAAATCTTTGCTTAAATTACCAGCAATTTCTTCTTCTGGAAGGTTGTGAGGAGTGGCTTATGAAAAACCTGTATTTATCATACACACGTGAACTTTCCACTCTGTCCCTGCAGCTCTTGCTTTTTTCCTTCATCCATTATAAGACAAGGAGTTGTGAAATTCTTCCTCATGCCTGTAAATTATGCAGCATGATCAGCTTAAGATGTTCCGACATCCTTACTGAGTCTACGTTAACATTTTTAAAAAAGGAGCAGTATAAACCAATGGCTACAATTTAAGCTTGATTTTTTTTCTTTTTTTTTTTTTTCCCTCAAGAGTAGGCTTATGAATTGAGAAATATTGCCACAGTGTATCTCCTTTGTTTCATGTAATCAGTGCAAAGAAAATGTGAAAGCTGGCTGGCTATATAGTCGCCTCAACCTTAAGGGTCCAGAGGGTATAGAGGTGGTTTGGGAGTTATGGTCACAAGTGCCCATTGTGGAAGAAATTCTGCTGTGCTCCTGTGCACCAGGCTGCTGTCAGCAGTGCACCCACTGGAGCAGCCTGTGGAGTGTCTTCAGGGACTTAACCTGTTCCTATCTCTCCAAAACAGCCATAGGCATCCACAGTATTACTCAACAGACAAAAAGGGCTGTTCAGAACTAACATAAAAAGATTTAAAAAACATTTTAATAATAATAATAATAATAATAAAATAATAAAAATAACTCTGGTTATAGCAGCATAAAACCCAAATAGAAAAAAAAAAAACGCTTGGCAGTTCTAGTAGCACTTCAGGCTACTAAAAAGAGGTGCATTATCAGTTTCTGGGGATGACAGGCATGTTTGCTCTCAACGCTGGGTTACTTGTGTTGTTTACATCTATCCTTACAGGAACAATCCTATCTAAGGAAGATTTTGTGCCTGAAACTGGCCGTTGCTTCTTCACCCGTCGTTCAATAGACCCCTCTTGTGTTTTAAGAGGAAAACAAATGCAGGATTTGCATTGTTACAAGTGACCAGAAAGATGTCCTTGGGGAAGGCAGGCGAAGATGTCACGGTGCGGGGGGTGGCAAGAGTCTTGCTGCAGTAAAATGTATGTTTGCTATATTAATGAACAGGGGAAGGAGCTGGATGTTTGTCAGGATGGTCAGGGGCATAGCTGCTGTTTTCCGTCATGGAAATTTCTGTGCTGCCGTCTTGTTCTTTGGTACAGGTTTTTACTAGACACGTTTACGGAGCCGGTGAAGTTTTGAATAGAGGCAGGGCAGGCATCGTTTGCAAGTGTGAACGGCTGACATGTTCTTCTGCAGCATGTTTTCCAGAAAACACTATTTCTGCCAGATATTGGGGCAATTCTGCCTTATTTGGAACTTCTGTGGTAGCCGGGGACCGTGGTGGAGCATGCTGTCCTCCTCTTCAAGGAAATGCAACTTCATCTAAATTTCCTCCCTCAAACATTTGTTATTGTTTGCTGCTTCTCAGATCCCTTTCCTGTTCTTTTTTGAAGCTATTGTATGGCAGATTTTTCTTGGCTTGTTGCTTTCTATTTACTATAAAGAAACCCATGGGCAGATATCTGGGAACTAATATTCTTTGAAACCAGCATAGTCAGTTGTAGAATTACATCAGTGCTTTTGTTTTGTAAACCGAGTCTAAGATCATTTCAAGCAGTTTTGAATTTTTAATTTTTTTTAACACAAAGCCTGCTTTTGTAAATAGCAAAATGCTTGGGTTCACTGACTCACTTATTCTGATTAATTTTAAATAAAAGTGAGTTATATTTGTATGGGTCAGGATGAAAGGGATTAGTTGAAAGACGTTATTTAAAAGGCAGTTTTTTAGATCACCTTTGCTTGTACCATAAAGGTAGTGTTATTTTGTAAGTGGAAGTAGAAAACTGCAGATTTGTCATTGGATCATAGCCTATGTATAGTAGAGTTGAAAAGGTTATAACAAACTTATATCTGAAGTAGGTATCAATGGGTTTGTTGGAGATAAGAAATTTACTGGGCACTTCTGAAAGCACTTTCATTTTTCAGGGGCAGGTGACTATAAATGCAAAATTTGACAAAGACATTTACCTCCCAGAGGACGCCGAGTTTTACTTTGTTTACGATGGATCCCTAAAGAGGCACGTAATGTTTGCTGAGCGCATTAGTGACAATGCTCTTCGGTCCATTGTTCCAGGTGAGTGTTAACTCCTGTTTACATTTTTCATCTCTTTGCTAAACTCCACACCCATTTCACTGCTGGGCACAACTAGATGGTTTGGTATCACTCTGTTTTATGGCTCTATAATGGAGGAAATGCAGGAGCAGAATGATGACCTTTAGGATCCAGGCTGAGTTTGACTGACAATAGGTGATGCTGCCTTTCATAGCGACCCACACCAGCAGAGTATCAGGCACAGACAGTGTTACTGGGTTTGCATAGTTGGGTGTGTGCTAAAGTGCAATCTTCAGGGGTGGCATCATTTTCAATGTAAACTAATTCTATGCCACAGCTGTTCGCCCTTGGCCTTCCTAATACCTGCAAAAGGTATCATGTTTGTGTCTGAGCCTTCCCTCGGTACAGCACTTAGCGCAGCTTGCAAGGCCCTCATGGTGGAGGTGTGGGATGCTTGGAGCTCTGCTGGAGCTGTACCCAGTGCAGGGATATGGGGGAAACTGTTCCAGGGGTCCCTCGCTGCAAACAAGGGGAACTTGTGTTGCCTCCCTGCCGGCTCCCTGCCTTGGCTTTGTTCCCATGGTGGATGTAACATAAACCCTGGTTGTCACCTTTGTTGTGCGCTTTGTGACCCTTTCATTTGTGTGAGTGGGTGGCTATAGACATGATGTACCTGTGCAATAGGTTCTGGTTATTACTTGTTCTTGTTTTCTAAAGGGGATTTAGGGTCTTAAAATAACTGCTGAGTATAAAAAGGGAAAGTTCACTGCTGTTACATGGTGGCTGCTTTGATCCTGTAAATGGTAGATGATTGTAATTATTGTCATGGAGTACAAGTGGAGAAAATGCAATGCTTATTGCAGGGTAGCAAAGTTTTGGGTTTTTTTTTTTGTTGTTTGGGTGTTTGGGGTTTTTTTTGTGTTTCTTTTTGGTTTTGTTTTTTTTTTAAGAGGCCTGAAATGACACTGTGAAATGAATGTTTCTGGGCTAGGAATAAAAACAGGAGGCTACAGGCAACACTTAATACTCTGCATGTTTCCAGCAGAAGCCATGAACAGATGAAAATAAAGTGTGAGGTTAAAATACAGCCCTGCTGATGTTAGTGTTGTTTCATAGTGGCCAAATTAAACATAAGGGAATGCAGAACACTTTAAAAACAACTGCAGATGTGGAAAGTACATACTTCCTTCTGCAGTTACTAGAGTGCCTATATACTTGTAGTTACTCAGGGGTATGTTTGCACCCATAGTATGTCATGGCTACCTCTCCAATGAGAAGGACAGCTTATGTCTTTTTTTAAGTGTATGGCATTCACCCTTACATAGATGACAAAGGCAGCAGAGGAGGTGCTTAAGCAGTTTGAGATACAAACTCCCTTAGATTTCAAGAGCCCCAGCTGTAAGTTAGAGAAACTTAAGCCATTTAATCAAGTCTGCTAAAATCATGAAGCGTGCATTCATTAAAAGCTTTTGGGTTTTGGCCTACATGGAGGAACTGGGTAGGTATACAATAGGTGTTAATAAAATAGGTATGTTACTCAGAGTTCATGTTGCCACTCTTTTCTTGAGCATCTCATTTTTCTTAATTCTTATCCAAGAACCTTCAGGCCTTTGGTTTGTGGGATTTTTGTCCTGATGTGGTTACCTCTTCTTTCTGTTGTGGTTAAAGAAACTTAATCTGGAAAGACTGGTTCTACAATTAATTATGTCAATATAATTAGGAGGACTGGCAGTTCACAGTCTAGTTGAATTCAAGTTCATCCCTAGAAATGGTTGATGGATGCTGTAAAACAAATACGTGTAATTAGATGGAAGAACAGAGTAATTCTGGATGAGTAGTCACAGCTCTTAGACGCAGGGGAGGAATGAGGAAAGACTAATGTATTTTCTGAAAAAGGGTAATGCTAGTAATTAATTTACATTATAATTACAGGCCATGGATGCCAAGAAGCAGTTTCTGTCTCTGTGTTAATGTACACAAGGGGATACTCACCTGTGGTCCTCGGCAGCTCTCCTGTTACTTACAGAGAGAATCTGTCTTGCAAGTTGTCTCGCTTCCTGGTCGATCATGCGGAATGTGTCACTGCTGCTAGTCACAGGATGCTGCTGGATAAGTTTGGGCTAAGGATGAAAGATCTGCAGTCCCTGGATAATGATTTGATGTTGGCTGTTGCCCATGAAGAATTGCCATCGACCTGGAACATTCTTGGAAGCTGCTTAGAAGGTGGTAAGGTTTTATTTTAAGTTGGAAAGCTTTTAACAGTGGTTTGATGCACAGTTTGGAGCAGAGTACCCAACCATTTCATCCCAGATTCTCAACCCTTGTGCTTTATTTTGTGGTTAAGATGAAAAATTGTTCAAGTATAAGAGGGGTAATCAGAGATTTGGTTTGTGCCCATAGGTTTAAAAAGGATAATAATGGCTATTGTAACTCAGTCTCTCCAGAAGCTTTTTATGCCTGTGAATACAGTTCTTTATTTATAAATAGACTCTGCCTTTGCAAGATTGAAGAGCTGTCTGTTTAAAAAAAGCAAGAATAGTAGCAGGGAGGTATTGCCACCATGATTCCAACCAAGTGAGATATTTTAATTATGCAGACGAAAAAGGAGACGGTCACAAAAGAGAAGAATGTCCTACTGTAGTTATTTTGATGTACAGAGTAAATGTAATTATTATCACGGTTCTGTCAAGGTTTATGCTTTATTTATGACTATGATTGTTCTCTGGGAAGATACCATTAAATAAATATTTGTGATTTTTTTTTAATTATAGAGGAAGTGGGATGAAAATATACATGAATATTGTCTATTGTTCATATACATGAAACTTTACATTAGGATATGCTATTGAAAAACTTTGTAACAAAATCAGGTGGATATTTCCTGGTTTCAGGTTTCATTGCAAACAGAAAACTGTAGTTAGATTTTGCTGAAGAGTATAATTTTTTTTGCAGACCCAGCTGATTTATAGCTGAGGTTGGAAACATCATTAAGCTTGATGGCTTCACATGTTTTTCATTGAAAATTTGGTACTTTTGGCTATTTTCCTTTAGTACTTCAAATTGCTAAAAATTGGAGGACAGGCAGTTTCCATATGAGCCAAACTGAACGAGAGATTCATGCAAGCTTTTGGCAAGTAAAAGCAGAGCACTTAGCCCATTTCATTGGGTGAGGTTTTTTTCCCTGTCTTAAATCTTTCTAATTCTTAATGACAGATAGCTTGAAATCTTCTACTGCCTTCCTCAGGAGAAGGATGATTTTTGTCTTTCTGTTGTAAGCAGTTCTTTCAAGAGATGTAAAAACAAATACCAAGTCTCATTCAAACATTGGCTAGACAGGAGAGGGGGAAAAAAAAAGCCTTTACTTGTTTCATTTTAGTGTGTAGTAAATATTTGTTCACATTACTCAACTGCTGGAACAGCTGTTGGATCTTAGCAATGAAGACCTTGATTCAAAGCCTAAAGAAATCAGCTGTAGTTTTGCTCACAGACTTGGCTAAGCTTTTCATCAACACCCAGAAGTATCAGCAGGGTACTGGTGGTACTGAGAGATAACTTGGGCAAAGCCAACTGGGTACCTGCTTGCTTGAAACATGGGGGTGTTTATGCTGGGTATGTTGTGGGTTTGGAGGATTGGAAATCAGCTTAGTTGGTACCAGATTAAGTTTGCCAAGGCAGCTGCTAGCTAAACAGCAAAATTCTTTAATTTTAAATTATGCTAATTATTAACTTTCAGGTGTACTGCAACATTTATATGGAAAAGAATATGTTGCCCTCATGAAACTTTTTATAGGACTTGAATGTTTTTTCTTTCAGTGTCTTTTTCATACTTTCTTTGCTTTTCAGATTTAAATATTATACATAAACAAAATTCGAATACATCTGAGGAAGCAAGAATGTGTGCTCTAGTCACTATACAAAGCCTCTGTGGATGTTTGACATTTTAGATGAGCATGTCTTAAACATGCTGCATTAGTGGTTGCCTCATGGGCGCTGTTGCACTGAAGAGGTGACATCTCCCTTTGTACCCCAGTCATTGCTCTTAAATGAAGCTTGGGTCTTTCCGCTTGTTTCTGAATAAGACAAAAACTGATCCCAATTCCTGGGGCCTTGTTGTGATGCTTACGCAGAGTGAGGAGCTCTCAGTGCAGTCCTGCCTTGGTGGTGCTTACTGGACACCCTTGTTGAGTGGGTGGCTCCCAAAAGCTTTCCAGACAGCTTCACCTTCAGCCCAAGGGAGGTCAGTCATTCCGTCATTCCCTTTGTCTCTCCCTGAGGTCCTGGCTTGGGCTGGGCCTGACATCGATTTTGGTATCCTCTTAAGCAGTTTGTATTCTTTGTCTCTCCCTTCCTTTTTCCTGTATCCTTTCGCTCTTCTTGATGAAAGTATAGTTTGGGCCATATTCTTATGGCCATATTATCCTTTCCCCTGACTCTAAGAAGCACTGACTCATGTTGCTTCCTTGTGCTGTCCCCATCACTTTGTTTTTGTCCCCAAAATCCAAGATGCCAAGCACAGTCGAGGGTTGCACTTTGAGTGCAGGGGAAGGAGAAGGGAGGGAGAAGTGGGCAGGAGGGCTTCAGATCTCAATACAGGTGAGAAGAGGAGGACAATGTTCTTTGTCTTCCACTGTGGGGTGATCAAGGGTTGTCCCAGTGCTCTATTTCTTCCCCTGTCTTCAGAAGATAAAAATGAATGAGAAACAGGGAATTTATGAAGATTTGGAAAGAATATGAGACCTTCTTTCCCTACCTGCTGTTCCTGCAACTCCATGTCTTGACAGTGTCAGGATGTTCTTTTTAGTAGCAGGGTTGTGAAACATGTGGGTGCTATCATCCATCATTAGTTAGGACCTCATGCTTGTGAGATTCTGTCAGTTTTCAGAGCTTCTGGACTATTTTTATTGGAAAAAAATTACTTTTGAGAGACACATCACTGGAGAAAATTATTGCACCATCTGGTGGTTTTGGACTCATTCATTTTTATGAGGATTTAGAGGTATATGGGTTGATGGAAAGACAGAAGAATAACTTATTCATTGGAGTTTTGTTATTTGGAAAAAGTGTTTGTATTCCCTTTATAAGGCATAAAAAGGATTGGATGAAGAGAGAGCCTGGATTGTCTAGTGAGCATTGCAAATAATTCAGGAATTTAGTGCAGTTGCACGGGTCAGGACTTGCTAGCTACATTATTTAAAGATTAACAAAAGAAAAAAGAAAGCACAAACCTTTTGGTAACCCTCACTTGTGCCCATGTGACAAGTGAATCAGGAGCTGCTCTTTCACACAAACTGGTCAGATGTTGAGATCGTTTGACCCACAAGCAGTTTGCTTCTAGAGGAAAGTGGGTGCACAACAGAAGTGCAATGCTTAGAGATGGTGGGTTTGAAGAAACAAGAAGGAGGGGTAGGGAAGAGGGAGAAGCCTTCATATGTAAAAACTGGATTATTCAATTTATGGAAAACTTCTGAAAATTAGGTTATTCAATTTACGGAGATAATCAGCATTAAGTATTAAGCAAAATAACTTGTTAGAGTTGCTCAGAGACAAAAAAGAAAATGAGAATTTTCCCACAGTTTTTCAGTTTACCAACCCCCCCCCCCAAACCAGAAGAAAGATGAAGAGGTTTAATTTGGATGAGAAAAATGCTTCCAAGTAACTTTCCTGCATTTAGTATCATCAGGGCAGTGTTTTAGGACTGGCAGCTCCCAAGGACTATCAAACACAGGTTCAGCATCTTGACTGCAACTTTTTGTCCTTGACACACTCAGGCTTATGTCCGTTGGCTGTCAGAGGGGAAGCAGGAGCACAGGAGTGTGGACCTTGCAAGGAACCTGCCTTACACACAGGAGGCTGAGAGCATCTCAGTGTCTGGATGTTTTAAGGGCATTGCTGGGAGGGTGAGTTCAGGTTGCCTGGGTGCCTTAATTGTGCTGATAGTCAAGAAAGAACAGCTGCTGCTGGCTTTGCCACTATTTACAGTTATTTTCAAGAGGGAGAGGATTTTAGGATTAAGGCTATTGGTAGAAACAATTAAATTACAGCCTGAATTATGAAAATTAATTGTGGATTATAAGGAAGGGAACTGTGTCTATATTTGTTAATTCCCTTTCATGAAGAAGGAGAATTTCCATTTTATTTCATAAATGCTTCATAATTGTTTTCTAGGAATAGGTCTCATGGAGTCAACTGAAGTACCCAACCTCGCTGCTTTACAGTCTGCCTTTGGGAAACACTTTTCCATTTTCTGTGGCATTTTTTACTTTATTGCCCTCTCCTTGCCCTTTTCTTTGTAAATCCTGTGACTGTTTCCACTTGGTGTTAAACACATTCCTGCTAAGCTGCACCAGTTCAAACCTGGCAGATATTTTGGGTCTAAATTAAAGAAAATTCTGTCTGTCTTTTCCTCAGTTGGAATTTTAGATTTATTTTTTTCCTGCAGAAGGGAGGGGAAAGGGGGGCGAAGTGCCTTTTCTCCTTCATGGAATTAGGAAGACACTGGGAACACTGGATAAATATATTTCTAGGTGTGGTGAGATTTGTGAGGAGAGGTAATTTTTTTTTTGGCCAGGCAGTTTAGAGGCAAATATTTCACCCTGTAGGAGTTTGCCCCCTTGGAAACTGCATGGAGTGGAGGGAGGAGGATGCTAGCCTGCGCATCGGGAAGCAGAGGGGTGCCTTCCTGTGCCTGTGACTGACCGGAAAACTTGCGACTGGCCAAGAAACCTGTGACATGAGGCAAGCTATTGGCAAGCATGCTTCAGCCTGCGGGTCCCCCAGCCAGTGTATGATCCTTACCTCCTGGTCGATGGCAATGCTAGCAGAGAGGAGATGTTTGAGATCCCCCTGACCATGAAGGGGCTCTTTGGGAAAAGCCCGGAGCACTTGGAAGAGATGGTGGTACACAGAGTGACAGTAGAGCAAGTACTGTAAGAGATTGTTATGTTTTAAGAAAACCCATAACAATTTATAGTCTTTTAGCCAATTATTCTATCACCCAGTGACCCCTACCCTCCCAGAAAGGGGAATCGGGGAACACAAAGAAACATGGGGGTTGAAATACAAATAAATTTAATAGAATAAGACTAATTAACAATAATACTAAGAACCAGTATTACTCATCCAATTCTATCAGTAGGAAGCTGTGTACTCCCACCAGTGGACAGCAAATGGCGGACACTGCGAGCACAAGGTCTTCAGTGGTTTCAATGGGTGAAATAGGCCATCGTGCCTGCTCAGTCTCTGTGATGTCTTCAGGAGGAAGGGGTCAGGGGTTCGGCACCAGGACAAGGGGTTCTCTGGACCTGCCACCATCAAGAGAGAGAGACATAAGCACCAGATTCTTCTAATTTATGTTAAATGTGATGTCCATGGTATGAAATAATCCTGTTGGCCAGCCTGGGTCAAATGATCAGGCCTCGCTCCTCCTTGTCCCTGCACCTGGCAAGGCTTAAAAACACCTATAGCCTAGCTGGCTATAAAGTAAATATTTTCATGAATTCGGGCACTAGAGTCTTCTAAAAGTGCAGATTTCCCCAGCATTAGAAGAAAAGTTAGTCCTGTGTTGCTCAACCCAGGACAGAGATATGAGAGATTAAGTTTACTATTTAAGGCAACATCAAAGTAGTAGTGCTTAGGAGCCTGTTCTGCTGGTGGAGAGACCGGGTATTGAAGCTATGGTCTGACCCAATCTTGGGTCAGTGCTGGCTGGAGAGTCTTTCTCTGTTCCTGTGAGAGGGTGTCCCCTTTGGGGAATAAACAAGTCCCCTTGCTCAATAAACAAGTGTCTTAGAGCAAACGGCTTGAGGGAGTGTTTGGCTGCAGTACAAAAGAATGAGGAATATCCCTCTGCGAACAGAAGCTGTCTCTTGTAGTGTTTTGCATTTTTGTTGGGGTCACCTAAGCAGTAAAGTCAATTGAAACTTCACCTAATGGTGCAGGTGGTGGCACCATGCTCAGCCTTCACCACATGGGGCTGGTGGATGGGAGCCTTCTCCAGCCCTCCTGCTGCTAAAACTGCTGCGGCAAGACTCCTTAAAGACCATCTTTGCGATGAAACTTAACATTCCCACATCTCCTCCTTTTCTTCTCTAGCATTGATGCCAACCTCCAGGTGTTAGTTGATAAAGGTAGGATGAATAGGGGAACTAATTAAAGAAAAGGAAGATTTCCAGATACTGGGTAAGGGGAAAGGGGCAATGCCACTGCAACCCTGCCCTCAGATGGGCTGTCATGTACCTGACTTTGTGCATGGTGGCTACCATCTAGTTGTAAAACCACTTGAGTGTGTTTGTGCAGCAGCAGGGTACACTGAAGACAGCTTTATAAACAATCTCATACCTAACGGAAAAATGAAAAAATGAACAGTAATGCATAAAAGCATGAAGCCAGGAAAAACTGGAATTTGTCAGCCAGTTTTGATGTCTCCTCCTGCTTTTCAAGTCACAAGTCTTGAGGTTTTTAGTCTCCTTCCAGGAAATGAATGAGATTCATAGCCCAGAAAGGGCTTAGTCATTTCTGTCAGAGAGAAATATTTGTTTTTAGTTTATTGTTTTGGACATAGGAAGGGATTCAGGTGCAAGGAAGAACAAAAGGATTTATTTAATGTTTAAAACAGACTGTGTTTGGCTCAGCTTTGTGTAACTCAGAGTGTTTTGGCTGGAGAATGGGGATGCAATGCAAAACAACATCCTGATAGTGCATGTCTTTTACAGTAGCACCTGCCTTGCTGCCTGTGTGAATCAGCTAGTGGTGTGTCTTTCAAATCTTAGGAATTGTTGGTTATATGTCTTGTTGGAAAATGACATTTTATACCATTTAATGGTAATTTATACGATTTAAATATGAATAAGTTGAAGAAGCCTTGTGTTTTCATTTTTGCCTTATTTCTTCCTGTTTGCTACTGAATGCACTTGAATGTATTATGTCTTTTTTTTCACAACATCTTTTTTTTTTTTTAATTCTGGATAGTTTTCTTTTTGTCATTTTTTTTGTTTGCTTCTTCTCGCCCCCATTTTACCACATCTGAGATCTTCCTCAAGGTTAGGGGAAAAAAAATGTGAAAAGTGTGGGAGAATGACATTTGTTCTGTCACTGTGAAGAGCTATAAGAAGAGGTGGTGAATGAGGAGAACTGAACGTAGGAAATGTTCTTAAGAAAAAAAATGCTAAATCCCAGTGACCCAGTTGTTTCAGAAATTTACTTTTTTTTATAGTGCAAATTTTTGGTTTTTAGGTCATCATGCTTTTTCATTTTTTTCGCTTTGATTTTGCTGATCCTGGAATAGACCCACAGCAGAACTTGGATGGAAGGGATCCTTGGAGGCAGCCTGTTCCTGTCCTCCATGTGGAGCAGGGCAAGCTTCAAAGCTGGATCAGGTTGCTCAAGGTCAGGTTTTGAGCATCTCCAAGGACGGAAAGTTTGTAACCTCTCTGGGTTATCTGTCCCAGTGTTTGACCATCCTCGTGGTGAAAAATTCTTTCCTTGTATTGAAAGAACACATTTACCTTTCCATTTATCCTTCCGGCTTTACAATTTGTATTTCAGATTTTAGTATCAGGAAGCTAATAGTAATTGCTTTATGTCATCAGGTTCTGATTACTCCTGGGCAAGCCAGGTGGGACAAGTAAGAGGAGAGTAGCCTAGCAAACATGCAGTCTATAGAGATGAAGGATGGGGAGAAATGAGAGTGCTGTTTTGAAGTGCATCAGGGGTGAAAACAGCCGCTTGAGCTGTGAGTGGTTCTGCTGCCATATGCATTCAAACTAGCCATGAACAAATTTAGGTTAAGGTTGGATGAAGGTTGTTAGGTTGGGCAGATAAAAATTAGATACCAGAATATTTATGGTCAGATAATAGAAGTTATTATTGTAGGAGGTGTTTTAAGACCACAAAGATTAATTGCTGTTTATTAGTTATTTTTAAAACTAGGTTCTTTTGTAGCAGACTTATTCATGCTGCATTGTTTTTAAGATTTGGCTTCCAGAGGAGTAGCTTTGTTTGCTGCAATGTTGGAACAGGCTATCCCTCATTAGGGAAGGCTTCCTAGGCCTCCCTTTCTGCTGTGCGGAAAACTCCTAATCTTATTTTACACAGAACAATTTTATCTGGCTTTTTTGCAGTGTTACAATATACATTGAAACCCACTGGCTCCAGGCCAAAGTTTTAATCAGAGGATGGAGTTCTGAGTAGAATTTGTTTCTGTGTTTTCAATCTGAGAGTTGGGTTGTAGTTATTATCTAGTCAGATGCTTAATGTGCTTAATACTGGTTGATAGATTTGTTGCATGTGTTTTAATTACATGGGCTTATGTTCTGGCTGCTTATTAACACCATATATAGAAAAAATTGTCCAGTTGGAAACATGCAAAGAACCCTCTTTGATCTCTAAAGGGGGATGTTAGCAGGATTTAAGTACTCCAGACCAAGGAGCAATTCTGAAAGCTCATTTTTTAGTGAATATTTTAACCTGGAAGTGCATAATGTTTGTTCTGGGGCTATGTTTTGGACCATAGCATTCCCTGGTGTACATATAAACACACCAGAAAAGGAGTGCTGGGGTTCAGACTGGTGGCGTAGTCTTGAGTCTGCTAAAGTCCTTGTGGGGTGAGACTCTGTGAAGTACATAAGTAGCACTGGAATCAATGCAAAGCACGGATGATGTTATCAATCTTGATTAAGAAACACAGCTATGGAAAGGGAAGATACTGGCACACATTTTCATACCGTATCTGAATGGTTAGGACATTCTCTGAGCAAGTGAGACATCTGGGCTCCCAGCATCATTCTTCACATCTGATTACGGTATAATGAGAAACGCAGTCATGTCCAAACAGCAGAAACTTCTCCCAGCTGATTTTTGCTTTGTAGTTGGCTAGCTGCTTTCTTGGTCTTCTGCTCCGCATCCCTTGGGCTTCCTTCTGCACCACTAACTATTTTCAATAACTATGCAGTGGAGGGGACCAGGCATGCTCCCACCAGATGGGGGATGAGGAGAAGCTGAAGGAAGATATATGTGGATTCAGCTCCCACCTGGCTGAGGAAGAAGTTGAACTGAGGTCTGTCATTTTTGAAGTACCACATCAGCCATCGTTTCCATTGATTCTGGACAGATTTTGGGAAGCCTAAGCCCTTCTAAATTTAAATGTTCCTCCATAGAAGAAGGTCTCTGATCCAGGCAGACCAAGGTGTTTCATAAGTAGTGCTTGGTTGGGTTTTGCAGATGCGTGTTGGAGCCTCTGTATTCCCTACGGGTATACTTGAGCCAGACACTCGGTTGCTGGTGGGTTTTGCTTGTGTGAGACTCCACCAACCATCTCTGGAGTTGTGAGCACAGGAAAGACATGGACCTGTTGAAGCAGGTCCAGAGGAAGGCCATGAAAATTATCAGAGGGCTGGACTACCTGTCCTATGAGCCTGGAGAAGAGAAGACTCTTGGGACACCTTACTGCAGCCTTTCAATACTTAAAGAGGGCTTATGAGAAAGACAAAGGCCCTTTTTATCAGGGCCTGTAGCAACAGAAGAAGGGGGAGTGGTTTTAAACTGAAAGAGGGTGTATTTAGATTGGATAGAAGGAAGAAATTTTCTATGATGAGGGTGGTGTGACACTGGAACAGGTTGCCAAAAGTTGTAGATATCCCATTACTGGAAGCGTTCAAAGTCAGGTTGGATGGGGTTCTGATTAAGCTGATCTCATGAAAGATATCCCTGCCCATGGCAGGAGGGGTTGGACTAGGTGATCTTTAAAGATCCCTTCAGACCTAAGCCATTCTGTGGTTCCGTATTGCTGTTTAGCGAAGGAGTTATGCAAATGCTTGGGTTAGATTCAGTGGACTTAAAGGTTGCACGTACTTGAAAATTGTGAAACATATATGCCTTCTCACTTAATAGATATGTAAAAAGTATAATTCGTACCATTAATGATTAATGTTGATAACTGTAATGCAGCGATGATCATTGTATCCAAATACTGCAACGAGAAACATTTTACAGACCTTTTAGGAAAAAAAACTCCATAGTTCACTTCTGTGGCCTAGGATCCCGCAGCAAATCCTGTGTCCAGCTGGACACATTTCTTTTTTGCCTAGAATTTGAAATGAGGAGACCAAGAAACAATTTTGTTGCCCAAAACCTGGGGAGAAAATAAGGGTTGCATGGGCAGGCTAATGAACCAGATCATATATGCTTAGAGATATGGTGTAGTGATAGTTTTTGTCAGTGTTAGGTTGATGGTTGGAGAGATGATGTGAAAGGTCCCTTCCAACCTAGGCAATTCTGTGATTCTATGTGTTGGCCAGCCACAAGTAAGAGGCACATTTGAAGATGATTTTTTTTTCTAAATAATGATGTGAAATTTTATATGTGTGTTCTACAAATATTTAGGTATGTACTGTGTATGTGTTTAGTAATATTCTGGTTTAAAGAATCCCCCTGCATCTTAGCTGGCTGCTTCTGTTAGAACTGCAGTGAAATAAAGATTTCAGATGGTACATGCAAGTTTGCTGGATGTTACAGTGCTAGAGTCTGTGTCCTGAACCTCCCTTTTATGCTGATGTCTGGAATTTGTTTCATTTGTTTAAGGAAGCTTGGCCTGGTTTTCTGGGATTTGACTCTATCTGAAAGTTTTGATTCCACTTGAAATGGAAAGGTAAAAAGTCTGCTTGGGTTGCCACCAAATATTCAGAACAAAAACTGAAAATGAGTGGAGATCCTGCAGTAATTTTCCCTGTGGAGTGGTGGAGCAAGTTCCTTAGGTTCCTTGCCATTCTGGCTTTACAAGATGGGGAGATAAAGTTGTTAGAGTTTTTTTTTTGCCTTTTTTTTTCCCTAAATAATACTATAACACTTCAAGTCAAACTTTTTCAAAGGAGACTAATGATTTTGGCCCCCAGCTCTGAGAGAGCATTCCAAAACGTCCAGTTTTGCAGAAGGCAACTCTCCTATTAAGATGTCCAGAGAGGATGTACTTAGCTGAGACATGACTGCAGCTTTCAATTATGTAAAAGGAAGCTGTGAAGGGAAAGGAATTAGGTGTTTTTCCTGCATATTTTGGGTGGAACAAGAAGCAGCAGGATTGTATTGAGAAAGGTTGAGCTAGGTTAGGTATTTCAAATCATTGTAACTGCAAAGGTAAAATTATCCCTTGTGTAGATTGCCTAGGGAGCTTATGGAACTCTCTCACTGTTGGAAAGTTTTTAGAAGAGATGAGACAAACATCTGTCAGGAGTGATTTAGGTTGAGCTGATTCTGCCTTAAGGCAGTGGGTGGACTAGAGACCTCATGAGAACTCTTCATGGTTTTGAAGTTGTTTTTTTTTAATTATTATTCTGTAAAATAAATATTCCCCACACTTCTAGAGGGAGTACTTAAACTGAATAGGAGTCAGCTATAGCGGTTGTATTTGCATGTAATTACACGATACCTTTGCTCAATGCATAAGTGTTTCTGAAAAAACACGTTTATTAGCTTTTTGGCTACATAACTGCCAAAAATTTCTGGGGATTTGCTGGGATTGCTTTCCATCGGATGGTTTTATCTTGTAAATACTGATGCAGAGAGAAAATTTGACAGCAATTTGCTGTTGATTTTAACTATTGTTTACACATACGTGTGTACTTACTTATATAAGCTCTAGAAGCATCACCTTGCCTTTGTCACTGCAACGTATACTAACTGGGTGGATAACTGGGAAGGGTCTGCTGAATCAGGATGATAAATTTCAATGGAATTTTATAAATCACTGGAAAGCTAATAGATTTCAGCCAGTTGCTTTGAGAGCTGTAGAGTAACCGCCCTTAAATACTTGACCCTTGTGAAACTACCCTTTTATTTAACTTCCTACCAAAATATCAGTATAAGGAACAGGTTGAGTGGCACTTGAGCTGAATTTTATTTATTGCCTTTACATTGCAGAGGCTTTGTGTTTGAGAATGTATGTAGGCAGACAAACCCTTCTTTGAATAAAGGCCAGGGAAGTGCTTGAGTGGAGATTCTGCATCTAGTGTCTAAGTCATCATTGTGTACTCTTTTATTTTAAGCTTCATCCCATTGAGCTTGATGATTCTATGTTAAAAAGTGGTGAGGAAGTATTGGCAGGTGAGATCATGTTTCTGAAAGGAGAAACACAAGAATTATCCTGTATATTTTACCCATGTATATGTTAGCTTATGGCTGGCTGTGCTGCTAAGCATCTCTTAATCTTGCTGATAAGCAGCCTGCCTTGAAAAATCTCACCCTTTTTAAAAATTATGTTTTTAAAAAATTTATTATTTATTTTAGATACTTGGCCATGCTGCCAGATGGTTTGTGTTGCTGAGGCAATTCAAAGCAGCTGGAAAATTGCCTCTTACCTATCTTCTGCAGTATATTGCAGCATTTCAGTACTGTACTATACACAAAGAAAGAGAGAAATACTGAGATTATCTAATTCAAACTATTTTCTTTGCTGAAATTAGATGACCTTTGGTTATCCTAATTCAGTTCACGGATGCAGTTAAGTATCTAACTGTTGATTTCAGTGGAAGATGGATTTTGCCAAGGTACTTTTATAGATCTGAACCTGAGCTGTGATATTTCTGCAGATAATAACAAATTTATTTTGATGCTTCCTAGCAAATAAAATGCTGAGGGTTTGTAACTGATGGGGGTTTTTTTTGTTGTTTGCTGTGTTTTTTCAGAGCCTAAACATAAAGAAACTCTTCTCCACCTTGTGATGAAATTGGGCTTGGTTAAGCTTTCTCAGTTCTTAGCAACCCAACCTGGAGGGTCATCAGCATTAGCATTACCTAATGAGGATGGAGCAACACCATTGGATTTGGCTTTACAAAACGGGCACTCCAAACTTGTTGAGGTATTCACAAAGTGAGTATAAGAGTTTCTTGCTTCCTCTGAAAAACTCCTGTCATTCAAGAGGTCTGGGGAGTACCGCTGCTTTTCTCCAGAGTTGCCTATTTTGTGTTTTGGTTTCTGTTACTTTTTTGTCATTTTAAGTGGTAAACTTGTATTTACAATTAAAGCAGTTGTGATTTACATCCTTCATTACATTTGCAAGTCAGTTGATAGTCAAATAAGTGACAGAGAACCAGGTGTACTATCAGGTACCTCTCCCAGCACTATGACACCCGACACATTACCAACCTTATATAACCCATCCCTTATATAGAGACAAATAGAGACATCCCTTATATAGAGACAAATACTTAGATATAAACAGAACCACAGGACCTGACTTTCATTAAAACCTTACCAGACTTTGTGACCTCTGTAAAGCTCAGGTTTGAGTGAATAAGGAAGAGCCAGCAACAAAGGCAGTGCTGCAGCTATGGCTCTGTTTTGCCGGAGAGCTGTCACACTGACAAATGACTTAAAGGAAAAATGCTTTCTGGCATGGACCTGAGGAGCTGGATGGTTTGTGTGTGTGTGTCTTGGAGTACCAAATGTTCAGCATTGGATGCCCATTCTTACCGTTGGCTTTTCTTTGCAAATAGAAATTCTCAAGAATTGGGCTATGTTTTTGTTTTGGTATGTGACTCTTTCAGTTCTGGCTCCATGCAGTGTATAGTTTATGTGAGACTTATCTGTACTTCAGTTTGAAAAAAAATAAAACTTACAGCACTGGCACAGTACATTGTGTTATGAATGCCTCATTTGTTTGTAACTTCCAAACAATGCTGTATTCCCTTGAGGTGCTTTCTGTTTTTCACTGTCGTGGGATAACAAACCTGCTAGCTGCCAGTCATGTCCTACTGCTATATATGGCAACATTAACAGGAAGAGGTACTATTGCTAATTTACAGTAATAGGGAGAAATAGGTATTGTCATGGCTTCCTCTTTCTGGCTTTTTTTACTAGTGAGTAACCATCTAGAGCTGATGTTTTTTTTCTCTGCTGATGGCTCGAAGTAGCTATGTGTTCTGAGACCTGAATGGAGTCATTGGTAAGTATTTGTTTGCCCAGCTGTGTTTTTGGTGGATTTTTCAGATTTTCTGCCTCTGGTTTTTGCAGTGGATGCATTGGGATCCCAACGGGCCATGGTGAAAGTGAGCAGGACGTTCTCTGTGGCTATGTTTTCGTTCTACCTGTGTGCAGTTTCGTTCTACCTCTTTGGCTTAAAGAGTGTATTGTTCCAGTTTCCAGGGCAGTCACTCGCTTGACATTTCAAGAGTGGAGATCAGCGAGGGTGCATGCATGCAGTTTGTTCATTCATCAGGAGCTCTGACGCTGACATTTAGCCACACTGCACAGCACTTGCTGGAGTCAGACATTAAGGTCTTCAGAAAATACTTCTGGGACAGACCTCTTCTTTACCAGGTAGGTACCTGTCACAGATTTTCTTAAATAATGTGCACCTAGAGATTCTTCAGGCTAGATTTGTTTTTCTTGAGTAGCTTTATAGTTTAAGTTCCCTGTGTCACTAATGGCCAGTATAATTGCAGGATGGCTGTTGTGGGCTTCTGCTTCATATAAGTGTAGCACATTGTACATGTGAAGCTGGAGGATAAGAGATGTTGAGAACTTTATCAAAGCCTTCTTTAGCTCCCAAGTTGTTTTTGAATCATTGTGGAATCTACAGGGCAGATCTTTCCCTGAAATCTCTGTGTCTTTATATTGCATTGCCGTTGGATTCATGTTGGTACTTTGAAATATTTTAAGTAGTGTGATGCCTGGGAGCCTGTCGCAAGAGCCAACCCTATACAGCAGAAATACAGGGTACAAACTTTTGCTCTTGAACTTAATTATGGTGTAGTAGGTCTTATTTTATTTTAAGGTGACTGGAGCACTGCTGTGATCTTCAGGACATCTCTCAAGTTCAGTAAAGCAAGGAAGAGAACACTTGAAAGCACAAATTCTTTAATAGTAATGCAGGTGCTCACTTATGTTTTTTAGATTGAGACTGCATGTCTATATAAAACTAGTGAACGAAAAACACTAAAAATAGGCTTTTCCTCTTTTTCTGGTCCTAAAATTCAGCTTTTCTTTTCTGTGCTTAACTTCAGATTTTCTTATTTGTGCACTGATTTTCCTTGAATTATCTTTATGCATTTTCCATGTTTTTTTTTTTTTTTTTAAACTTAGAATGTAATCCACATGTTACTTTTCACACAAAAACTTAAGGTGTGATGTATTGTGTAGTCCTTATGTATGTATTGTATAACTACACCGACCAGATATTGGTTGGTTCCAACACAAAGAAGTTATTCTGTGTTTGTAGGTTGCAGCATACCTACAATTTGTGTGTCGCTTTTCCATGGAAACTATGATAAACCAAATAGCAAACCCAAGACTGTAATGAAGAATGCATTGTTACTTCTGTCATTGGCTTTTTCTTGCATTTATCAAATCCTTGTTCTTTCAGTCTTTGAAATGCAGAAGAAAGTGTGGTATGTTAGATGTTTGCATGGTTCTTAGAGACAAAGATTCTTAAAGGCTGCAGGTTTTGCACATGGTATTTTTAGGAAAAAGCCTACTGCCTTTCAGCTGTGTGTTTCCCTTCTGCTCATTCCTGTAGTTGCAGCAGTTTAGATCCTCAGTTGTGGGGACCCTGTTTCCTCTGTGCCCAGTGTTGCACTACTTTTAATAAAGCAGAAATAAGCCAGAATAATTATGAAGATCACATGGTTTAGTGTATTTCCTATACACCAGATATCATCCTGAAGTATATGTGAGGGGGATGATCAAACTGTCATGTGTAGACCATGTATTATGTCCAAAAGGTAAGGTAAAATTAATTTTCTTTCTGTTGCAAACAAGGACTTTGCAGCCCTTAGTTGGATCCAAAGCATAAAGTGGGCATTAGAGATTTCAAGATACATACTCTTTTTAAGATAGAGGTAGAATTTATTGCTGTACTGGAGTATTCAGCTGATCTACAACAGACTAAGACTGCGCATCTAGTTTATTGTATCTTGAGACTGCAAAAATGACCACATTGCTATTTTAGGCTTGGGTCAGAAAGACACGTACTACAGAGAAGGAGCTTGTCTCCGTTATGGTGGCATGAAGCATTGGATGTGTGTGTGTGTTAAATGGATGATTTACAGAGCAGCACAAACTATTTTTGCATTTATTGGTGCAAAAAAATCTCAGTATTTCTCAAGTATGTTCTTTAGTCCCTGGTCTGTGGGAATGTTTAGTCTTGACTGTTAGTTACAAGTCTAAAAGAGTAATGGAAAAGTTAAAACAAACAAGCTGCCAGCAGGCTAGAGTTACCCCTACAGGAGCTGTGCCTTCACTGGAAGCCTTCAGGGACTCTGCAGTTCAAAAGCTGTAAACCCACAGGATTTGTGGCTGTACGAGGCAGAAGAGAGATTTCTCAAGAAGATGAGGAAGAGCATGGAATTGGTTGAACTCTCTGCAACCTCCTTTGGCCAAAAATTGCTGTGTTGGTAGCAGCCCCTGTCAGTGAGGCCATGTTGTTTGTTGTGCACCTCTGGCACAGCCCTAAGCAGTGTGTGGAGGTGATCCATTTGGCTGTCTCAGTTGCTGGAGGCAGCACAACCAATACAGGGCAGAGGTCCTCTTTGAGAGGAAAAGAAATCCAGAGGAGGGCTACAAAGATGCTCAGAGGGCTGGAGCACCTCTCCTATGAAGTCAGGCTGAGAGACTTGGAGTTGTTCAGCCTGGAGAAGAGAAGACTCCGGGGAGAGGCCTTATAGCAGCCTTCCAGTACCTAAAGGGGGCCTACAGGAGACATGGGGAGGGACTCTATCAGGGAGTATAGCGATAGGACAAGGGGTAGTGGCTTAAACTGAAAGAGAGTAGATTTATGCTAGATATTAGGAAGAAACTCTTTACTGTGCAGGTAGTGAGACACTGGAACAGGTTGCCCACGGAAGTTGTGGAAGCCCCATCCCTGGAGGTGTTCACGGCCAAATTGGATGGGTCTTTGAGCAACCTGGTCTAGTGGGAGGTGTCCCTGCCCATGGCAGGGGGGTTGGCAGAGACCTTAGAGATCATCGGGTTCCAACGCTAACCATTCTATGATTCTGTGACTAATGGATACACGTGAAATAGTTTCAGGGTAATAAGAGAAAGGCCAAATCTGGATAATAATCCAAAGTGATTAAGATAATTGATGATAATTTAAGTAATTTTGTTGCCTGGTGGTGGACAGATTTAGTAATTTCCCAAAGAGGAGTGCACTTATTTCTGCCTGGTAGTTGTGGGAGTTGAAAAGTGTCTTGCACACCAACAGACAAGCAGAGAAAAATGCAACTAGTCCCACTAAGGCGCAGGATGTAGCTAGCCTGACAGCTGTGTGGCTTTCAAATCAGTTTGGTTGCAATATTCACCTCAGAGTCATCCCTGACTTTTTCCTTGGTATTCAGATTGCCATGCCTTTCTCCATTTGCTCTGTTTGATGGTGAATACACAGGCAATCTTACTAGAGGGAAAGCCTAGAAGCAAGTAGAGATGTAGATGAAATTACACAGACGGAGACGTTCTTTCCTCCTGCCTTGTCCCCCATATTTCCTTATAATCTTTGAAGGTAATTGCTAAAATAAGGGACTGGATCTTATCCTCCTCTTTCTTCTCAGCAGCCTGGTTTAGGATCTGCTTGTCCATCAAAATTGCTTGCTTTATAGGGATTCTTTCAAGGTTAACTATACTTCGGAATAGAGCTGTTGTGCAAAGCTGCTGTGCTCCTTTTCTTATAGAGAAGGAGATTATAAACAATGAAATACAAATGTTAAATCTGATCCTTTAGATCCCTTGTGTATTGTAAGCATGAGGTAATTTCTCTCTGTAGTTGCAAATAGTTTATTTGTTTCCCTCTTGAGGAATTGCTATTGGTTTCGTCTAGAGGGTAACCAATAGAATATTGTGTGGAATCTATCAGTCGTTTTAGTGTTGCTTATAGCATATTTGTTTGCTACTCTTTGATATTGTGTTTGAATTTTCAGATAAATGTCACAGGCATCAAATACAGTTACTGTAATTTTGATTTTTTTTTTATAGAGCATTAATTCAAACCAAGTTGAGACAGTGGAAGGTCCAAAAATGCCCTGCAGTACAGCAAGCTCTGTAGAAGGTACAGTTTTTTATTCCATAATATTGCAGTCTTTAAAAGTTGGCACAGACTCATACACTATTTATTTATTCAGGAAGATCATGTTTCATGTGACACTAGAGATCTGTAAGTAGACAGCAGTGGAATATGCAAGTCATACACTACAAGAGTTGTGTAAATCATGATACTCCCTTCAGAGCACCGGTTTTCCAATGTCAGACTGAAATTTTTCACGAAATATTATGGCATTTATAGTGACTGGAAAAGCTGTAACTAATTTTATTGTAAGAGCAAGAAAAGTGTCAGAAGGTTCCAGAAGAGGGCAGTGTTTAACTGAATGAATACTACAGCCTGCAAATTTCAGTAAAGCCAAAGTAAGTTTAATAAAGATAGGAGCAGAGTAACGTTTTGTATGAATAGTTTTGGGATCCAGCCCAGGCTTCTTAATGTGGCAAAATTCTCACGTGTTTCAATTAGATACTCAACATTTTGGCGAGTGATTTAGCTCTGTAAGGATTGCAGGACTGTGCTTGCTGATAAGAATGCTATGTCATTACCGAAATACATCCCGGTGTACCACAGAAAAAGCATCTCTCAGACTTGAAAAGAAAATCACAAAAAAAGGCCATTCTTCAGCAGGAGAAGTGTAACACTTTAGTTGTTTATGCATGTTTGCTATGAATTAATCCAGAGTTTTCATCAGCTGGCTGTCTGCTTACATGGCTAGCACTGTATGTTTGGATGAAGCAGTAGTCTGAAAATGGTGAGGTCAGTGAGAGGTTCTGTCTTGCTCAGTGTCTGCGCTGGATGCAGCCCTACTGAGAGCAGCAGAAACCTGAGCACCTGCATAAACTGCCGTCAGGATCAGGACCAGACAGAGGGAAAGGAAAGGGACTGCAGTTCCAGGCAGCATCAGCTAGGAACTTTAAGTGAATGGATTAAATGGGGGGACAGTCATTGTGTAGCTCGTGTTTAAACATGTAGGTGGCTGTTATTAGTGCTGGAAAAGCTTCTTCAGCAGCATTCAGGTGACAGATGTTCCGCCATTAGGAGGTAAAATTTGCAGAGAAATAATAAGCAGTTGCAGACTACACATCAGTTATTATAAGTAGCAATTTACCATACAAGGTTTATGAGTGACTTTGGTAACACAGTGTGCAAATGCATTGGCTCTAGGTATTCATCTGAGTGCCATACTTGGACCAGTGTGATCTTTATTCTGCTCTTTGGGGATAGAAACCGAATGGCCTGAATTGGTAGCACTAGATGTTCCAGTAGCTCGGGCAGTACAACTCCTAGGTGATGATTACTTTCATGTGTTTCACTAAAAATAATTTTAGTTATGCTGATTTGGGACAAGCAGATAATGAACATCAGTGCATATTGATTGCCCAGAGAGAGAGAATCACCAGTTCAGGACATCTAGTCTCAGTTTGGATTCTAGTTGCAAAACTTCTAGTCCTCTCTTTACGCCAAAGATATTTGGCATAATATTGGCATAGGCATACCTACCTTTTTGTGTTTTCAGTGGAAGCTATACACTTCTGTGCCTTTATGCATCAGAGTTATTTTGTTTCTGATTTAAAAAAAAAAAACTAATTTCAGTTCAACAGCAAGATAAGTACTACAAACAAATTGTAGTAATCATGATTTACACTGTTATCTACTTGTAGACATGAGGAGCCTATAACTATTGTTTGTATGCTGATGGGCAGTGAAGTTTTTTAGTCTTCTTAGGTTTTGATATTGTCATTAGTTACCATATTTCTATAAATGAGATTTTTTTTTTGCCTTCTTCACTAATCGCCAGTAAATCCAGATACTGAAAAATCATGAATGATCATTGCAGGTGGCTAGTAGCCTCTCTTATACCTCCATTTGTCAGCATTCAGGAGAACAAAAGAACTTTTTTCAGGATTGAGTTAAAATTGCTGCTAGACGCAGAAATTATATGAAATGATTGACAGAGTACTTCTTACCATACTCCCAGTTGCATTCAGTGAACTCCTTTATAAAGTGGCTGCTGAGCTCAGGACATTAATTTGGTGCATTTGTGTCATGAAAGGATCCCCCTCACATTTTAAAACTGCTGCCATTCCATGAAGTAATAACTACTTAGTTCTGGGTGGGCCTAAAGTCAAGATCAACAGACCTTTAAAACACAATGCAATCAGAAGCCCTGGGCTATTACCAAGTAGAGGTTGCTATAGCAGTACATTGCTTCTTGTGAAATGCAATCACACGAAAGCAGCGTGGGTCAGTGTAAGGTGATGCGACTACCTTAGCAGTGAATCTCCCATAGCAACTTAATTAAATTCAAATACATAGAGTGATACATTATCCAGTAAGGATGCAGAACAAAAGGTGAAATAGATGGTATTTTGGCTAATTTGGTAGTTTGTGCTTTTACGGATTCATGGATTTGACAGAGTTGGAAGGGACCTCTAGAGATCATCTAGTCCAACTCCCCTGCTAAAGCAGGATTGCCCAGAGCACATCACTCAGGACTGCATCCAGGTGGGTCTTGAAAATCTCCAGAGAAGGGGACTCCATGACCTCTCTCGGCAACCTGTTCCAGTGCTCTGTCGCCCTCTCTGTAAAGAAGTTCTTCCTCATATTTGAGTGGAATTTCCTGTGTTCCAGCTTATGCCTGTTGCCCCTCATCCTATCACTGGAAACCACTGAAAAGAGTCTGGAGTGTGACAGAAATGAAGTTATTTTTTTACTTATAGGGGTGAAAATGCAAGGTCTAATTTCAGAAATTGCGTGAAACCCCTGCAGAAGAAAAGCAGAGCCCAGCTGCTTTGCAGAGTTGGGGTGAGGCATGGCGCTAGAACTGTTGAGTTTCTCAGTGTGTGGGAGTTAATCAGCAGCTGGCTGATAAATTGCCATGCTTGCCTAGACTGAACATAACTGCGACAGTAACATAGCACTTGTTGTACATCCAGCTTGCATGCTGCCCATGGGAACGCTGCTGTTGGGAGATGCATGGGCTGCCCATGTCCATTCTCCTTGCTTGCCTGCCTGTTTGCCTATTCCTTCTGTTCCCCTTCCTATTTGAAGAAGCAGAGAGACCAGCAGCAGAAACCAAAGCAGACCCAGACTGAATTTTCTTGTTATTAAAGGTAGGAATCTTTGCCTTTACAGGTCCTGTGAACTTGGCATCTGATGAATTGTCCCAGGAGGATGTGAAGGTACAGATTTCTCCTTATACAAATACCTAAGCTTCATTTAGGTTGAGAAGCAGCAACCTCTGTTTGGCTATCTGAGCACCTCCCAGTGCTAACAAATAATGAAGTGACTAATGCCTGCCAGACAACATTTCCTGCCTGTTCCTATCCTGCAGGAATAGTTATGTGTATAGATTATTATTATTTGAAGGAACCTGTTACGTGGTTGTGGGCTGGAAGGCTGGGCTGGAGAAGCAAACTCTGCTTTTAGACCAGAAAGCTCTTGGGTTTATGCTCAACCTTAATGCCTTCAGGGAGCTTGCAGCTCAGCTGCCAGTCTGAGGGGAGCACAGCCTGTCCTGCGCAAGCCTCATCCTTGAAACAGTGTGATTCATTACACCTGAGGAGTTAGTCTCTGAGAGAGACCTTGTGGGTAACTGTGAGTCCTTAACTGGGAAAAATGCTTGGTGTAAAAAATATGGCAGTTCCCACTGCCTTCTACATGGAAGTATCTAACAGTTTTTTTGGGGGGACCAATACTTGTGAGAAGTCCCATTATGGTTAGTCAGTTGTTTTTGATCTCTAGTATTGTATTCTGCTTTTTATTTACATGTATCTGTTTACAAAACAGAAAATCTTTGTCTCAGTGGTTTTTTTAATCACCTTTTAAAGCAGGAGCTTGATTATTATCTTAAGCGGGTATAAAGCTAAAATAATGATTTAGGTTGAGAGAAACAAAATCTGGTAAAACCTGAATATCTGGCAAAAGTGATACCTTCTAAATAGCCAATAACTATTGATATTTTTTTAAATAATGTTTGAATTTAGTGGAATGTTGTTTGACTGCCATTTTTGTTAGGTCATTATTATGAAAGTGATGACCTCTTTAGTTTTGGGGTTTTCTTAAATTTTTAATTGTTTGGGATTCACATATTGCTATTGTTATCTGTGTCTTCTCAGAATTATAACTCTGCAGTATGCCTGCATTTTGGAGTCTATGTTGAAAACTTATGTTTCAGCGGAGTGCTGCAGCTCACGAGCCTTGCTCAAGGAAAAGATTCTAGTACCATACTGACTGTCTATTGTTTTGTTCTAGCAGAAGGGCCATGTTGACTCTCTAAAGAATGAACCGACCCTTGATACTTCTACAGATGTGAACAGCTCAGGCATTAGAAGTGGAGGCATCTTAGAAATACATTGCTCTTTCCTCCAAAACACTGTATATTGGCTAGTCAGGGCACAGTTAAACTTTATAAGAGAAAAGCAGGCTGAAAACTGGAGTTTGCATGGAAACAGAGATATGGTTTCGTCTCTTCTTCCTTTATGTTTGGAGTTTGAGTCCATAGGGTTTATGTGCTTGTCTTTTGAGTCTGGGAGTGGCATGCAGCATCTGTTGAATTTATTAAAAAGGCTAAAATGAAGTGACTACTGTTTGATAGTGTTTGAACTGAATTCTGAAAGTCTATAGTGCAGCTTGTAAGTAAGCACAAATGCAACTATCTGTCTTCAAAGATGTAGCTCAATTTTTTTTGTTTCTAGCTTTTGCAAGACTCTGTGGTTCCTTCTAAAGAGAATGAAGATCCTGTCCTGTTGGGCATAGGTAAGAAATAATTAATAATTTTGACTTCCCAAAAGCTATTGGTATATACTGTGATGCCAAATACAAAGAAGGCAATTTGTTTAGAACAAGTAAAGATCATTGACGTTGCAGCCTGGCTTGGCAAGAGATGAATCAGTTATGTCAGAGAGGGAACCTCTTTCAAAGTGCCTCTAGTATAAATAAGTGGTGTTTCCAACAGTACCATGATATCCTAGGATTTTTCAGTAGTTTATTAACTTGTAGGAATGACAGTCTTGAAAATAATTTCTGATAGAGCCAATTTATGTGACTGAAGATGAAATGAAGCATGTAGAAATGTTTAGGAGCCACAGTGGTGAGTTAGTTGTGGGGCTTCTAGGAGGATATAACCAGTTGCAGTAGATAGTTTAGAGGCTGTAACTCAAATGGAAAGGTGAGCATTTTCAAATCTGGAGAAAGCTCCAAGCACAATGTACAAACATGGGCTCATGCAAAGCACAACAAGGCAGAAAAAGACAACAAGTTACTAAGCTCTGCCAGTGGGAGCTGCTGTGCCAGGCAGAGCGTGCCAGGCTGGCATCACTTGCCTGTGGTCCAATGCTGAGCTCAGAAAGAGCAGCCCAGATGGTGGCATTCAGACAGCCCATATGCAAACTTTGTGGCTGCAAAATGAAGAGTTACTCTGTGTGTGTGGAAAAGGAGGCGATGTGCATGCATGGATGGGGAGGTTATATGTTAGAGGAAAAGGAGCTGATGTAAACTCAGAGACACAGTCATAAGGTAAGAAGCTGGCAGATTATTTTATTAATCTCTTATTAAAATCATCATCTAGTTATCTATTTTTCTAGTCATTGTTATGCCAAATGTCAGCATGTTTGTCTCACTCTCCTGTGCAGGCAATATGGGAGGTGCATATGGGGAATTCGGAGTAGTAGCAAAAAAAATATTATTCAAAGTCATCCTGACTTAAGTGCTTTTGAGCATAGGACAGCATAGCAGTCCCTGCCTTGCACAAAAATGCAGTGGATGTACATGAGATGCATGCCCATATGATCAAATCTGTTTTGTCAAGCAAGACCAAATTATTGGACTGTCTCAGCGTAGGAGAACGTGGAATCATTGGGGAGTGGTTATGGTTTGCTAATCTGAAACCACATCTGCTCCAGTTATATATGGTCTGGAAGGAACATAAGGTAGCCTGAAAGCTGATAGAGTGGACGTTCTCCACCCTGAAATTATAGCTGATATTTCTTTTTCTTATCCCTGAAATACCTTTTCTTCTAAGGCATCCTTTGCACAGTGCTGCTTGTGACAGCTGGACCAGGAGCCAGGCCCTTTGGCTCCAAGCCAGCTCAGTCTCCTCTCTGATGCTTGGATGGGTAGCTGCAGTAGGTCCTGAGGCTTCTGCAGGGAACAAGCAAGTGACTGTAGGGTGTAGACTCTTAGAGGAGCTGTAGGGTGTAGACTCTTAGAGCAGCTTTTGGGTAAAACAAAATTGGTGAATTTGCATACAACTTTGCATACAACAACAAGATTTAGGTGCTTAAAATTCTATTAAAATGTATTTTCTTAGGCATTTTATGTATGTATAAAGTAAAATTATAAATATGGATATAAATGTGTATATATACATATGACTGTACCTGTACACATACATATTAATACCTTTTGTCTTGAGCACAAACTCAACTTGTGCTAAACTAAGAAAAATTCCCGGTTGTACCTCTTATCTGAAAAACAATCAACCCTCTCTTTCTTCCCTAAATTCTAATTACGTTGTAGTACGCTTAAGAAGTTGACTTGTTTGTGGAGAAGCTGCAGTGAAATTGGTTCTACTCATTTTAGAAGTAAGTCACTGTAACTGAGGATTTGGTTGCCCTGTGTAAGGCCTGGAGCATGGATTCACTGCTGGCTGCACTGTAACTTCTCCTTGTCCATCTCCCAGTTGCATCCTCAAGTTAGCTGAAATGTTCATAATACAGACATCTGATGGGATTTTGCCATTGACCTCAGCAGGGTCTAGAGGGCTTCCAGTCAGCACCGTGTGTGAGATCTGATGGGGCTGAAATTCAGGCTGGAGAGTGGGTGCAAAAAATGGTGGAAGTGGGGACTGACGAAGAATTATCAAAATAGAGTTTGGTGACAACCAGTAATTTATAAATTGGCTTAAATTGGTTTGTTTGTATGTAAAAAATCAGTATATGTTCTAACCTGACTCATAACCATATTGCTAAATAGCATAGCTTTATTACCATAGATTGTTTTAAACTACTTTTTAAAAAATTGTTTGCTTGGCAATGTTCTTAAATGGCGATGTTTTTGGCAGGAAAAGCACACAGTGGGGGATAAGGAGAGAAATTAAAATGGTTGACAGTGGGGGAGAGGAAGAGGGAAAGCAGCTAAGGGGGGTTGAGTGAAGAAGAATGAATAGAAACGAGCAAACTGGAATCTCACTAGGAAGTTGGATGCATAAATCAGGGGACTTCTAAGAGCGAGAATGTGAGTGCTTTTTAAATGGGTACAAATTGCCCCACTTCTGCTTCTCACTTCTTTTTCCACATGGTTCTTGCTTGTAGAAACTTTTACCAAAAATCAGTCTTGTCATGGAATGGTTTGGGTTGGAAGGGACCTTTAAAGAAGCAGTGACTGCTGGAAGGGCTCTGCTGTTCCTGCTCTCTGTTTTCTTCTCTAGCCTTCCTTTTCAAGCATACTGACCATTCTGTCTCTTTCCCTATACCAAACAAAATTTGGGGAGTATCTTAGCAGGGCCTTGCGCAACAGTCAGTAGGATGATAAAAGGGCACCAATTCTTCTTGCTCCCTGTCCTCTTCATTTTTGGGCTGGGACCTGGTTGCCCTAGGCACCATCTGAGCCTTGCATTTGAATTTTGAGAATTGTAGTTCAATTTTTTGTGCAAGAGGCTACAGGATCACTGGAGAGCCCTTGACTTCCCACCCCTGTGAGTGTCAGGGTGGGGATGGGCCAATAAGAAGCCACGTGAATTACAGATGATGGTTTCTGAGTTTGCCATATTCAAGAATTGAAAGAGTAGGAGTGAACTGTGGGGCACAACAGGATGCTAAACCAGGCAGAACAGGGGTTTGTATGAAGTCTCCAGAGTTCAGTGCTAGTTATGCCTTCCAATCTTCTTCCCCCTCTGTCTGTCTCTCCTGGAAATTGTCAGAGGTCTGTTCTGTGTTTGCAGGAGAAAAAGAAAAAAAATATTGAAAGAAAACACACTGGAAAGATTGAGAGACAAAACCATATCCAGTTGAGGAGAGTAAATGAAAGAGACAAAATGGAAAGCAACAAAAAAATTATTTTTTTTTTCCTTTCAGTATTAAGCATATGTATTATTGCCAGGCATTGTCATCCTCAGAGTCAGCAATCCTGTACATTTTGGGAGAGAGTCTAGGAGGTGACAGCTGAATGCTGTTACTGTTGGGCATGTGACACTTTTAACTGGGCATGTGTTTTTAAACATTTATAATTCCTTCCTGTTTTGCATAGCTGGTTTGGAAAGAGGATGTTCACAAGACCATTTATAAAGCTGCAAAAGTTTCTTTTTTCCAATAAGAAAAATCTAACCTCCAGTTTTTCTTCTAAGGAAACAGAGCTGCTCCCCCCCCCCCCAAACTTCAGGAAGGCAGGATGATGCTAATTTTTCAAAATATTTTCTCTGCTCTCCTAGTTACAGTGCCAGTGACCTAGTGGTGTCTGTCTATTCTGTTTGCTCTGCCGGTGGTGAAAAAGTTCTGCAAGCCACGTTTTGCACTTCAAGAGATAAAAATACTGAAGTCAAATTTTTGGCAGTTCTCTGAATGTGACCAGGCAGCTACAAAACATTTTTAGTGAAGTCTACCCTTTGATTTTCACGGTTCCACAGAAATCCATGTTTAACCACAGATCAGTTTCAGGAACAGAACGTTGTGATCTTCTCTGTGTAAACCAGTAGGGCTGCACTGTAATCTGCAGAAAAATCTGGTTTCAGTGTTGCTGTTTTGTTCTTCTAGATTTCCTTACCATGGTTGGTAAGACTTAAAAAGGTGGGTATTTTTTTTTAAGACAGAAAAAAGCATGGTCCTCCGGAGTCCTGCTTTTGTGCAGTTTTTGTTAGGTCTGTGAAATTACTAGTTTTTCTACGTATTGCAGTCACATCTTTCACTCTTTTAGTTTTAATTTGCTTTTGGTTTTTGGTGGGCAGAATGTTTGCATTTGGAAGTGTTTCTAGTCAAGTGTGCCTGTTCTGACATTGGAACTACAGGAAATAATTGATTGATAGCTAAAAGTGAAAGCTACATGTTAAGTGTTGTCTATTTGAGACAGTTGCAATAGTCCTGTGATTAAGGCTCTGTAGATCTTCTCTGTTTGTTGTCATTTTTATCTTCTCCTGGCAGCTTTCAATCCTATCTTTCCCTTATGTTTGCTTTGAGAGGTGGGGTGATCCAGCAGTAGCATCTCTAGTTCAGGAGCTGCAGTTTACTTTCGTTTCTCTCCTTTGCTTCAGTTTCTCTCCATAATGGGTTTACAGTGGCGCCCTGGGCAAGTCACTTATCTTTTTCCTGTGTCTCCATTTTTCACCTGAAACAAAGAAGACCATAGACAGTGAAGGGAGAACGAGGCACTGCAATACTTAGATGGTTGTAGGTATGCAAATACTCAGACTGGTTGTTTTGAAGAAGTCCTGGTCCTGGAAGTTCAGTTTGTTGTAAAAGAGACTGTTTTAAAAATTCATTTTTAGTCTCATTTTAGGTAGGTGGTCTGAAAATCACAGAGAAAAGTAATAGCTGAAGAAAACTGCAGAGTTACGGCTACAGCTAATTACTGTGGCAATTGCACTCTGCCCTTATTTGCTGCAGCTTTCACAGATCTTTATGTTACGTTGCTAGTTCTACTTTTGCAAAACCTTTGCATGGTTCCTTGCACCTTGCAGAAGAGAGACTTAACTTGGGGTTGATCTCTCAGAGTCCTTTGAACAGCATTTAAACATGGCAGTAGTTTATTTCAATAAATAAAACATATTCTTGGTTGTTTGGAGTGTCTATAAACAACTAAATATTGAAGTTTGCAGAATAGTTGAGAGCTACAGAAGATGTGGAAAGTAAAATCTTCCTGGGATGTGAGCCTGAACTGAGCTTAATTAAAAAACTGTGGAGAAATCTGGAAGACGCAGCATTAGGCACTAAAACAAGCTTGTTCTTGTTTCTTGGAGTTTCCTCCACTCTTGATTTTCTGAGACATTATAATTCAAGTTAACCTCAAAAAGGAAGACAGAAAGAAAAATGAACAAGTTACAAACATGTGCTGTCTGGCTTCCCAGAACTTCTCCTCCTCCTCTACTTAAAATCCAAAACAAATTTGCTCAACAAAATAATCCTTCAAAGAGATTTTTTCTGATGTTTAAATAAGTTCTTTTGCTTGTCTTCTGCCCAGTCTTATTTCATGCTAACATAAATAAACAATCTGGGATATATCTAATGTCAAGTTACTCTTTAAATGTGAAATATAATCCAGAAATACATTGTGAAGAAAACAGTTGCAGTCTTAAAAGTACACACATGAACACATTTCTCAGCTTTCTTCCTCCTGGAGAGGCAGCTCTTGCCTTGAAGTCTTCCCTGAAACAAGGAAAATTGGATTTTTAACGAGATGGGTCTTTGGTGAACTTTTTGGCGGTACAGCATGCCAGTGTAAGTGTAGACTCAACAACCAAGTCATTGGCGAATCTTCAGTAGGAATGAGGTCCAAGTTAAACTTGGGTTTGCTTTCATGTGAGGCCATGTGTGCTCTCTGTGTTGCTGGGGATTGCACAGGCCTCCGTGGAGCCGAAACCAGGAAGATATTTTTATTGACTCTAGCCCTTAGTTCTCAAGCTTTTGCAAATAAACTCAAGGGAGCTTTTCATCAGGATACGAGACAAAAAGCAATGAGCTTTTCCATCCACGTTTGTACTGCATAACCCCAGCTAGTCTTTTGATGTGAATAGATACTGGACAAGGAGAGACCATTTAGGCAAATTACTATTTATGTACTTTGTTGGAAATGCTTAGTGGTTATTTCAAGAGTCAGGGCATACCGACCGCTGTCACGTGAAAGTAGTATTAATGAGCCTGTTATCCTAAACTGAGCTTGTTACCCTAAACCACGTCAGGTGAATGATGCAGTAAAAAAAAGGGAAAAAGAGTAATCTGCAATCAGTCATGAAGCAGAAGGGTCTGAGGTGGAGGAACACTGTGAAATCCTGACAGCAGGACAGTGACCTGGACAACATGAGGAGTTTGGGACAAAGCCTGAGAAAATGCAGTATGCATTCCCACTGGCTCTTTGGAGGTACATTGTGTGAGGATTGGGCGCAGGTCACGTTTTTGCCTCAGCTTTGAGTGAACTCTGAGCTCTTCTTCATCCCAGTCTCGTGGGTGTTCTCTAAGGCTCTTGCAGTACTAGCATTCAAAGCTGCTTCTTTTAAATTTTTAAAGGTACATTGCTCCTTTAGTTTATCAAAGAAATACGAGTTAAGTGCCACCACTGACAAACAGTTGCTTTTCAAAAGAGGTACGTATGGCCGATAGCAATTTGTAGAATAATGCATCATTCATTGAATATCACAAACATGATATTTTTAGCATGAAAGTGTTACTGTAGCTGTTCTAACTGTAGTTGTCAGCCTGATTTCCAAGAAACCATTAAAAGAACAGCCTTAAAAATTAATTTCATGATTCACATTGTAATTAGAAATATACCTGCGGGGTATTAGTAAGGAGTTAGGTATAAACTTAGATGGCACAATCTCCTCTCAGTCTGGATGGTTTGCAGCAGCACTGTGATTCCATGTGCCCTGTCCAGGGTTGGTAAAAGGACATATCCACGTGGAAGTAAACGCAGTGGAGCACGCAACCTCTTGGACTGGCAGTCTAGCTTAAAGCAATCCAGAAGGCAGCAAACACAAACTGACTCTGCTTCTCCTGGAGCCTGCTGTGACTGTGGAATGTTTCAGTAAACTTGGGGGTCTATGTAGAACACCATTTTCAGAGATGGGTAGGATGGCCTGTGGCTCTCAGCAGGGTGTCTGTGAAGGCAGCAGCTGTTCTGTGCTCATTTCCAGGCTAGTGTCCAAGAAACTGCACAAATAAGTGAATAAAAAATTGACCCAAATTTATAGTACTGTACCGTTATTCTGTATTTTTCATTAATATTTCTGGTATCTGTCTACACAGCATCCATAGGAGACACTTATTACAGAAAAAAGGTCTCAGGGGTATGTGGGTTATGTCATCAGCTCTTTGAATGGAAGCGTGGAGAACACCTGCACAAGGGGCGGCGTGAGTGGGAGGTTTGGGGGCTGGTGGGGCCAGGGCCACTTAATCTCATGTCCAAACATGCCTGGGTGTGATACCTGCATTCACCTAGGACCATGCTTCTCTAGGAGAGAAAAATCTGCTATTTTGAACTGGTAGTGGCAGGAAGAGGCACTGTGATGCTGGACACTAATGATCTTTCACTCTGTTGAAACCTGTGGCTTTATTGGGGTTGAAACAATGGAAAGCAGGCATGTTTGCAATAGGAGGTGTGCAGGAGCTCCCTGTTCCTTCTTCCCCTGCCCTGCTCCCTACCCTTTCCAGGCCTGTCCCCCTGCAAGTGGCACGGGATTTGGAGCCTGCCGCAGGGTGCCAGTGAGTGAAAGAGGTGGGATCCACCAAATACATCGGACAGTGATGATGGGCAGTGACTGCCTGCCAGGACATTACGGGATCCACTGCTGAACAGTTTAAATCCCAAGCTCCTGTGTTACTCGTGGGAGGCTGGAGGTCTCTGCTCAACAGGTCTCTGCTCACAAAATAAGGGAATAAACTGGCCGTTTCCCTCAACCAAATGCGTGAATCGCCCATCAGAAATTTAGCAATAAGGAAGATCATATGAACAAGTGGAGGAAGTCATCTGCCAAAATCCTAAGGATTTGGTCTTGGTTCTACGTTTTTCAACGATTGGTTCTTCAATGATTTGGGAAAGGGAGAGGGAGAGAATAGTGGTGTGGCAAAGTTTTTCTGACTTACTGCAGTATAAACTTTCACCCAGGTGTCTGGCAGAGAAGAGAGGTGGTAAAAACCATGTGTGTGACAAGGAGACTGGTGAGGCTGTTGCCTACAGCAGTCTGCACATCGTCGTGGGCAAGTGGAAAGAGCGTCAGAGTTGGAGGGTGTTGGTGTGTGGGGTCTGGTTGATAGCGTTTTGCTATCGCTGTTGATACTTTTAATTCACATTTGCTAAGTTTTCAATGTGATTGTTAAGCCTGACGTAGGGTAATGCAGATACTTTGTCCAGGTAGACTGTCTGATTCTCTCTGTGGGAAGATGGCCTCTAATTAATAAAAAAAACAGTGAAGAACGTAGGAAGGCCATGCATACCTATGGGTCACAGAGGCTGGTGGAGAAGATCATCTAGCCCTTTCTACACCATCTTTCTTTGTCAGAGCCTTCTCTGGAGCTTTGGGAAATGACTGCAGGCTCTGTTGGTCCTGGGGCAGAACCAAGCTGGGGGGAATAAACTTCATCCCTAATGTCAGGGGACTCTGCCTGGAGCAAACCAGGCAGGGCATTTTTGGCAGAGCCGTTGTTCAGGCAGCTGTCAACTCACCTGTGTGTCCAACAGTGACCCCCTCCAGCCCTATTTCTGGGGTTGGTAGTCCTGCTTTCTGTCCCATGTACATCCCCTCTCCACCTGGGGAGGGGGCACAGGGCCCAGAGTGGTTGTCTCCTTCTGGTCTGCCTGAGAGAGAGGCAGCTGCCAGCCCATGGTTTAGGGGTGTTTGAGGAGAGGGGGCACACCGGCTCTGTGCTGCAGAGCTGTCCTCTGAGTGCACCGGAGAGGCGATACTGCCGTTCCATGGGGACTGCAGATGCTGTTGACTTCCTCTGCTTCCTTCTGTCTTGCCACGAGCCGCGGGAACGGTCAGACAATAGACAATAGACTGTAATATCTCAAAAACATTTTTATCATACGGATGTGTTCTGGCAAGCATTGGGTGAAAGAATTTAAGGCATTACATTATTTATCAAAAGCGTTAGCCTTAGGTAATGCACACAAAACCCCCATTTGTTCTTTATCTTCACATCTATACCTTGGTATACATAATTGAAAACATTTTTTCAGTGGAAAGTAAGGTTAATATTTTCCAGCTAGAAAGCACCTTTTATCTCATAAACTGCCAGATCTCTGTGCCAGCTGCATGCAAATGCCACCGCTTTGGAAACAAAGAGTGGCAGGTGAAAAGTGGGTTGGATCATCCCACAAAGTGCAAGAATGGAGAAGAAAGATATTTTTAGCCAAAGACAGTAAGGCAAAGCTCTTCTTTGGTAAAAAGCAGCATGAGGTGTTTCACGTCTACATAAAAGAATTTTATAAACTAGAAAAATACAGTCTTTCACAATGCCCAAATGGAGAAAATAATGTGAGTGATATTCAATTAACCCTTCAGAAATAGGGGTTAAGGTTGATAATTTATCTGTGCTTTCAGACTGCCATTGACAAATTCCTGTGCAAGATCCTGTGTAAAGGTGATTGCAGTAAGTGGGTGAAAAGCCCAAAGGCTTGGCCAAGAAATAGAGAGTAAACGTCAGGAGAACATGGTCAGGTTTTTATCACAGTAGAATTTTAGTAGCTGGATTTTCCGAGTGTTATGTAATAGGGCTGCTGTTGTAAAATTATTTAACGATCCTTAATTACTCATTTGTATTAGAAGATTCTAAATGAATGCTGCTAGTTTAATGGAGGGAGCAGGCAATAACTGAGCAGTCAGTGAAAACATTTATGAAGTGTACAGAGGTCATTCAGGAAAGTAAATGTCTCAGCATGTAAAATATTTTAATGCCATTCGCTGCATTTCCGCATTATGAGTGTTTTGTTCAGTTCTAGTTATCCGTTCCTGGACTAAACAGAAGTCCAGGAAGACCAATGGGAGTGACTAAGTGTATTGCAGTTGAATGTATAAGTGAAAAAAGCCGGAATCAGTCAATTTAGAAAAAAGATTCACAAATGGAGTTATTACAGAAGTAAGCAGAATTTACTGTTTCTTATAAAGCAGAAGAAAGGGATAATTGCAAAAATTGGTAGGTATGAAATTTAACAGCCACTGTAAAACATACAGTGCTCTCTATATGTGAATTGCTGTTTTCCCATGGAGCGCTGCCTTTTGTACACGTCTGAAATTAAGACACTTATTCAAGTTGGTGTTACATACATCTGACAAGCAAGAGAGTACACTTGGGCAGGGAAAACTGCTACTTAGAGGGGAAATCTTTTATGTTGCAGACATTTCCTAAGTGAACAAATTATCCAACAAATGTGCGCTGTCCTTTCCTTTTCTCTCAAAGTGTGGCCACAATGGGAGGCAGGGGAAGGGATGGTGTGCAGGTGGGAAGGTGTACGTCAGCGCCTGCATTCCCGAATGCCCAAAGGATTTATCAGTGCAATTTGAACCTGACATTCCAGAGAGTGGAGATATTTTGAAGTGGATGCTTTAAGCATGGATTTATATCCTCTCTGTATTTTCAGTCATCTATTGTCTGTTGTAATTCCCTGGGGCTGTTAATTATATATATAAATCAAACAAAGTCTATGGGAGTGTCTAATATTTAAAGTGAAAGTCTAAAGCTTCCAGTGTCTGGGGTGAATTATTCATTTCAGGCCTAACAAAGCTGGCAGAACTTCAGTTAAGGGAAGGGCAGAACAATGATGTGTTTCAACTTTGTTTTATGTAATTTGTGCTCTTTATGAAGTACTTGTATAATAATTATTTTATCCTTGAAAACCTGATAGATATTTTTCTAATGGGTTTTGGGTTAAATTTGCATTTGAATTGCATTATTTTCTTTCAACAAATATATTGTTATCTCCGACTGAAATGCGGATTAAGGGAATCACTTGAAACATAATACAGAAGTAGCGTTGCAGACCTCAGCAGCCTGAAAAATAATTGAAGTGAAGTAAGGAATGTTAACAAGCTCAAATGTCATCATCTTCCAAAAACTGACATTTAAGCTGATCCACATTCCCTCTCCTCCTTTATGTGGAGTACAAAAACACATACATTGTGGGGTAACTAAAAGAAATGTTTGGTGGAGTTGGTTAAGAAACAGTGGACATGTTATTTTTGTATTAGCTCTTGTATAGCCACATTTGAGCTTGTTTAAAAAAAAATGTATTTTGTGTAGTGTAAAGATGTTGGGGGAAGGGATAATGAGTTCCTACTGAATACTAATTGCCTACGAGTTGTTCAGGGAGACTGTATAAGAATGGAGGATTTGTTGTAAATTAGTCACTAGCTGTATTGTGCATTGCTCTGAGGTTAGACCAGAGCTGTAAAGGTGCCAGCTCCACAAAATCCTTATGATTCACTGTCTAACTTGGTGATTGTGTGAAGGAAAAAATACTATTGAGACTAAATATTATTGGAAAGAGAGGTCCTCTAATGACAGTGTAATCTTTCTTTATAACACTTGAGCTTTAGGCTCATTTGAGTTAGAAAGATGGGGGTGACAGATTTTGAGTGGGTTATCGCTGCTTTTCCAGCTGCAACATCCCAAGGTCTGCCAAAGTTCTAAACGCTGAAAGGAGGGGTATTGCTCTGTGGTAATATAGTGTGCAGCAGATTTATTAGTGCTTTGAGCTTACTGTTAATCTTTGGCTTCTTTAATTCCAGCATTTTGCCTGTCTTTAATTTGAGAGTCTTTGTAAACCCCACTTTTAACATGGAAACAAACCATTGAAAAAGCTTGCAATAGTTTCTTTACTTTTGAGACTTGTTTTCTCGTTCCTTACTCGGCTCCTATTGTTTTCATTTACATCAAAATGGAAAGGTGAGTTAATGATTCATTGGCACACAGTGACCTTTCAAAGTGCTTTGGACCACGATGCAACAGCTCCACTCGAAGCTCTCATACTTTAACCTCCTTGCTTCTGCCTTAGTATTTGCAGCCTGATCTGTCTACATGCCTGGACGCCTGAAGAGAGCAAACATTTACAGCTTCTCCCTCCCCTGTGTTTAGTGGGCAATTTGATCCTTCTTTGTCCATTCCTTTATTTTACATCACTCTTAGACTTGACTTGCTATTGAGAACAACAAAGTGCAATTTTTCGAATCTGCTCTGTGTTTATTTAGCACAAAAATGGACTCAGACTCTGATTCACCTTTTAATTACTCTTGGCCATCCTTACCTAAAATGAGGATTCGAAGAAGGGCATCCAAACCAGGTAGAAAAAGCTGTCTTCTTTTAAATGACTCTTGTTTAATGTCTCCTTTCCATTAATGTCCTTTTCATTGTCTGGTTGTGTGCAGGTGGCTATAAACAGCTTGCATGAGGTAGATGTTCTTTCTGTCAAAAGTCTACTTCACTCTTAGTTATGCTTTTATAAATGTCGGCGTTGGAATTTGTTAAATAAGGAGAAAATGTTGTCTCCAAATTAGATACTGTTCTTTAAAATTGTTTTTATTTCTTTACTTTCTTAGTTTTTTTTTCTTTTTTTCTTCTGGTTGCATGTGTAACTCTTGCTGATCAGCTTTGACACCCGGGGAGCTGCAGAGCATAGCAGCAGTTGCAGAAAACTCTGCTGATTACAGTTGTTTTCATTTAGGAAGAATTTGGTAATTGAAATATGCCTCAACAGCTAACAGCATTTTTTTTTGTTTAAATTACATAAAAAAATCTTACCAGAATGAAGAGGGAAATTTTCGGCTTTCTGTAAAAGAAAGCAAACGGGTCAGTTACTGTCTTTGCACAGTTAGATATTGTGATCTTTTGGGGAGAAGTCTTTGGGAGGTAATCATTAAAAATGTTGGGTGTATGATAAAGGGGATCTTAAGGAGGTTGAAAGGCACTGACTAGCAAGTTCATGTTAGCAATTATAATTGAAAGCTTTAAAGAGGAAAGCTAATTTTTTTCTACATTTAAAAGCACAGACATGAAGAGGCAAAAATGGCAAAAAATTGTAATCTGTGGTTCCTTCCATAAAATTGCCTTTTTTTTTGTTTCAGAAAGGGAAAAAAAAAACAAATAAGAGGAGTAAGATCCATCAGTGTCATTAAAGTCAATGATCCAGGAGACTCATGTTTACACAGACTGAGACTTTGACCTAGTTTTAGAGTGAAAAATGTGTACAGAATGCACATTTTAATGTGCAGAACACTTTCTGAACTTTTTACGTTTATTCATAGGGAAATCCAGTATTTCCCAAGAGTACAAGAGCTTCTGCAATGTGTACAGATGCACATACAATTTGCAAAGAAGATGAAATGGGTTGCAAGTTACTTGGTGTGTGCTTTTTCTATCTCTCATGGGGACTCATTTTATCTGTAAATGCTGTAGCTGTGCACCCATCCTCCATGGCACTGTTGCTGTTATTTATTTTATTTTATTTATTATTTTTTAAAAGTACTTCACATATTGTAAAGTCCTGTATACAGATCTGATGTTTGCATGTTACAGTATTGCATCTTGTTTCCCATCCCTGCTATTAACAGTATATCAGCACATGTGGCTTGTCTGCACATATGTCTGATCATATATGGGGTTGCTGGAGCAAGAAGGTACACATTTTAGTGGTAAAGTCTAAGGGTTCATTTGTGCTTGGGGAATTGAAATCCTGGTTGCCCATAGGATTGGGAGAACTGCCTCTACAAGGGAAGAGCAGGCTCATGATCTGTGATCATGATCTATGTTTTTTTCCTGGTACTATCCAAATATGGCCAATTGATCCTGCCAGGCAGGTGTGGGGCACGTACCTTGCAGCTGCATTTCCCTCATGTGGGAGTTCAAGTCTCAGCGAACAAGAGACTTGCAGTGCCCTGCGGGAAGGGGTGTGGGATTCCTCCTCCCTACCCCAAAAGCCACAAAGGCATTGCTGTGTACCTGTGCTGGGTGCTCCAGCAGGCTGTTGGGGTTGCTCCCTCTGGGAGTCTGGAGAACTGGTCCAACCTCCTGTGGCAGAGTCCAGAGCAGAAAGTCTCAGACCCCACTTTGTACCACTCGCATGAGTGATTTCAGATTTTAAGTTCCCCGTATGCCCCAAACTCAGCTTTTGTCTCTGCTCAGGGACCTCTCAGGCTGGGTGGTGGAGCCCCTGTCCTCCCCCTGAACTCCTGGGGGACAGCAGGAGCCCAATCGCAGGCTGTTCACTGTCGGGGCCATGCATTGCAGACTTCCTCCCTTCCTCCTGCTGAGGTTGTGCGTGCATGATTAAAGGTTAATTGGGCTCAACAGAGAATGTGAACATGACTGAGTCTTGCTGCAAGACCCCTAATAGTGTTTATTTTGTTGTTTTTAAATGGTATTTCTTTTGTTTTTTAATGGGAAATAGCCATAAAGCAGGTCTCCCCTCTCCTTGTGCTGCGTAGTTCTACCTGTTTAGATGCAGTAGCTCCAGAGCCTTTTTGGAGGCTTTATCAGCCTTCAGGGGTGCTGAGAATATGTGTTTCTGCTTAGTCTGTCCCACTGTTCTGGGAGGAGGGAATTATGCGCCGAGTCCAATTCAGCAGAGGTGGTGATTGAAACCCGGTATCCTATATCTTGGGAAAGTATTTTATCTGTTTTGCTGTTCTATAAAATGAAACACCAACTTATTTCTGATTGTATAGTCCTTCGTATAGTCGGTAAGGTGGCTGCTTCAGGGAGGGAGGTCAGAGCTGTGAATCCCATGTTGGAAAGGGGCACATTCTTGCATCTCATGTTTTTGGGACAACGATCAAAGTCAAGGACTGACAACTTTATCCTCAGCCTACTTTAGGACCGCATCTTGAACATGATGGTATGGTTTCTAGCATCCAGATGACTGATCCGCTTGATGCAGTATATAGGAAATGTAGTGTTTTGGTTTCCATTCCATAGATTTAGGACAGTTAAATGTCTTTATGACAGCAGCACTTCAAAGCCTATCTCACTTTACCATCCATGTAATGCTGTTCTTATATTAATTTTTATTCAATTTTGCTGTCACGAGTAGTTGCACTATGTGAATGAAGCACTAAGACATCTGAATCAGGGATGCAGATCCCCTGTTGAAACTGGTTGTATGGTCCACATCTACAGATGTGCATGTCACTTCGGTCAGTCTCTCGCCAGGAGCATGTGGACTTCTTTCTCTAAATTCAGGTGACCCTTCCTGTATTTAGAGGAGTATTCTGCAGTCCTGCATGACCCATGCACTTAGCTCTCTGGATTTTTTGGTCACTTTATAGCTCTGTTACTTCCAGTTACACATTAACCCCTGCTCAGATTACTCGGGGTAAATGCAATCAGCTGTCTGAAAACAATTCAGTGTATCTACAGAAGGGAATTCATAATTTCTTTCTGGGCTCTCAGCTTGCTTATGTTGATGTATTTCACTTCTCTTTTGCTGTGTGCTGTCTCATAGAATTATTTAAGTTTTGATTTTTCAGGAAAAACAGGCAATGTTATGTTCTTGCTATTTTCTGACACAGGTCATTCAAGGCTATACATTTTCTTATGCCAACACAAAGCATGTTTTGAATTATTGCTATGATGGTGGTGTTTGGGTTTTTTTTTTAAAGTTAAAGTATTTTTATAAGCTTTTGTGCCTGGTAAAATGTGCAGCCTTTGTTGTATAATTTTGAGAGCAACATTACAGAAGACGTAGAGAACTTGTGCCTAGTTATTCATTGGTCAAAGTCTTTTATTTTATCCATGTTTGGAGATTATTCTTCCCAGCACTGCGGCTTTTGTTCACCTACATCTAAATAACACATACATCTTTCCTGACTGTTTACCAGGCAGATGGCAGAGAGCCACAGGCTCTGCTAAAGGAGACATGCCTTTATTTTGTTACGTTACGTTACGTTATTTCTTTTTCTGTGGTGATGGCACAGTATACAGCCAGGGAGTGTCCAGCTCTGGCAGGATGATCAACTTGGTGAGCTGTGCTTCTGGGTTGTTTCAGAGCCAATTCTGCCATGTTGTATTCAGGTCACTTTTACCTTAGCAAGCACCTTGGAGTCCATTACTGACATGTTTTACAGCTAGAACTCTTGGGGGCACCTTCACTCTGGCAAGAAGTGTCAGTTTGCCCTGGCAGTCATATCTGACTATCCACAAGCTGTGCTGAACTTTTGCATCTGCAATGAGAATAAGCATTTTGAATGGGTAGGGGAGATTTTTGAGACATTTTGGTTGAAAATGCATTTTGTTGTTACTCTTCATCTTTCAGGCAAGGATAGCCTTACTGCATATTACTGCTGGTACCCAGTACAGTGAGCATAACCTGCTGCCGTGTAGAGGGTCTGTTGATGGTCCCTGTAAGACTGAGATGGTTTGTAGCCAGCAAGGCACGCTGGAAGCAGTTAGTAGGACTGAAGGAATGCTGTGTGTCATCTGGACACTTGTGATGGTTTTGTCACTTTTTAAACTATGTGGGCCTATCCAGTGGAAATAAGTTACTAGTATAGTCAATGTATAATTAATAATGTTCTCCCCTGCGTTCAGCAAAATCTTTGAATACTTCTCTTGTTATGAAGTTAATTTGATGCAGTTATTCCTTCATGCTTGTTTAGAATTGGAGGATGTAGTGGGAATAAGGAGGTACAGTGGAGTCATATGGCAGCATGAAGCCCCAAATAACCTGGTAACTTTTTTGTCTGTCCATTTAAAACCCCAACGAGTGTTTATTTAGACACCTCACCTGTAACAACACACCAACTGGAGCATCACCAGAAAAACATAAGGCATTTGGCAGTGGTAATCAATAAAGATTTAGTGATGGAAAGTACTGCAGATAACATATTCTGGTATATCTTGTATTTTCAGCAGCTTTCTTCAGAAATTGTTACTTAGATTTTTACTTTCTTACAGAATTTTAAATTAACATGAAATGTAGTATTATTTTAAAATAATGTAAGATAAATAAAAATGTGAAGTAGTAGGGGGATTTTGTTGTTTCTGGCGTGGGACATGTAATTCATAGTGCAGTCCAGTCATTGGCTGTAGAGACCCCAGCAGTGGGGACTGTTACGGAAGTCAAGAAACTGTTTCCATAGGCTTGGGTTTACACCATGATTTGGGAATCCCTAATGCCTGGGCTGTTTCTCACAGGTATGTTTTGAACCTTTGCAGCCTAGCACGGGAGGTGAACACACCACCCTTTGGTATTCAGCTGCTCATTGTACCCAGTGGGTTTACATACAAGAGGGAGCGTGTGCTGAGGAAGGTAATAAGCATACAAGAAGCAGTGGAGAGCCTGACATTTTCCTTCATCCTGGTTGTTGGCTTAAGACCAGCCCTTGGACAACTTTACTTGCCACAAGAAAGTGCTGCCAGTTTTTGCCAAATCACAATTCCATATGATTTTAGATGCCAAAGACTGATGAACTGCTGTAGAAAACAATGCTTTAATACTATTTATAAACAAAGGCTTTGGGATGTTGGCAGACATAAGGAAATGGTTTGTAGCGTTAGCAATTCTCAAGATGGTAGACGCTAAAATCATGTTAAATTTCCTGCAGGAGGGAGAAGCAAAATGAGGAATGTAAGGCCTGCAAGGCCTTACACAACTAGAAACCAAATAATTCAAAGTGTGCCATTTCTAGGCGGGAATTTCCAGTTGTCTCTATAGACCTTACTGGCTTTATGAGATAACATCTTAAATTAAAGATCTGTTGTAGCATTGCAGTTTTGGCAGTGGTCTTGGGACTTTTTTTCTCCCAGCAGAACAAATTCCCCAGACCTTGGCAAGTGTACTTTCTAATCCAGTGCCTTTCCTTCATTATAACTTTTCTTGCAATCTGATGGCCATAGGCATCTTGGATGGGGCTGTAACCAGCCTGATTTGGTGAAAGATCTATGGCAGGGAGGTTGGACTAGATCTATATTCCAACCTAAACCATGCTATGGTTTAGCTATAAGATTCTATGATCTTCCAGTAGCAGTTATGTTTCTCTAAGAACATAGCCCAGTGGCAGTCTTTAGTGGTATCTTTTCCTCTCTATATTTGCAGAAAATAAATTTCTGATGGACATTAAGAAGGATTTTTTTTTGGCATAATTTTCAAGAAGAGACAGACTGGAATTAAGTATCTGAGAGTTTTGATTTTGGGTATTTTGCTGGGTATGATTCTTTCCTCTACCACATCATTCTTATGCTAGTCTATCTCAGTGCATTTTCAATGGCAATGCTTGACTCGCAGTATCTTAAAAAATGAAAATTATTCTACAACTGTGATTTTCTTAAAAAACTTGTTTTCACACAGTCCAGAGCAAGACTGGTTTCCACTTTGTCAAATTTTGCTTCTTTTACAATCAGAAGATAATATGAGACCTTGACTACCAGCTCAGATGCTGGATTGGTGCATCCTCTTCATACTTACAAGCAGCTTTAAGAGAAGTGGGCCTGCAAGACAGACTGACAGTGTTTATGTAGCACTTGGTTAGGTTTTCTGCTGCTCAATGCCATGAAATAAAGACTCAGCCCATACAGCTTTTTATAATATTTGCAGTCATGAACATGCTATTGAAAACAACTCTGAACTTCTGTTAATGATTTCTGGTGAAACTGATAGTTTCTCATTTCTCTACCAAAAGCAGATCAGAAGCAGTCTTCATCCCAAACATCTTGTTCATGGGTCAAATCTTGATTGATTGCTGTCACCCTATAAAGGCGTTATCAGTGGTATTTTATTGCTCTTAAAATTTTGTTGCTGTTTTTTGTTTTAAGAACAGTAATCTGCTTTATTGGTTTATGATTAGTATTTATGTTGCTCCCAGTAGGTAGAATGCTTTAGGAGAGTCATTATTTCATTACAATTAAACAGTATTCCACTCATATAATGTATCAGATGTTAGATATTTATAATGTATAGGCCAGAATCGTGCATATTTCATCCCAGCCCATAAATCTTACCTGATGTACTTCAACCATAGATATCTTCAAAGTTCTGGCCTGGGTAGAAAATAAAGGTTTTGCTAACCGAGGTACAGAAACACTTATTTTTAAGTTATATGAATGATTTTTTGGTACCTTTTAGAGTCTTGTTCAACTATAGGCTTCTTGGAATATTTAACAAGTGTAAGGCAGTTACAAAATGGGCAGATTTTTGAGTGACCACACAAGGATTACTTGAATTGTAGTCCTAAGATTTGGTGCTTACTGATTAACTTTGACATTTTTTTAATGACAGTATGTGTACATGAGAAGAAAATTATTTGAGATTTAATGGCATATTTTCCACAATTTCCTTTTTCCAGAGCAGAGACACTCTACTCTCGATGTTCTCAGGAAACTCAAGGCTCCACCTACTTTGTTTGCTGCAACCAGGCATTCCGCTGTGCTGAGTGGAAGTGCTGAAGTATACGCAAACTGCATGGTAGTAGACCAGGTAAGCTTATGGTCAAACTTTGGGCAAATTTTTCTTTGTCTTCTGTTAAAGTAAGTTATTTGTATGAAAGTAGATCTTCTGGATCTGTGAGCAGTGGGGTGTGGCCAATTAGTAAAGCTCTAAAATAAAAACAGTAATACCTTAGGCTTCTCAGCTGCATTTTGTAACCCAGTTTTGAGGTCCCTTTTAACAGATTCAGTTATGACAGGAATTATTCTCCCTAGCCTGGAGGGAGAACTCTAAGGCAGCTTTTACTGTCATGTATGTGTATGTGTATGTGAGCTGAATGGTATTTGCTTCTTTCTAAGAAACGTCAACACAATGTAACTTGCTCATATGCACTTCAGATTTTCTGAATTCTATATACACTCACAAAAGAGCTGAATTTGCTGATGTTGGCTAATTTCAGAAGTTAATTATGAGCTCCTAGCTCAAAAATGAGATATTGCTGGAAAGGTGAAGACAATGTCTTTCCAACTGACATGCAGCATTCTGATACTGGAGGTCCTGACTTAGTATTCATATTTCTGATTTATTTGTCACCAGCATTGGAGAAGAGCTATGTTGGGCCTGAAATCCTTTTCCATAACTTAGGCAGGGGGGACTAATCCAAGTCTTGTGTATAGTGGTGGTGTGTAGTTAAACAGCTGCCAAATACTGGTAGCATGTAGCTATGTTTCAGGGATGGTTAAAGTGACTTAATTTTTTGTAAGCTGTTGTGTGGTCTCCCTGGGCATAAAGTTGGAATATAAGAGTAAGAAGTGATCAGATCATAATGTTAGAAGAAGGATGAGATTTTGCAAGTGTGATTTTTTTCTTTTTTCTCCTTTTTTTTTTCATTCCCTGAAACACTTCAGCCACTGCATTCACTGCAGATCCAGTTTGTTGTGACAGCTGAGACAGAAGTTTCAATCAGCGGCCAGCATGGTCAGAATGCGTCTAACGTTACTGAGAGATGCATGAAGTAATGACCTAGGGTTGAGCAGCTGGCAGGGGACTGACTATATGCACAATGTGTGAACCCTTGATATTAACAATATCCAGGTTATATATCAAATGTTACCCGAGTATATTGCTGGGGTGTACTGCAGCTCTGATTACTAACCATTGCTCAATACCCAGCCACATTCAACTTTGTTAAATTGCTAATCAGGGCCAAATTCTCCCTTAAGCACCACACTGCAGGAGCTGGAGCAGCAGCTGGAGGAGCTGCCTCTTGTGCTGAGGGGAAATGCTGCCCTGGCAGGAATAACTTTGAAGAGAGGAACAGCTATGTAAGACCCAGGAGAAGCATTTTACCTTCATGCATCTCATCTGCACAACACAGCGGAAGTACTTCCAGACTTGCATGCACTATCTTTGAATATGGGCTGCTGTAAAAATGCCAGCAGTTCTTTCTGTCGTTTACTAAGAGAAACATCATTATGATTGGGATGAAAACACATCTCAAGTGGGATTGGAGAGGAGGAAGTCAACAATCTGAAGGACCAGGGCTTTGGATATACTTGCAATCCTTCCTCTCTTCTTGCTTTTATACAGGTGCTTTTTGGAAGTAGAGTGTTCTCACTGGCTGTGTGACTTTTCAGTATTATTTAGCGTTTAAGTAAACAACAGTAGCATCTAACTAAAAGACTGACAATAAACTATATTTTAGTATCTTCTGCAGAGCTGACAGAATTCAGCCTCAGTTGCGCAGAGAATTATTTGTTGCCAGGGTCTAAATCCTGATCCCTGTATCTGAGAAAACATAATTCTTAATTCTGCTCCTGTCTTTTGCAAGAGGAGGAGTGCTTCATTCTCATAATTGCTTAACAGCAAAAAAATAAAGATTCCTTTCCCTTCCTCCTCTGGAGCACCTGTGTTCCAGGTCATGATATTTATCTCAAAGCTTAGGAAATTGGTGCTGGAAGATGAAAAGTGCATGATATGTGGGCTGATGTTTCCAAATTAAATTGCACAATGTTTGAATTCTCCTCCCTATGTCTCCCACATTAATATATCACACGTATTTTTTGCTCGACTCAAGGATATTTTTTTATTAAAAGCTATAAATATATGAATCGATAAAATGAACAAAAGATATAAATATGAGTGAGAAATCCATTAGACTTTCAAATACCAATTCATTGCTACTCTAATTATGAAAAAAAGTGATGCAAGAGTCTAGAGTCGCCTGGCTGTATAACTTGCCTTCAATTCACGTGCTGTAAAAAGTAATTGGGGAAAAAAAATGCAAACCATATAACCATAAATAAAATGGCAATCTAATCTGGTCCTTGTTCCCCAACAGTACATCTTGTTACTGCCTCTTACCAGCATTCGTTTCCTGCAGGCTGGAGATGTAAAGGCTGACTATGTTCATGGAGATAGTGTCAGCAGTGAATCCTGTCTGAATCCCACCATCTCAGTCTCGATGGCTAAGAGCTCATCGTCTCCCTCCCTTGAAGAGAATGACCAGTATATATATGTTCCAAATGAAGCAAATCAAAACCCAGTGAAAAATGGAGAAAATCCAGGTTTAAGACATGCCGTTTCACCTCCTGATCTGTACGGAGCAGATTCATACCTTCCATTCAAGACTCATGGTTTTATTAAGGATCGGGGCCAACTTAATGCTGACATGAAAAAAAAAAGGTATGGAATTGACTTGATGGTATGGCCAGAATAAGAATTATTTATGATTACCTTTATTTCAAAAGATGAAGCAGAATCTGGAGTAATAAATACTATTACTGAGGTAAAATGACTGTTTTCAATCACTGATATTTAAATTGCCCCAATTATCTGTTTTCATAAAATAGTTATGAAGACATTTTTAACAAATAAAAGGTATTTTCTAAGTGAATTAATTCTTAATGGAAATTTATATATTTATATATTATATATATATTTTATACCTTTTGTGTGTTCTTTAGAAGAAAAAAGAATCAGCTGTTCACTGTAGGAGTTTCCATTGTGGCCTTTTTGTCAGAAACCAGAATTTCACCCTAGTTTTCCTCAGTTATATTTTGCATTACAAAGGAATTCAAAATCTGTTGAACTCATCTGGAATCTTTCCTTTCTTTGCACTGGCCTGTAGAAAGACTGACTTGATCCTGATTGGATTAAGCCAAAAGACACAGTGCAGAGTGCAGCTCACATTTCTGATAGGTTCAGACTGTTTTCCGCTCTTTTGCTGGTGCACAAGGTTTGCTGCCAGCAGACTCAGTTGTCTGAGGACCGTCCTCCAGGTGGCTTTAGGTTATGTTGGAAACTGGTTGGCTTCAGGAATGCAGAGAGCTTTGAAGATGAAACTATAATTCTTGTATTCAACAATTAGTAAATTCCCTTGATAAAGAGACTATTGCTTCTCTGAATAGAAGAGACATGAAATCAAATCCTTTTCATACAGGAGGAAATTTGAATCTGTATCCCACCTTTCCAGAGTGTTTGGACTAGTCAGAGGTAGGGTGTCACATCTATGTAAGACTGGTAAGGAAGCAGTAGTGTCTGTCTGTTGTCAATTAAAGTGAGCAATAACATTTTCTTTGCCTTAATTTTGAGTTTCTTATGCAGCTATTAAGTGCCATTAGGAGGAATTTTTTAACACAGAAAAGACAACAGGGCAGCCAAAGAGTTGTTCTTTCTGAAACCTTTTATTTTTGCTAGCTATGGGGTTATCACATAGGTTACTATAAATAACTTCTGCCTCTCTGTCATGAACATTTTTCTCCTATACATTTTTAAGATCTAGGTCAGATACCTATATATGAGCTTTAAGAGCTTATATGAATTTTCAGAGAGATGTGATTGACCTTAATATGTCAACTGTAAGCGATCCAAATATTACACATAAAGTAAGACTATCAGTACCTAATTCCAGCAGCATCTTCCTTGAAGTACCTGAGGTGATGTGGCAAGTTACTTAGTAGATCTTTAAACCAGCTCTTTGTATCAAAAAAATTCCCTGGGTAAATAACCTGCAGTAAGACAGGTATGTTTGTCTGTTGACATAGACATGTATTTCTTTTGCAATTTTAAAATGTGACAGTAACTGATAATGCATTTAAATATCTTCTTTCTGGGATGTCACATGGGCTATTACTAGGAAACGTTGCAAAAGATGGTCTCCAGAAGCGTAATAAGGAAGTAGTTTTGGACAGTATCGATAGATTTGCCCTTTGACAAGTTTGTTTGTGTGAAGGAATTGTTGTGCTATTATTCCTGGTAGGAACCCTGGCTATTTAGAAATACCACACATAATTTAATGTTTTATGTTGCAAGCTTGGAATGTTATTGCAAGCGGTCAACCATTCCTTTCAGTCTCTCTGATGAAGAGACCATGCTCTTGTAGCTAACAGGACCCATCCTGGGAAACTCTGGAACTGCTGAGGAACCTTACTGCGCTCTCCTCCTCAGGAACCCTTGCCAATCAAATAGTCTCTAGGTGTTTGAAGTATTGATTTAGCCAGAGATTTTTCAATCTGTTTATAGCCGTATATGCTTTAAAGTTTGTATCTTTTGAAATGAATCTCATAAACTGTCTCAGACCCTCCTTCATCACGCTTTTTAGTTTTCTCTTCCATCCTCCATCAAGTCACAGATGTTGAAAAAAAGCATGTCTGTGAATAGCCACATAATAACTTCCAAATATACGTATGCACAAAATATCCATATACGCCCACATATCTTAATATGACAAAAGCTCAGATCTGAAATCTGAGCTATTGTCTGAGTTTTCCTTATCATCTGTATAGAGAGGCAGGTATGTGTGTGGAACAAAACATCTCATTTTAAGGGAGATGCTGAACATGGGTCTGAAAATCATCCTCCAGAGATGGTTGGCTGTGGTGAGAGTCTCTGTGTTCATGGGCAGTGCAAATGTCTGTACTGCAGATCCACAAGGTTGGGTCAGATGACTCCTGTACACAGTGACTGAGTACCTTGACCAGGTGAGTGTAAACATGAGAGAGCACTCACATCGTGGCTTACCCAGCACATAATCATGGTGCTTTGGGTTGTCATTAATCAGAGTATACAGCAGTATCTTTGCTTGTTGCATTAAGGTTGAGATGGATTGTTACTAGTATTCATGGGAATTAAAGACTTTGTTGTCTGCTTCAGTTCAAGTCTTGATGACCTTGAAGTAGACGTCGGAAGTGGAGGTGTTTCGGACAGATCCCACAGTCACTACCCTCCCCTTGGCTCTTCAGAGGCCGTGGCTAGTAGCAGAGACGGATTAGATTTATCTACCAATCTGCAGCCCAAGGTATTTGATACTTTTTTGGTGTGCGTTGCTTTCCGTTTAAGAAAATCACTGAAAACGTGAGAAATGCCTGAATCTGAAGGGGAAAAATGAGTTCCCAGTTGGCAGTGCTAGTCCCTCTGGAGAGCAGCACACTCAGGGTTGTGGAGCAGAAGCTTCCTGGTTGTGTCCTGGCTCGGCTGCAGCTGTGGGAAGGGTCCATCAGACATTCCTTCAGCTTTGAAAAAAGCATAATTTATCAGAAGAATTTCAAAGGAAATATCTCGGTTTCAGTGAGTCAGCATTTTCTAACCAGAATGCGTTCAGTGAGGAAATGTTTAACCAGCTGTAGTTATCTAAAAGCGTAACAGCTTATACTTTTGTGAAGTATAAAAACAGCCTGCTGCCTGTTTCAAAACAATTGCTAGACTCAGGGAAATTCAGTTGGGTTTTGCATACTGACTAGTGCAAATCTCTCTTCTTTATTATGGTTTGCTGAAGTGCTCTGGCAACATTCATTTTTTTCAGACCATGGTGCCATTTCTGAGATCTTAAGACACATACACAGTTATTTTTTGTTTGTAGGGCTTCTTTATATTATTATTAGACAGACTTCTTGCCACTGTAAAGCTTTATCTGATCTTCAGCAAATGATTATATGAAGAGAGAAAAAGAGTCCAGCACAAACACTGAATTCTGTTAGAGCTACTTTTAAAAACAATAAGGTAAGCAGTTTAGGAGTGGGAGTAGGGAGTTTCCTTTCAAGCTTTATCATTAACGTATTTGGGGATTGGAAAAATCTTTAAACACAATATAAAAAAAGTGCAGAGAGGAAAGAGAAGGAGCCAGCTCCTTTCTTTGGAAACTTTGACATCAATAATCACCAAGGCATAGTGTTAGTCTCCATGAAATGTTCTTGAGGTATTAAAGTACTAAGATTAGTGGCTCCCTTAGTAAAATAAGGCATCTTGGTCATCAGATATAATGTCCAATAGCACTGTTTGGATGGTGCTTGTCACCAAACTGGAGAAGAGTTTAAGTTTTCTCTTATTCTAACTTGCACCCACAATTATTTCCTGCAACATACAAAAATTTGTCATAGTGGAAGTATGATAGGCTTCCTAAGAATTCAGATGAAGTTGTCAAAAATTGTACTTCAAAAGCTTTAATGAAGCCAAGAAAATGTATGTTTATGGTCACCTGCCTTTCTTTCAGAAATTCTGTCACTGATTTATTTTTTTTGTTTCTGTTGCTGATGCATTTCAAAACAACTTGAGTCTTAATTTGCTGCAACTTCTTGTAGGAATGTGCTGTGTCTGGCATTCGGTCACGCTCCTATTCCTGCTCCTCACCCAAAGGTTTACTAGGAAGACCACGCATTCCTTGGGACTTCGCAGTTGGGGATTCGAATGAAGGTCAGTGCTCTGGCTTTGCACCTGCACATCCTCATCCCATGCCTGCCTGCTCCAGGTCCAGTGCTGACAGTTTTAGTCAGGCCTGTCCTGTACACAGACCTCACCAGTGCACTTAAAAGCAGTGTTCGGTTCCTTTTGGGCACCCCTACCATCATCCCTCACTATTTTCCCATCTACAGCTCTGTCATGTCCTCCCCTGATAGAGCAGCTAGTCCTTGGGAGGACATACAAACTGGGTCTGTCAGTCAGAAAAAGCAATACAGGCAAGGGTGATAATCTTCTTTTCGGGAGATCTTCACCCCATACTCCCGTTGCGAGCCTGGTAGAGAGCATGAGGAAGCTCAGGATGACACAGAAGAGGCATCAAAGAGGGCGGATGGCCTCAGCTTCTATAGATCCCGGAGAGTCTCTGAAACGTGGATGGGGTATTGTCATCTACACAGGCTGCGGAGCAAACCCCACCCTCTCCATCAAGTGGATTCAGAGATGTCTCTACAAGAATCTTGTAATGTTTTTCCAAATTGTTTCTAACATGGTTTCTTTCTAGACACATAGCTTCATATTTAGAAGACAACCCACACTTTTCACAATGAGAGTACGGGTCATATTTAAAAACCATGCAAAGTGTGAAATACTTTGCTTTTCATATAGATCACATCACTTAAAAAACACTTGCATTTCAAGAGACTTGGCCTCTGTCCTTATAACCCTGTCCATTGCCATACTTCCAGCTTATCTCTCCCTGCCTGATACCTTTAGCTTTCCACTATTCCTAAGCAAGGGGCAGGACATGTGAGTTATAGTGAACCAGATGGGATGGACACCCAGAGAAGTTGTGGGTGCCCCACCATTGGAAGTGTTCAAGGTCAGGTTGGATGGGGCTTTGAGTAACCTGATCAAGTGAAAGATGTCCCTTACTGTGGGAGGGGGGTGGACTAAGTGATCTAGGTGATCAGGGGGGTTGGACAAGAGCAAGTAGCCTCAAGTTGTGCCAGGGAGGTTTAGGAAGGATATTAGGAAAATTTCTTCGCAGAAAGAGTTACCAAACATTGGAACAGGCTGCCCAGGGAAGTGGTTGAATTACTGTCTCTGGAGGTATTTAAAAGACAGGTGGACAAGCTTTAGTGGTGATTTTTGCAGTGTTAGGTTGATAGTTGAACTCAATCTATGAAGATCCCTTCCGACCCAAACCATTCTGTGATGCTATGACACTGAATGTAAAAACATAGAAATTGCAGTAATATTCTCGTTAACCAGTTAACAAATTCAAAAGCTGTTGGGAAGGTGAGATGGTGAAAGCTCGTGTACAGACATACAGTTACTGCAGACATCTTATTGCCTTAAGTTAAACAGTGTTAAGCACTGCAGCAAATAACTTGTTTGTGGTTGCTCAAATTCACTGTAAGATTTCGTGTCCCCTTGTAAGAAGAAGTATGTACTGCAGTACGCAGCTGTGTTGTATTTTTCCACATCACTTAACATATTTATAAAAAATTGTATCTAGCAGATTAAGTGGGAATCATGGCAAAACAAGGCTCAGGCCCATGTCCTGTTTGTTCTTTCTCCCCTTCCTCCTGGGACAGTCAGTACTGAAGCTTTATCTGTCTTGTGGAGAAGATGAAAATCCTTTCCTGTCCATACTTTGGAAACGGGCTGTTCTGCAGCCCACACCGTGGATGCAGTGTACTGCTGGAAGGGAGGGTGATGGTCTGCTGAGGTTCCTGCTGGCCCTTCCCTGCCACCAGAACCTCCTGCCTTGTCCCTTCCTTGCAGGCATTTTGCAAGGATGGGAGCATTGATCAGAGTGCTTGGGGGCTGGCTGTGGTCATGACTGTGTGAGGCAGCCACCGCTGTGGTCACTCTGAGCAGCTGCATCTGGGTACAGGATGAGCTCAAGAGCTTGGTCCAAGAAGCTAGGTCAGACAGTTCATCCTGATCTCTGCAGGCTGTGGTGGGATTGTGTCTGAGTCTGTGCAGGTGTCTATGTGCTGAAAACCTACTCCTTCCCCTCTGTCCAGTTGCCAGCGCTTTGAACAGCTCACTCAGGGCTTTGCTATGCAGGAGGGAGGCGCAGCTAACTTTGTACATTGCAATGAAACTTAAACCAAAGCAGATGAATGCTGGATGGCAACAGGATGGTCTTTATTACACAAAGTATGAAAAAAAAAAAGTGGCAAATCACTATGCATTTTTGATGGAAGCTTTTCAGCATGCTCAGGTTTAAAACAACTACCTGCTTTTGTTCGAGAAGGTATTACAAGGCTGTAACAATAAAGGATTTGTCCCTGCTGGGTAGATGGTGTGCTCATGAACAGTGGCCGAACCCTCCTTCAGGCTCTTTCACTCTCTAAGTCAGTGTCTCTGCTCCACCCTTGTAGTAAGTACCTCAACACCAGCCCCACAGGGCTGTTTTGCATGAGGCTGTCTTCATCTCCCATGGGTACATGGCGTTTGTTTCTTCAGAAAGCATCCAATGGCGCAGGTTGTGCCTGGCAACTAACTGAAGTACTCTTTTAGTCTTGATGCTTCTTTGGTAAATACTCTAGCTTTTGCTAACCTGAAGTGTATGTTTGCCTGAAGACATGCTGGTTCGGCGAAGTGTGTTTAGGTCTGCATCTAACTTTAGAGAAGGCATAGTCTGATGCTTTGACTTAGGCAGGTGTTTAAGTATCTTTCTGAACCATATCTGTGGTAGCTCTGCAAAAAAGAATGGCTTCTAATATGGAAATAGCAGAGTGGTCTCTATAATTTTTTTTCCTTCCAAGACAATACAACTGAATTATTTCTCTTTTATTTTGCTTTTTGGACAGTTTGTTGAAAAGCATCTCCTTGAGTTCTCTCTACTGCTTCTAGGATGTAAACTTGTAACACATTACACATCCTGCACACTACGCAGACTAGGAATATTCCTCTTTATGTAGAAGGATTTAAAAATTTTTAATACTGTAGATAAAGCTGCATAAGACAGATAATTGTAAATGTTAGAAGAGTGTTATTAAGATATTTTACAACAAATTGTGTAAAGAGCAAAATGAAGTGTGAAACATTCAAGTCTGGATTAAGAAAAATAAAATCAATATTTTTTGTTATTTTTGAAAACAGTCTGTTTGCAGAGACTGGCATTCATTGATATCCTTCTCAGTTCTGGCAGATTCTGTCAACTAAACAAAGCTTAGTAGGCAGCGGTCTGTAGTAGGAAGAGCTGCTTCTAATGCATATATGTTTTTGCTTCCCTGATTTTCAAATGACATTGCAAGCTTTTAATGACGAGCTTTTGGCCTGGCAGAGGTGGCGTGTTCCAAGGAAACCTGGTAGCCTTGCAATCTGAGTGCCCAGTAACTGTTTGTGTCTTGCAGAGCGAGCGTACAGCCTGCCCGAGCAGTCCCGGGAGAAAAGGTACAGCAGCGCCTCGCACGGAGCCCGTCTGTCCAAGAATGCCATCTAGGGAGCAGAACAGGGAAGAGGCCTCGCACCCCTCTCAGCCGGGTTGTGGGCAGTGATTTTGGGGAATGCCCCCCTGCCCAGGGGATCTGCAAGCCCCTGCTGAAACCCTGTGCTGAGCTCAGCCCGACTCTCCTCATCCTATCCTCACTGTGCTCCTCCTGTATGTCCCACTGTGGTAGGGACACACATGGTAGGGATGCGCCGCTGTTCGCTGTAGGAGCTCCTGTCCACTGTCGGAACATCCAAAGCACTGTAATAAAAGCAAGGGGGCTATTGATACCAACCACGATCTTGTGAACAACCAAGCTTGTCATACATTACACATTTCAGAGCACTCCAAGGGGTGGTGTTACTCAATCCGATAAAGAGGGATTGCAGTCTTTTTAGTAATGTCAGCTAAACCTGCAATAAAACTGTGAATGCGTAACTATAAATGCTAGGTGACACAACCACCATCCAGACTCTGCTCTGTTTTAAGGGACTGTTCCCACTGGAATGAGGTTTTTCCCTTGGTCTCTGTTTTAGGATTCAGGAGGAGGAATGGAATAAATATATTGTACCCTCAAAAAATGAGTCTGAAAGATGTAAAGTGAGTCGGACTTTCAGCTTTCTGATGAACAGAATGACCAGCACCCGGAATAAGTGCAAGGTAATTTGGAATGTATGTCTATATTACTATGTATAATTGTGTCGCTGTAATTAAATGAATTATAGATAAGAATCTATATTGTTATGTAAATATAAATTGTTTATTACAAAATCAGATAAGTAATAGGAAGAAACTTTTGTCTTTATTTTTTAATTTTAAAACGTGTGCAGTATACCCTGAAATGGCCTTTGTATTGAAAACCAGCTTTCCCTTTAAACAATAGGTTTAGCTAAATATTATTAAGTATTTCCCTTGCCAATTTTTGAATGTTATTAATAATCTCATTTAATGATTTAGCCAAAATTTAAATGTATAAATTGTCTTTAAGAAATAGTTTATGTTGCTAAATAAAATTGAGAAGTATGGGCCTGTTCTTGCAATTACTCTCAATGAATAATTGAGTCTGTAACTTTTACATTGGCACATAATCAGTTGAATTTGCCTTATTTGAAGTTAATGGGACTTCTTGCATGAGTAAGCACTGCTTACTGTTAAAGGGTTGCAGACTCAAGACCCGCACAGTCAAATTTACATACTATGGAATTAGATTAGAACAGATTAGATTAGAACATCTGTGGTTTAAATTTGAGACATCTCAAATTTAGATTAATGGCATCAATTAGCAGCTTGAGAGATAGATTGGGCCTACAGAATCTTTCCAGCTGGCCTTTTGGCAGTTTTGCAGGCTTCCTAGTATGCCCTCCTGTACCCTAGGATACCCTATCGTACAAGGATGTGAAGATGGTTGGCTGAGGGGATATCTTCAAGAGTGGCAGAACTGGCTGTGAACATACACGTCTGGTCCAGCAGCCATACATTAACCTTCGTCTATGTGGTCTCCTAAAGGATAACTACCAGGGTGGCTCAGACAAATGTATACTCACACCAAGAGGAGTACTGTAAAGATAGGCAGAACTTATTAAAGTCATTAACACTCATGAAAAATAGCTTATTTATAATGTCTTCTAAAATCTAAAGACAAGTTGTCTAAATTTACATAACTGCAGCTTTAACTGCAGAGGCACGAGTTTGCATGTATGCCTCAGGGAAGTTTAGACATTGATACTTGTTTGTATGTGCAGGGAGTCACTAATACTTCTTAAATTTTATTTTCTGGTCATCCCCTTTTTGCAGATTTATAAATGTATTTCTGCCAGTCTTCTTTGATAATGCTTGCTGGCTTAGCTGCCAGTGAAAGCAATGCCTGCATCTTTATAGGACTTCAGCAATGTTGGATGTAATAATATAATATACTGTTACAAGTCTTCCAGGATTGGGAATAAATGTTTTAGAATAAGTTGCTCTTAAAAGGGGGGAATGTTTTAGTGTTATTAAGATTGAATCGCTTTATTTTCTGCTCTAATGTCGCTTCCTCCCCCCCCCGCCCCCCGCCTCTGCTGTTGCGGATGAAGACAAAAAATAAAGATACCAAAGATAAAGAGAAGCTGAACAGGCACAATTTTACAAATGGGACCTTCTCAGGAGTTATCCCATGTATGGCCTGTGAAAAGGCCCTCCTAGGAAAGGAGTCACTGCAGTGCTTGCGTAAGTAGTTGCTGGCTTTCGCGTGGGAACTTACAGTGCTCTGAATCCCACACTGAGATCCTGCTTCAGTGTGTTGTTTCAAAGAGAGACCTTGCCTATATTTGGATGTACCTCCTTTATGTAACGAGCTGAAATTGGCAAGGGAGAGGGAGGAAGGAGGGCAAGTGACAGCTTCAGGAGGGACCACAGTCATCTTGTAGACCCCAGTACATGAGGCAAAAATTTCTTCCTAGCTAGGGGCTGTAACATCAAAGCATCTTCAGGGCTATTTTAGTAAGTGGACCTGGAGGAGGAAAGAAGGTGAAGCCTCAGAGTAACATTTTCTGCTGTCTGGGGATCCTGTTTGGTACCAGGCTTTGAGATGTGCCTTCTTTTTCAGATTGCAACGTGATTGTGCATAAGAACTGCAAGGAATGTGCTCCTGTGTGCACTAAGGTAACCTCCTGTCCGCACCGTTCATACTAGAGTGTATCTGCTTTCCGAGGTGTCTGGAAACATCCTGAAGGAAAAAAGAAAATACATACAGCCTGCCCTACAGACCCAGTGTCTGTATGCAAAGGGCTGCAAGGGTGTCAAAATGTCTGATCTAAGCAACAGAGCAAGCACTGTACTTGAACAACAATTTTTAGAAGAGGGTCAAAAATTAATTTAAAGAGATATTTCTATTTTTGAAGAGTTGCAGGCTCAAATTGTGAAATGGTGTGCCTGAAGGGGTGCAAAAGGGATTAAAAGGAAGAGCTCCTCAAAACCACAGATACTCCCCTGTGTAGAAGGGGGGATCTTGTATGTTTGGAATAATGAAAATAATGAGTTGGAAAGGACCTTGGAAGGTAGAATCATAGAATGGTTAGAGTTGGAAGGGACCTTAAAGATCATCAAGTTCCAACCCCCAACCCCCCATGGACAGGGGCATCTCCCACTAGAGCAGGTTGCTCAAAGCCCCACCCAGCCTGGCCTTAAACACTTCCAGGGATGGGGCATCCACAGCTTCCCTGAGCAAGGTGACCTAGTCCATCTCCTCAAACTTGGGCAGGCTGACTTCTAGGTAATAATTTGGGCAGATTTTGTCTGACCTGTTCTGGAAAATCTCTGGAGGAGGAGACTCCACAGACTGCATAGGTGGTTGCTTCCAGTATTCAGACGTGATTGCAAACAGGACAAAATCAGTGGTAAAGTTGGTGGATACTGCCTTCTTTTAAGTAGGAATAGACACATGGTGAGGTTATCATGTCAAAGACTTTTTCAAAAACAAATGTGTAAGGCTTCTGCCCTCATGGAATAAAGTTGGACTTGCAGAGAAGTATGCCATAATGATAAAGGTCATTTTTCAAATTTGTGGAGCGTATCTTTTGGGTGTAGCTGGATTTTGCATCATAGTGGCTTGCAGGGAGAACATGTTTCCATACAGACTTTTTAGTGTAAAGAAGTCTTAAACTGGACATAAATCACATATTTTAATTTATTTTTATTATAGCTATCATGTCATAGCTTTGCACAAATTTCTGGGCAGCTTTAGGGCATTAGGACAGCTGAACCAGCAGTTATAATTACTGGGGCTGGTGGGTTATTTGTCTTGTTATTTGACAAGACAAGAGCCGTCACCACCCCTGACTCATCTCAACGAGAATGAGATGCAGAAAAGGTTCACTTACCTAGTTCAAGTGAAATACATGCCTAAGCACAGCAGGTTTTTGTTACAGGTTTTGCAAAAGTCCACTTTGGAAGGGGGATCAATTCTGCCTCTGATACCCAGTCTTATTCAGATAGTGTCCTGCCACAAATGCTTTGAGTTTATTTGAACATAAAGGTCTGAATGTGAACTCCTCCTTTTGAGGCCTTCACAGGCAATATTCATATAGGGAAAGTAGAATGTTGTGATTCAGTGATGCAGTCTAGAATAAACAGATTCAGTTTTGTATTGTAGTACAAATAGTATCATTCTGCTTTGAGTATTGTTACCTACCAATAACGAATAAACTTAAATTTATTCATTATTGGTAGGAATCAGGACCATAATTTGGGACCACTTTCCTGAAGCCCTTTTGTGGGGTGATGTGTGGGAGTGAGTTAGTGACTTGACTAGTCAGTGTGTTATGAGGATTTCATTACAATTTCATAAAATTCTTCTTTGTTTCAGAAATCACAGGAGAGGCACTATAATAAAAACAAGCCCCAAGCTGGTGTAACAAGTAAGTTAGCAGGTCTAAATGTAGGATTTCTAAGATAAACCTTGGTTAAAAATCACAGGACTGACAACACGAACTTTCCATCGTTTGCATCATTTGTGTGTGGTTTTTTTTCATTTCAGTATCTGTAAGCAAGTGTGGGTGCCTCTAATACAAGTAGGATTTTTTGGAAAAATTACTGTTAAATTAACTTGTCTTCTACTAAAATGACGGGGAGATTTACTACATTTTGTTTTCATTAAGAATGAAAGTCAATTCTGTCTTGGCTTTTGAGTATGTCATTTACCTTATGCACAAATATTTGGGTCTCCTGTATTCAGATTGCAATGTTAGAGAGTGTATGATTTGGGATTGTTTTCTTCTCAATCATATTCATGCCAGAACTATTCCATTTTGCCTACAGGCTTACTTTTATATTCTGTGGGACAGCACCACAGTCTTGTACCGTGGCAAGCAGACGTTCTTGATACCCATTATAGGTCAATTATGAACACCAAATAGCATTTGCCAGTGTAAGTGTGCTGTTGATGACATACTCTATGTTGTTTGTCAAAATGTTGTGTTGTGCTTTGCCTCACAGATTCCTTGCCTGGAGATATTTCACAGGCAGCGCTTGCCCCAGTGCATCCTTCTTCCTCTGTGCCTATTGGGCTATCTGCTGGACAGAGGGAAGCCTTGCAACAGTCCCACTTCTTGTCCAAAAGTGTCCCCAGTGCCAGTTTTGAAAGGTAGAGGGCAGATGCTGGGGGACTATGTACGTTATAACTAAGTACATTATTCAGTGTTTCTAGGAAAACTGAAACCATTAAATAAATGTGGGATATTCTTTTTTCTGCTGTAGGAGATCTACACCATTTTCTGAACAAGACTCTGAGACTAGCACGTGGAGGTCCAAGTCACGGTCTGAAGAGATGTTACAAGCATTAGGAACCTCTTCTTCAGTGGATCCCTTCGTGATGGAAGGTGAGAAGTATTGCATGGGTGTTGTATTTTATAACTTGTATTGGAAAGTGCAAAGTAGAAAAACTTCGTAGCTGATACAGGAATCCACTTCATCTGCTAAAAGAGCATCTATTTTTGATAATTACAGTTGTGTCCCTCATTAAAATGATACAATCAGACACATACGTCTTAAAATACAACTTTTCCTTTCTTCCTTGTAACTAACTCTTTGATAGCTTTTAGAATATTTTTGTACAGTGTTACCATTTTAAAATAACAGGGCTAAATGTACTTGGCATCCTTGCAGAACCAGAGTAGCAATATACTTTTCTACACTCATCAAATCATCTCCATTGACAGTGTGTTGAAAAACACGAACCTACATCACTTGTATTTCCTCATTTGACCCAAAATCTTACTCTGCCGCTGGTCAACTGCCCTCCTAAAATGGCTACATATTCTTGTGAAGTGAATAGAGATAGGCTTTTTCTGTAGAGAGACTGAATTTCAAAGCTGAAGGGCATTCATTCACAAAGGACGGTGCAGATATTTCTCACTGGACATCTACTTTTGAAAATGTTGGGTTTTATTTTTACATTTTAAAAGGCTTCTTCAAAAAAAGGAATATAAATAGCATTTAATCTGAGGAAAAAAAGTGTGGTTGTTTCTATTCTCCTCCCCTGCTATCACATTTGCATTTCAACACTTTGGTAATGGTATTGACATCTGGCAAGCTTTTCTGTTGTAAAGCCACTGCCAGTGTTTGCAGAAGCCTTGTCTAAAGTTCATCCCTGTCATGTGGTCCCCTTGTGGGGGGGAATAATAGACCTTGTGGTCTGTTCCCCAAATGAATAGATTTGGATGTGCAAAGGGACTCTTCGTATGCCTGGTCTTAATGAAATCTACATTTTGTCATAGATGTGGATTTGCCTCAGCGGACTGATCTCCGCACAGATGCACAAGAGTTTGAGGCAGAGTCCTGGAGTCTTGTTGTGGATCCAGCATTCTGTAGCAAGCAAGAAAAGGATGTCATCAAGAGGCAGGATGTAATTTTTGGTCAGTATTTCAAAGCTTTGCGTAGGTTTGAAAATGATTTGGTGTGGAAAATAGAGAGGGAACCTATGTGTCTTATGACCAGAAGGATGAATGCTTCAACTCGTAATAAAAAGAAGACTCAAAGAACATTTTAATCACAAATTACAATGTGTCCTAGAGCTAAGGAAATGGAGCATAGTGGCTATCAGAGACACATCTATCCTGTCCACAGAAAAGGTTGAGGTTGGAAGAGGCTTCATTCAATCTCCAGCTCAAGCAGTTGCAACCCCAGCTTGTTCAGTGGGTTTCAGCTGAGAGAACTGTGCCAGAGCCACATAAATTAAATCTTCCTACTGATATAATCTATTAGGTTTGAGGCTCACACAGAAAAGTTGTTTGTGACTGTATATTTGAATGTTGCTAAAGAAGGTGTACATAATGTTCAGGTGATTACTATACTATGCTGTTTTCTTTTATACGGCAGAGCTGATGCAAACAGAAGTGCATCACATCCATACCCTGTTCATTATGTCTGAAATATTCAGGAGAGGTATGAAGGAAGAACTGCAGCTGGACCACAGCACAGTGGACAAAATATTCCCCTGCTTAGATGAGCTTCTGGAGATGCACAGGCAGTTCTTCTGCAGAATGAAGGAGAGACGGCAGGAATCATGTGAGGCGGGGAGTGAACGTAATTTTGTCATCAGCAGAATTGGAGACATCCTTGTGCAGCAGGTAGAGACATCAGCTCCGTTAATCCTTTGTGTACTCAAGGTTCGCAAATTAAAAAATTTAGTGACTTTAAACTGTGGGCCAGAAGATGGCTATGGCTGCTTCATAAAATTCAAAGACTGTCCCCTCCAGATTACCGCAGGGTGAAATAGCAATGAGAGAAAATGATTACTGAGAGATAACTCTGATGAATGTGGGATGAACATCTACCTGTATCGTACAAGTGACGAGCAAAGTGCTGAACTTGGTCCTGTTCACTTAGAAGGCTGCTACCATCATATGGCCACTTTTTTTGCCACTGCAAGAAATGGAAGCAATGGATTCACTTTTAAGAGCTGAGCAGCAGTGTGAAGAATTGACGGATGATGGAAAAGAAACTACGTGTTCATTTCTTGTAGTAATCTGGCATGGTGCATTTTGAGTTGCTGCTCACTAGAGAAGGAGTGGTCACAGTATGTTTGTGGTGGCTATAGAAGAGCAAACTAACTTCCTGCTGGTCACACATCCGTTCCTTGCAATCAGGAGAGTGTGGCTTTTCACCTTCAGTCAGTCAGTTTTCACTCCACTGAAATAAAGAAGCTGAATCGTTATCCTGTCTGGAAGCAGTGTGGAGATCAGGCAAATGCAAATGAGCCTCAAAGGCATTGTGTTTGCAAATAGGTGAAGGAAACACTGTTATAATAATTGTTAGAGCTGTTATTGGCAAGACTGTAGTGGAGGTCACTTTTGCTCTCTCCAGCCTACCTTCCTCTTCTTACTCCTAGAAACAGCTAGCTCATCTTCATTCTGTAGTGACAGGCCCTTTTCGTGAAATTCAGAGAACTTGAGAAACAAAGATCAGAAAAGTTCCTTCTTTGTACAAAACACATTTATTAAAGGTGTACAAGTTCCTGTTAGGTGCAATGTTAAGCACAATTCACTTATTATTATTTCTTCAGTTTTCAGAGGAAAATGCAACTAAAATGAAGAAAATATATGGAGAGTTTTGCAGCCATCAAAAAGAAGCTGTTAATCTCTTCAAAGAATTGCAACAAAACAAGAAGTTCCAGAATTTTATTAAAGTAAGTTTATGTGGAGATGTGATCCTATTGACAAAATGCTTAGGAAAAAGTCATGAAGCTTTTGCTTAGATTTAGGATTGAGATTGTATTCAGTAACTCACTTTTAATAGCAAATAAAAATGGCAAAGTTTTTCCTCCTTAACCAGTGGGCTTATAAATTACATTTTTCTTTCAAATTTTAGAAAGCTTTGGCATCCAATGTGTATTACACACATATTTCTGTTACGGTACACCTCATCCCTCAGGGCAGGTTCCTTGGGGATGGTTCAGATAACCCAGCATTTTGTTTCAGCTTATTCTAATGCATTTTGATCATATTTCCTATTAGCCAATTGGTAGTTTAATATGCATTTACTAGTTAAAGTATATATATTTGTATCTGTGCAGCTGAGAAATAGTAACCTGTTGGCACGGCGCCGAGGAATCCCGGAGTGCATTTTGCTTGTCACCCAGCGAATCACCAAATACCCTGTTCTGGTTGAAAGGATATTGCAATACTCAAAAGGTGAATAAAGGCTAAAGTGTTGCTTCATGTCTGGAATCCTACTGCGTTTCTAACATCAGGAATATGCGCTGCTACAATATAATAAAAATGAAATTTTTATTATATTGAATTATAAAAGAACCGGGGCAGCATAAATATCTACTGTTCAGGCAAATGTCACTTAACAGGGTTCTCGGTACGTGTAGTCTTTTTCAAGGCTGTGATTCAAATTTGCAATATTCCAGCCAGATAGGCCATAGAAGTCCAGCAGACCATACTTTTTTCAGGAAAAAAACTTGACTAGAGGATGGGAATTAATTCAGGTATGCATCCGCACCTTCTCTGAAATTTATTCTCTCGTAAGTGGGCCAACAGCATCCTGGCCTGTATCAGGGACACTGTGGTGAGTAGGACTAAGGAAGTGATCCCCTGTAGTCAGCACTGTTGAGGCCGACTTTCTACAGGAAAGACATTGAGGTGCTGGAGTGGGTCCAGAGAAGGGCAATGAAGCTGGTGAAGGGGCTCAAGCCCAAGACTTGTCAGGAGCAGCTGAAGGAGTTGGAGCTTAGCCTGGAGATAAGGAGGCTGAGGGGAGACCGTATCGTATCTACAGCTACCTGAAAGGAGGGTGTTGAGGGGTGGAGGTCAGTCTCTTCTCATAAGTAGTGGGTGACAGGACAAGAGAAAATGACCTCAAGTTGCGCCAGGGGAGGATATCAGGAATTGGGATTGGATATTAGGAAAAATTTTTCACACTGAAAATGTTATTAAGAATGGGAAGAGACTGCCCAGGGAAGTGGTTGAGTCACCATCCCTGGCACTATTTAAAAGATAGGTAGACATATAGCTTAGAGATACGGTTTAGTGATGTTTTTTGTCTTTGTTAAGTTGATGGTTGGACTAGATGATCTGCAGGGTCCCTTCCAAACTAGGCAGTTCTAGGATTCTAAGATTCTAAGTAGGGCTAGACAAATGTTTCATAAATTACTTTCCAGTTTTTCAAACAAAGCTTGAATTACCTCTGGAATTTCATAAATTGTTTTAGTAATAGTAATAACTTACAGATATTGCCATCCAAATGGGCAATAAATGAGCATTGTAGAAAGTTGCATATCTAAATGTGAACTCTTTGTGCTTTCAAGGTTTTTTTTTTTTTAACTTAGCCAGAGGAGTAATATACTATATGATTTACTTAGCCAGTAAAACTTTTTAAATGCTAACAGCTCATAAATGTCAGAAACTATTCAACATGTTGTTTTGAGAAATTAATATATCTGCCATAATTTAATAAGCAAATCAAACAAAGGTAGCTGCCTCTAATATTTCTAGTAAATTGATTGCCATATTCAACCTAAAATGTATCAATTTAAGCATTGCATCATGTTGATTGTTCCCAGAAAGTAAGGAATGCTATTTTCTCTTGGATATGCTGACTACTATCATGTTGTTTATCTTTTGTTTCATACAGAAGGAACAGAAGAACGTAAAGACCTGTGCAAAGCCCTTCATTTAATTAAGGACATGATTGCAGCAGTAGATTTGAAAGTGAATGAATATGAGAAAAAGCAAAAGCTATTGGAAATTCTCAGTAGAACTGAAAATAAAACATATACAAAGCTGAAAAATGGACATGTTTTTAGGAAGCAAGACTTGATGAGGAAAGAGAGGATACTTCTTCATGAAGGTGTAGTGTACTGGAAGACAGCGACTGGTCGTTTCAAAGGTATTCCGTCTGAGCAGTAAAGTCATTTAACTCTTTATTTGCAAATAACATACGAAGATTGTTTGGTTTAAGAATGAAAATAGTTTATTATGCTGTTTTGCAAACACAAATTTCTGAGGTGATCTGAATATGCCATTAATTGCTAGAAGAGTCATTCCAGAAGCTGCCATGGTTTGGGCGTAATCCACCATATATCACTGTATTGTATAACACTGTATTGCAAGAAGGCAACTTCACATACAAAGCCATCAGCTGCATATATTTTTTAAAGATAAAAGATGAAAAGAATGATAATTGCAATAATTTTAATTAAAAACCATTTTTTTCTTTTTCTCATTTTAAGACACATTAGCACTGCTTCTAACTGATATGCTACTGTTTTTACAAGAAAAAGATCAAAAATACTTCTTTGCAGCTGTTGTAAGTATATTATCAGATGTTTGAATACACGTTTCAGTTTTATTTGTATATTTCTTGACAATTAGGTCATTTTCTAGGTTATTCCTATATAACATGTTTGATTTTTTTTTCTAAAATCTGAAGGTAATATGCTAGTATATGGAAAATGAAGTTTAATTTTAAAAAAAATTAGAATCAATGATTTTTTTACTGTCATGACTCATCTGATTATGAGGGCAGGAAGTAGAGCAAGCTCCTTCAGTTATCTAAAATAACCTTTTTAAGCTTCTGTTTCTGTAAAACAAAACAGAAGCATAATTTTAACTGCAAGTATTGTAGTAAACACACATAAAATGTATGAAAGGTCATGGAGAGAAGTTCCCAAGTTATATAAATATAAACTTTATATAGATAATGTGCCTCAGTATCATTGAGCCTCTGGGAATTTACTTCTTAGCACTTCTAGTGCTTTACTTGTTCATAAATGCTATAATGTAGTTTAAAGAGATATCTGAATACTCAAAACTTGCAGCTTTTTAAACCTGATGAGAACATATATAGCCTGACTATATCAGGACTACAATGAGTCCAATTAATAGGAAAATTATGCTCTTCTAAAAGTGTGAAGTTTTATAAGAGAGTAATGTATTACTTGCATGTGATGTGATTGTTTCCCCCAGGACCAGAAGCCTTCCGTCATCTCCCTTCAGAGGCTCATAGTAAGAGAAGTAGCCAATGAAGAAAGGGGGATGTTTCTGATTAGTGCTTCATCTGCAGGGCCTGAGATGTATGAGGTTCATACCAACTCCAAAGAGGAACGTAACAACTGGATGAGGCACATTCAAGATGCAGTGGAAAGGTACAGGAAAAGGCTTTTGGCTTTCATCCTGGCAGTCCAAAGCTCAGGATTCATGGACCCCAAAACCTCACCATCACTTCTGCCAGACTTGCCATGTTACTTCTGGTTTCACGCTGAATCAGTAGAGCCTTTCTACTCCCCATCAGATGTCATTGCCAGCCATTGTAAGCTTCCCTCACCTTTGCCTTTGGCGCTGGATGCTTTCCAGACTCCTGCAGGTGATCATAAAACCATTTTGGGAAAATCCCCGATCATGCCTGTTATCTTGGCGCCAGCTCCTTAAGAATGTCAGGAAAAGTGTTGCTCTTTATGTGGCCCTAGCTTATGCCTAGCAAAGCAAAACTGTGTGAGGGACCTGTTGACTGGATAATGCAGCTTTACCAGAATTAAAAGGAGTCCTTCAGTCTGGTTTATGCCCAGTTACTACTTTTTAAAGAAGCAGACAAATGGCATGCTTCTGGATTGTAGCAAAAGTTGGTACTGATGTTGTGTTCTGTTTATTAGGAACACAACACTATACTGAAGATAAATGTGATATGCAGATTTTGATTTATGCACTTGTATTTGCTTTTGATCTTTGAAGTTGTCCAGAGGAAGAAGAAGAAGGAAAAATGAGTGAATCTGATGAGGACAGACGTATTGCTGAGGCCAAAGCATCCAGAATTCAGAAATGTCAAGGTGCGGTACGTTCCCTGCCACTGAGAGTTCAGGATGTGCCCATGCTAGCTAGTGGGTTTAGAGCTGCTTGATAGACAGAGTCACAGCAGAGAAAGCTGGGGTGGTCTGGTGGTATAATTAATGTGAGTTTATTGAAAGAGAAATTTTTTTTCCAAACATTTTATATTTTGTGACATTATCATAAGTGAAAAATAAAAATAAAAATGGATGTCTTCAGAATAAACATTGAATTTCCCAGGTAAGCATCAGGACCAGGTAGTTGTATGGTTTGTGGAAATACCTTAAATCTTCAGTAGTTGTGTGGCTTTGTCCTTGTTTCTGACACTTCATCCTTTGCTGCTATTTTTGTCTGACAATATAGCTGATCATGATAAATTTTGCTTCCTTGGCTCTCCTACATATAACTTTGAAATTCTGTGAGGAGGGAAATTCCAGCAATGTCCTTCCTGTAGAGAGCCACAGGGAAGGGCATCCTCTGCTGAGAGTAGGTTTCTTCTTTGCTATTGAGGCACTGAATCAGTGCGTGTTCTGGCTGCCTGATCCAAGTGGTTTTCCAGCATGGTCATTCTGAGTGCAACAGGAGGTAGCTGAAGGCCCCAGAGCACAGCTGAGGCCACCTTATCAGGTTAGGGCACTGGCCTGGTCCTCTGCCAGGGTCTGTGCCAACTTTCATTAGACAGACTGTGGGATGAATTTGGTTCCTGGCCGCTTAAAAAATGCCTAGCTCAAGTTAGCAATGTCTATGTGGCATAATGATTAGAAGGGTGAATGGGGAACGTGCTTTGCCTGCTGGATAAAAAATATTAATAGAGTGTTCAATTTTGGTTGGCAGAATCACTGAGTAATCAGGACCAGCAGATCTGTAGTTATTTGGAAGAGAAGTTGCATATCTATGCCAAACTGGGAGATATGAGTGGGTTTGAGGATGTTCATGTAGAACCTCACCTCCTTATCAAACCTGATTCTGGAGAAACTCCACAGGCTGCTTCGTTGCTGGCAGCAGCACTCAGAGAAGGTGAGTTTGCATGGGAGGAGTAGACTGCTGACTCTTCACATGAGCAGGTAATTCAAGGTAACAAAAGTACAGCTGGCTTGCATTGTACTGCAGTTGTGTCCAGTCTTAAGAACTGTCAGTGTCAAAACTTGGCAAAGAGCATTCAAGAAAAGTCTTTTGAGTTTATACTCACCAGATGCACAAGATGATACCTCCCAGATTGTAAGGTAAGGTGTATGTTTAGTGCATAACATTGTATGTAAGCAGGCAGGGACATGATATTAGGTTGCTCCTGAGGATTGTTTCCTTAGCCATCCTCCTTGCAGTACAGCCCTGTGAAGGAGATAACAGGATGCCTTATGATAATGCATCTGGCCTGCAACCTTCACCTTCCTTGATTGATTTTATGACAGATTAGAATCATATAGTGTCATATACAGACCAAATTGCAGAGTATCTTGGCAAATTTGCCAAGAAACATCTGCCAGAATTGAGGTAGGAGCTGTATTTTTTCTGCACACTATCTAACAGAGAGATGGTAGGCTTGTGCTACCTACACTGATATCCTCTGAAGGAAGGAAGGAGAAGGTACTTGCCTAGTTGGAAGTTTAGCTAACATCCTGCTAAAGTAAGCTGAAAAGAGTCCTGGTAAATGAAGCCATATACAGCATGGGCCATATGCTCTTTGAGAAGGTCTACAAGACTTCAGCAGCACCTAAATTGAGAGCTGTGGGCTAATAGCCACATTTCAACCAATAAAGCAGCAAACATTGGTCTCCGCCATCATTATGAAGTCAGAGAGCATTTTACTGGTAAAAGTTGGATAGGGAATATATTTCAGTGATGCAATAGTAAATGTCATTTTAGCTAAAGTGGCAGCTCTAAGTACACACCTTATTCTGCCTTTTCACTTTCTCTCTTGCTAATGCCAATGTTGATGATGTCTTAGATTTCGGGACTCTTCAGCGCACTGTAAGGAATTTACAATTGCTTACACTGTTGGCAATTTATGTGGATTGTTTTCCAGAACAGAAATAGTAAGTCCCTGAGCTAATAGCAGACTCTATAGGAATAAAGCATTGCTCACAGTACAGAAGGATAGAATTAGAGAGAGCTTAAGCAAATTGGATATACACAAATCCATGAGATGAGACGGGTTAAATCCATGGCTGCTCAGGGAGTTGGCCAATGTCATTGTGAGGCTGTCATCTATCATCTTTGAAAGGTCACAGTGATCAGGTGAGGGTACTGATGACTTGAAGAAGGCAAGCACCAAAACCCTCGTCAAAAAGAAATATATAGGGAAGTAGAAAGTAGCCTCACCACCATCACTGAGATAGTGCTAGAGCAAATCCTCCTGGAAGAAGGTGACTGGGAACAGGCAGCATGGATTCATCAAGGGCTAATTGTGTCTCATCAGCCTGATGGGTTTTATGATGAGAGGAGAGCAGTACATGTTTTTTACCTTGACATCTGCAAGGTCTTCTACAGTATCTGGACTGGCTGTAGTATCCTTACAGCTGAATTGGTGAGATGCAGACAGCATAAGTGGGTGGAAAATTGGCTGGACTGCTGGGATGAAAGGATCCTGGGCTACATCAAAAGAAGTATGGCTAGCAGGTTGAGGGAGGTGATTCTGCCCCCCTACTCTGCTCTCATAAGACCCCTCTCATGAGTATCTGGAGTACTGTGTCCAGCTTTGGAGTCCTCAGTAGGGAAGGACATGGACCTGTTGGAATGGGTCCAGTGGAGGGCTACGAAGATTCTCTGAGGGCTGAAGCACCTCTCCTATGAAGTCAGGCTGAGAGGGTTGGGGTTGTTCAGCCTGGAGAAGAGAAGACCATGGGGAGGGGCCTTATAGCAGCCTTCTAGTACCTAAAGGGGGCCTACAGGAGAGATGGGGAGGGACTCTTTATCAGGGACTGTAGTGATAGGATGAGGGGTAATGGTTTTAAACTGAAAGAGCGTAGATTTATGCTAGATATTAGGAAGAAATTGTTTACTGTGAGAGTGGTGAGACACTGGAACAGGTTGCCCAGAGAAGTTGTGGATGCCCCATCCCTGGAAGTGTTGAAGACCAGGCTGGATGAAGCTTTGAGCCAACCTGGTCTAGCAGGAGGTGTCCCAACCCATGGTAGGGGGTTGGAACTCAATGATCTTTAAGTTCCCTTCCAACTCCAAGCATTCTATGATTCTATGATTGTGATCAGTTATATGATCAGCTGGCAACATGTTATTAGGGGGTTCGTTAGAGTTGAATCCTGAGACCAGTACTTTTCAACATATTTATTAATGAAGTTAACAAGGAGATTGAGTACACTGTTAGGAAATTCATGGCTTTCACCAAATGAAATGGGATGACCAACGTGCTGGAGAGACATCTACAAATTGGGGAAAATGGACTAAGAGAAATCCCTAGAAGTTCAGGAAAGACAAGTGCAAAGTCATGTATCTGGGATGGAGTAATCCTATGAGTTGGTAGGGGCTGGAGTCTGACTAGATGGAAAACAACTTTGCAGAAGTGGACCTGGGACTCCTACTCAACATCAGGTTAACCATGAAGCAGCAATGTGCCTTGTGGCAAAGGCAAAGTGCCTCCCAGGCTGCTGCATTAGGAGGAGAGTTGTCAGCACAGCGAGGTAGGTGAGCCTTTCTCTGCGTACCGCTGGTGAGTTCTGTGACTAGTGCTGGGGTCCCCTGCACAAGAGAGACTTTAACAAACTGGAGTAAATCCAGCGAAGGCCATCAAGATGACTAGGGGGCTGGATCACATGACATCTGAGGAGAGACTATTCAGCCTTGAGAGGAGAAGACTTGGTGGGATCTCATTGCTGTCTTCAGCTGCCTAGTAGGAGGATACAGAGAAGATATTTTTTTTTTCGAGGCACATGGTAATAGGACAAGAGACAACATGCACAAGTTGGAACACTGGCAATTCCAGTTGAATGAAAGGAAAAAATCAGTACCGTGAGGGTGGTCAAAAACTAGAACAGGTTGCCCAGAGAAGCTGTGAAATTTCCATCTTTGGAGCTGTTAAAAGCTTGTCTGCGCAAAGCACTGAGCAACCCAATTTAGTTCAGCCAGATTTAAGTAGGGTTTTAGACTAGATCGCCTCTGAAAGTCCCTTCCAACCTAAATTATTCTATAATTTGTATGTCATTGATTTATGCATTAAGGAGATATTTAAGGTGCCTCTAATTCTGCATGTTTTTCGCTGTAGTTGAAAGTCTCCATGTTGCTGTAGCGACATTGCAAATGAGTGAAACAGACCCATCACCAGAGAAAAGTATTGAGGAATTAAGTGTGAAGCACAGATTTAATGCCAATGAAGTCTTGGAATTTGTTCCTGATGGTGAGTAAAATTTGATGCTTTTACATAATCAGGGTGCTGAAATAATTGGTATCTAATTGTTTTTTTGGAAAGCTTTCTGTATGTCTATGGCAGAATCAATAGAAAATAATGTAATAAAATCTGTCTTTGAGGTCAAATGAGACATTATAACTTCATTGAAGTAAATGGATCATTTGCATCCACTACAGCTTTTCCATAGCACATGTCCGTATTCAATATTGAGGCAGTTTTGTGTATCTCCATACATTTTCTCATTGTTGCTCAGCTCCACAGGAAATCTATGTTGCAGTACAGATCATTTTTTTCAGATCCAGGATTGTCATTCCAATAAATTCAGCTGTAAAAGGTAGCATGAATTTCTTGCAACAAAAATGCAAATAAAGTTCTTCAAAAACCATTGCATTTTTAATGATGTGGCTATAGTTATCTCTAAATTTTCACAAGTGAAACACTACTAATTTTAAAGGTAGGAAAAGTGGATTGTCTCATCTGTGCTATCCTGGCTTCCAAATTTGTTTTTCCTCAGCCTATATCCATTTTGTAACTCCAAATCTCTATTTTCAGCATCGTGTGAGTAGCTGTAAAAAAGTGTGCCCTTTGTTTCTCTAGTCAGAATATGCTTTAATATATTTCTCTTGCATTTTATTGGGCCTTTATTTGTTAGATGGAGAAAGAGAAGAAGCTGAAGAGTCATCTGAAGTCAATCTCAGTGTTGAAAGGGAAATGGCAGGTGCCAATCTAGAATATGAGGTATTGTAACTGATTTTCCTTCCTGCGTTGCACATAGCTCTCTGGATACGGGGAAAGTAAATGCTGTCCGAATTTTTATGGGTTATCGAAAGACTGTTCTAAAACACAAAGCATGGGATAGGCACATTTCATCCGAATTCAATTTAATAGAGGACACTGAAATTAATAATGAGTTTTAAAAGGCAATCATAAACAATCCAATCAAAATTTTCCTGCCAGGCTTATAGATCAGTGGGTTGCAATAATGGCCAGTGTTTTGATAGCACTTGTACGAGCCACTCGAGAGCCAGGTTCTCTGCTGTCATCATTCAATACATCCATCTCTATGGAGCTGACAATAGTATTCCCTCTACTCCCTCCTCCTATTCACAGGATGATGAAAGTCTCCTGCAATAAGAGAGACCTCAGCTAATGCAAGGAAGACTTACGCATTGGAAGAACTTTGTCCTGAGAAAAAACACATAAAATAGGATGAATTGTCTTATCAACTTCAGAATTTGAATTAAAGCAAAATGGAGCAATTAGAGAGAAGAGAAACTACACATTTTTCAAAGTCCTATAACTCTTATGCAAATCTGGGGGAAAACCAGAGTTCTGGGCAAAACTAGGAACAGCAAATTTCCTGTAGCAGCAGAGTGTTAGAGTAGTGTGAATTACTGTGTGGAAATAAAGTGAACTGTAAGTGTGGGGTCCTTAGGTGGAGAAGCTGGACCACAAAAGGAATAACGAGGAGAGAGACAAGAATAAAGATATGTGACTTGAAATGGACAGCAAAGTTTACTAGGAAAGGAGATATTTAGCGTTAGCATACTGTGTTTGCATCCAATCAGAAAGAGGGCTTGTGTGCCTGAAACCTTGGATTTTTTTTTCTAGCTATTTCTGGAAGACTCTTGCTAATACACTAATCTCTGTATAACCTTGTCTCATATTCAGCTGTAGGTCATCGTACTTATCAGACTGCTGTGTTAGAAGGGAGTAGGAAGGGAGTAGGAAGTGTGTGAAAAAAAACGGTAAGAAAGCAAAAGTCCCAGTGAGGGAGCACAGCGGCTAGGTGAGGGAAAACAAAAAACCAAATAGAGGATGGAGGGGCTCAGATCTAGCTCATTAAAAATTCCGGTAGCTCCACAGGAAAACATTGCTTTTGAGGTTATAGAGAAGACAGAACTAGGCTTCTGTCAGAGGTGCACAGCAAAAGGATGAGCATCCTAGATTACAAGTTGCAGCAAGGGACTGTATGTAAGGAAAAAAAGTCACTGCAAGGGTGATAAAGCAGGAACAGATTGTCCCAAGCTGTTGTGGGATCTTCCTCCTTGGAGGTTTCCCAGATTTGACTGGAAAGGGCCCTGAGAAACCTCATTTTACTTTGAAGCTAGCCTTGCTTTGAGCTGCAGCTAGACGAGGGATCTGCAGCAAGCTCTTCCACTCAGTTATTTTTCTGTTCTGGCCTTAAATTTGTGCAAGACTCACGACATGGCAGAATTGGACTTACCAGGAGGTGGCAGACCGAGCAAACAAAACAGGCAAGGCAAGGGCTTCCAAGGACAGAGGATGTTCTCCTGCCTGCGTTCAGTGGGTGGGTGCGCAGTCCTGGGGCCCTGGGGGTGGCAGCACCAGGCTCAGGCCAGCTTACCTGGGATACCAAGAACCAGATGGTTGGAGCAATAGCTGCCGGCTCCAGGGTTAGATGCTGACCAAGTATCAGAAGGATGAGTGTTGCCTGTGCAACACATAGAGCCCCAAGCGGGCAGATATGAAAGGTGGTCCTTATATCCTCCTCCCTACTCCTGCCTTGTAATTACATCTCTGGGGGGCTGTCTGAGGCACTTGTGCACACAGCCTGTCCTGACTGTGGTCATCTCCACTGCTGCTCATCGCCCCGAACCAAAGTGCTAGGGAAGAGTGGGAGGTGGCAGTGGCCCACAGCAGAGGTTAAACGGCTGAATGTGTTCCTTTGGACCTAGCTGGACCTAGCAGGACTTGTGCTGAAGCTGTAGCCGCAGACATGCGGTTCATCTCCAGTGCAGCTTCCGTCACCCTGGCTGGCTCAAATAAACCTGCCTTGGGTTCATCCCCCAGCGCCCAAGTGAGGAGATCATGGCTGATCACTTGCTATCCCTTGTCCACGCCAAAGGCAGCTAAGCCTTCAGTCCCCCTGTACACATTCTTACACCTCCTTTATTAAATTAGAAAGGCCTTCAAAAACTGAAAGAAACCCCCCTATTCTTCTGCATGAAGGCTCTCCTTTGTACACTTACTCTTCCTCACCCTGCCAACATCTCCTCCTCCTCTCTCTCCATCCCAGCCCTGTTCTTCTTCTTTCCCTGCTGCTCATCTTGGCCACCCAGCAAAGGGAAAGCAGAACCCCCTTATGTCAGTCCTTATGTTGCACAGAGGCGTCCATGCGAACTCTTCTGCCTCTCACAGCAGAGCTGAGGTCTGGGGCTCATGGCTGCAGTGAAAAGCGGGGGAGGACGTGGAGATGTGGAGCGAGAATGGAGGGAAATACTGAAGGGAGATAATGAGAGAGAGAGGAGTAGAGGAAATGCCACAGCTGGTCCTCCTTTTCCCCTAGCTTGTCTGCCTTGAGCTCTGTTTTGGGGCCTGGCCTTTTTCATCTTCATTTTCAGTTATCACAGCTAAATGGAGCAGCTGCTTTGCTCTCTGTGATGGAAAATGAGACTCAGTAGAGATCTTAGGAGAATCAGAGACAGAAAGTAAGTATTCCCCAAGCCCTCCTCTGCTCCTCTGAAAAAAAAAGAAAGGTAAAAATCATACAGGAAGTCTTTTCAGCATAGTCTCAGAAGGGATTGTGTTTTATTTTTCCACCATTTCACCTTATCTTTCTCAGAGGAGCTGTTCTTCATGCTGAAGGGATTATGGGTGGCTTCACCCCATAAATTTAGAAAGCTTCTTAGGAAAATGGAGCTGGGTGGAAAGTGTGAAGTAGTTGAGCCTTGCTGCAGTGGATAATAGTTGCTGGTGCGACGTGTGGAGTACAGCGAGCAGGCAGGCTTTGCTCAGTGCTTCACAGTACATCTAAGGCATTTGCCATAACCCACTATCGTGCCTTCTGCTAGCTTCTTGCTACATTAATATCTCTATTTTTTGTAGAGTCTTGTGCTGTTTCATCCTACCATAAGTGGTCTAAAGCCACTGCACTGTGTATACAGAAGTCTGGTTACTGTATTTCAAAACTGTCAAGTAAACAAAGAATGAATGGAAATGTCTTCCTCTGTGTAGCATTAGTCACGAGAGGATTAAAATTGTGGATGAAATATTTTTGTTTTTACAGTTGTGCTTCGAATCTCTAGTGATTTCCACGGAAACTCCAGTGTTGATGAATTATTAGTCTTCGTAGGTTATTGCTTCTGTCTTTTTTCACATCCCCCACAAAAAGGTTTGACTCAGCACTGCATATATTAGTGATATGAATGTCTCCACTAGTTTAAAAAAAAATTACCTCAATGATACAATTCTGAAGTTAAAAACTACTTTTTAAACCAACATGTGTTTATTTTAGGAAGGAAGTATGAGTTTCCCAGGATCTACAGGGACAGAGGTGAGTTTATTTAAACTCCAGACAGAATGTAGTAACTATTTAGTTAATGGTAGTCAAACCTTTGAAAATTCTTATCTTTTATTTTCTAGATTGTACAAGCAATCCAGAACTTAACCCGTCTATTGTACAGCATACAGGTGACTACTCCATTAACTCTGTAGAACATTTAGTCTTAATAATTTAGTTCTTAAGGTTTGTTTTTCTCTTGCCCTACTTGTAGATATTAAGTCAGTGGACACTCATCTCTGCCAGTTGGTGCATAAGCTATGATATAATATATTTTTATTCCATATCAGTGGTAGGTTTCTTTTAAGAACTGAATAATGCTTATTTGCTTGGAGTTCAGTTTCCTGCCAAATCAGGATGTGTGCACAGTCCAAAAATCTAGGGGGAATGTAAAATGATGGCTCTAACTGAACTGATCTAATTTGATGTATCGATTTCAGAAATAATCGTTCAAAATACTGAAAAATTTCAGTTTTTTGCTTAGAATTTTCTCTTAGCTACTAGTAAAGAGTACCTCTGCCCTTTAGGTAGCAAACTCAACTGATTTCAGATACTTCAGTCTTAATTTTTGTGTATATTCTGTAGGGCCTTAGGCTGAAGTTTTTACCTCTTTCATACTATGTTTTAATGTTTTAACTTACTTTTTCTTACTTAGATGCAGTTTTAGTTTTATTTTAGAGTATTTCACTTGAATAATTTTAGACCCTCTTGACGTTAGCATATTTCATAATTATCTGGGAAACCTTGGACTTAGAAGTGAAATGGATTGAAGCAATGCAAAAGCAAAATAAAAAGCTTGTGGTTCAGGAAAAATTTTTGAAAAATTGGAAAACCGATAGCTTAACACCAGAGTGTCAGTAAAATAAGGCTTGAGATCATGCCTTATTCATTCACACCGTGAACTGGCAATATAGGTGCAGAGAAACACGCAGAGGAGCCTGTCCTTGCCCTGTTTACACATCACTGGAACTGACCCAGTACTAGAGGAAGAGCCAAGAAAAGTGGGAACTGCACATTGCATAAAGTTAAAAACTCTTTCTGGGGTGGACAGCATGGGGTAATGGGACTGTGGGAATTCTCTGGGAATGCCTGCTAAAGTAGATTCCCATGTCAGCTCTTGAAGATAGGCTGTGCAATAAGTGCCTCAGTAGATCTAGGGCTTTCTTGCTTTTCTTTCTTCTTAATCCCAGCTATTTATTTTTGTGTTATTGGAGCATGTCACAATCTTTAATGCAAACAATGTCACAACATCCTTGTGAAGGACAGAATATAGCACTCACAGTTGTAAAAAAACCCACACAAACAACCCAACAACTATTGAAACATCAAATCCAAAATTACTGCCTTGCTGCAGATTTCTGCCAGCACAGACATCTCAGTCAGGTGCATGTAGCAGTGTGGTCCTGATAACATGGCTATGTTGGCAGGTGACTGCAGGACTGATGTGGCAGGTTAGCAAGGAGAGCCTTAGTGTTCAAGTGGGCTGTACTGGAAGGAGTTCGGTTTTATCTGTACAAGCCACATCTGTGTTAGGAATACTTTGCTAAGTGTAGCACTCCCAGTGCCTTACTGCCCTCTTTAACCATGGAAAATTATTTTCCCTTTTTTCCCATGTCTCTTAACATCCTCTTACAGAACGGGACCCCAGCTGTAACTGAAGTGTATATGCATAGCTGTAACATAAGCATATATAATAACCAGAAGCTGTGTTAAAAGTGCTTGAAATGGTTGAGTGCTTTTAGAAACATCTCTTTTTAAAAGGCATGAACACAGAATTTTCTCTACTTGCATGTGGAATAACCTTCCAAAAAGCATTAAGTGCTGATACTATGGGACATTGAAGTATTTTTACATTACGCTTCTATGTGAAAATACAGAAATTGATTAATGCTAATATTTAAACATTTGTGTCTGATTTTGTTGTGGTGTCTAGGCAGCAGTAGCTATCCAGGACAGTCACACAGAGCTCCATAGGTTACTCCTACAAGAGAATGAGAAGACCTGTCGGGGCCATGGTTCTCGGCTAAACCTCCTTCTGGAACAAGAAAAGTACCGCAATCTGGAAAAACAAAGGGTGGAGGTGGCCAACACACACAAACTGAAGCAGCAGTTTCAGCAAGAGCAGCAGCAATGGCTGCGTGAGTGCGAGCAGCGGCAGCAGGAGCAGGAGTCGAGGGAGGGCCAGCTGGGGCAGCGGGAGACAGAGTGCGGGTACCAGGAGGAACTGCTGGAGAAGAGCCGACAGGAACTGGCGCTGCAGGTCCAGGAATACCAGCAGAGTCTGGAGAGGCTCCAGGAGGGCCAGAAAATGGTGGAGAGAGAAAGAGACAGTGTGAGAATGCAGAAGCAGCTCCTCTGGCACTGGAAGCACGGTCAACAAAGTGGCGTGCTGTCATCCTCGGAGAGCTATGAGGTGTGTGTTTCCTTGCTGTAATTATATCCTCAACTGCAGACCTAGAAAGACTTTACTTGATGAATAGACTAGTAATCTGGTACTAGTTGGTAACTTGGTTACTTGGTTGGTAACGTAGTGAGGGAGCATGTGGCAAGCTGAGATCCAGGCATATCCAAGGGCTTTGTTTGAACGTCATGAAGTTTAATCAGGGGAAGTACAAAGCACTCAAAGTCCTGCCGCTGGGGAGGAACAACCCCATGTACCAGTACATGCTGAGGCCCACTTAGCAGGAAAGCAGCTTTGCAGAAAAGGTCCTGTGGGTCCCAGTGGACACTATAAGCCAACATTGTGCCCTGGTCACAAAGGAGGCTTATGATCTCCTGGGCTGCATTAGGCTAAGTATTGCTGGTTGACCAAGGGAGATGATTCTTCCCCTCTACTCCTGGAGTATTGTGTCAAGTTCTGGCTCCCCAGTACAAGAGAGACATAGAGCTACAGGGTGGGGAGAGGGGTGTCTGGTGAAGGGCCACAAAGATGTTTGAGGGACTGGGGCATCTCTCCTATAAGGAAACAAACTGTGCACCCTGAAGAAGAAAAGGCTTATTAATGTATATAACAGAGAGTGTAAGGAGGATGGAGCCAGGCTCTTTGCAGTAGTGCCCACTGACAGGACTAGAGGCACAAAGAGAAACACAAGATGTTCCCTCTGAACATCAGGAAACACTTTTTTACCAAGCGCTGGCAGAGATTGCCCCAAGAGGCTGTGGAGTCTCTATCCTTGGAGATATTCAGAAGCTGTCTGGATATAATCCTGAGCAGCTTGCTCTGGGTGGTCCTGCTTGAGCACAGGGGCTGGACCAGATGACCTCCAGAAGTGCCTTCCAATCTCAACCAGTCTGTGATTTTAGCTGGATGCTCTACAGAAGCCAAACTCAGACCAATGGGTATTAAATTGAGGCAATGGAAATTTTAAGTGTGAGAATCTGTGTTTTATTCTGCTTTGCTGCTGTGTTTGCAAGATACGTTGTGTCTCCTGCCTCTTGTAGGAAAGCTAAATTACTGTAAAGCTTGAGGCATATAAAGCTTTTAGTGAAGTCTTTGGCTGCTGTCCTTGTTCCTGGACAACAGCACTGCCTTTAGTGAGGAACAGTGGCAGCTCCAGGAGTAGGAAACACCTGCTCCCATGAACCCCACGTGTTGGGCCCTACTGTCCTGCTTCTCTGAAACAAGCAGCCCCATAGGGAAGAGCCTCCATCCCTGACAGTGTAATTCCTTGGAAATAGTCATTATTAGGGGATGCAATTTAAAGTAACTCTGAAGCTGCTTAAGTATTTAAAACTGAAAATTATTAAGTTTTTGTTGACAGTTGAAGGGTAGAGGCTGACTCTGAACTCAACTGTCTGGGTATTCACCTGCCATGTGTGACCTGGCCTCTAGTCCCTGTGTTGGTGAGTCCAGTCTTGATTTCCATTGCTGTTCTCTGAAGCACCTGAAAATCGAAACATTGTGCCTGGGTTTTATGTATATTGAAAGCTCACTGACTCAAACAGGTTTGTTTTTTTTCCACCGGGTTTTCATTTTCACAAGAAAATCTGTAGAGCCTTTCTTCAGGCCATCACCTCCCTAGTTTTTCAGCTGGCAAGTGACCCATAACAGGCAGTGACCATGTGGCAACTGAGCCTGTGCCTGCATGAGAGGATGAAGGATTGGCCTCTGACCTCCCCCTTTTCATCTGGCTTTTGTGAACACTGTGTGAACATGATTTATCCATATATACTTGCCCAGCCCAAACAATGAAGGGACTTATTACTAATATAGCTTGTGGTACAGTTTTGACTTGTTTGGCAGTGCTTAAGAAGTGGATGATAAAAACCAAAACTGAACTTGCCCATCAGCTTTAATGGATGGGACTTCTGAAATCTTTTGAGGAGAGGAAGTTGAAGGATGACAACAGCCTGGTGCAGGGATAGCCAGGATCACACAGACAGAGTGGCAAAATAGTGAAATGCTGAGTGTCAAAGAGCAGTGGTTCTTAATCTAATATTTCATGTGTAAGACTACTTGTATTTTTATTTCAAGTGAACTACATGGGTTTGGATGCATTCCAGGCCTTGGGATCATTTTTGTCTGATGTTTCCCACTACTATAGTCCTTACAGTAGAGTAAGCTGAGCCAGTCAGCTAGTATTCTCAGCCCAGTGTTTTTGCCATTACAGTGAACCTAGCTAGTTTTGGATGGCCAGACATTGCAGTAACTCAGACTGGTACTCCTGCTTTTTTGCAAGCGTGGCCTTGATAAACACCTGCAGGCAGGGAGTCTTTGCAGGAGTTGCATTTTCAGCACTTGAGAGCCATAGCCACTTGCTGAATGCTGGTTACCATCCCCAGTTTGACTGCAGTCCTGTTCTCTATGACTACCTCTCTACGTGAGGTAAAATGTTATTTTTGGATTGCAGTGGTCACAGATTTCATATATGTGAAGTGGTAACTCATTGAGCCGAGGGGCAAAATATTAACCCTCCGGAAGGAGTCAGTAGAACTCAGTGCATCCCAGGTAGCGGCCCTTTTTAATTTGCATTTTGCAATTATTACTGAGTTTTCCTGCATTTTGAGAGGAGCTAAGGCAAAATGTACTAGGTTATTGCTGTTTATTCCTGAATGCAGATCCAATTTAACATATTTTGAGGTTAACTTCTGGGAAATGAGGTGACTATTTGCTATGAATCACCATTCTGTCTGGTAGTTAATTTTATTTATCCTAGTGTAAGGATTCTTCAGGATGATACTCACAGTCATATGGTTTAGTTTTAGGTAGTCCTGCAAGGATTCTTATGGGTCCCTTCCAACTTGAGATATTCTGTGTTCTATGATTCTAGTGCTGGACAAAGGTGAAAATGCTGTTCTCTGTTTTTTCTTTCCCCTTCTGCAGATAATGGGACATAGTCAATTGGACAGCTTACGTGGCGAAAATGCATTCTCCTTAAATGAAGCTGTAGTGTGTGTGTCTCTAAGCAGTCTCAACAGATCAGATTCTTCTCTTGTTTATGAGGATGGTGTGTATGGGCTGAACATCTCAAATTCTGATATAGGAAGGACTAGTGAAAATCAGGTGGACCTCAAACCGGACAATTCTTGTCAGCCAGTGTTAACCAGTGCACTGTGGAAATCCACTGGTCCTTACCAGCAGATGTCTTTTTCCTGCAAAAGCAACAAGGATGCCTTTAATGATGGTAATTAACACTTTATTTAATTAAGAAGTAGTATGGGCAGTTTGCCACCTCTCAGAATGAATAGTCCTAGGTACAAAGACAGCTTGGTCGCAGTGGAAGTAATAGATTTTGCTAAAGCAATTGCATATCACTTTGCAAGCTTGTTGAGGGTAAGTGAGAAAATGAGCAGAGCAGAAATACAGAAAACTTGGGGGAAAAAAACCACCCTGTTTGTGTCTGCATAACAGTACTCAGAATGTTGTTCTTTCCAAATCCTTAATCCTTTCGCAATTCTTTTTGGCTTGTTTTGTTTGGGTTTTTTTTTTTTTGTGAGCTGAAGTCACTTTTGCTGTTTCAAGTGCATTTTATTGGTTGTTTTAGAACTTACATGCTTTAGTGGATGATTTTTAGTTAGAATAGCTTTTCATTTATCATCTTGAAATCATAATCAGTGGTAAAACACTCTCTTCTTTATTCATAGAGAATAAAATGAAAATATCTTGAAAGACTGTAGTTGTGGAAAGAAAATTACATTGCTTCTAAGGGTTACTATAATCTTTGACAGTAGGTTTCCATGTTACTAAAAATAGCTCTTACTGCATTAGCTTTCTTTATTCTTGTATTTCGCCAGAACAATATGTAGATTGCATGGCAATTATTGACAGTGGCTACCAAAATGAGTGGAAGAGGCCACTTGTCTGAGCACTGCACTGCACTAAAAATTCCCTGTAGGACTTAAAAATACACTAATGAGAAACTCTAAACTATCCATGTTTAATAATGCTAGTTTTGATCTGACTTGGTGTCTTCATTCTTCCATTATTGTGAGAGTTGTAGGGCAGCATGTGAAAACACAACACCTAAAAGTCTCAGGGGACAATCGTGCACTTTTGGTGTAATAGATAAGTAATCTGGTGAGGTTTTCCTGCACAGTTGTGAAATTCAGGTGAGACATGACAAGCTGACACTGCAGCAGTGCTTGAGCTCCCATTTTCCTGGCCATGAAGGATGACTTCTGTCTTCACACCAGCTGCATGCAGGTCACTTCACAGCAAGGACCAGTGGGCAGCAGGATAAGAAATTGAAAATGTAAACCAGAAGAATGGTATTTTAATTGTCTTAGGTCAAATCTTGAAGTTGTTCAAATAAAAAGGTCCTTGATGGAGATTAAGGAACTTGCTCCTAAGTACTCCTTATAATGTATTAAGCAGGCATCCACCACAGCCTTACTAGTCATTGGTACATGGATTGCCAAAATAGCATTTTATAATCAAAGGTAGGATAGGCTAGTCTCATCACCACAATCAGCAAACCAAGCTGATTAGTAAAAGAGATTAATATTTCTAAAAATGGCTAAATAATTAGCCTGGTGAAACTCGTTCTAGTTTGACTGAAGTTGCCGTTTTAGTAATAGGTTAGCTAAGCTAGTGCAAATTTGAAAAGCAACACTTACATGGGTTTAAACCTCTCAAAAGTGGATTAGCTTGCACTGGCAAACGTTCAGAAGCAGGCTAACCAGCATACTTTCTATTGAGCCCACATGAGAGCGTCTGGTTTAATTAAACTGGCTTGTACCGGTTTAATTGCACTGATTCTAAGATAAGCTGGTGGAGCTTCTGTTATGTAAAGATGCCCTTCACCTGCAATGGCCCAGCGTCGTGTTCAGCTGCTGTAACTGTATCTTGTATAGACATCCTTATTTTGTCTTGGTAACAGAGCACCCGTGGAGTCCCAGCAGCTTGGGCAACAGCACTGGACACCAAGCCTGCCCGAGAGGCTAGTGTAAGTCACTCTGGCTAAGTCAAAAGGTAAAAACCTGCAGTTACTGCCTTGATTGGGTCACAGTGTGCCTTTGGCAAAGCAGTACAGCAAATCCTTGCAGCATCCTGATGGTGCAGATGGTGCTGTGAAGCCCCCCAGTGCGTTGCTAGAGCAGGCAGGGCTGGGAGCCTCCCCCTCAGAGAGATGGTGCCATCACATTCCACAGTCACATTTGTGATTCAGAGGGTGACAAGTATTTTGTGCTCTGATCGTGCAGTGCATGAATCTGCACCATTCAGACTTACTTCTGTCATGCATCAGGAGCCACCGTACAGGGAGTGGGGAATGAGAAGAACGCTAAACTTCCCCCTAAAAGACAGATGGCATCTGAAGCCCCAGCAAATGTCTCTGCACATGGAAATGAAGTAAATCACTTGTTCCTAGGCAATGTGAATCAAGCTCAGCAGTATGAAAGTTTCATATAAGCAAGCTGATTTCCTTTTTGCTTTTTTTTTTTTGGCCGTGCTTTTTCCCCAGAGAGTTTAGCACAGTTTAAGAAGATCTCATGACTTTGTGCCTCCATTTCCTGACACCTCTATAAGATATTGTCAGTTCCAATGACTGTGAAGGAAAACTAACAGAGATGCAATGAGAGAAAGGCTAGAAATAATTTGAAAATTACCTGAAACTTTTAATATTTTCATGTGGATGAATGTTTCATGACATTTTCCTGAATTTTTCAACCCGCTCTATGTATGAAGTCTTGTAATCATCTTTCAAAAAACATTCTAAATAATACTTCAAAATAGAACATAGAAACAAATACTGAGTATGGTTTACTGGAAATAGCCACATAGCAGATACATACACGGCCAGATTTTGGATATAGTAAGTTTTATGTGTACGCAAAAGGAATTTCTTGGTTTTGATTAATTTTCCCAGAATTATTAGGCATCCTGTTAGAAGTCTGCTCTGTCAAAAACAGCTTAAATTATTTAATGAGAAGCACCACCTGAACTTGTTGTCAAGGAGTTAATCATGCCACATTCTACTGTACACTAAGTACTATGCAATTTAGCTTCATAACTATATTCAAATGGAAAAGGATACAATCCTCCAAGTGCATAATTTCCATTCATATTTTCTAAGGTAAGACATATGTCTCTTCACACAGCTGGTATTATGATTATATATCCTTGTTTTATGTGTATGGGAGGGAACTTCACTAAAGACCTTGGGGCAAGTTCCCACAAAGCTGAAACTGGCACAAGTACACTCACTAAAAAAGGTGTGTCAGTCAACAGGAGGAAAATATGATTGAAAGAAAAATGTGTTAATGTGTTACACTAATGGTTATGAAATTATCTGCATGAAAGAAGACAAGTACTTTGGCTAATTAGGAATCAAGGGAGGTATAGGTTTTGTGTCAGACTAGACTGAGAATTGAATAAATTACTCTTGCATTTAATTGACATGTCAGGTTAACTAGCCAAAGTGATGCCTAAGGATTTACCTATGGATTCACCTCTTTGATTTCAGGAATCAGTGCAATTTTAATTATTTTAAGCTTTGAAGTGCACAGCATTGTTCACTGGTATTTCCTTTCATTTTTTTTATTCAGATGTAGCTACGGGAATAGAATTGAAAAGTGATAGATTTGGAAAACTGTGCTGAAACTTGATTATGGGAAGTTTTTTTCCTCCAGACGTTTGCAGCATTAGCACGAAGATCTTTAAGCATGATCTAGTAGAAAATACAGGTTGCATCTGTATGGGAAACATAGAAAAGCCTGTGATCTCTATAAATGTCCATACACAAAAATAGGGAGCAAACGTAGCGCTCTATTTGACTAATGTGATTTTAATCTTTTTTAAAGGATAGAAATTTGTACATATATGCATATAAGCAAATGAGATAGATTGATTTTGGCAGAACAATCCATTTATAGTGGTTTTCATCAAAGAAAGTGGTTTCTAGGGAAATAGAAAAAGCAAAAACCCCATAAACAAAGTGTAGTATTTTGTAACTCCATTTTCCCCTTATTCTTTATAAGAAATTACCTTCTTATTCCTTAAGGCAGATTGTGCTTGCTCTATTGAATCTGTTCTTAAAATTGTACATTAGATTCATTTGTCTTAGTTTCCCATTGGTAATTGAGATGAGGTAGAACAACACGTAGTTTTTTGGCTATCTTAACATCAGTTATGGCCTAATGACATTGTATAGAAGTACCTGCATATGTTTGCATCAGAGAGGTGAGGACAGGGCTGTATGGGTCTGGCTCTTTTCTTATATTTGTGTTAAGATGAATTTGTTGCGTCAGAAGAGGTATATGATGTAGAGCTGATGCAAGTGTTTTTTAAAAACCAGGTGAAATGTGCTTTGCACTACAGTGTTAAAAGGCCATCTGAAGACATACAAGCTGTTTCCCTGTGGTTCCAAGTCAGCATGGGATTTTGGCAAGGGGTGAATCTTAGTAACTCAGGGCCTTATTCAAATAAGCGTAGCTCCTGCTGCCAGTGCTGGAGGTGGTTAATGGGATCCCATATGGAGGACTTCGTTGAATAAGATCACTTTCATCACTTGGAATCTGTTAAATAATGACTAGCTCCCACAAGAAAATTCATCACAGTTTTGCATATGTGACCGCTGGGCGTTAATTTCTGTACTATTGCTGCTGTATGAACTCCTCAGTGCATCTGATCTGCTTTTCTTCTGAGCTGGGACATAATTGTGCCCCATACAGCACATACTTTACACGTTTCCCATTTAAACAGCATGCTTCGTAGCCAACAGCAGGCCAACCCCTTACTGCCTATGGAATGGCATGTGAAGATTTATTTTTTGCCTCTTCTGAGTTTTTCTGGTGTGTTTCACAATATTTTAAATAGTGCCATTCTTTCACTGCTTGTTCTGTACAGTGAGCATATTCTTTTTGTTGTTCCTCCACTTGAGAAGAGGGAAGGAGAGAGGATGACACAGCCATGGAGCTCCTGGTTTGATAGCACATCTCTTGAGCAGATGTGACATTTTGAGTAACTTTAAACTTTTTCTCTTTTTTAATTGAGTAGATACCAAATTAAGAACATGCAATTAATTCCAAATTGCCCTTTCTGTGTTCGACATATCCCTTCTACTCTTAGCATGGATGGACACGAAGTTGAGCACCTGCATCTCCCAAGTTCAAAATCACACTGAATTATCAAACCAATTAAGATCTGACTTTCAGTTCTGCAACGGATAACAGCAAATTTGCCTCCTCTGCATACCACAGAACACAGAGTTTTGTGCTCTGCCATAAGACATCAATGTCTGTGGGATACTTCATGGAAGTGAATCACAGGGGAAGCATTTTTTTTCCTCTTGGGAATAACACTGCCATTTGTTTAAAGCAGATGGCAAAAGGGATTAAATCACATGGCAGTGTGATACCAAAGTGAAAAATATGTCATTATATGTGATCTGCAATTAGTATATTTCAAGTAACACTTGCTTTTCAACTCTGCAGCACTAGGGTTTTGTAGTTCTGTTACTCATTTTCTCATCTCAAAATACTTTTTTGCATTTCTGAACATGAACACAGTAGATGCAGCAGTATTACATAACATTTAATTAAGGCAGTTAACGATGTTCTGGTCTTCTTTTGTATGCTGATGGAAGTACAGAATTTCCTGTGTAATGGCTGTCTGATTTGATTCTTGCTTATATCTTATCATTTAGAGCTCATTCATTAGGACAGAAGTTTAAAATAGTGCACATCTTTAAGATGATGAATGAAGCGAAGAGAATGTCCCTGTCTTTTGACGTACCACTGATGTTGGTGTAAATCTGCACACCATACTTGGGATTTCATTGCCTGCAGCCTTCTTATAGAACAACAGAATGATGGCCAAATCTTTCTCATTTTCCTCATATTTATGGTTCCAACAACTTCAGTGCAGTGGATTTTGAAGTCAGTGGCATTAATGGCATTATTATGGCAATAATTACTAGCATTAATGAAAGTGGAATGGATTGGACTGTGTTTTTTACACACAGATTTATTCTTTAGTTAGGTAATTTATGCCAGTACATAGGGGCTTCAGGGAAGGAGAAGGCAGGAAAGGAGCACATTTTGAAGCAGAAGACCCTGAACAGGGGGTCTTTTGCCACACAGCTGGTTTGTAGTGAAGCAGCTCTGGCTCAGGGTTGTGCAGAGCTGTGACTTTGGCAGCAAGTCTGCAGGGAAAGAGATGATCTCTTGGGAAAAACAGTCACAAAACAGGAGTCCTGCTAATTGCTGTTTGATGTCAGGAAGATACCTTGGGAGGTCTGTGTTTAACTTGGGTAATGGGATCTGTGGGTGGAGACTTGGTTGAGTGCCCTGCTTCAGTACATTAAAAATGTTTTGTGTATGTTTTGTAATGGCATTAGAGCCTGAAATAGATGCACAAGTATGAATAAATAATGCATCGTAATGTCTGGGAGAAGCTGTTTATGGATGATCAAATTTTGCAAGATACTGAGTATGCAAACACACCCTGTAAAATCATGTCGCTGAATCACCAAGTGTATCTGTCTGGCATATTTTGAAAAGTACAATCTCATTTTAATTATTTAGTATAATACTTTACATATTCCAGGAAATGGCCTGTAGCACATTGTGTAAAAGCAATGAAGCCTTAGTAATATGAAACCTCCTCAGCAGCATCTGCTGTTAAATATTTATTGAGAAGCTGTGGAAGATTGTCTGCCCGTCTATTACTGGCATTCATCGCAGGAGCACCCAATTGTTTTCCTCGTAAGTTATAATGGCTGTAGCCAAGCTGCTAGCGAATACTTCATGGGTTATCTTATTTTGCACATCCTCCCCCCCCCCCAGTTGCTATAGAAAACCTTCCTTTGGGAGTAAATTTTTGGTGGGGCAGTAAAGGGGAGGAGCCTTGGTGCTCATATGGAAGTTGTTTGGTTTAATCAAATAGGAGGACTTCCAACAGTCACATGTCGAGATTTCCTTGAGTGTCCCTTGGAAGTTTGATCTAGGACTGGAACATAAATAATGCAAAAATAAATGTGATTTGTCTATATTTGTTTAGTGTCTGCCATAGAAAAATCAATGAAACCTGTGTACCTTTAAAATTCATTAAATATATTCCATATTAAAGAGTACACGACAGACAGGGAAACTAGTACATTTGGCAAGGATGAAAAGAGATATATTTTATTTTTCCTTTTTTTAGTTGAGGTTGAGAATCGCAAGATGTGTCCTATGCAGGGCAACTTGCCATTGCAGCACATCAGTGGTGGGAAAGAGATGAAGGTCTAAGAGGCTTCTGCATTAAGTACAGGCAGTTTTGATCTGAAGGTGAAAATGAATGCAGGAGGGTGTTTTAAAATGTAGTGTCACCGTTTTTTCTACTGTGGGGAAGTGGGCTGCTCTCTAGAGTAGTGGGATGGGATGGGTGCTGAAGCGCATGAAGGGCTGTAGTGCATGAAGCAAGTGGATGGGTAAGCATGGGAGGCCGATGGACCAAAACAGAGCCAGCATGCAGCTGTGGGACTAAGGACAAAGACAACTTGTGAAGGCAGGGTAGAAGGAGGAGGAGGTGAATTCGACCTTAAGGGTAAGGCCAGTGTTGCTGTAGCAGAGAGAAGTGGGAGCAGAAAAAAAGTGGATCCAAGTACATTCTGTGCACTCAACACTGAAGGGATGAAGGCACATGCTTATTTGATAATTGTGCTTTTTTTCTGACTTTGATGTACCATTTTCCCTTTAGCTTTTATGCAAACTGTTTTCACAGCAGTTACATGTTCAGCATTTAGCAAACAATTAAAAAGGGCACCCATTTCAAAATACTTAAG
>JAOQGH010000019.1:27022655-27064448 GCA_025769975.1 Gallinago jamesoni | reverse complement strand
CAAACTGTTTTCACAGCAGTTACATGTTCAGCATTTAGCAAACAATTAAAAAGGGCACCCATTTCAAAATACTTAAGCACACCCTGAAACTTCCTATGCTTACAATGCAAAGCCTGAGGAATGTGCGGCTTTTCAGTTTTTGCTGTGTTTTTCAATGACTGTAAGGAGAAAACATCACTGCATATACTTTCTGCCAGCTGACTAAAAACGAATAAAACCAGCTGTGCTAATACTCAAACTGCAATCAAAAAATAGTGACTCTGTTTCCCTGTGTTTTGAGTTTGGGAAGAACAAGTGTCTTTAGGAGTATCAGATAGAGGCTTCTGTCAGATGCTCACTCTTAAAGTAAGGCCCTTATTTTTTCCTGCATTAATCACCAAGCAACAGCTTCTATTAAAGGGTAAGATTAGCATGTAATTGGTTTGAAACAGGTGCTTTGCCTTATTTTTTGCTTCTGCAGCAATTCTATATATTGGCTTAATATTCCTCTGCCACTTACTTTTAGTTTTGATCTCAGCAGCTTTTGTGAGTAAGAAGCAATGGATCTGGTCTGTTCTTGGGAAAGTACCATATAAACCCAAGGTGCTTAGGAGGAGACTTCAGAGTGTTTTATAAATGACCTCCCCCTTTTGGCTTTTGTAACAGAGCAGCCCGTCTGCTACTCAAGAAAGCGTTTGCCAAGTCCAGAGCATACTCCTTTCTGTAGCACCTTAAAGGCTGGCCAAAATCTCGGGACTAAACTGATTGTTTGCCCAAGTCTTTGATTTAATGTTTATTTCAAAGCAAAATTGTAGTTTAAAAAAAACAAAACCCAAAACCATCCATAAAATATGAAGCAAAGTTAATCAGCGCAGTAATGTCTGCCTGTGGCAAGAGAGAGCTCAGAAGAGTAGTTTTGATGTGTAAATGTCCCCTTTTGTTTCAAAGGGAATGAATTCATCTGCCACAGAGCGTTACTGCTAACTGTTTCTCTCTTCAGAAGGGAAGGAGAGGGAGCTTCACTGCGGTGTTTGACCTGCGGGCTGCAAAGTGGGACTGCGGGCAAAGGGAGGCGTGGGGATGTGCTGGCTGGCGGCAGAAAATGGGGCTGGTTTCATCTCCTGCCCAGCCTTGGGAAACCCTGCTTGGGTCTGTAACTTTCTGGGGCAAACATGCGGGCAGGAGTGTCACCCGTTTGCCTGCAGTTTGTTTTGTTGCCAGCGACAGACAGACAAGTCGCCCCTGCCCTGGAGAGGTGCCCTGGAGGGGGTGGAGCGATGGGCCTGCGCAGGCAGCCAGTCACGTTCCTTGTGATCATTTGTAGGAAGGGTGTTCTTGGGGGTTTTATGGCTATTTTCTCCTGATCATTTGAGTGCAGCTGTGTTTAATGAGCTGGAAAAGAAGTAGGTCAATAAAACATGTGTTCGTTGTTAGGAGAATATCTGTTGGACCATGTGTGTGTCTGTAATTGACCATCTAAAGCTTCAAAGCTTAGCACAAAGACTATTTAATAGGGAATTCATACCTAGATAAATTAATATTAAGCAGAAGCAGACGGCTGGCAGGCAGTATGCCCTACCTAGGTGAGACTGTGGGTATGTAATGCACAGACAAGTCAAGATTTCAAATCAGACCTATTTTTAAGTCTCTCTTATTGATATGCATTAAAAAGCAGCATGCCAAAAATAGTTTACAAGCCATGTGCTTTAAAGCCAACACAGGTGATAATGTAGCCATTTTAGTAGGTTAAAATTTTAAATTATTTCAACCTAGGGGCATGCTAGGAACTTGATTTTAAAGTGGTATCACTGGCAGTGTCTGACCTTGAGGTGGTTTACAGTCTCTTTTTTAATAACACCAATGTTAGAAATAGTGTGTTTACTGGGGTTTAATAAAAAAATAATCTGCATTATCACATCTCTCCAAAACCTGGAGCTTTAAGACAAATATCAAATAAATGAGTTGGAACCATTATGGAGCTTTAAAATAAAACCATTTCCGTGGAATAAAAGCAATTTTTTTCTTAGCCAAGATTTTGGTCCAAATTCTCTAGACCAAACTTCTCTAAAGAATTATGAGGCAAAACCTGAAAACTCAATTGCATTATTTTACCTAAGCCAACAACTAAACAACAGAAACATGCAGAATAATGGCATTTCCAGTAATTTTACCATGAACAAAAATCCAAAGTATAGATGTGAAGAAGAGTTATGTTGCAGATCTTATTCATTATAGACTTTGAATTCTGTTCTTTGTTTTGTAACAGAAAAATGCACTAAAGCTGATGAGACTAATTGAAGTAGGATCTATTATGATCTAATTGCTTCTTTGCTTTTTGTGAAAAGACCTCTTATTCATGAAGGTGCTTGTTTGCCTAAAAAATGCAGTTTCTGCTTTTTCATGGGCTTGGGCTGGTTAAAAGTAAATAGTAGCATTAAAATTCTCAGATTGATTTCCTGGCTTATTCAGTCAGCTGAAATGATTAGGCTCCTCTTTCCTTGATAGCTTCAGGGTCAAAATGTTTTTCCCAGTGTTTTTTGAGACCCGGTATGAAATTCAGTTCCACTGTGAAATCAGGTTTACTGAGGTGCGTCCATCCGGTTTCTCAATGGTATTTGAGATCTCGACTTGCAGCGAAACTGCTGGGTAATTGTCCTCAGATCCTCAAAGCTTATAGATGCCTTTTCCATACCAAGTGGACCCATACAGCAGCAGTGATGTCTTGGCTGTTCCAGGGCAATGGGCTGCTCTGCCCTGGCAGGTCTGGTGCTGCCAAGTGGTGTTCCCGAACCTGCGGTATGGAAAATCCATGGCAAATTAGAAGGTTTCGTGGGCACTGAAAAAAGCACTCAAACCCTATAATGGTGCCTTTCACCTGGAGGAAGGGGAGAGAGGCTGAGGTGCTTGGAGTTCCCTGGGGAACTGGCTGTCACTAATAAATCTGCATGGAAACCACTGGGAGCATCATTAGAGACAAAGAGGTGCTATGGGATTTGCTGGTGGGGACTTTCAGTGAAGCTCATGGGAGTTAGGCTGCCTTTTGCTATTGAACTGAAATGGCAAATGAGAGCCTGTTACCCTTGAATTCCTTTGAATATCTCTGAGTCGGTAGACTTAGCACTGGTTTTTAGGTGTCTGCTTGTGCTTTGCATTATGCATGAGTGCCAGTGGGGGGATTAAATACAGCAGCTCTGCCACTTCAGGTAGCTTTGGCCTGAAACTGATGTGTCAGCTGTCAGTCCAGATGAACTTGGTATGAGAACTGGTACCAGTTACTATAAATAAATGGCAAACCCAAAACCTAACTCTGTATATTTTCAGAGGAGTTTTGAGAATCTTTAACGTATTTGTTGCTAGAAGTGGAATAACTGTCTCTTCATTTAAGACACAGATTTCTGGAAGTCACAGCAAATTAATTCACTGTTTACATGCAGTTTCTGCAAAATTCATGTGGTGAGTGTCGTTGCCATCCCTCCTTACCCCCCTCTTTTTTTTTTTTTTTTTTTAATGTGAAAACAGCTGGGAAGTAAAAAACCTGAGTATCCAACCCAGCCTGACTTCAGAGCAGAAGTTCGAACCAGTTGTTTCCTAAGATCCCTTCCTACTTGAATTATCCTGTGATGCTATGAAATTAGGGTCAGAGCTGAAGAAGAAAAACTGAGGGCTTTCTATTAAAAACACAGAGACTTGGGAAGGAGGTTTTTTTTGCTTGGAGTGTTCCCTAATGCCTTGATAATGTCTTCCTATCTTTCCCATAATCATCCCTGTGAGCACTGCAGGCTTACCTGAAGAGCTCTGATCCTCAGGGGAGAGAGGAGGGGTGAAGGAGAAAATCTGTGGCATTTATTTGATGTGGAAGTGCTTACATCCTATGACAAGAGATACAAGGTGAGAATCAGTGTGACTAATGAGTTGTTTACTTGGCTTTTGTATCCTCCTCCTCCCCCACCCCCCCTCAGGAGCACGGGGGCTGTGTTTGTTTTGGTATGTATTGATCTCAGATTCCTGCAAATGCCATTGCTTTGTCCTTCACCTTCCGAGCAGTTTATGCGATGCCACTAATCCTATCTGTTAGTGCTACAGGAAGGGTAGGGTATGGTAGTTAGGATGTGGAATGCTACTTCTTTTTTTTTTCCTTTTTTTCTTTTTTTTTTTCCCCATTTCCCATACAACTTTAGCACATTTTTGGCCAGAAGCTGTCGTTTCTCTGAGATTGGACCCAGAACATGCTTGGCGAACTGGTACAGCTTTAGTACATTTTTGGCCAGAAGCTGTTGTTTCTCTGAGATTGGACTCAGAACATGCTTGGCGAACTGGTACAACTTTAGTACATTTTTGGCCAGAAGCTGTCATTTCTCTGAGATTGGACCCAGAACACGCTTCGAGAACTGGTACAACTTTAGTACATTTTTGGCCAGAAGCTGTCATTTCTCTGAGATTGGACCCAGACGACATTTGGAGAACTGAGGTCCCCTTAGAAACCCCCATGAAAGCTGGCCCTAAGTGCTGCAGGCCTTCAGTCTGGCATTGCTGTTACATTTAGGTTGCCTAGAAAAGTATTTTTATTTTGGGGGAATGGAGTGTCTCTCTGCGGTGTCCTGATACCTATCCTCATGGTACTGGAGCTAAACTCATGGAAAACAGGGGGCAAAAACTGGATTTGTTTTTAATGTCACATTTGGCAGTATGTGTCTGTGTGCATGACACAAGTTGTGATTTTTTTACCCCCAGAATTTGGTAGAAATGGCCTCTTAACTCGTATTGAGAAAGTTGGTGGGGGAGACATCAGGGGATGCCTGGGTTTTCTTTATTTTATGAAATGGTATTAGCTGAGATTAAAAAGGAGAAGAAGCTGGACTGAAGTGGTATTTTGTGCTGTGGTGTGATATTGCTGGGCTGAACAGGGCCCCCAAAACATTGAAGTGCTGTACTAGATCACCTCCGGCCTCAAGGACATCGCTCTGCTCAGGAGTTTGACTAGCCCAATGTTGAAAGAGTGGACCTGCTCTGGCAGGGGGGGTTGGACTAGATGATCCCCAGAGGTCCCTTCCAACCCCATATCATTCTGTGATTCTCTGATTTTTCTGGTCTGCTATTTAGTTTTGTCTAGGGCATGCATGGTGCAGCTGAGGACCTATCTCTGGCTCTTCAGGAAAGACTTACCGGGAGTGTTGTAGAAGAAATACATTTTTCATAACTGAAAGTAGTTAAAGGATGTTCAGTTTGCACCTAAATGCCAGAAGCCAGGTTGCAATGAGATGCCAACAGCCCTTTGCTGCTGCAGAAGTGGGAGGGAGTGGGGTTCTGTGAGTCTCACAGGAGACCTCGTGGAAGAGTCTGAGCAACAGCTGAGCTTCATTAAAGCTTTGGAAATCTGGGAATGTTTTCTGCGCTTATATAAATATGAAGGAAAAACTGTGTTCCTTAAGTGTAAATGAGCAAGAGGAAGGCTGTGGCTGGGTACAGTCACCTTCGCTTGTCCTGTCTGTGCGAGGGGTGCAGAATTGAGGCAACAGGCAGAGCCCAGCACAGGCAGGAGGGGTGCAGGCAGGGGGGGCAGTGGGAGTACTTTTGCTGGGTGCTGGTGATGTGGGTGCTGGTCTGGTGGGCGCGCTGTTGAGCTGAACACATCCTGCCAGAGCATCACTCGGCAGGTTGGAAGGGAGCAGAAGAAAGGCTAAGTAAATGCTGAATTTAAAGAAAGGGAATAATACAAAACTCATTTAGTGGCCTATGTTGATGGCAGATGAGTTACAGTCACAATGAAGGAGGCTAATAAAAGGCTGATGGTCCTTTTTTACCTGGCTCTTGTGAGGTATTGATTTTGATTCTGATTGTGAGCTGTAGCACAGCAGAGAACAGGCCTGGAGAGCAGCAATGGAGGTTCCTAGGGATGCCCCAGCTACCAGGGGAGCACAGGAGATCTTCCCAGCCATTGCTTTCTGGTAGCAGCCCCCTTCGCCAGCACACTTCTCTGCATGGATAATTGGTTTGTTTTCCATGTATTCTTTTTTTTTTTTTTTGAGCAGGCTCAGCTCTCAGAGTTCTTTAGTAGCCAGCAGCTGATGCTGTCAAGGCTGTTTCTGGAGGGAACTTCCCTGTTTTGGGAGAGCACTTAAAGGGGAGGATTTCTCCCACCATTCTCCTGCTTAGGGCCAAGGGCAGCTTGTTTCCCTGTGCTATACTGGGGAGCTTGGGGGAGGCTTCTTGGCAGCTATTGCTGCTCTGCATAACACAAACCAGTGCTGGCTGGTGGATCGGTCCCTTTTCTCCACTCTCCCTTCTCCTGAGGCTGTTATTACCAATTCTGGCAGTTCTTCCACCCTCCCCAAGCAGCTGCTCTTGGGGCTCATCGTGCTGCCGCTTGCAATACCAGCTGGTGTCCTGGCTCGGCTGCTTCCAGCATGGCATCAGGCAGAGAGACAGCAGGCACCCTCCCCACTGGCAGGCTGAGTATGTCAGCCTAGGGACACATTGTGCTTTTATTAGGCAGAGTGTGTGTTGAGTGCCACCTGAAGCACAGCCAAAACAGCCCCTTCCCTCCTCAGTTGCATTAGGCACAACCTTTCCATCTTGAGAAGCCACTCATCACCCCAGCAGCAGCTGGGCTTTCACCTCCTGGGTGATATCATGCTGTTCAGGTGCTCTGGATGCAACAGAATTTTAAAGGGAAAAAAATTTTAAAAAAGGCAGCTAAACTAGGGATAAATCATTTATTTCAATAGTGACAGAATCTGATTTGTTTTTCCAGAATGCTGACAGTTTCCACTACTCAGTTCTGCTGCTTAGACTTGTAACAGTTAATGAGAAATGGTTTGGAAACAGCTACTATTTTAATTGGTGAAGCAATTACTGTTTAGTTTTGATGGTGGAAAATAACTGCATGTAAGGTGTTTCTCTTTCTTTTCTGGGTATTTTCAAATTTGTCATTAGGCTTCTCCAATTATGTACTTCATAAACTTTGGAAACAGATCTTTCAAATAAGTGCTTACTGCCTGGTATTCTTATGCACATAACTTTGTTAAGGTGAATAGACTCACAGGACTTAAAAGGAATATTAATGTGGGTAAAATTACCCCAAAATACTAGTGTTTTGAGGTTGAGGACCTTTCACTGGTAAGGCTGTTTTTAATAAATAAATAAAACTGAACTATCCAGTTTGCATAAAGAAAAGCAGACGTAGGGTATTTCTGGTTTCTTCTGTTACTGCAAATTGTAATCTTTTTGTAATATGGCTATCAAAAAGAAATAAATGCAAGTCATTTTTAATACAGCAAGGCTTTTCAAGTTAGTCGTGGAGTCAAATCCTGCTATGTTATGTATTGCAAATAGCTCACCTGCTATCAAGATGTACTCTAGATTCCCCCAAACCAAAACATGATCCTTTAAATCGAGTGTAAAACAGTAAAAGGACATAGATTTGGAATTAATTTTCTTAACATCCTGTGTCATCCCACTGTGACCGAGCACCGCTTATGTATAAACACTTTGCCCCTGCCACCAGCCCTGCACTCTCAGCAGTGGGTATAACCTACATGTAGCCTATGCTGAGAATCAGAGCCCCGAAGCCTGTTTGCTCCCCCCAGCTGTGTGAATATGAAGGAGGAGAAGACGCTGAAGGCACAGGCAGCGATACGACGTGTTGGTACATGCCCATCATGTAACCATCTCCCACTGCTCCACACGCCCTGTGGCAGGGAGCAGCAGAGGAGCCCAGGCTTTGCAGGGTGCCAGCAAACTTGCTTCCTGCCTCAGTGAGCAAGACTGGTGGAAGCCACATGTGTAGGGGGAATGCCAGGTGTGGGCAGGTGTCATTTTAAATTGCCACCAGTTAGAGCACCATGGTGTGTAAAACCCCTAAAATCTCCTCTACAATAGATTTTCATTGCACATAAATGTGAGAAGGAGTAGGGACCAGAACAGGCATGGAATGTCTTTTTAGCTCTCTGCATGCATGTATGACCAAGGTTCAGAGGACCCCAGTGCTGGATTTGCTTGCTTCTGGTGTTACCCATGCTGTGGGAGGGCTACCGAGCTCCCTTTCTCCCTGCAGAATCATTTTTGCAGAGGAAAGAATGAAAAGTTAACACTCCTGATGTAATAACAGAGGCTGGTTGGGCCAAGATTATGGTGAAAATTATTGCAACCTGTCCCTTGCAGAGTTTTCTCATCCCTATGAAGATACATGCTCCATTGTTATGCAGCTTGTTTTTATAGTAAAAATTGCTTTGCAAAAATACAGATGTAGAAAAGACGTCTTCTGAGGTATGGTTCCTGAGGGCCTGAAGTGGTACAGAAAGCTAACTAGGGAGAAAACCCAACCGTGGTTATTTTTTTTTAAAGTAGTGCACAGATCATCATGAAAGGAGTCAGAGCTCAATGCTGGAAAACAAGTATTTGCAGGAGAAAATTGGAAAGATAACAAATGAAGATCCTTGTGAAATAATTTCTTAGTATCTGGGTGCAAGTATTGCTTCTGTCACACCTAAAGAATTGGGACAATAATAGGTGGTTTGTGCAAATAAAAATGGATAAACTTGGCAGAAATGCTGAATGGTTCTACATCTGTTACACACTGCAAGTGCTAGTCAAGTAGAATTTTAACTGTGTTTACTGAGTTGATTTTTTTCATCTGTTAAAAAAGGCTTGTAAATAAAATTTTGTGTAATGATGGAAACTGTATTAATTTTACAATTGTATTATTATTAATAATGGTACTAATTATGTGCTGTATGTTTCCCTCCAGCCTAACTCTGACAGCATTTATGCCTTTCCATTATTGTGTGTCTGGTTAGTGAAGTATGCATATAAACTTATTTTATTGTAAAATAGGATGATGGTGGGCAGACTTGGACAGATTTAAGGAAATTTGGGTAAGGTACCTCTCACCAGGCTGTACTATAATTTGTAACACAGCAGTGCTTTTATTTCTAGACAGATGCAGCAAACCAGAACATGGTGCTAATGAAGAGGTCGGAATTTCCTCTTTATGGTGGCATACGCATGGTAGAAGATACATTGTCACATCTCCTTCTCTTGTGTGTTACAGATCTGAATGCATCACAGGCCCAGGGTCCCCAGACAAGCATTGCAAACCAGGGATGCACCCAGCTGCTACAGGTAGACACACTACTGCTGAACCACCAGCCTGAGAGCCTGCAGGACACAGGAAGTGGAGGCCGAGTAGAGGAGAAGATTGTTTACCTCTGATGGCTTGTTTTCTCATCTCAGTAGCACTTTGGAAATATAATTGTGTTTGCTTTTCTAAATGTCTGTAGTTGCTCTTTGTATGACCAAACGGCTTTAAGGATAGTATTTAATATTCAAAGCAAGATTTTCCCTGTAATAAATATAACAATTAAGTTATTTAGAAGCCTTTGTTTCATAATCATTAATTTATGACATGGTTTCAGATGATTTGCAAGAAGCACTTGTAGCAGGGGAGACATAACATTTTGGAATTGTAAAGATGCCACCAAGAGCTGTGAAAGCCGGTGTTGATTTTCTCTTGAGTCCTCTTTTTAAAAGGGCAAGCCAAGAGAGATGGACCTGCTATTTGAGATTTCAGAGTATGGATCAGTAACCTCTAACAGTTGTGATATAACATGAGAAGACAGCAATGTAAGAATGATAGCTATAGTCTTTGCTACAATGTGCTATGTACCCTTAACTATAGGGTCATTTTCCTTATTCCCTGGTTCAGGAACTGCCCAGAAGATTTTTTTATGGTCTCAACATAATTACATAATTGCAAGTCTTTCTTCACGTCCCAAAGCTTATCATCATTTTGGTACCACTGCCAGTTTCTGTGCAGATGCTGTAAATCAGTTTGCTATTGTTTTATAACTGTACCTCATTTCAGTAAGTGCCCTTATGCATTAACATTTACCAGATAAAACCATCTTACTGGTCAAAAGAAAAGGGGAAAAAGAGTAGGCTTTTAGTTAGCAGAACCCTTATGAAACTCCACTGCTTTCCCATGTAGGAACGAACTACCTTCCTGCTTTCAGGTTCACGGAATCATCTGTGCATTAGTCGGTGAGAAACCAAGACATGTTTTGTCTTTTGGAAATATTTGTACGCTTCTGTTGAATTGAATAAATATTCTGTGCCTTTCTGCAAAAGTGTAACTTTAATTCATTCTCAGGTTCTTCAAAGAAGTTTGAAAGCAGGAGGAAAAAAAAATAAAATCTCCTTGCTTAGTTTGCACTCTGCCCTGCTGCAGATGTGTCTGCTTTGCTGCAGTGTAGCCAAACCTATAGCTATATAGCTATAGCTCCAGGAACCTGGGCTGGATAAAACAAGGAATTGCCAGTTGTAGCAGGGGCGAGCAGCCCTCTGGACAGGCCAGGTGCTGCTTAGACTAGCTGAGGGCATCAGCAGTGGGGCAGCAGGGATGCAGCTGCAGAGCTGCTGGATCAGAGCTGCCTCACATCTGCCCAGCTCATGGGGCAGAGGAGGACAGGATTGTCCCCAGCGGTTTGTCTGGATAAGCCCCAGGTGTCATATGGTGCTTGAGGCAAGCCTGGTGTTTTGCAAAATATTTTGCAGGGTGCGGAGTTTTGGGTAGCAGGTGCTTGTCAGCAAGGGTTTCCTGATGGGGAGGATTCTCTTCTAGGTACTAGTATGTTATTTAGAATATTCAAAAGCAGTGCTTTCTGAGTTGCATCTTACTGGGCTACAGGACTAGCTCTTCAGTTGGTATCTTAAGCTAACAACTGGGTGACTGACCTTCTCACTGAGCAGAACCTGATTCCTAGCTGGTATTAATTGGTGTGCCAGTGTTATCAAGGAAAGACTGGGCCTGCAGATGTATTTTCCAGTTTCTGCTTTCAGCCTTCAGGACTCCTGCTCACCCGACAGCAATATGTCTACTTATAAGAGAAAAAACATTTAGAATTTCTGGAAATGTTTTGCTGCCTTTACTTTTCACAGTTAGACTAAAATTAAAATGGGAATCCAGCCTCTTTTAAGGGTCCGAGAATAAGAACAGTCTATAGCCTGTCTGTTTTACCAGTCAGCAATGCATTCAGGGTTGCCATCTGGGCAGCTTTTTAGCAAATTTCTGAATAGCCAGACGAGTTTCTTGGGATGCAGTATGTCCCAGGATATGTGCGTTGCCCAGGGACCCATGGGGAATTGGGAAAAAACTGAGTAGTTTTCTCTGCAATTACTCTCTCTGCATTTTATTATGCCTTTGCTGAAACATCTGGTGCTGGTTAGTGTCAAATCCAAGCTGCTGGACGGATAGCTGCTGTCCCAGCCCGGTGTGGGAATTCCTGTGTAAGCGTCTTGCCACTGGGAGAGGAAGAGAGGATACTGCTTCTCTCATCAGTTTTAATTGAAGGGCTGGGAGTTGAAAAGTGGCTGGCCGGGACTTCAGCTATTGTGCAAATTCCTCGAGTCCCCTAACATCAGGCAGCATCTTATTTTGCTCACCTGTGTTTACAGTAAAACTTCTGGCACTCAAGGAAGGCAAAGGCAGGAAACAGGTGGCCTCTAGATTTAGGTATTTTAATTGTAGAAAATGTTTAAACTATAGGCCAGTATGGTCTCGGCAGGTGCTCTTTATAACAAGATGTATTATGCACTCTTGAACTCTGTCCATTATTTAGGCATTTCTTAATACTTAGCAGAATTTAAATGCAGCCCCAACGAGACACAGCCATTTTAGCAGGCTGCATTTTCAGTCAGTCAGGCATGTATTACTGATTAGTCTTCTTTTTTAGTTAGAAAAATATATTCAAAAGTTCTCCCCTTCACTTCTATTATATTGTTTTGAAATGGGCTTCTTTACAAGGCCTGTTGTTTTTATTTTTAACTCATCCTATGTATTGTGTTTTCTTTTTGCCATACTTCTCAAGGCATCTTGCCTCTGAAAACTCAAAATAGAATTTAGTCATTCATTTCAGTGTTTAAATTAAAGGAGCAGTTGCTGTACCACAAATCTCCACTGTGCCAGGCTGGGCTTTCTTTGCCTTTTTTTTTTTTTTTTAAAATACCTTACGTCATTTAACAAAGCGGGAATTTCTTTACTGTAATACCTAGACTTTGTCCATCATTTTCTCCTTAATGTTGTTGCATGCTAGTAAAACTGTCATATCTAGCAACTTTGAGATATTTTTAAGGGAAACTCGCAGCAAAGCTTTTATTCAACAAATCTATAAAAACACTAAAGAAGGAATTAACGAAGAGCTCAAGCTTTCGGTGGGCTGGATCCAGATTCTTGGATTTATGCATTCAGTCATTTACAGAATGAGGCCAGCATACAGCAAATGCTTCACTTGGCTGCTGTTTGAGTATTAAGGTAAACAACACACTTAGCTGCATTTTTAAGAGGTTTTTCACAAAGCTCATCCATGTAATTTTCAAATGACTAAAATAAATACAGATTAGACTCTCAGCAAAACTCCCCAAAGATTATTTACTAAAGTGATTAAAGAAAATATCTGTTAATATTTGCTATGTAAGGAACATGAATCATTTTACTGAGAGTGCCCTGTGGGCTGCATTAATTTATATGCCACTCATTTAGGTTAAAAAAGCAAGTAAGATTTTTCTCTGCTGCTTAGTCAAGTAGGTGCAAATTCTGTAGTAATGTGCCATAGCACTTGTAAAATAATGTTCATGTTGTTGTTCATTCAGAGAAAAGCAAAGAATCTGTGCTGTGGTAAGTAACGTGTACAACTTGCTCTGACTGAATTTTGGAAGCAAAGGAAAGTTGCTGATGAGGCAGTTTTCCCTACATATTTGATGAGAAGTGGGAAAATAGCGTGACTGCTCAGATACCTTCTAATGAATATTCTCTCTGAAAAGAATTCCAGCCCCAAATCCTCCCCATCCAAAGCACCCAGTTTGTATTACAGAGGTAGACAGAGCATAGGTCATAGGGGATTACCATACTCTAAGAGGCTGGATGTCTGCTCTTTCTTATGGAATGGCAGTCACTTTGTCACTTTTTTTTTGCCAAGGTAAATGGATGTATTTGGTTTTCGCATCCGCAGTGAAGATCTGTATGTAGAAGGAGTGCAGCACTAGCTGTGAATATTCTTGAATTTTGGTCATAAGGACAGCTATGTGTTAGCCTCCAAAAAGGTTTTGCTGTCGCACTTGCTGCCAGTTCCTAAGATAAGACTCTGAGGATGGCCCAAATTCAATGGCATGAATTTTGCGTAAATGTTCCCTTTGGCAGGCTGATGTGAAACTGGAGTGTTTCATTTCTTCAATTTAAAGGGAAACCTCAAAAGATAACCTTGCTGGTGTTAATCTAAAGTGTTCTCATTAATTTTGCTCTGCAAAAGTGTATCAAGACAATTGACTACTAGGCTTATATTGAGAGACCACCAAAGACTGAGGGGATTGTGGTGGAACCTGCAAAATGGTCCAGGTATGTCATCTGGGAGTATCAATGTTTTTCATTAACAAGCAGAGCAGTGCTGGCAGCAGCTCCATCCAGGTCAGTAGTTGGCTCCCAAATTCCTAGAGTGCTGTGTTTCCCTGAAGAAGTTTCATCCTCTTCTCCTCACTTGCTCAGTCTCAGGCTCACCTAAGGATGTTTGCACACCCTACGTGGAAGGTTTATGCCATGGGGAGGTCTGCAGAACCCGCCAGATTCTGAGGCTGGGTCTTGCCTTCCTATGCTGAATGGAGAGCAGTAGAAGTGAAAAACATGAAAAAGGCACTCTGGGTATAGAGAGGCAGGAAGAGTGTCACCTACCGTGGGGTGTTTTCTAGGCTTCTTCATGGAACAAGCTTTTTTATTTGGAGAATTGCTTGTTAGATTGATAGTCTGAGAAATGGTTAGATATTTTTAAATTCAGTGCCAGATGGACTGAGGACTAGATATTTGTGGAAGTGACAGTGAAGCATGCAAGTTGAAGCAAAGAATTTGTCCTATGGAGGTTGATTAACAGATCCAAGGGAACTTTCTTATCAGCATTCTATAAAACTGCCAAACCATGCCTAGAGGAGCTATGCAGAGGTGTGAACCTTTCACTAACCCAGGTTACCACTGCTAACCACAAAGCACTGCATGGATGACCAGTCCCATGAACTGAGTATGGCTTGTCAAGACCAGCATGAGTCCTCTGCCCTCCTGTGCCAGTGAACAAACACCTGCATTCCCTCTGTTCAGCTCATTGAGGATGCTCAGGTCAAGCTGTAGACCTATTCATGCTTGAGTAGTGCAAGACACATAAGAAATTGGTGTTGCTCCTTGTTAAAGAAAGTAATGCCTCACTTGAAATTAAAATTTTCCTCTTTTCCTACATCTGCACAGTTGTCCTAGCATTGCTGAATGTATGCTACCCATTGTAGGTCAGTTATAAACTCATCAAAACAAGCCCAATCCAGTTAAAAAAGCAGCCAGTAGAACAAAATAACTTTAACAGCTGCTGGCTGAGCATCTCCCGCTTTCAGTCAATGGAGGGTAACCATTCTTATCCTCTGGTGTCTCTCTTCAGCTTTTAATGCTGGTGACTATCTGCTACTGATGTCCCGTATGTATAGGGAGCAGTGTTTCAGAGTCACATACTCAAAGTGTCAGTGAAAAGAAAACATCAGAAGCAGTGAAATCGCCTCTCTGCTAATGTTGCACTCCTTTACAGAGTCCCGCATGACCAGATGTAGTCTGATTTTAAACATGTGTGCAGTCACCAGGTGAACTAAGGTGGCACAGACTTCATAAAAATGTCTCCAAGTGCCTGATACTTGATAATACGAAAACAACTTGTATTTCCATGAAGGCTGGTTAGTGTCAACGCTGCCAGTGAAGGAAGGACTTTGAGGATCCAAAGCTAAGGTATGGCCTCCTTTGAAGCACACATCAAATCAGTCATTTACCTTGAGATCTGGTGGTGCTTCTAGTGCCCTACAGACAAAAAAATCTTGCACATAGCTGTATCTGTAAGAGTCCTTTCCTTCTTCTAGATGGTTTGAAGACTCTGTCCTACCATGGAAATTATGTCCTGGCCTCAGCTGACCTTCATTTGATATCTAGACTACAGCCATGCAAAATGTCTGGGCAATAAGTCATGAAACTGTAGGAAATCCTGTTGCTGCTGCTGAATTCTGTGGAACATGCCTTAAGCATATCAGACTACCTTCCAGTGGCTATGTAGGCTTTCTGTGGGAAGATTTATCAAGACAATTTGCCTTACCTTTAAGTTCTCAGTAAACACCTAAAGCTTCAGACTAGAAAACATGGTTGGTATTTTTCTCTGTTTGGGAGAGCAAAATTTTTCACATTCAGGTGAAACTGAGGGGTACAGGAAGCCAAACTTGCTTGTGGCTGATTCATGGATGGGGAGTGAACTCCTGGAGAAACTACAGGTGCTCGCTGATGTTGCAGGTGACTTATGAGGCATGTTCCTCTGGGCAGCTCTTAGCAGGAGAGGTGGGTGCAGAGGGAAGAATTCAGGCTCTGGCGCTGGTAGATGGCTGTCAACTGAACAGTGCTGACTGCTTGGTAATCCAGAAAACCTAGCTGTGGGAAGATCAAGCCATTCGGTGCTGCTGAAGCTGATGCCATGGGTCACGCTGGGAGCCAGCTGCACGTTCAGCCCTGTTTTGCTGCACAGCACAGTGTTGGGGCCATGGGGAAGACCATGCTTTGGTCAGGTCACCCCACTGTGTGGCTGTCATCCCTCCGGTACCTATCTTGAGGTTGAACGGTTGTGTGCAGGTTGTGAAAGTTGTTTTACAGCCCTGGATACCACTATTGGCATGTAAAACGCATGCTGAAGAGTATTTCACAATACAAAGTAATTATTGACAAAGTGTAGGACACATCAGCTGTTTTACTGGTAAACTCGTTTTGTACAGCAGAAATGGTTTCATTTCTAATTCTGAGTCCAGCTGTTGTCACTTATTTACAGCATAATTCTTCAAAGAGATCAGGGTAACAGCATTGCAAGGACAATATATGAACATTGTGTGAGACCACCAAAAAAAGGGGGAAGCAGTTTAATTTATTTCTAAGGGGTTAGCCACTTCTGCTTGTCCTGCAGGCAGCACTGCAGGCATGTTGGAGTCTCATGACCTAAAAGCTCCATGAGATGGCTGGGACTCCAAGAAGCTTCTTGAATATTCTCAACATGACTAACAGAACATGGTTTATAGACACCAAACTCAAAATATTCTTCTTTCTGGGAAACTGGGAGCTCAGAACATCTGGGCAACTGAAATTCCTCAGAATGCAGTTCTTCTATCTATAATTTCAATTAAATATAACTCAATTAGTGCTCACCACTTAATTTCCCAATTGCTTTCTAATAAGCAGAATCATTTCCCTAAATGTTGCTGAGATGTTCCCAAACTATTATTTCTGCAACTTCTGTCAGTGATTCTGGGGTAATTACAGAGATGGGCTAGAACATAAAGGAGATCTCAAGGCTGTCAGATATTTGCAACACGCAGACCTGAATCCAAGCTTGAAAGACTCAGACAAAATGTTCCATTTCAACATGATGTTTTTTAAACTCGGATTATGAACTGTGAGACAAAGTGATACAGACTCAAAAATAAGTGACTGAGGAAATAAATGGCACAAGAAATAGTGGAAACCACTTCCTTTGTACAGTGTTCAGGGAGTTACTGCTGAAAAAGTCCATATACGCATTCTATAAAATTACATTATTGTCACAATAATTTGTTATTATTTGATTGAGGGCTTTTTTAACTGGGGTTTGTATATAATTAAATTACTGAGTAGCTCTGGTGCTGAAAGTAAAGCTGCATATGATGGACTGGGTTTAATATGGCACAAGAATTTACAGCCAGGTAGCAGGAAAGATTATCTCCATCCATGAAAGGGATTTCATGGACTGAGGATTTGCAACTGGGAGAGGAGTGTGAGATTGCACTGTCTGATTGGGCTGGAGCTGTTAAACTCTCCTCAAGGTGCCAGGTCTTGCCTGTAGGTCCATCACTACACCATGATCCCTCACTCCCACCATAAAACCAGGATTCTCTTGGCCCTTTCCAGCAGGCATCCGGCCAAGGCTCGTCTCCCCAATGGCAGAAGTGTGAGCATGTGGGGATTTGGCCCACAAACCTGGTCCATGGATAAGGATGGTTTCCCCATGCTGCCAGTGTCCCCTCTATGTTAAATGGGGGATTTATTCTGTATTTCAGTCTAGCTGTGCACTACACGTATCACACAAGCAGTTTCTCATACATTTGGTGTTCTCTGTTGCCATTTTAGCTACTGTTAAAAGTAATTTCATAAGGCTATGAAGTAGTGCCTTCTGAAATGCAACATCTCTGTGAAAATTCAAAATTAATTTATATTTTTACAAAGCCACAAGGGTCAAGTATGGTTATAATAACTAACAACATGTGTGTTGTTCAATCTTCAAAGCAAGTTTTACCTTTGGAGGTCCATAATTTACTCAGTAAATATTGTTCCTCTTACTTCAAAAGGAAGCAATAATTAGATTATCCCTTCACTCAGATTAACATTTAATTTATACATACCTTCAGAGCAACAGAGTTGTCTGCATACAATAGCAAAAGTATTCTTTCCAACTCTGTGTATACTGTCAGTGTTTAAGGCCGTAATTTAATACCCAGAGGAAAGATGTGGCAGTGCACAAGATGCAAACACTCAGAGGTTTTCCAAGCCAACATACCCTCCATCCACCTGTCACTGGTGCATGGTCCCTTCTCAAGTCACTTGTCATTTTGGGGGGGCTTTGGTTTCGGTTTGGCTTTTTGTCTTGTTCTGTTTTGTTTTTTACACAGGAGTAATCTGTAGGTATTTTTACAGGATGATAACTGCTGGGTGTCATTCTGGCCCCATGCAGCACTCTACTCCAGACCTACCAAGGTACCCTGGCATGGGGCTGCAAGGGTCCTTTGCCAACCCCTTCCCACAGCCATCCCTGGAGAAGGGGCTCGCTGGACATGTGTGATGTGTAAAGCAGCAGCAGGTACAGGTCATGTGCTTCCCTTTTTGAGGCTGGCCTAAGACATTTTATCTGAACAGCCTCCCAGTGCCATGCTGGCTATGGAAGAGACTGGGCTGACAATGGGTTGCTTCTGGCCTTTGGCGATCAGGACTGCCTTCACTGGGGAAGCTGAGATGAGCTTATTCTTCCTGGGAAGCAGGGGATCCTGCTGCCTGACTGGCAGAGCAGCCGGACACCATTGTGGTGGAGGCATCCAGTTCAGTGCCTCATTCAGTGTAGCTACAGAGGGGGCAGCTGAAAACAGAATGGGTGTCCGTTGCCCACCCGACAACTGAAATAAGCAGCTCTTCCATTAGCTGTATCAGCTGCTGTTACTCCAGCCTCCATTAAGATTTAAATAATGGGGATCACACCTTGCCAAAACACATGCTTAGAGCCTAAGCTGGTAAGATAGCAGGACTAGAGAGATAGGAAATACACCAAGGAAACACCTTTTAGCTATTGATGTTTTCATAATCGCTCTTATAATATGAGTTGCAGGTGCTGCACTGCAAAATACTCCTATTCATTTTCTGAAGCCCCAGAGTTCTTTTAAACAGAAAAAAAAAGTGATAATAGGCTTCTTGCTAGGCTTTGAATTAGAATGTGTCTGCTTTAATGTGACTTAGCTTAAATGCCATTATCCATTTTAATGAGGTAATGCATGAGGATGGGTCAAGTAGAGCAAGGACTCGTTCTGTTCCCATCAACACTGACGCTACTTTGCTAACATAGAAGTAATTCTGTGGCCATAATTTGAATAAAATATGTAGTGTAAGATACTCTATTGAATATTCCAAGTCAGGGGAGTCTGTTGAGCATTGTTGCCATGGGGACCATGAGAAGGTTGGATTAATTAAGGCCTAAGCAGATGCTGTGGAGTGTGTGGTGTCATTTGTGCTTTCTGCTTGTAATTAACGTGCATGTGTGGAGATGACAAACAAAGGAACAGAGAGATACCCACCTTAATTTGTGTGTGATGGCTTTTCAGTGATGCCTCTACACATGCTAAAAATACAGATTAAAAAAGAAAGAAAACAAGGACTATCAAATCAGCATCTAGCTGGGTCATCATGTTTCACATGAAAATGCCAGAATCAAAGACGCAAGTTCCCTCCTGGTTCCTACAAAGTTCAGGAATTCAGAAAAGCCAGTTCACCCATGAGATAGATAAAGATTAAAGAGTAGCATTTAATGTTAGCCTGGAAAGCTCAAACATATCCTAGCTTTTGGGCACATTTATATGCATACATAAATTTATGCATGAAAAGTGGGAGCGGTTAGCTTATACACATGCGTGTGTATGTAAAATTTAGGCCTCCTTGCTTTTTTTACTGAAGTCTGTTGGGTACCACTGAGCTCTAAGGAAGCACTGAAATATCATTTCAAACCTCTTTCATCTCCCTGTGCTCAATGAGCATTTGCTCTATTGCTATAGCAGGGCTTGAGATCTGTAAGAAGACATTAAATTCTTTCCTCTTTGCCTAGCAGTGAAGTAGTTCTCTATTGGTGCATCAGCCCATGTCCTGAGCTTCACAGGGAAGGTTTTTTGGGCATAATCCACCATGCATAGGAGCAGCGCTCTCCAAAGGGTGAGGTGGTTGTAGTGGTGGGCATCTGCCTTTCCACCGCTGCTCCTGTTCTCCCACCGTGTTCACCTGAGTCACAATTTTTCAAAGCCTCATCCAAAAGCAAGGAGTAAAAAAGTCATAAGCTATCCCATGGGAAAAAGATTATCTGGACTTTGTCTTTTGAGCCTTTAGGAAGTGAGAATGCAGTACTCCGGAGCAGCCGTGGTTGATTTGTGAATAACTAGTTGCATTGGGACTGCAGCTGCTTGAAAAAGAACTGCAAAAAGTGCTCACAGTATTTTCTAGGAGTATTTCATTGAAAAGAAATCAGCTTCTCAGAACTGCACACATTTTCTCCAGTGGAGGAAAAGTCTTCACAGCGTTTCCAAGTGAAATTTTGCAAAACCCCAACAGCTCCATGTTCTAAGAGGAGAAGTGTCCAGCATTTCTTGATTAGAAAATATGTTCCTACCACTCCTACTAGTAAGACAAAATTAGGAATTTTCATCTAAAGAAGTAGAGGGCAGAAGCAAGGATATTAAATTGATGAGAGCTATTTAATAACATTTCTGCTGCCCAGTTCTCATCCTGGATCCTATTTTTAAAAATTATTATCTAAGCACTTTTGGCAAAATTTCATACTCGAGTCTGCTGCTCATATAACAATCAGGTACTTGAAATACTTATTTTTTTAAATAGAATTATTTGTAGTGGTGTAAAACACTCTGAATCATCTGTGTGACTGAGGAATGAAAAGTGATGGATGTTTTTTTCCAGATTGTGAGAAATAACAGCCAGTCTAATGAATGCTGAAGCATGTTTCTTTCCCAGGTGCTCAATTCTCTCTTTCTCTCTCCAATTTGCCTGCTAAATCTACTGCATTTTCCACTTGTTTCTTAATATTCAAGGATTATCTCTTGTGCTCTCTTGGGAAATGTGGCTTCCTTAGGGTTATGGAAATAATTAGGAAAGATTTCAGCCTACTTTTTGAATGAGTCTAGATTTATTTCTGTTTTTCTTGTTGTTAATGAGAGGCTTGCTTGTTCTTACTTTGATTTAGAAAACATTTTTGCAGAAAGAAAAGTACAATCTAATCCACAATGTGAAAAAATAAATCTTTGAAAGCTGAGAAATCAACAGAAATGGCTGGATGGTTTTGATAAAATGAATATGCTTAAATTAAACATAGATAACTTTTTAAATAGACAGGACTGAAACAGACTGGAGGCATTCATTCAGCTACCAAGTCACTAGGAAAAGTCAGAAATTTAATGAACCATCAAGCAGCAGTATCCCCAGATTTGTGATAAAACTCAGATTAATTTAGTTCAAGTAAATTGACTCTTGTATCTGCCCCAATCCTGAACCTTTAAGCAAATGAAACCTGTACCATTTCTGTCAGTACATATAGACTTGTCTCTTTAGACACGTAGAACAGTTTCAACCAGAGCATACTTTCCTAGTATATTACTTCAGACTCTCCTTCTATAAATAGTTTCTGAATACTTGTATTTAATTACCAGCTACTTGATTTCAATGGCAATTTAGATACTTTCTCAGGTTTAGGTAGATGCTCAAATACCATCTTGCCCCTTGTTCCAGCTCCTTGGCTCTGGTGTTTTGTATGCTGATCTTACAGTTATTTGCCATCCTTTTCTGTCAAGAAAAAGATGTCTATCTTTTCATTAGTAATACACACTGTAATGTTGCTATGTTTTTATAATATTTACGTGAAAGCCTTCCTACAATTCCATATTAGATCACCTTCACATACCGTTCTCCCTTCCTGGCCTTCAAATTAATCTTTATTTTCCCTGAGGTCCTTAATTTTCTGTCTTCCTTAATGAAATGATAACTGAATGCTAACTTTTGAAATGATCTTTCGTATCTGAAGGTTTTTGAAATATGCCTACACCAACCAACACTATCAAGAGCCTCCAGCTAGTATAAATCAACTAGCTGGGACACTAGACAAAATGTAGGTGTGACAGCCTCAAGCCCCACGTGTGCTAAATCCCTTGGCAGGGAGAAAGACCTGTGCTGAGTGCCATACAGCTGTGTCTGAAGTGTTTGTGGTATCCAAGATAAATTGTTGAAATAGAACTTGGACATTGTTAAGGCATTTTCCGTGTCAAAAAGCCCAGGGCTTCCTCAGGAGTTGTTTGGTACTAAAACTATTGAATAGGGCAGGGCTAAGCATTTATTTTTTTGTATTTATACCTTAACTTCTTTCCCTAGAAACTTATTACTGAATTTATGACTTGGCTTCTTTAGCAAAGTTTTCGATATGGCTTCTTCTATAACTCCTGGAACCAAATTGGGCAAGATATTTGTCAACAAAGATAAATTCAAAGTCTTGCATCAGTGCCGGAGTAATGCTAGACAGTGGCACAGACTGGAGTCTGGGGGATCCAGACCCAAGGGGCCCAAAGAGTGGTGGGCCCCAGTGGACCAGTTGAGCTGAGTCGGCAATGTACTTGCACTGGGGAAGGCAGAGCTGCAAATTCAGCAGTGTTAACAAAATCATAGCCAGCAGGTCAAGGGAAGCAATGATTTCCCTCCATTAGGTACTTGTGAGGCTATTTCAAGGTGTTCAGGTTGGGGATCCAGTACAACGCAGTTACTGGAACCTGGAGTTTGGGTGTCCAGAGGATGGAGTGGATGCCATACAAGGAAAGTCTTAGGCAACCATGATGGCTTAGACCATGAAAGAGAGAGCTGAACTGGTATCTTACTGCTGCCTTCACCGGCCTAGTGGGGGATATAGGGGAGGTGGAGGCAGACTCTGTCAGAGCTGCCCAGTGAAAGCACAGAAGGCAGCAGATGCAATTAGCAGCAAGGGGAATTCCTACTGCATCTAAAGGAAAAAATCTTCACCATGGTGGGGGGAGGGACACATTCTTGAACAAGTTCTGCAGAGACGCTGTGGCATCTCCATCCTTGGATATTTTCAAAACCTATCTAGCCAAGACCCTGAGCAACATGACTTAACCTGGAGTTAGGCCTGCTTTGAGAAGGAGTTTGGACCAGTCACTTCTAGAGATCTCCTTCAACTTCAATTACTCTCTGATTTTGCATGAATTACTATTAAATCTGTCCTGTACCATCCGGCCCACCAGCATATAAAAGTTTTATTGTCTGTTTTGCTCCACTAGAGCCCTGGTGCTTCATTTGGGTTTTACCATCTCCTTCATTCTGATTCTGATTTAGAAAACATATAACAGATATTTACTGCTGTGAACAGACAAGTTTCTACTCTTTGTTCGAATTCCATATGCTGCAATTACACAGAATTATTGTCTATCAATACAATTCTAGCAGTCACCATTCTTTACCCTGATTTTATTACATACTCACTGCTCTCTATAGGGGATGATATGTAACTGTGTTACCTTAAGTATAGCACTGAAAAGGCATTTTGCTCCTCCAGATTGTTTATTTTGTTTCACCTTCAATTTAGCTGATCTTCTGCAGGCGGTAGGTTCAGGAGATGGGCTGGAATATTTTTTCTTAAAATATTCTTCTTGGACTGAAGAACACAAGGCTTGGCTTCAGATGCTGTCTAGAAATAATACCTAAGGCAACCGAGGATCTGAAACATGATAAACATCAGTCCACATTGCTTCAGTTGTTTATCAAAGCTGCAGAATAAAACCTTAGCTAACATAGAACTGCTGCTGAAAACCTGTGATCTGAAAAGGTATTTTCGCGCACAAGCTATGATACATACTCAAAGCAATTTGTGTCTCTTTTTTATCATTTAAATCCTACTAATTATTTTTAAAACACAGAGGATTGAATTTCAAGTTCTTTCACTTGCACTGATGTGTAGTTTGAGGTTACGCTGGGTTTTCTTTAAGCTTCTTAAGAAAACCATTGAAATGAAGGGGAAGACTTGCACTGGCTTTAATGGGCCAGGACAAACGCCCTTGTGAGCGTTTGGGAAAGGTGCCAGCCAGACATGCAGATGTCCCTTTATTTACCAGGGACAGAAGCAGTGCAAAAACCATTGCCAGACTACACAGCATGTCACCCATGGGAGTGACAATGAGGGTAGGAGCGTTTTGTCCTTCTTCCATTGACCTCGGTGGGGCTGACTGGGACTGCCACCTGCAGCCATGGCATCTGTCTCCCAGAAGTAGCACCGAGATCCCCAGCTCCAATCCGGAATTGTGTTATTCAATGACCAGCCAGCAGCATGTGAGGCATTTCTTTCTCAAGGAGCTTAAAGTGTTTGGCAACCATTGCTGGGGCTGGTTCAGAAAGGCAGAGCCTGAGAGCTGGATCTAGCACCATGCAGCAAAAGAAATGCCAGATCTTCCATGCTGAGTGTTAAGACAGATTCTGGGGAGAAATTTTTCAGACTCCTCCTGCAACAGTGTGCACTGGGATTTAGCATGTGGTCATTGGGAGATGCTGCTAAGGATCAGGGCATGCCAGCAGAGACTCTAGCATTTGGGTACGGCATTCTTCTTAGCTGATGGTTTAAGGATAGGCTGTAGGAATGGATAAGGCCGATTAGTAAATAATAGCAGAAAGGAGATAACGGGCTTTCTGACAGTCTGAGAGCAGTTAGTAAAATTTCTTGAAAATGAAATCACTCCTCATATTCCTTGGTATGAAGAGCAAGATGTCAGGGCTGCGGTGACCTGAGATGATGTGTTATTTTATATTTTCAATATGGTTTGTCTCATTAATCATGAAAACTTGGGATTTTTTTTAAGCTTTGCTAAAGGAAAGAGCAAAGGCTAAAGGGCTGTATCTGGTGTCTGTCACGTCTAAGGATGATGAGGATTTGTTCAATTTCTTAAATGTCACCACTTCTTTTGATATTCTGGTATCAGGATCTGAGTGACTTTCCCTGTTGACAGCCAGGAAAAATTGTTTGGAAAACAAAAGCTAATGACAAACTTTAATGATTCATGGGGGCCCGGCCAAAATCATAGCTGCATGCCTCTCCCCTCCATGTCCAAGTGGGCTAAAGATGTGAGAAAGGGAGAAAGATGGGAAACTGGTGGGCTGTCTGTGTGCTAGAGGGAAACAGGGGACCTCATGATTTCAGTCCTTCTGTGGCTGCAGAAGGGCAGGAAGGGAGGTGTCTGCCTCATTCCTGACTCATCCTGACCATTCCCCTTGTGACCCTTCTCCTACCACCAGTGCTCTCTGCTGCAGGAAATAGGGGATATGATCAATCCCTCTTCAGGTTGCAGGATTACCTGTATGTCTCGCTCCAGAGCCAAACCGGGTGCTACTGCAGGAGCAAAGGGAGCTCATTTCCATGTTATGGGTGGGACCTGAGAAAGCACTGATACACTAAACCAAGCAGTGACAAAATTTTCGGCAGCACCCATGGCTGATCTCAGAGGTCTGGTCAGACTCATCATATGGCCATGCAAACAAGCCCTCACAAGCACAGAGGCCACTGGGAGGCCATGAACACTGCATGCTAGAAAAGGAAGAGCTCAGGAAAGTTGTAATAGAGTTCCTGGGGCCACTGAATGGCTAACAGCCAGGAATTCTTCTATATGGTTTTCCCAAGGCTCTCCTATCTGTCTGATCACAGCCTAGCTTTTTGGCTTGCCAGACTTCAGCAATTTTTCAGGAAGAACAGAGATAAGGTACTCTCTGGGAAACAATGAATTGAAAATCCAAACTGAGGAAGTGCAGCTGTGTCCTTTCACAAAAACAGGTGCATTTTACTTATATAGAGGGAATACATATAAACAAGAAAAAAAATCAGAAGAAAAGCAGGCCTGCAGCCAACATCAAGCCTCCTGTACCTCCACCAGCTACAAGGGTTTTAACCTGCTATTTGCAGGGTAGAGCTGACCCTTCTGACTATAACTGCTCATTGCTCTGCTAATTCAGATCAGCGTTGGACTGGGTCAGCTGGCCCTGCTGACAGAGAGGGGGCATGAAAATTCAGATATATTGTTCTATCTATCTATCTATCTATCTATCTACCTATCTATCTACCTACCTATCTACCTACCTACCTACCAACTACCTACCTATCAATGTCTAAAGACATCTATATTTGCTTGTCTGACCATATTTCACTGAGCAGCTGTGGGACTAGAATCTTGATTATGCTGGTGTAAGCCTATAACTGTATCGTTGACCTCAATGATTTCATGCCCATCTACATTTCTGGAGTTGAGAGTGAGATTTTTCTCCCACTATTTTGCCACTTCTCAAGCTACCTTATGTCACCCCATGTGGGAGATGTGAAATATATAGTAGACTAGTATCTCTGCTGTGTTGCTCTCCCTTAGTAGGATATTGCTTAGGGAATTTATATCAGGCTGCAGGAAAAAAACAACCCAACGATAATTGTTTCTGTTTCAGCAGTTCTTAGTTTTGTTGCCTTTGAACTGTGTCTGGAAACAAATACCTTTCTTCTTTATTTTCCTCTTGGGACTGTCAGTAGATCTGCTTTCAGGTGGTTTAATGAGAAACAAGCCTCTGTCGACAATGTTTAAGGAACATGATTAATTGCTTGAGTCGAGCATGCCTCCATTTAATACCTCGAAATGCAGCAGTCAGGGGCAGGACTGGGCTCTTTCAGCAGTGAGACTGTTCCTGGGCACAAAAAATGCCCCCCCCCCGCCCTAGACTGCCCCAAGCTCTAAGCTGAGACATGGCAAACAGGCAACTACTGCCCTGTTTGGCTCCCACCCCCAGCATCTTCTTTTGCAGGTTTGCCACTTCTTTTCTCCACCTTGCAGACTTGGATTCGTGGCTGCAGATCAAGTGCCCAGGGGAGGGTGTGCCGGGCACTTTGCAGCAACCAAGACACAAGGAAGTGAAAAGCAGCTTAAAAATCCTTCTCTGTCTGCACAGAGAAGAGACTGGGTCCTTGGCTCTTCCAGCTCAGCTGAAAGGCAGGAAGGGCTATAAGTCTACATGGATTCAGGGACAAGCTGAGTAAGCTCATGGTCCTTGGTCATCAGGATATGAGGCTGCATTTCTGCTCAGGACTGGAACCCCCTGGCGGTGGGATCATTTCTGTTTGCTAAATCAGGTCTTGGCCCTACCAACAGCCCTACAAACAAGTACCATGGAAGCAAAGAAGCCCAGCACTTGTTTGCAGTCCTCACCAGGTTAACTTAAGAGGGAAAAAAATCATGGAAATTGTGAACTGTAATTTGAAAATCTTATGGCCTCCAGGGCATCTCTTCTGTTACTCTTGCTTTTTGTTTGTTTTTGTTTTGTTTTAATTTTAATTTTTAATTATTTTCTTGATATCCCTGAGGTGGATCCTCTGAGAGCCTTAGGAAGGGTCCTCAATGATTCAGAGGCCTTTTTCCTCCAGGAATCAACTCCTCTCAATCCATAACAAAGATTTCCCCCACACTAGGATTCGAGTCAAAAGTTCTGGGATGCACCAGCAGGGCTTCATTATTTTCTGACCTGTCTCCTCACAGTGTGCATGCCTATCCTACACCTTGGCATTTCCTTTCCATATGGGTGGGTGCTCTTTGAATCCACTTATCAGTTTTCCCCACCTCATGACAACATGGCAAAACAGCTTGGTGTTTGCATTTCATTGCTGGAGTAGAAAATGAATGACCAGTTATGATGCTGCTGGGTTAAAACTGTGGCCTCAGATTGTCAGCAGAAACGTTGTCACACATTTCCTTGGGAACCAAATCTGTGCCACTGCCTGTAAGGGAGTGATAACGCTGTGAGCTGGTCCAGTCAGCTCCTGTTTTGCAAACCAGCTACCAGTCCCTTAAGCCAGGTAAGATTTGTTCCAGCCTGAGAAAGTAAGTGTCACTCTCTGTGCTACTTTGGGAGCTGGGACTGAATCAGAGCAGTGCTTTCCAAGCAAGTGGAACTACTAAATGAGGTGGCTAAATTGAGAAAATTGTAATTCCCCCTGGAAAAATTGGAGACATACAGATTTAGGGCAAAAATCTCTGTTTAGTGCTCTGTGCGTGGTTAAATCATCATAAGGGACCAGGACATGAGTATTTACTTTCACTGTAACTCTGTTTAGCTTTCCTATGGCCCTATGGTCTGAAGTAATTTAGTTGTTGTCACCACGCTTATTCTGCTTCAGGAAAAATTCTGCAAAGATTCACTGTTATTCACATCCAATTACTGAATGGACAGCATAATATGGTGTTTAAAATGAATCATCTGGGCCAGCTTGAATTGGGGAAATAGGCTGAAAAGGTGGCTACTTGAAAGGGCAACAATTTCACTGTTGCCAGTACTGGCCCATACTGCCATGAAAAAGCAGGAATTGTTATAAGGTAATCTGGGGAGAAAAAAACCCAGGCTTTGTGTCTAAGGCAAAGGTTTGGCCAACGTACCGTGTGTTGCAGTTGTGTTGGATTAACTGACCATCTTGTTATATTGCATGATATTTTAAAATTGGAAATTATGTTGCAAATGCTACTGAATGCAGGCATTAAGCTGTTCAGAGCCAGCTACAAAGTCTGCTTCATCCACGCTCATTCATTAAGACTTGGGCCTGCCGCAGTGATTCTTGGATAATTGTATCTGATTCATTCACCTGCTTCTATCATACAGAGTTATTTACTCTTTTGGGAAGAGTGAGCTCTGACTGTAAAACATGTCACATCAGATCAGTAAAGTTTTACATTCATTCTCTTCTTTGATTGCATATGGACTACAGAAAGCTCAGAAATCAAATCCATGAATATATATATTATTTCTTTATGAATTATATCCCCTGTAAATGCTATGGCATGCTTACAAAGCTTTGATTACTCATCCCACCCCGAGCTGAGAAACTGCTGATCCCCGCAGAAAAAAAGGGCAGACTTTGAAGTCTACCAACGTTGGCATGTCATAGAGTGAATGAACCTGAAAGAGAAGTGCAAGCCCTTACTTCTGATATAGTAGAAAGCTGGCAAGTTCCTACAGATTTTTACTCCTGGATGACATCAGTTTCTCTTTGGCAACTTGCAGCTTGTCTAGCACTGCGGGGTAAATATAGCCATGCCATGAAGTGCTAGGACTGAGACCGTCTTCCCATCTTCCTGTTCTTAATCCAGGAAATCAGCGAACTGCAGAGCAGATGATGTGTGAACCTGTAAGGGCAGATCTGCAACCAGTGTGCATTGGCACATCTCCCATATAGTGGAGACAGGAGTTACACTGATTTACACCCTTTGAGACTCTAGCCCAAGGTAATGGCATGTTCCCTTCTGACTTCAATAGGAGCAGGCACTCACGTCGAGAGCAAGGCTTCCTTCCACTAGAGGAAAAAGCACAGCTGGAACACGAAGTCCATCAAAAGCACCAAAAGCTGCCTCAACAGCAGCAGTTAGATTTAGACACTGTGCACACCTTTAATGTTCCTACGAGCCAGGTTTCAGATGTGTAAGTGCATTTTTTGTCTGATGCCAAAAAAACAGATGTGAGAGTTATTTCCTAATAGCCACAGGCAGCATCACATGACTAATTCAGCATCTCCCAAAACATGGTGCCTGCTTAGGCGTGTGATGGAAAGGTGGGAGGAAATTGTCTGGGTACGTACATTTCTTGTGTAAGGCAAATTTAGTTCAGTGAAGCCCATGCCTAACTAGGGCTAACAAGCTCTCAAGATCTCAAATTATAAAATCACAACACCTTGAAATCTGTTGATAACCTCTGACAAAGCTCAAAAAGCTTGGATTGAAAGGGAGCATTACAGGGCTCAGAAAGAGAATTTCATGGTGGCCGATAGGTGTGTACCTTACATGTTCTGTTTTGGGATTAAGCCACAGCAAAATCCCTTTTAGAGAGTAAGTACTGTCTGCCATTCTAACCAGTCTAAATAGCAGAGCTGAAATTAAGTAACCAACCTCTCTCTGCAGGTTGGTCTCTGTTTTGTAATTACCCTGAAACTGATGTGAGAGTATCTGATGGTACCGCCAGCTGGCACAGAGCTGTGGGAGGAGATCACGCTCAGAACAAACTACCTCATAGACCATTAGACTAAATTTTTACATTTAAAAAAAGTGTCTTAGCACTAATGATGGAACTACAACATCCTCCTCTGATTCTCTTGTAATTCGTCATCCCTTAATTGCCCAGTGAGGTACATCCTTCAGGGAATGCTCCTACTGCCTTGTCAACTTTCTGCAGTACCCTGTACAACTCTGATGTTGGCTGCCTTCTTGTTTCTCCCTGCCTCTTATCTCTGGGTAGTTCTAGCTAGGAACATAACTTTAACCCTCTCAGCTCTGCAGTGTTTTCAGAGCCACATCTGTGCTGCAGAACTACATCCTCCAGTCCAAGCTAAAATTTTGGCCAGACGTCATCAAAACTCCATTTTTTTCATGGTGTCCTGCAAAGACATGACAGCTGCTAGGTTTCCAGTGGTCCACAAACAGAGTACATGATGCTGACCAGCGCTGTCTTCTTGTTTGTCCATACCCAGCACTTATTTCAAGGCTTGTCTGTGCTAGCTGTGCACACCAAGTGGCTCTAGTACCAGGATTTCAACTTACTTACAATAACACAAATAGAAAATAACCATAGAGTAATATTAACAATGCAGTTGAAGTGTGCGTACCTAATTGAGAGAAGTACCTCTAATTGAGAGGCTGAGAAAGTTTGTTGATTTATATTTGTGTAAGAGAAGTTAACTTTTCACTGAAACTCATTCCTGAAAAGCCTAATCTATACAGAGTGTTATACTATGCTCACAGGCATAGGGGCAAAAATACTTCACCTTAATGCAAGAGTGAAGTTAAATGCTTTCCCTTTGCCCCTTTTCATTTTGCAATAAAAAAGACATATATGTTCACAAATGCAAAGTACACCTGATATGATCCAGCAGATCATCCTTTATAAATGTTTTTGGTCTCATAAAAAAAAACATCCACAGAAATAGCTAATTAAAATATTGCAGTGGCATTGTTTAATTTTTTATTTATTTATTTACTTTTCAGTTTATCAGTTAAGCTATGTAAGTTCCACTCAAGGTGCAAATGAAAAAGGCAGAAATCCCACCCATGTCTAGAGTCTAGACTCTAGACATGGGTGGGATTTTGAGCCTGCCAGTTAATATGCCAGGACTGCTGTGGGAATTTGATGAGCCGCTTTGTACAACTGGTGGATCCTGACAGGAACAATGAGATTTTTCCCCAGGAATTGCTGTACTTGTCACCTAAGTAACCTGCACAGACAGGCAAGCTGGGCCAGGACTGCACCAAGCCAGAGGTGATGGCATGAACTCTGTCGTCAATGAAGGGCTTGGGGACACTGTTTTTGCCAAAACTGGGGAGGAGTGGCCCTTCCTGTTGTCTGAAGGACTGGAGGAAAGGAAAAATTACCAAACTCAAAACAAAGAGAAGCAAACTAAAAAATAGCACTGGGAGAGGAGAAGCTAAGCAGATAGGTAGGTGTGGGCTCGGTGATCATTCAAACTTGGCTTAGGGTATCATTCCAAGCTGTAGGAGTCATGTAGAGTCACAGGGGTCTCTGAGGAGAGAGGAGTTTACACTTGAGGGGTAACTATGACATCTGCTCTCTTGTGTCTTATTTTATAAGGAAACACAACAGTGTCCTTACACGGTTTCTGCAAAGACTATTTATATCCACATCTCTGCTTGGTCCTCGCTGTCCAAGGTTTCACAAAGACACTTTGTAGGACACAAGGTTCAGCCTGTTGGGAGAGCATGCGCTTACACTCAGCAGCCAGGACTGCACCTAAGGAACAGAGAATAGGAAAGAGGCTTCTGGGCAACTGTTACGCTGTGGTCATATGCCTGAGGCACCAGGGTTAAAAGGCAGGCACCCAGACCTGTGCTGGAGCCCAGATGCCTGTAGACCCCCTGGGAAACAAGGCTGGATCTCCTAAGGGTTGGATAGTTAGGTGATGAGCATTATGGACGTTTGGATAGATGCCAACACAGCTGCATTGTTCCTGGCAAAGCTTAGCCTTTACCAGTCTCACTTATAAAAGTGGATTTTTCAGGAGTATGCACAGGTTTACCCCATTTAAATAAGCAAACTGGCATTTGAAAGCAATTGTAGATACTTGTGTTCTTGCCCCTGTGTACCCAGCAGTAGGTTAATGTACACAAGCCAAATGGTCACTTGTGAAGAAACAGTCTGTGCTGCTGTCACCAGTTAGTGGTATCTTGCAAGAGATGAGAGACCGAAAAGCAAGGTTCGGCAAAAGAGAGAGGTGAACATGGCCTTACTCTCCTCCATGACTCCTTTTCCTGGCCTTCCTGCTGTGTCATCTCCTCAGAGCTGCCACATTAGCATGGATATACTGCAAAGAACAGTAAGGTGGTCTTCTATGTCCTTCCCAGCTGGTAGCCCTCCATACCCTTTTTGGAGCCCTGACAAGGTGGGCAGCTTTTCCACTTAGTTGAACAGGTTGGTTAGTTTAGCTCCTTCTCTCTTAAGTCCCCTTTAAAATATGTTCATGGGTGATGTAACAGTAATCCACATGTTTGTTGTAACCCTGATGGTCTAAAGGCGTAAGCAGGGCTTAGGAGCAATAATACAGTGAGGCTACCTTGTAGGAGACTTTGAAGTGAATAATATTTTTGATTAAACACAGAGACCACATCCCACTGGGTTTTACCACTGAGTTTGTTTTAATCCTGAAAAATAATAAATCGACAGAGAAGCCTGTAAGTGTAACCAGTGTTGCTTGTTGTATATTGGTCCAGAAGCACACCATTCTTTTCAAAGGCAATGCCTTTATTTTGGATCAAAACTTGGGGGGTTCTTTCAAAAGTACTGCTGTGTCCTTGTTTAGGTAGAAGGTTTTTTTCATGCACTGTGTTTCATCATTTCTGCTCTTGTGCAACATTTTTCAAATCTTCCCTCATCAAATTACCACAGCTCTAGGGGTCCCGAAGAAATGAGAGTAATCACTCACTGTAATTAAATGTTTCATATTTTATTAGACACTGCATGCAATATGCAATATGGAGATCTCATACGGAACCTGCCATATTGCTATATATCTCTCTCATACACCTGATTGAATCAGTCGGAACAAAGATTTATTTCCCACACAACCTTTCTGCTGCGGAGATGAGCTACCGTGTTGTCTCAGGGGGGATTTGTCATCTGGATGGGCAGCTGCCAAGCATGGCCTCACCCGTACCTGAGCATCACGGAAAGGGAAACCACATGAAGTTGTGTTGTATTGGCAATGGCCAGCTCTTCTTGCCAAGGTGGAGATAGTAAAAAAGTACTGAGGAGAGGTCCACAAAAACACAAACCTTTGCAGTGCATCCTGATCTGCCGGCAGCCCTCAGTTGAAGCTTTGACCAGCTCTAAAAGAGAGCTTTGTCTCCTCATTCAGGGCTCAGTCAGCCAGGCCACACAATTAAAATTGTCTGTGGAAGTCTCAGAAAGCTGTCAATAAGTTAGGAGTTTGGCATTAAATTGTATCACTGGAAGGATTTTGTGGTCTTAGCTTTCAAAAGCTGAGGTGTCATTAGTGAATTTATGGGGGTACTTCAAAGAGTAATTTTCATTGTTGAAACATAAATTATTGAGAAAACTGAAAGAACTAGCTCAGAAATAAACTGAGTAAGTGCCCGCAACCAGCAACTCATAAAGAAAAGAGAGTGATGCTAGCTATAAGTGCCTCATCTCCTGTGTTGGTTCTGAAGGACCTGTTCAGGAGTTGCTGGGAAGTGATGCTATTGCTCCAAAAGGAGCGAGGCTCTTTCCCATATTTACTTATCTCTTTGGAAGTGTTCTTTAATTTCCAGATCTGTTTATCTCTTGCGTAGAAAATAAGAAAGGAGAAATCCTGTATGAGCTACATGAAATGTATTTATTGAAAACCTGATCTCCAGAGAGAGAGAAAGGAAATCTTACAAGTCGCCCTGTATAAAAAATATAACTTAATAAGTTGCAACAGAGTAGGAAGTTCAACAATAACAAAAAAAGAAGGGGGGGGGGGGGAGCCACAACTATAAAATTCAGAATGAAAACAAAGAAGCCACATAAAATACCTATTCCAGCACAGAAGAAGAAATAAAAAGGGAAAGAATGACCATAAAGGAGATATATTAAAAATGACCTTAAACATAATGTTGAATCTATACCACTGCACTAGGTTGCCTGGGACCTGTATTTTGAGACATCAGCACACTAAGCTCCGGATATTGCCTTGGAAACCTGAACTAGCATTGTGTACTTGGACAATCGTGTCCACATCATTGCTCCTGAGGTCCGGTGTGGGCTAGTAAGGGGGCAAGTATTTTCCTCTTTCTGCACTGCCGAAGTTCTCAGTCCTTTGCAGCAGAGGAGGCAGTCATCGCTTAATTACAGCAGGCTGCTTGAGTTGCAGGTTGCCAATATTGTTAACAAGCTGGTTTCCCAAGACACTAACTAGCGTAGTCCCGAGGACAGCGCTGAACTGGCAAGCAGGGAACCTACCTGCTCTACCCAGGCGTGCCCTCGGCCTGTTGCATGACCATGGGCACATTGTGCCACCTCCTTAACAGGATAGGTGCTATTAGTGTGCTGTACTTGAAATACACGGAGATGCATATAAGTATGTTTGTGTGTATGTGTGTGTATATATAGATGAATGCATGCAGTATTATATTTTTGGCCTTCTTGATGCTTAAGACAAGTTATTTGTATTAATAGAAAACCAAATTGCATAGTCAATTTTGGTTTTTATTTTAAAATTAGTCACTCTCTTGAGATGAGCAATAATCAGGAGACGTTTACACAGCTACAGGACACTGCCTAGATATTGCAGATCTCAGCAGCCATAAGATCATGCCCCTCCTGCAGCCCTGATCCACACTCTTGCCTGTGCCAGGCAGGGGATGGAGGGGATGTCACATTCCAGTGAGGTGGCATTGGTGCCCATCTGTGCCGCCACACCTGGGCACAGCAAGGAACAGAACTCAGTTACCTCCATCACTCGCTCCTTCATAGGGTTTTCACCCAGAGTGAGCAGTTGAAAAGGTTTTTCGCAGGTGAGAAACCCCATTTACAATGTCAGTTCCCTAATCAGACGGGGGAAAAAATACTCAGTCATTTCACAGCTGAGGTGTACACATGCCACTGTCACTGCCAGCAAATCCACCATGGGCAGAGGTGGGGGCCAGTGTTGGGGAAATTGTTGGCTCAGTGAATAGTGACAAAATGCTAATTTTAACAGTTCATCCTTGTTTGAAGCATTTGAAAAATACATTGTGGGCAGATGTCTCGTTTGTATGAGAGCATTTTAATATAGTCTACAGCTTTGCAACTCTCCCTCCCTGCTTTGCTGAGCAGGCTGAGACCCAGTCTGGCACATGTTTCTCTCTGTGGGACAAGCACCAAAACTCAGGATATTGTATCAGAAACCTGAGCTGCCTTATATAGCAACTCTGTGTAATGCTTTCCAGAAGAATAAAACAGCAGCAATAGTGAGGCTGTACAAATAATATGATGAATGCATGGGTATAATTTTTGCTCGCTGTTTGTATCACAACAATCGCAGGCAAGTAAACAGGCTGAAGCACATTACTAAGGTTGCGGTATCGATTCATCAAAATATAGGAAATGCCAGAATGAAGATTGCCTGTATGCACTTTCCTCAGTTGCTCTCATGCCTTCTGCAGCATGCACAGTTTTAAGAACATCACATATTAATTTTTCCATATACCTATGCTTCATTAAGTGCACAAGGCAGATGAGTCCCCTTAGTCAGCAATTATTCAGTGTTTTATTCCATCCTTGCTATTTAATATGATGTTTTATACCTTATTTATTACCCATCCATATAAATCCTGCTGTGAGGATTAAGTTATTAACCGCTTTATAGGTTTTTTTGTGGTACTTTACCATTATGAAGCCTGAATGTTTCCCAAACAATAATGTAGGATGATGGTGAGGGTTATCTCCATCTTAGAGCTGGCAAGTTGAAGCACAGAATGACTAGGATCAGAAGTATTCCCTAAGTTTAGACACTTACTTTTGAGTATATGGGATGCTATTTATAGCCAGGCTTTTTATGTTGCTATTGGAAGAACATTTGTTTCACCCTTGAGGCTGGTCTGTCTTCCTTACTGGATGCTGTTGAAAATAACAGATTGTGACTACCTACCTGAAGTTTGTACTAGGCTGTAGTTGCTGCCCAAATGACAGCAAGGTGTTCCTCACAGTCCACTGCTTGGGTTAGGGTTTTTTTCAGTTTTCTTAGATGAAAAATGAAATTTTTTTTGTAAGTAGGACAAAGAGTGAGCACTTCCAGCTTAGGACTCAGAACGTGAGCCATTCTTCCTATCTCCAGTTTGGAGTCAGGGCATTTTCCCCATACTGAAACTCTAGTCCCTCCCTTTGGGCTCCTCATGCTGGCTCTGTCTTTGCTCAGTCTACCTCAGTGTTGCTGCAGCCTAAAAACGTAGCCAAGAAAAAATACCTAAGCAAGAAAACCACTGTTAGAAGGCAGCATTGGCATGAGAACAAATAGTTAAAAGCTTCCCACAAAGACATTGAGGCTATAATTCGAAGGAAGATGCTTAAACATCAGGAAAGTTTGCGGTGGCCTTCTACCCAGAGAATGGGCAAAGAAAGGCACTTTTAAGATGAAGGAGATCCCGGGTGAGCAAACATATGATGTGGTGCTTTCAAGAGCTGGGGTCCCTTTCACTCCTGTGAAGGTTGTCCCTTGCTCTTGCCTCAGGTGAAGCAAGTTCCTGGGTCTCATCAGGTCCCTTCTGTCCCAAGCAGGGTGAGGGGAGAAGATCATCTTCTTTGGCTTTTACCTCATGTTTGGGGCTCTGAGTCCCTGGTCATGGCAAGCAAAAAGTAGAGCTTTGTTCCCCCACTGTACTTGGTCACTCAGCTACTGAAGGAGGATAGAAAGGGTATACAAGAGCTCAGCAGGTGTCAACAGGTTATGGTGTGTGGAGGATAGGTATTGCTTAAATACTCTTCAGGATTTCAGTTGATAAAATCAAGGTCTCCACTCAGTAGGGGTGATTTTTTAAAGTTACAAGCTGGATGAATTTGGGAATGGTCTCTCAGTATGGTGGAATGCAGATGTGTAAAACAAAAGCAGTTTTATTTAGCACATCAAATCTTTCCCGAAGGTGACAGGACGCCCTGAGATGCTTAGAGCAAAGGTCTCAAGAATATGTTTTTAACAAAGACAAAGCAACATATCTCCCCTAGGTAATTTTACGTGCCTGAACTACAGCTTTCTGTGATTCTCTACAACTTCTGAAATTAATGCTACAGAAACCTGAGGCAAACATCTGGAACCTGTGCCAGTTCAGGCAGTCAGCATTTGGTGTATAAGGAACTAAAGGCAGGGTCTTACAATGGAAAGTGTCTGGTAACCTTAAGAATGGGTAGAGATACCAGTCCTAACTATAGTATTTAATTTCACCACCACAAAACCTTTTGCGAGTGCCCTGTGCCGTTGCTGCATGTCCTGGCATATTGTTACATGCCAGGAAGTTCCCTCATTCTCTGTAGAACGCAGACACTGAAATGGGGATACACACTTGTATTTCATTTTTGGCGTGTACTCTGGCTACTGGAGTTCACCAGCTGAGCACTTGATTATACCTGTACAACTACAGAAGGAAATGTATGTGTGGATGAAGGCACATGTGCAAGGATGCTGGAGATAGATACTTATCATATGACTGATTTCATTTTGGAGCTATGACTGGCATTTGACAATGAGTTTCAGAGGAGAGGGTTTCAACCCCCTGCCCAGCTCCCCAGTGAGGATGTGCCCCTTGCTGCTCAGGGCAGTTCCTCTATGTTGCTCTCCACACTGAAGGTGGAGGCACAGCCTTGGGGTCCAGCTGTTTTCCCCAAGCAAGGGGGCATGGCCAAAGCAGCAGCACATGCCATGTGGCACAGCCTGTCTTCACACTGGCTGCTGTTGAGACAGTGTGGAGAGGATTCCCAAGGGAGAGAGGCAGCTGGACCACATTTTGGCATCACAACTGCATCAGAGATGTGGAAATTCCTCCCATAGGCTTCAGCAAAGTGAGGCAGGACAGCAGCATCATTCAAAGCTGAAGACATGGGATGTATACATCAATGGGTGCTTGTTTGTCTGGTCACTGGGTGAAGGACAAGCCCCATTGCCTGCCTCCATGCCCCCAGCTTTCATTCAGGTCTGGGAGGCAGGAGCAGCTGCTCTGCACAGGTTTGGGGCAAGAGGTATGGGGTCCGGCAGCCACAGCCGGGGGACAGGCTGAAAAGCATATGGGCAGGCAGAACATCACCATGTGAGTGAGTTCCTGCAAGGTGGTGGTGCCCCAGGCTTTCAGGTACATTGTGAAAACCATCTGAAAGTGTGATTCCACCTTTAAATGACAAACTTGCTGAGAACCAAGTGGGAAGGACATGAACACAGGAAGGGAGATGCTTAATACTTTCATCACAGAGGTATGAAACATCATTTCCCACACCTCAGGAAACTGTCTCAGCTGATGTCCCTGCTCAAGGCTGTAGGAAAACTGTGGCACTCTCCTCTCCACTGTGGTTGGTGCTGCTGCAAGGCAAAAAAACCGAGCTTCACCTGGTGAGCAAGACTCACGTGGTGAGTCTCAGGGAAAGAAAAATCCCAGCCTTGGTTGCCAACACTGCTTCTATGTCTCATCAATGTCTGTTCAATGTAAAACACAGGAATAATGCAAATTTTGCTTCATTTGTACTTAATTAAACAGAACTTAATTAAACTGCACCCCTAAATGCTTTTACTGGATCTGGCTCTCAGTCACATTGTAGATTCTGACCAGGTAGTGTGTGGGAGAGGAGACTTTGACAATATCCTCTAAATGCCTTTTTAATATAAAAATCAAATTTTTTTCAACTAGCAGGGTAAATTATTGAGCTTTGTTCCTGGCACAGTGAATATAAAAATAGCCTGGCCATAGTCTCAATTTATAAACCTATAGCAAATGAGAAAAAGAATTGCTTTAAAGTAGATTTTTTATAAAACATCTACTTGGGATGGCCTGAAATGAAAAGGAATTGCTTTATCTAATCTTGGCAGGAAAAGCATTTCAGCACAGAGGAGTATGAAAGTGAATACTTGACGCTCCTTGGAGGCCAGTTTCCATACGGGGTCAGGCAGAAAGACAGCACCTGATGATGGCTGAAGATAAATCCAGGATAAACCATGGAGGCTGACTGAGAGTTCAGGCTTTGTGGTTTATACTTGAGCCTTATCACTGCTGAAAGAAAATTGAAGTGATTATATAGTACTTTGAACTTAGTGGAAAGAAGAAAGATAGCGAATGGTTGATTACATCTCTTCTTGAAGTCATTCAAGTACAGGCCATTGCCCACTAAACTGTTGCCAAGGTAGCGCTAGCTGGCAGCTAGATAGCTCAGGATTCTTTCTCTAGCTTTCCTTGGTAAAGATTAACCTTATCATCTCACTTGCTTTCGTCCTCAGAGCAGGCGAGAGCAAAAATTACTGTGGGAAGTTTCAGTGCTTCTCCGTCGTCTTCAGCCTGGGTCCAGAGCAGGCTGCAATGAAAGCAGCAGAATGCTTGGGTTCCCATGGGGACAGCATTTCAAGGAACATAACAGCAACTCTCCTACATCTCTGTAAAACAAGTTGTAAGCTGTAACTCCCCAAAAGTTCCTTAAGTGTAAAATTACCAAGAATTACTGGGGTTTTTTTAGGAGGATCTCGCACACCATTGTGGCCTGACTCATGGTTGTGAATGCTTCTGCTTGGCAGGATGTGGCATGTAAGGGAAGAGCCAGTGACATGTGTGTGCTGGGTGCCCTGAGGCACCCAGGTGCTGCAGGACCTGGTGTGGGGACACAGCTAGGAACAAATATGACCAAGAAATTTTAGCCACTACGAAGAATGAAATAAGTTGTCACACAAGTTATGTAGCTGTCACTAAGTCAGACCAGTCAGGCTACCCACTTGCCTATGGTGGAACTTTAAAAATCTGAATAAAATTTTAGTAGAGAGGAGAGCCAGCAGAAAGAGGACTGACAGTATAGTGACATTGTGACTATGATCAAACCACTGCACGTTCCTTTCACAGGTTTACCTTGTAGGGCCAGCTCAATGCCTAATAATGGCACCTATTGTCAGAATTAATTATGTCACAGTAGAAAATACTGCAGCTGGCCATGAGGTGTCCTCCATGGCTGTGCAGAAGGGTTGTAAGTGTCCACAGAAAAATGCTGTCCTGCTGGGATAAAACAAAACTCAACTTTCTACTAGACTCCACGTCACTGAGAGCAAAAGTGCTCAGGGTCCAAGTGATAGGGAACAGAATAAATTTGTGCTGAAGCAGGCAGAGCACCAGTGCTAACGGTCATGTATCAGAGCTTATCACGAACAGCAAAGACAAAGATTTGAGCCTGTCAATTAGAAAGAGTAAGTGTAAATGCACCCACTTGCACATGAGGAACTAAAAAGTAGTCTTGATCTTGCTAACATTGAGGTGGCCTCTTTGTGCAAGACTTATGCTCTTGTAAAAGACTTGAAGTGGAGCTGTCTACCAGTCAGCAAAGTCCTCTTGCCTCTTCTTTAAAAAGAAGGGCACAAAGGACACTTGCACTATGTTTCATTCTAAAAATAGCCAGAATCGGGGAACTAGTGAGAACTTTATTATTCTTCCACTGTGGAAATATATCAAAAAAGGGAGATTGCTGGCTTGCATGTAGGTTAAAATCAAGTTTAGCCACAGGAATCAGGCACAGGAAGATGCAGAAGAGGCAAAATCATTCTTCATTCAGAAATAGAATAATTGCTTCCAGGTGGTACATTCTTGGTCTGCTTCCACTAATACTGAGATAAATGGGATCTTGTTTGGTGGAATAGAAAGAACTGGGAATTTGGGAACTGTTTAGGTACACTAACACCCTTTTTTTAAGGGAGTGTGATACTATTTTCTTTATGTGTTTACAATGTGGCTACATTATTGCATGTTTCTTACTGAATTCAACATGTGGCATATCCTAAAACTTAGTTGCAGCATATGGGAATGGCCTACTCTTATCTCAAAGCAACATCACCGATGCCTCACAGTCATCGTCCCCAGAAAAGCCCCAAGTCCTTCTTCTGTTCTCCACATCCTTCCCAAGTCCTCCCTTCTCAACTTCTTGCTGCTCCCTACCAGAAGATACCTGGGGGTCTTGGCGTTCGGGTGAGGTATGCCAGCTGGTGAAGGAATTGGTGCCCTGAAAACTTGTCTTCACTGAAGAAATTAACCTTCTCCTCTAAATAGTTACTAATTTTAACAAAACTGGGAATTTAGACTTTCTGTCCCTCTGTCAAATGTGATTGTAATTGGCAGTGAGCTCAAAAGTTCAGAGAAAAAATGGCCCAAGAGAAGGGTAGTAAAATGCTGTTTTCTTAGGAGAAGGGTGAAATAGGGATAAAAACAACCAGCTTACCTGCTCCTTAGTTGTGAACCATCAAATGCAGGCACACTTAGTGATTTTTAGTTATGAAAAGACTCTTGAAAAAGGGTGGAAAATAAATATATATGTGCATCTATTTCCTATGCATAAGCACATAGGAAAAATGGTGGAAAATCTTCAAAACTGAGTTTAGACAGTGAAGACAAAAAACAAGCTTTCTGGAGGCAACCTCAACCCGAAGTTCTAGTTAGACTCTTTTCTGGACTTTATGGAAAAGATGAAGCAGATCTAGATCCGCATTCAAATGCCTTAATTCAGTATTGAACTCAGTGTTGCTCACAGACCTTGACATCCCTGATGTAAAGAAAACCTTATCTTTCACCCCAGAGAGAAGCTAGAAGTCCCAGCACTAAGACTATGGCTTCTCTCTCATGATGACTTTCTTGGTCTTATAGTTATACTTGCACTTCCAGAAAACATTAACAGATCTTGACTTCTAGCAGCCAATACTTACTACCCCTTCTGAAAAAAATTGGGTGTTTGTGAAACTCTGGTGGTCCTGGGCCCCGTTTGGTTAAGCAACATGTCTTAAATACCAGAGGTGTTTCAGGGTGTTGTTCATGTAGCAAGAACTTCACCTTGGCACAACAGTCAGATGAGGCACAAGAGCTCTGTTGCTTAAAACAACCTCACAAGTATTGCAGGGTGAAAAGTTGAAGAATCATAGAATCATAGAATAAAATCATCTGGGCTGGAAGGGACCTTCAAAGGCCATCTAGTCTGACCCCCCTTCAGTCACAGGGACACCTCTAACTAGACCAGGTTGCCCAGGGTCTCGTCGAGCCTCACCTTGAATGTGTCCAGGGATGGGGCCTCAACCACCTGCCTGGGCAACCTGTTCCAGTGCTTCACCACCCTCATAGTAAAGAACTTGTTCCTAATGTCTAATCTAAATCTGCTCTTCTCCAGTTTATACCCGTTAGCCC
>JAOQGH010000019.1:26962984-27022555 GCA_025769975.1 Gallinago jamesoni | reverse complement strand
GACGGAGGCAAAGAAGTTATTGAGAACTTCTGCCTTCTCCTCATCAGTTGATACAAGTTCCCCACTGCTGCTCATTAGGGGGGGTATATTTTCTTTAACCTTCCTTTTCTGGTTAATGTACCTGTAGAAGCCTTTCTTGTTTTCCTTTACATCCTTTGCCAAGTTCAGTTCTAGCTGTGCCTTGGCCTTCCTGATCTCATCCCTACACAGCCAGGCAACGTCCCTATATTCTTCCCAGGATGCCAGTCCCTTTTTCCATTTCCTGCATAGCCCCATCTTGCCCTTCAGTTTGACCAGCAGGTCCCAGCTCAACCATGGTAGTCTCTTGCCTTCCTTGCCCAAGGAAGAAGGAGAGGGGAAAGATGCTTCTTCCTTCTTCAATTGCACCTTTGCAATGCCAGGTACATCTGTGCCCACACTAAAAGGATTGTGGCTAACCTCTTCCCATCCTGGGTGTTGGGTCAGCCTCCCCACAGTGTGAAAACTCTAAAGCTGGTACCAGAATTTCCACCTTTAGCACTGCTGAGCCTTTGCTGTTGCTTTTCTCTGTGAAGTTTTGAGCTGGGCTTGTTTCAAGCAAATTCTGTATTCAAAAGCTCTCTACTGCCTTGGAAAATACTCTGCAGAGCAGCCATGCTTCCCACCCTGTCCTATCCCATCCCATCCCATCTCAATGGCAGCCTGCAGAGACTGCCTGTGGGTAGCTTGTACCAGAGCTGCGCATAGGCAATGGACTCACTTGCTGGGGATGTTTGAGTGCGGGGCTCCCACGGGACCAGGAAGTTGGTTTTAGCTGGATTTCACCCCAGGACTGCTGTATCTATCCTGTATTTGGCACACCTTGGGGCAGTCAGGGGTGTCCTCTGGACACAGAGTAGGCATAACCCCCCATAATGCTTCCTTTTAGCATTTTCCTTGTTAACATACTTCAGCTCCTTCTAAACCATTGATCATAGAATCATGGAATGGTTTGGGTTGGAAGGGACCTTAAAGATCATCGAGTTCCAACCCCTCTGCCATGGGCAGGGACACCTCCCAGTAGACCTGGTTGCTCAAAGGCCTCCTTTGATGTGTCCAACGAGCTCAGAATTATTTGGCAATAAGGAGCTAGCTTGGCTTACCTGCTTCTTTCTTTATATTTGACTTATTCCCAGACCTGCAGGACTTTACTTTGTTTATCTAGACCTGCAGGACTTTTCTTTGTTTATCTAGAGATGCAGAGCCCTGTTACACAAACACAAACAGGAAAATGAGTAGGTGTGTGGTAAGTGAACTCCTGCATCAAACTGGCATTGCTCATTATTTTGTCAAGTAATTTTGTCAAGTATTTTGTCAAGTAATTTTGTCAAGTAATAATGGGAGGATAATGAAAAGTAAAACATTAAAGTTAATGAAAAAATTCAGGTTGAGAAATCAAGCCCTGAAACAGGAAAGATGTTCCTTGAGTGAATGTTGCCAACTGTAGAACAATGATAATCTCTGTGGTCTTGCTATGTGTTGATGATAAACACTTCTCACAGAAAGTAGAAAGATAAGTGTGACAGAATTATTTCTGCAGTGGGATCTCTGATTTGGGGGAGATTTCCTGGGATTTGAATGCTTTGTTTTTTAATCTTAATGGTAGCTGTTTACTTTCATTTTTTCTGCTGTTTTAAAGGAAGAAGGAGGGAAAGAAACATCTGAACTACTTGGCACTCATAACACTTTTGTTCCATTGGCTTCATCTGATCACAAAGGTTACAAGCTCCACCAGCTGCGCCAGGAGAGCTAGTAAATTTTCTAAGTTAAATGAAGAGATTAGGTTTGCTGAACATGCAGAAATCTATCATCTTTGCCAATGGAGCTATTAAACTCTTTGATCCACATCTGTTTGGCCTGAAGACTCTCACAGGCAAGCTGATCTTCATTCTCCATCCTGCCTTTTGCCAGGTGCAATTCCCAAAACCATCTGAACCTTGGAGGAGCCCAAGTCCCAATGACTTGGATCTTTGTGTGCTAAGGTCTGGGATTTACTCCAGCTGGTATGGACATACCACTAGCTTTGAGCTGCAGGGTATGCATCAAACTGGCTGTCCGGCTCTCCCTGTAGTGAGCAGAGTTACCTGTGAAGACGGCAGACTGGTTTGCCTCAGTGTAGGATGAACACACCAGGCAGGAGTGCCCAACCACCTGTTTCCTTTCACTGATCATGGGGGCACGTGGAGAGCAAGCTTCCACTTGATGTCCCGTGTTGCCCAGGTGAGATGAACTCCACTCAAAGGGTTAACCCAGATGATGGACAGATAAGCTGGCCAGATGTGCACCCATTTCAACACCTGTGTGTGCCTGGGATTCACTAGCTGTATGTCTTTACATGCAAGTCCTTTGAAGGATGTGATCCGAATTTCATTTCACCACGTAATCTTATGCACAAGGACACATTTATTTCTCTTCCAGGTCTTCTAATTATCGTCTGTTTGGAAGATCACAGAATCACAGTGACAGAATGATATGGGGTTGGAAAGGACCTCTGGAGGTCATTTAGTCTAACCCCTCTGCCAGACCAGGTACACCTAGAGCAGGTTGCACAGGAACATGTCCAAGAGGGTATTGCATGTCTCCAGAGACGGAGACTGCACCACCTCTCTGGGCAGCCTGCTCCAAAACACAACCATCACACAACAGGTTGCATTCCTGTCTCTGGGAAAAGGCAAACCATTTGCTTTAATTACTATTTATTCCAGCTTCTTAAGGGAGCAAAGCTCATGCTGTTTGCCCTGCCTATCTTCCTCTCAGACGAGCCTTAATTAGGTCAGTCTCTCTTGCTTGCTCCCTCCATAGCCTGGCAAATACTTAGTTTTCAGTTGCCCAGTGGCATGGCTTAAGCAAAAAAGGTGAGCTATCTCCATACACCAGTTTCAGCTACAGATTACAGGCTAGTACCCTCACTTGTGAAACAGAAAGCTAAGGGTTTGAGCTTTCCAGGCTGACAGAGGTATTCAGCCCACCTCACCCATTGCCTGTACAACTACTTTAGACATTGAGCTATTATGTCAAAAACTCCCTAAAATTCTCCCTACCTCAGTTACTTAGAATAAGAAAGCACACTCTTGGATCTAGCCCTTAATGCAGGATTCCTGTCTTCTGCCTTTAGTCCTGTATAATACAGGCCTCTGGTTACTTGTACCCAGAGATAATCTCTAGGTGTTAGGTACTTAAATTCAGGTATGATGACAGATCTGCTTACTGCATCCTTATATCTTCAGAGTCTCTCTTCATCCCTTCCTAGGTGTGATAGCTAAAAAAGTCCAAACTTGATAGCAAACAGGAGATGCCTTACCAGAGACAGAGATAGGTATCACCAGGTATGCAGCAGGTAAATACCACCCCAGAGATTCCTAAGGAAGCTAGGACTTGAAGATGATGGAAGACCCCTAGGAAGAGATATGGGCAATGGTACCTGTTTTTTGAACCCCAAATGCACACTGGGCTATATGCTCTACTTAACCAAGACATCAGTATTTCAAGCATGCTAGAGCCCTCGGTTTGGTAAGCAAGTCAAACTCTCCCAGTCTCTTGACGCAGTGTAGGGTTTTTCATTTTACCTCCTCCATATGCATTTATACCTCTTGAATGTGGGTTATCGGTCTTGTTCTTGATATTCCAAGTAACACTAATTAGCGTGCTGTGCAAGGCTGTGAACACTTCCCCACATCTACTGGAAGTGCTTTCCATAACAAAGTCTAGGGTGTCATTTGCTTTTTGTGCAGCCATATCACCCTGGTGACTCATATTAACTCCTGTACATGAATAAAATCCCCCATTCTTTCTCCTTCTCTGCCACTTCCCCAGACGCCTGCAGAAATGTAGTAGCAAATTCCCTGGGTGAATCCCCAGACTACTGCAGAAATCCTGCCGTTAGATACTAAAGGCATGATCTTGAAATGGGTGTTAAATTTCACACTACTATTATTATTCCAGACTTGCAGATTATCTGTTTCTACCTGCACCAAGCTCAGAAGTCTTTCTGTGGCAAGTTGTCTCCTGCAAGTAGCTAATGAGCAAATTTCATTAACACACACCTACTTTTTCAATCATAGTCCTTGATGGAAACAGCTAAAAAGATCCCAGTTCCCCCCAGGAAATGCTACAAGTTCTCCTTCAGCACAACCTGTCGCCATCTCCCTTTAAAGTCATCTCTTGCCTTCTTGCCACAGTTTGTGTGCTTTTCCTTTTTTCCCCTTTCCTTTTCACCTAGTGATTTCCCATATCATCAGTGCTTCTCTGATGTTCAGACAGCTTCAGCTTCACTCGATTGCAATTGTCTTCCTTAAAGCAACCAATCAGCTCCCTTGCAAGGAAAGGCATGAGGCTGGCCTGGTACCCTCCAGCTGGCAAGCCCAAGCTGTTGTTCTTTCTTTGATTTTTCATTAATCATCACCTCATTAATTATTGCTTACCTTTAAAATTTGCCCCCTACTCTTGCATGCTATTACAATCAAGCCAACGTGCCTTTAGATGCAAGTTCACTTTCTTAATTACAGTTACTATATTTACTGTTCTCAGGTCATGTGGATTCCCCTCCCTCATGGTTTGACAAAATTACTTGCAGTGGCTGCCAGGTCTCTGAATGTCCTGCGGTGAGGGATCTACTCCCCACTGGCTGAGTACATCCAGCTCTCTGAGTTTTGCTTCGCCCCTGAGGAGGTATTTTAAATTTCCTGACACTCATCCCATATCTGTCCTCCTTTTTTCCAGATTTTAATGTTCTTACAGAAAACCAAAGCTGAGTTTCATTTAGCGTTTTCACACACCTATGCCAGCTCTAATCCTCTCAGTATAAAAACATCACTTCTTTTCTCCTTTAAAATCTTTGTGTTTCAATAGCTAAATAACTTTTTACGATTTCCTTTTATTATTACTATTTAATTTCCTCTGCAAACTTTTAACTCTGTTTGACTTTTGGCAATGTTTACCCCAGCCCTGGCCTCTAAAATTAAGTTTTCTTTGCTGATTAGCTTTTTCCTCCTTTCCAAATGGATGCTACGCCAGAGTTCCTAAGATGGTTCTCCATCCATTTTGGTCTGTAGCCCCTTCCTGAAAATTTTCCTCCCTTCCTTGTGAAGGGAATTCTAGAAAGGTCCTTGCAGCTTTTATTAAAAAAAAAAATATATGTTTCCTTCAGCTGAAGTACCTTAACAACTCTTTGGCCTGACTGCCCTCACTAATCAGTTCACTTTCTGAAATCTGTACTTTTGAAACTGAAAATCTGACTTGTTTTTGTATATGCCTCTGTTTCCTCTAAAACAAATCAACTGAGTTTGGCTAATGGCTCAGTTTAGCTCTGAAATTAATGTTAGTCTTTCCACTGGCTGTAGAAACTTGGATCTGCCCTGTTTAAATGTTCTCCAGGGCTGAGGGTGTAAACACAGTATTATGGGCCATGGTTTCAGCTGGTTTAAATTGCTAAAGCTCTGCTGGACTTTGGCCAGTCAAGTGGAGTCTCCCTTGTCTAAGAAGCTGAAGTTTTCATCAAAGTATTTTGGAAGCAACTACAGTCTCTTAAATTACTAAGAAAAGATATATTTTTGCCATCTTTCCACAGATGAAACTGCAATAAAACCTATGTTCTCACACTGTTTATAGTAGTCTCCAAATTAATTTACTATACCTGTCATAATATATTATCAATGCTTTCCATGTACATTACCTCATCTGTTATCTTCTTGCATATAGCAAATGGCAGGAAAAATTTAATGCGATAGCAATAACCTTTGGATTGATTTAACTCTGCATGCCCAGAGTCTCTCGGTTCTCCTACTTGCGGTGATTGCAAGTTAGCATTCAGGCATCAGCAGCAGTAATGAGAGAGAGAGAGACCAGCACCAATCTTCAAAATCTCCAGTGAGTTCAGCAGAGCTGGCTACAAAGGGGCCAGAGGCTAATTATCATATCAAAGTTTGACTAAGTGGTAGCACACTGAATTGGATGGCAAGATTACACAATCTGAGAGTGTTAGATCCTCATTGCTTCTTCCCCTCCATTACACTCCACCACATCCCTATCACCGGGCTCATCTAAAGACACGCCCAGAGGAGAGAAGAGGAGGGCAGCAAAGTTGAAAGGACCGTAGCACAAGTAAAATGTGCCAGTTGCCTCCAAGGGCATTTTGTATCTTAGGGTGAAATAATAAATTTCCATAAGGGTGAAGGGTGAAGTTTTTCAGTGCAAACTAATAATAACAAAGCCCATAATGGCTTTCTGCCACCCACCACCCAAACTTAATATTGCCTGATAGCATCCTGTTACTCATTCAGCAATAATACAGCGTTAGCTGGTCCTGAATAGCTGCTCACACTTGACATGCTTTGAAGTATTTGCATGGGCAGCTCCTCTGTGCCTGGATTGAAACAAAGGGAGGCATGAATTCCAGCATCCAGCTTGTCCTTTCCATCCTGCATCTCCCAACTTATACCTCCTCTAAATACATAACAAACTTATCGCAGGCTGCTCAGTTCATTGTAATAGGTAGGCTAAGAGAGCAAACACAGGTTTCAGTGATTACCTGCCCAGCACAGGTACATAGGTCGTCAAACATTAGCCTAAGAACAAGCCACTTCATTTTTGATGGGTGTTATAGACTGCTGAGAAAAACAAACCAGCCGTCTTTCTATTTTTGACTCTGATTGACACGGTGCTCTATCCAGACTGACTTCAAGTCCGACTGCTGGGCGCTGTGCCAAGAGAAAGGAGTGCTCACATCTCTGACTGCTTTAGGGAGGGAGGAGGGCACTAGAGGCAGCAGCACAAGGAGGGAAGATGGATGGGTCCCTCGAAGGCAGGGGCAGTGCTTTCAGTGGTGGGTACCTGCTCAAATTCTCTGCATGCTTCACCATAACACCGCCGTAGCCAGGGATGAACTCAGGCTTAGCTGAAGAGAAATGCTTGAGTCAGAAAATGTAACCATTTTTGCTTTTTTTCTTCCTTCCAAACCATTTCTCTCCTAAGGTATCGAATCCAGTTCAACATTAGGCTGATGCAAACCACTTAGACCACTGCAACACCAAGCTAAACTCTGTGGTTCAGTAGCTGGTCCATTCCTTCTCAGCGTCTGTCTTCCTGATGCACAGTTTACACATCGTTTTCTAAACACTGAAAACCCTCAAAATAAGTAGGAGTGTCACCAAAACTCAAACACTTCTTGATGCTCTATAGTTTATATTGCACTTATTTATGACATGGATTATAGATTATTATTATTAGCCTCAAAGAGCAAGCAAACAAGAAACCTCACCCTTTTTTTCTGATGCTGTGCAGAACATTGTTTCCTCTTTGGAGGAAAAATTTAAGTCCCAGATGCATGCACAGTAAGGCAAAAAAGTCACTGTAGTTTATATTTGTGCTATACCAGTTGTTTTCAATTGGTGTTTTGGATATTTTTTTAGTGAAGACACAGAAGCATATACAGCAAATTTTAGCCTGCTGACATGGTCTTACTTTTCTCAGTTGCCTTCTGCAGACTCTGTAGAGGTATCCCACAGATTTCCTAAGGTTTCTGGATCCCTCAGTGTAAAAAAAAAAATACCCACTGCACTGTGCAGCAGCACAGATCTGAGGCTTTGGTGGCCTGTGGCTCTGGATTTTTGCAGAAATGTTAGAAAGCTGAATTCTAACTTTTTGGGTAGAAGACACCTTATTTAAAAACTGAGAAGGCTATTGCAATTGGAAGTTAGGGTTTTTCCTTTCCTCACCAGGAGACACTGTGTAAAAATGGAGAAAGTGATATCATTTGGGTTTGTCGAACCTAGATAATTTAGGATTGTGGGAAAGTCTGACAAAATCTATTGCTTAAATGTGTCGGGTTTATGCTCTTGGCTACACATGGTGTTTAGGGGACTGTTAGTGTGTAAAAGGTGAAAGTGAGAGTTTTAAAGCTTAAAAGCTATTTCCACTTTTGTGTTGAACCTGTGCTTCTTCCCTGTTACGCCGCTTAATCTGCATATAATTTAATGCATATAATATTTATGCATAGTCTATAGTATGCATAGAGTTTAATCTGATGATATGCTGCCATTTATCTCAATCCAGTTTGGAAAGGCCAGCAGAAGACACTGGAGCTAGTACTGTGCTGTCTGTCTCCCACCAACTATCATGCATTTTCCCCACTGCTTTTCAGCCAGAAAAAATACATCAATTCTTCGTTTTCCCACATTGGTGCCAGCTGAAGTGTCAGAGAAACATGCAGCTCTCAAGGAGAACAAGTGCATCTCCCAGGCTGGAGGCTCACCAAGCCACGATGGCTGGACAGGGCTTCCCTGAACGCTTTGGGGAAAGGTTTCCCCTCCCACCAGCTTTGTGAGGCCATGAGCCCATGGGGCATGCCAGCACTCTCAGCAGAAGCTGGGTGGAAGATGCAGCAAGTCCTGGCAAGCTCACTCCTGTCATCTCCTGCCCATGAGCAGCTTTCCAACTGTCCTTTCCCCTCAAACTATTGCTTACGGTTTGCAAATACATGAAAATGATGGTGTGCTACTCACACGCTCAGCAAACAGCCTTCCTTGTTTTAGAATTCACACTCAGAGTGGGAACGCTCTTGGAGTGGGAACGAGTCACTGCAGTGTAAGGCAGGGTGTGAGCCTGTGGTGCATCAGCTGGGCTGGCAAAACACTGCATGGTCTTGCCTGGTGGCTCTCTGCAGAAAATGGGAGGTAGTTTCTCACCCTGGGGAATGGTGTGCTTCTCTGTATATCCTATGATGTGGGGTCGGGAAAGCTGCCTGCAAGCTTATGCGGCCATGTTGGCAGTCTGAAGCCTCAGAGTCAGTCACTGATGCCCTTTTTTTGTCCTTGTGCTAAATCTTCCTGTGTTGGTGTCGTGCTGCTTCTTACCTGAATGGTGTCATTGGGAATTTCATTGTGCAAACTTCTAGCTATCAGACTTGATCTTGATTGTTGTCTCAAATTGATATTCCAGTGCCTCATTTTAATCAGCATTTATTGCTAGAGGGTTTTTAAGAACAAGCAAATGTTTAGATGCAGGCACATACTCACCTGTAGAGTAATTCATCTGATAGAGATTGGCTTGGTATTTTATGTCCTTCTTCCTCATGAGGATTCCTCATGAGGATTCCTCATGAGGACAGGTATTAAGAAGGTAAAAATTGCTGTTTCTACTCCCAGTGTAGAAAACACAGCATTTGAAAGCAGTGATAAACTAGCTTCTCCGAACCATCCCCTTAATGGCCCTGTGTTTATTCATAGGTCTGAGATAAAGTGGTGAAAAGATTTCCCTTGGAAAGTGTTGGCTCTTTCAGTTAACCAATTCCTTTCAGCATTGTGAACGATGTACACAGAAAGAAAATTGTGCACTCTTTCCATTCTGCTGGTACCCAGAGGAGGTTCTAATCTTTCCTGTCGTTACTAACTCATATGGACTTTTTTTTTTTTTTTTTTTAACAAGCACTCAATTAAAATATCAGTGGTGATTAAGCCCTTCTCAGATTGTTGTCATGTTTTTGTCCCTCCAGCTCACCACTAGAAATTAGAGCTGAGCTCACAACATGGAGGCCAAGTTTAAAATCTGACATCATGGTACTCTTTCCTGTGATTTGGCCTGCCTAGTTAATCCCACTGGTGCTCATCCGATGGCAGACACTGGAAAATGAAAGGTCCACGTATACTCGCTGCTGTTAACAAGTCTTCAGTGGGATGTTAGCTATGAAGGAGTGGAAGAACTCACTCCTGGAGTGACTATTACTCTGCTGGACCAGTCTGTGTGATTGCTTGAAATAGTTTACATTCACAGGACTGTACAAGAATCTCACTCTCATGTAAACAGTGTCTACTTTGAAGTCAAGGAAATTCCATTAGCAGGCAACAAGTGTGAGATCAGAATCAAACACCAAAGTGTAGTGATCTCCCTACTGCTGAGAGGCAAGTATAGGGTTTTCTTTTTTGGAGGTTGCTGCTGTGCAAGCTGACATGTTTGCTTTGCATAATTATGCTTGACTACAGCCATAGGCAGGGAAGGGAGTGGTGGTGTTCAATGCAGTCACACACATACAAAGCCGAGGGCAGGCGTCTGCAGAATATTGATAACACAATAATGTTAGCTGGCAGAAGTGTGAACGTGTAGCAGCAAATCTCTGAATCTCATTCACATGCACTTTGAAGGCCATTGGCACGGGGGCCATGGAAATGCAAAGTGTTATTACTCTGCAGCTCCTGTTTCCTTCCTCCTGGGTTGTTCCTTCAAACCAAACACTGCACATGTCAAAATATCTACATCAAGGAAAGAAACGCATTGTGAAGATGGCAGTCACCTTTTCATATTTTATTCATATGTGGATTGTGAGAGAAAGCTTGTTGCACAAGAGAACATGAGGGAGGATCGAAGTTACAGCAGCACAGCCTGGGACTCAGAATGGAAAGGTCAGGTGCAATGCTCTCTGAATAGCCCATTTAAAAACCAGCAGCTCTAGGATGGTCAGAAACCTCCTTACGCATCACCGAGTAGCTGAGCTTGAATCCTCTGCCACCCTGTTCCAGCAGAGACAGCTCCTGGCAGGTTTCCCTCCTTTTTACCCAGTGTGGGAGGCAGGAGCACTTCAGGCCAAGACAGCGTATTTTACGGACACTTTGTAATTCTGCTCCAGGGATTCCCAGTTCCTGATTGCTCTTCTCTCTTTCCTTAGCCATCTTGTCAAATTTGACAACTGGGAGATTTGAGGGAGAGCTTTGTTCTGCCTGCACCATATTTTTTTCTCATTTCTTCTCCCTAGAAATTCAAGAAAACTAAATGCTGAGCTCCTCTCCCTTTCAGATGACTAGGGCCAATGCAAACACCAGGTAATGGCTTCTTCAGCTGGAGCTCCTCCATCTCAGCAAGGCTGCGGCTGCTCGCTGACATTCCCCCATGGGCAGGGACCTCTCCGTTAGTGGGATGCTGGTAAAGCTATTAGGAGCACCACATGCACCTCACTTTGACTGTCCACAAATAGTTTTTCTGTGAATATGGGCAGTGGATATAGATTATATCATCATCTAGATTGTTCTAGGGCTCTCTGGTGCTCATGCCAAATTAGCCTGTTTCAAGAATCATTTGACCATAAAGAGCTTTTTAAATATCATTTATTCTCCCTGGGCTTTGCTGGGGGTGGACACTGTCCTTTAAGCTGAAGCATCTGTTTCCACAGCACTTTCTTCAGGAATTAAGAATGCAGATCTTTATTTTATCCCAGTAGCGTGATGTAGGGTTGAGGCTGCCATGCTAAAATAGGCTAATTTTTTTTTCCTTCTGACTTTTGCCCTAGACCTCCTTATGTTTTCTTCCTGCTAAACAAAACAGTTGTTCTGACCCCCACACCTGGTTCTGACCCCCTGCCACTGCTCCCCAGCTCCTGTCCAGCCCTGGGAAAGCTGAGGGATTCCCAACGCCTGCTGGGGCTGGGGGCCCTGCACCAAGGTCAGCCAACGGCCCTGCAGCTGCGGCCAACTGTGAGGCTGTTGCCTTCTGCATTTTGCAGGTCTTACAGCTGGCAATAGCTGGTGGGCTGCCTTGCTAAGAGGCAGTAGAAATACTGAAAGGGCTGTAGGATGGTGACAGCAGCATACATTGTGAAAAACAAGACCATCAAACACACTTGCAAGCACTGTGGTGCGTCAGTGTCGTGCTGGCTTTGAAATGGGGGGTGTTGCCCCAAGTCGGGCTTGTGCCCTAAGAGCTGGGGTGAGGATCACAGCACTGGCACCGGCAGCTCTGCCACTTGCCAAAGGTTAGAACAGGCTGGGGGGCAGTGAGTCTCTTGCCCACAACAAGGGTCTCACCGATCTGGGCGGGCTGCACTTCTCTCCCATTTGTGTGCAACATCTTTTACTGGAGAAAGAGCTGCTGGTACAGTGCTAAGGATTTTCCTTTATTTACTGGACAAGGGCTTTGTTTCATAGAAGCCATAATAAGAAAGCCACAGCTCATGCAGAGAGGGAAGCTGAACAAGAATGATAGGTTGTATTGAATTTGGCATTGGCTTGCACATTTTGTCAGGAGCAGGGATTGCAGGGGTTGCTTGTCATTTTGTCTCATTTTCTTGAAGCATGGCACTGTGTAAATGAATGAAGGAGAAGATATTGACCTACTCCTGCTGTTGCCATCCTAAAATATTAGGCATCTCACTGCAATTTATGATCCCTCAAAAGAAGATAAAAATGTGATTAAGAAAACTTCAACAACACATCAGAGGGAAGGGAAGCCCAGCTGCCCAAGAGGCAGGCAGTCTCTTGGTACCCACCTACCTCCTTACAGTCAGACAAATACCACTGTCTGCCTGTGGCTCCTAGACAAATGGGTTAATCTGCAGTATTCAGCTTTCATCATGCAGGGGTTTTGTACTTTTTTCAAGCCAGAAAGTTTACTTGCTATGTATGAGCCTCCTGATCTGACACACTAATAAGAGAGGTTTTGCCTTTAGCAAAAGAATTTCTTTCAATCAAACTGAGGATTATCTGTGTCAGCCTATTTCTACCCAGCATTATCACCCTCCCACATGCAGACTTGATGGCAAGGGAAGTGTTTCGGAATGTCCTGCTTCTCCCAGTCCAGCCATTTGTATGAAAGTTACCAGTGTATCTCACAGCTACTTGGTTTTTTGGCTGTGAGGAGTCTTTCTAGCTAGTATGAGTGATAATGACAACAACATTGGCACTTTCATAGATGGAATGACACTGAAAAAGTAACATCCAGTATCAAAACTATTTGCAGTGAAATTGATTTCTTCCTGGAATTAAAACACAAGATGCTCTGCAGGCATGCAGATAAAAATGAGATTTTAATGATAACCACTGTGATCTGCTTTGAGCAACCTGATACTGTGGTACATGTCGCTGCCCATGGCAGGGTGCTTGGAAGTAGATGATCTTTAAGGTGCCTTCCAAGCATTCAATGAGTCTATGATTCAATGAAAATTAGATCCTTCTCCCAAACATGACAGTCAAGTGTCTTCAATACAAGAGAGAACAAATTTCAGGATGGTGTCAAATTATAGTATTGTATGATTTTATACAGATCAGTGATTCCCGGAGTTTCTGGAGGAAGAGTCGGGTCTCCTCCAAGGTTACAAGACATTTTCATCATTTAACTATGAGAGCTGTGGTTCTGTCGACCAGCTAGAGACCACTTATGTTAATTCTAAAGCATATAAAAATCTTTTTCTCCACTTCCATAATTTAATATGGGACAATATTCATCTGCTGTACTAATCTTGTGAATATTGTAAAGATTCGTTAATCCTTACATTGTGCAGCACTTTTGAAAACCAAGATGCTATGTCCAGATATTAAATAGTTGAGTACTACCATTTTTTTTTACACAAGACAGATTTGGACAATATTTGTAATGGTAGAGCTCAACGTGTCATACAGTGCAGAAGGTGAGTTGAGGTTCATGAAGAACTGTGATGCTTCCTCTAAGTGTTCTGGACCTGTGAGTGGAAACTGAAGAAAAACACAGTGAACTAGGACAAATGGAGCAAGTACAGGTCAAGTGAAATTTTTCTTTGCAGGCACTGTCTGTGGAGGAATCTAGTAGGTATTGATTCCTCACCAATATTTTGAGCTGCATGATTCTTACTGTTTTTTGAAACATTACTTAGATTATACAACGCTTGTAGCAAAAAAGGCTCTTGTGCTGCATGCAGGAGTGGTGCAGAGTCCAGTAGGGTGCTGTGGAGCCCAGCGGGGTGCCTTCTCTTTGCTTTGACTCCCTAAGGACCACTACAAGTCAAGCACATCAAATTATGATAATCGTAGTAGGATATGGCAGAAGTAGCAAATCTTGTAAAATTCTTTCTATTCAGACTATTTTACTGGAACTCATTTTCTAAATCTGCTGTTTGGAGCTGAAGGGCATAAAATATCAATTTCTTTCCTTTAATTTGAGATTTCAAAAGAAAAGTTATTGCAGCGACACCAATGTTGTAAATATCCAGCATGAACTTTCCCAGAGAGGTTAAAATATGTAGGGGAGGCTTCATTTCTGAACATAACATGGCATTTCTGTCTCCAGATGGGACATAGGGAAGGATGGATAATTGATCTCCTATAGGTTGTAATCACAGTGTGACTGGGACTTAAAGATTTACCTCGTGCTTGTTGTTTTCCATCAATCAGCTAATCCTGTAGGGCCAGGACTGATTAACTTTTGCATATGTGGGCAGGAAAAAGTGAGCATGGCAAGAATTTTGTCCTTGCACTTACATCTGTAGGGTTTGCAACAGCTGAAGCTTTGGTATCCTCAAGGCCTGAACGCTGCTGGCCCTTGGTATCCTCTAAATACAAAAATCCATGCCATACTTCAGAAGATTTTGCATTGGTTGTAAAATGTGATTAGTGGAAAAGGCAGCATATGAAAGATAGTTCAGAAGCTCATTTAATTCTGCATTAGTAATGTTATTGCTCAGTCCTGTGGGAGTGCTACAGATCCTGTGCAAGCTCCTGTTTCTGTGTGGGGACATTCCTTTAAGGTATAATACCAGTTTTTCATCAAAGGTTTCCATATTTTGATATAGTTATTCTGCTGAAGCCAGTATAAATAAGGTTCCAAACATTAAGTAGTATTATATGACAATTAGTAGTTTTGCCAACAACACCAATTGGTGTGGCATGGTCCATACGCTGGAGGGAAGAGATGCCATCCAGAGGGACCTGGACAGGCTTGAGAGGTGGGCCTGTACGAACCTCATGGAGTTCAACCAGACCAAGTGCAGAGTCTTGCACCTGGGACATGGCAATCCTGGGCACAAATACAGGTTGGGTGGAGAATGGCTGGAGAGCAGCCCTGAGGAGAAGGACTTGGGAGTGTTGGTAGATGAGAAGCCAGCAATGCTTGATGGCAGACCAGAAAGCCAACCATATCCTTGGCTACACCAAAAGAAGCGTGGCCAGCAGGTCGAGGGAGGTGATTCTGCCCCTCTACTCTGCTCTTGTGAGACCTCACCTGGAGTACTATGTCTAGACTGGAGTCTTCAACACAGGAAGGACATGAACCTGTTGGAACAGGTCCAGCAGAGGGCCACAAACTGATCAGAGGGCTGGAGCACCTCTCCTATGAAGACAGGCTGAGAGAGTAGGGATTGTTCAGCCTGGAGAAGAGAAGGCTCCAGGGAAACCTTAAAATGGCCTTCCACTATGTGAAGGAGGCCTACAGGAGAGATAGGGAGGGACTCTTTATCAAGGAATGTAGTGATATGATGAGGGGTAATGGTTTTAAACTGAAAGAAGGGAGATTTAGATTAGATACTAGAAAGAAATTCTTTACAGTGAGAGCGGTGAGACACTGGAACAGGTTGCCCAGAGAAGTTGTGGATGCCCCATCCCTGGAGGTGTTCAAGGCCAGGCTGGATGGGGCTTTGAGCAACCTGGTCTAGTGGGAGGTGTCCTTACCCATAGTAGGGGTTTGGTACTCAAAAACCTTTAAGGTCCCTTCCAACTCTAACCATTATATGATTCTGTGATTACTAATGTACCTGGAAATTTTCACTTTGAATTGCCATCCTAAATTCTCATATGGGTGTCTAAGTGACCAGCCTGGGAAACTGCTGAGAAATCAGCAGCTCACATGGGATGTGATCTGGTCTGTGCTGTGAAATCAATTGCAACCTTACAGCTGCAGTACCATCTGGAAAACACACAAGGATAAACTATTAGTGGTTCTTTCATTTTGCGTCAGTATTTGGAGAAGTTCAGAAGGGTCATCTTCCTTGTGGTGCCGGAAGTGACAATGCTTCCATCTGGGGCCAGGGGATAGGGTCATGAAAAGCAATGCCTCCTAAGTTGCAGTGACATTTCCCTATCACCAAAGTCAGGTGACCGATACTGTTTAAAAGCCAATTTATGGGTCAGCAATGCCATGGTAATGTTTTAGGTACATGGAGAAGGGATACATGGGTGTGTTTTCCTTTGTTCTATTAATAATCACCGAATAATTTTGAATTAAACATTTCCTCATACTATGAGCAATGCTGTGAAGAAGCTATGCTGCTGGCCAACCTTAAACATCAAAGTGAATGTGTCTTACCTTAATTGGCAGTTAAAATAGACAGCAGGTGACGAGATGCTGCCTGCTTTGAAGATAATGATTGAAAATCATAGCTCTTCATGTCAAGTCAACACCCTTCACTTTACCTCCTCATGACTCTGGTTGAGATGACAAAAGGGAAGGGTAGGAGTCTTCTGCTATGACAGCCACATCTGAAGAGCGTCTCGTCCTTCTGCCTCTGGAAGATGAGGAGGATGCCGTGTGGTTAGTATTGGAACTACATGGAGGCAAGTTCATCTCTCCTACCTTGGGATTCAAGTTGCTTTAAAGGCATAAGGTGTTCGTTTCCCCAAGGAGTAAAAATACCTTTTATGGCAGGATACTATTCTGTACTTTCTTGTGAACATAGAGCGTAACTTATGAACACAGAGATGCAACCTGAATCAATGAAACCCAGACAGACATTTTAAAAACAGCTGAATAAAGCTGACCATCTGCATGCAATTTTCTGAAGAATTAACTACTCATAATGAGTTATGAACAACTTGTTGTTACTGTTTAGGAACGTCACTGGCAGGATTAGCCATTGATTAAAAGAGAAGTACTTCTGATACAAAGTTAGTTAACTATGGAAAGCCCATGCCCCTTATTTACTTTGGATTTAATTTATCTCACCTCCAAAAATGCAGTCAAAATTCTACTTACTCTTTGGGTATTTGCTTTCAGCTTTCTGCAAGACTATTAGGACTAGCAGGTAAATACTGCAGCTTCCAAGCAGGGTCACACACATCTGAACTACCACAATCCCTAAAGTGGGCACATTTCAAAGATTAGGAGGAGTTATCTTCAAAGAGTAAACAAGGAAAAGAACTGTCTTGAGGCACTGAATGGAACTTTCACTAGAGTAGGATTTTATTGCTAAAGATTGCTTTGAAAAACAACCCTTTATTTTTTAAATTCTATCTATACTTTACAGAATAACTCAAAATTAATGTCTTACATTCATGCGTTCAAGCATAGTTTATTCCATATGATGCACTTTTGCTGCAGAGTTACTAGGACCAATAATTGTATAGGAAGTCAGGTGAGCTGTCTTATAAGTATATATATGTTCTTATAGTGTCACCATAAAAACTAGGTAAAGATGTGAGAAGATACTCTGGTACCTTGTTAGATGGAGTTCAGCAGACGTAAGGTACCTTTGTCTATTTTAAAAACAGATCCTTCAGTACAAGGGTACTTCTGAAAATATTTTCTGATCTTCACTTGTGCAGACCGTCGGATCCCACATGCAGGCTTCTCACATTAATGCCTTCCACAAGCTCTGGTGTGGAGGTCAGGTTAAAAATGCATGTGGTTAATTTACTTGCTGGGTCTCTGCAGTGCAGCTAGATCTGCATCAGAGCCTGAAATGAACGATGTAAGTGGTCACACTGTATCAAACTCTGTTGGGAAATTTAAACAAGAGTTTTCTAAAATGAAAAATGTGTATTTATTTTGCTTTTTACTTTCCATTACAAATTTGTAATGATTTGTTAATGATGTTTATTTTAACTGCTGGCTGAGTCCTTGAGACTGAAATGTTCTTTGCAAGCCTGTAATAGTGAGAGCAGCAGCACAAACCTAAATCCTGACAATGTCCAGTAGTTTATTTGATTTATACATGCTATGTGGCATTTACAGCACATGTAAGAAGACAAGGCTTGCTCTGTGGTAACCTAAAGCTGCTTTTGGCTTACGGTGGATCTATATGATCAAACCAAAGGTTGTTGTATGAAAAGTTACAGTGTAACTCACATTGAAACAAGCCAGAGATTAATACTTCAAACTCAGGAGAAAAGGACATAACTGATTAAGAAAATTAATGCCCATGTAATTATGATTCTTGCTGGACTGAGATATGCTAAAAGAGTATCTCCAGCGACAGTTCCTCTCTGCTCACTTACTGGATTAATGTAACTAAAAGCAAAGCAAAGGAAAATAATAATAGAAAAGACTTAGTTGTTCTTTTTATAAATTAGGACTGCACAAGAGCTTGATTTGTTTGCTAATACCAGCCTACCTGAAAGTGAGAATGTGTGGCTGTCACCCTCATACAGCAGGTTTGGTTTTCAGTTTCAGTGAAATGAGTCTTATGGTTTCTTATACAGAGTGGAGCCCAAGAGAATTAATTACATATGACTGCTGTACGTGATGGCAGTCCTCCAGGTACTCTTTTAAAATTAGATACATTTTCAAATTAACTCAAACAAAGAAATAAGGCAATTTGCTGATATTTTGCAATGCCTTTCTTGAAATAAATGGAACAGAAGCCACCTTAGGGTCTGAGTTTTATTAATTGCTTTATAAAGCATGATTTTCTTTCAAAAATACACTCGCTGCATTGGCCTGCTGACCCTGGGAATTCAAACCTTATTATTCCAGTTTAAACACTTGCCAGTACTCAGACAGTTAACAAAGCTAAAGCTTCTCCCAGCTGAACACCAGATTCCCTGGGGAATCCAATCAGGCTACTTTATTCTGGTCTTTTAAAAAGTCAGGTCAAATAGCTATTTGAATTGTAATGATCTCCATGTGAATTCTGGTTTTGATAGCAATTGCTGATATCCTCTTAGCTTCCAGACAGACATACTAATCGCATGTCTTCATATGCAGTGCAATGCTGCTGCTGATATTGATTTTTTTACTCACATCCTAACTTTTAATTGGGTAAAAAAAATAAATATGGTAACTGTGAGCCATGCTACTTTGGTGAAACTAACACCTACTCTCCTGCTACACTTATTAGAAATTTTAAGACTTGTGACTGAATAGGCAGTTAAAAGGTACTGTCTATAGCCAGAAAGCTGCAGTTTGGAGAGACTCAGAAGCAGCTCTTGAGTCATTTCAGCTGCAATTTCCCTAGGCATGTCGTAAAGAGAAATGTCATGGAAGGATCCCAATATGGTATAACAATGCTTAAGAGCTTCTCAAGACACTGCAGGAGTGAGTAAGCTTTTCATTCTTTTTTTTTTTAATTTTTATTTAGTATTGATTATTTGATTATTTTTTATGTCACTCCATCCTACCCTTTCAGCCAGCCAGCAAGCAAAGGAGGACGAATGGCAAGGATGCATTCAGAGCCTGGCAGTTTTCAGCCTTGAAAAGAGGAGTAATCTGTTTCAGTCACTATGGTTATGCCTGCTGCCAGCAAGGTTAAATTTTTGTTCCCTTTTTACAAATTATCTAGCTGTCTCTTACAAAATTTCCTTTAGCAATTGTCACCATAGTAATGTTCTGCTAGATGGGAGCCTGATCTTCTGCAAGCAATGAGAATTGCTGCCTTTCTTTACTAAAAAAACCTGCAAATTAACTTTAATTCCAGAAATACAATAATATAATTCCTTTTTTTTTGAAAGGTACTTTTCTCATTTTGCTTTTTCATTGTACTTTATCTAATATTTTTTTTTCTGGAGTAACTCTTCTGTTACCTCTTCAAAGGAATATTTTCGCTAGGCCTGTTTGGCTGACTTTTACCTCAAATCTTTAAAAGAATGGCAACACATGTCTGCTTTAAATTGAATGGTTGCTTATATATGCTTTACTGAACCACGTCCTAAATAATATCAATCAGAGTTAAAGACCTAGTGGAGGAAAAGGGTGGGTGTGAAATTCTTCTCAGGAAAATTTTGTAGGAGCACAGTAACCTGGAGGACAGCTGTGCATCCAAAAGACACTGCTCCTCACCAGAAGCTGGCACCTAAAGGGTTAGGTATTGACCTTTACTGTACTGGGGACATTTATACTAGTGGGATGTTTGCTGTATTTACCTGGTTGCAAGGAAGGATCCAGAGCATTCAATGGTTACTTTAAAAGGCTGTACCCAGTTGCATACCAAGATTTGAAAGGCCCTAACTTTACTGGTAACGGAATGCCTCATTTGAGGAACAGTGTTACAATTTTCCCTGATATTCCCGAGAAAACGTCTAGCCAACGACATAGAGACTTACACCGAGACTATCGAGAGTGTTGATAATAAATTTATCTAGGAATGTATATGCTGAGTGTTTTCCTAACTCGTGGTGCTGCTATACCTTACTTGGAGTGAATTCAGTGTAATTTAAGAAATGGGGAGACAGAGGGCAAAATATATTGTAATGCTCCATTGTTTCATTTACAGTGATCTCATGGATGTTTAATGTGCTGAAGGGCCATAAAAGCAGAAGTCCCATACAGAAGCATATCTTCAAGGACTTTCTAAGAATGAGTCAGTGTCTGTTAAATGTCATTTATGGAGTGCCCCATGTGCCACAGACCCACCTCCCGGTGGGGTGCAGCCATACCCGACACCTCTTGCAATGGTCAGTAGGCACTGGCTGATGCCTGACCATTCCTTCAGCCAACACATACATGTGTTACACCTCCAATTTCGGCCCTGGTGGCTGGCAGACCATGCTGTTCAGAAAAATCAGATGTCCATGATTCACTGTAGTGTGTGACCTAATTCACAATCTCAGCTTTTCAGATGGGGCCATTGCATACCCTGCATGCCCCTGTTTCCACCCACCAAAGGTCTGTAGCTCAGGATTCACGGGTAGGAGGAGTGTGATGCATCCTGCCAGCCATCTGTGGTACAAGCTGTGCCTTGTCTCTTCTAGGGTTTTACACAAGTGTTTGACTTATGCCACTGCTAAAAAAAAAAAAAAAAAGGCATGAGAAAAAAAAAAGAAGAAGAAAAAAAAAAAGAATGAAACAGTCCACTGTCTTATTACAAGTGTATAAATGAATTTTGGCTTGCAAGTTAGCCAGTTTGGGAGCAGCAGAATAGCCGGGACATTCATTTTAGCAGTTATGGATTTCCGCCCTTAAGATTTTGTTCAAATTAGAGCAACTTACTTCTTACCCAACCGTCTGTGCTGAATAATAGTGGCAGATGGAGAGAGGAAAATCTGGATTTTTCTGCTTTCAAGGAACCACAAAAGATAATGAGGTAATGTTAATTGTTCTGTGGCTGTAACCGAAAGAGGTCTCTGCACAGCAAGTACATTGCTTCCTCGTTCTCTAGAGGGTAAAGAGAATAGTGTATGAAAGAAAAGCAGCTGAGTCATTACGTTAGGGTGTGATAAATCAGATATTCTTGAGCAAAATTATATACTGGAATAGGAGGTATGGAGCAATTTTATTTGTTTCTATTATAATAGCTAGTAGCACTGCAAGTGCTGCTTAAGTTAGGAAAATGGCTCACATTCCAAGAAAAAAGGTTTTTTTCAGATGACATTACTACATTTTAGGTCTTTAGAAAAGTAACTAAGGAATCTTCTTAGAGTATCAGTGATACAAAATCCAGTTCTCCATTCACTTTTCACTTAGAGCAATTTACCAGTGTTGTGTAGTATTCTAGCCAAACACAGCTGTGAAAATTATTTTGTGACAAAAAAATCTTCATTTCAATAACCATTTTGCTGTCCCTGCTTTTTACCGTGTGTCTGTGAGGTGCAGGCCTTTGCCTTCTCTAAGCATCCGACAAAATTTGTGATGTGGTAAATAATTAAGACTGATGGGTACGGGCAAAGTAACATTTCCTTCTACATTTCGTCATTCTCTGATCTCTTTGGAGGCATGGTGTTCTATAATGAATGAAGCTTTCACCGCTAATAAGCATTTTCTCTGTTGTTTCCTAGAAAGCCATTCACTAGATTAACAAAACAACAGTTTCGACCTAATAAAGTTCCTCTCAGCTCTCCTTGAGAGAAGGACATGTTAATACCCCCAGGCCATATGCCATTGGAACTGTAATGTCAGGGCTGGTCACAAAGACTTTGACCTGTAATTGTGTCCAGACAGTTCAAAAGCGTGAGAGCTTCCATGGTGGGGAGAGGGGAGCAGATTTGCCAGAGCATTCACCGCCTGCAATTAGGGACGGGTTTCCAACAGAGTGAACAGGCACCCACCAGCTCCTGAGGGCTCTCAGAGTGGGAGCTCCTGATAAGGCTCCCCCCAACTGCTTTGGCAAGCAGGCGCTGAAGCTGAATTTTGGAGACCTAAGGCTTGACTGCCATTCTGATGTGGGCCTGCAGTGCCCACCCCATCCCCAGCTCCCCAGGTCATCCCGGGAAACCAAATTAAGGATGAGAAAAGAGAAGTTCCTTCCTCTCTGTGTGCAACCACAAAGAATAATGGCTCAGTGTGTTTTGGTTTCCTCATTGCTAAAGGTTATATAGCATTTCTTATCACCTGGGGATTTAAACACTGAGGGTTAAGACTGATGGTTCCCATGGAATAAGCACCGACTGGAATTTGCATCCAAAATTCAAATAAATTTGAATGTTAGTAATATTTTAGCATGCATTAGGCTAAGGATCCTTCAGTCCTTTACCATATACAATGATTTAATCATGAAAATGCAGCCAATTCCAGCATAATATATGGCACTACAGCAATATTACAGCTGATTTTAGGAAAAAACCCCACAGGCTTATAGACTAGGGTGGAAGGAAAGTTGAGAGAAACTTGTGCTCAATTATAGTTTAGCCTGATCACTTCTATTTGCACTGCAGGTCACTTCTGTGCTACTTTTTGTGAAAGGTGGCATGTCCAAAAGCTGCATTCACTAGCCCCATGCAGAGGTAATGTCACAATATAAGCCTCAAGAAGAGACACCTATTAAACTGCTTCCTGCACTAAAAAAACCTAATCCAACTGGGTCTCTATTTTGCCACTGTTCCTCAAAAGTGGCACTTATTTTTCTGAGATTCTGTCCCTTTGTCTATCTCTTAAATTTACAGTTGGTACAGACACATTAAACTTCACTTCTCCTACTTGTATTTTCTTTACCTTGCTAGTTGGACTCATGCTTCCTTTGTTGTAGGAGAAGTGAGTGGTTAAAGCTCCAAATGTTGTCTACTATGCCCCTCTGAACAAAGACCTGTTGAGGGGTTTCTTTCATTGTGCTGCTTGCTCTTTCTGACCTTGCCATGGATAAATCTGGCCTCCCAGCAGTGAGGTCTGGTTGGGAAACATCTTTGTCCCATTTCTGTGTATTTTATGTGGGATGCAAGGCTGGAGCAATTGCAGTTCATCTCAACAACAGACGACTAGAGGAAGAAGCATTACAAATACAAATCATAGTTGGTGTAATATTTTGAAGACATGCCTTGGAAATGTGCTCTCTTAGACTGGCAGATATTGCAGGCAACCCCATACAACCACTTCCTGATAGGATTTTAAGATTTTTGACAGTGTGGTGCCTGTTCTTCATTTACAGATATGTCAATCAGACTTGTGTCTCAGTAGCTACAATTGAATATTTAGAATTATGGTCTATAGTTTAGCAGTCTACTAAGAAGAGTCATAGAAAAGGAAGATGTGTGTATTAATATGAAAAAGTTACAGACATTTCTGAGTGTATGATACTACAAAATTGCACCAGAGTCAGTTCAAGGATTTGCATTTAACCAGATATGCTCTAGCTTGTAACAAAATCCTTTGTGTGGCCATGAAATTTGAGGAAAAAAAATGTTGAATCTTGGTGAAAATATACATTGAAAAGCAAAGCCATAAATAAGATGAAGCCTCATATTTTCCAGTTCTATCTTGGGAAGTGGTAAATGTGGTGATGCTCCAGCATGCTGCAGCACAGTCCATATGCAGAAGTCCTGACAATTAAAAATGTTTGCACAAAACTTCACATTCATAAATATTCTAAGTGCAAACCCAAGCTTGGATGCAGGTTCCATTTTTCCTTTAGATTCTTTCCAGTTTGAAATGCTCTGGAAGTTTTTACCCCCATCCTGTCCCTCCAGTCCCTGCCTCTAACGCACACTAACGACTTTCCTAGGATTTGCCAGTAATGAAAAAGGAGCATATTTTCTGCAGCATGCCAGATGGTGCTTGTGAAGATCAGACATGCAGGAGGTTCCTTTAAACCTCGGGATGAGAAACGGCAGCCGCAGTCTGGTGGGTGCCCAGATAGTGGACCCACAGGCAGACTGCCTAATGACTTTTTTGAGAGCACCCACACACCCACCCTCAGGGAACTCATAATGACAAGAGGGAGTTAATGTAAAGCTAATTGAGAAATCTCTTTCCAGTCGTCACACAATAAAATAAGGTGCAAGACCTCAGCTGGCGTTTGCACCCTGACAGCAAGAAAATGGCCAGAATGAGGCTGCAAAAGCTGCCACCTTGTTCTCACCCCAGGCAAACAAAGCGACCGAACACTTGAACACTTTTGGTTTCAGCAGCACTTCGGCCCATGAATACGAACTGCCGAGGGGGAGTGCTGGTGGCTATATAAATGAAGCTTGGAGGTCCATAAAGGCTGTTTCTTCAGCAATAAGACCTCACAGAGCCAACGGTGTAAGTACGTGCAGTGCTCTGAATGGATGCCCACCAGGACAGGCCGATGCCAGTGCCCCTGTTGGGAGGAAGGACACCTGGACTCACTGTCTAGGGCACTAACATTCCCTCATCTGCTGAAAATGTTGGGTTTTTTGTCCTGGACATGCTGCCCTCTGACACCTTTCCTAGTTTTTTTTTATGGTAAACAGTCCTACATCATGGACTTCTGCTCCCACCGCTGGTGTTTCAAGGCAGCAGAGAAGGAGAGATACTTGCACTAGCTTTTAACACACAATTACCATTAAATCCTGCAACGTCAATGTCAACTTCTTCACTGTAAACCCAGACCCTATACTGAGGGTTACCACAAGCGGCTGGAGGGGAGGAGATGCCAGCAGAAAGCACAGTCTCTGTATAGCCACAAGCAACTCAGCTGGTTACAGCTGTCCAAGCTGCTGTTCCTCACAACTGCTGCTTTGCTTTGCTGCAGACCAGGTAAATGGTCTTGACCTGCATCACCAACATCTGAGGCAGCTCTTAGGACACTGAATAAGGTGGTCCTGCTCTTCTACATGCTGCATTCTCAAGGTCCAGGAGGGCCCTTGGACCTCAACCTCCCACTGAGGACCATTTTATCTTTGATTTGTACTAGTTGAGGCTCCAGAAATCCAAGTTCTCCGTGAAAGCCCAGCTGGGACACGTGGCAGAGATCAAAGGAAAAACAGCTCAGGGACTGATGCTAAATCCATACTCTCATAAAATGAGATTATGAATTCCAGGGGAACTATTGAGGAGAAGGCTGTTTAGAGTCCTGTAGATATTTGCTCCTATCACAATGTAGTTTAGGACCCTATTAGACACACTATCTCCTTCCCACGTCTCTGATCTGCAAGTGAACTTCTTTCCTTGTTGACCTTTCCTCAGTTTTGCCCCAAGTCACCAGCCCCCACTACTATTTTGAACAAACTTTCACGTTTGTTAGAATAAAGTACTTTTTAACAGATAATAAGGGAACTAGAAGAATTTCTATATCCTGATGAATTGCTAGTTTCTCAGTCCAAACAGCAATTTGTCTAAAGGCCTCTGCTTTCAGGCAGAGGTTGCTCACTAAATCCCAACCACATGTGAAGCAAAAGGGATTTCTGTCATGATTTTTGGAAGGGAGGGCAAGATCTGAGCTAAATCTCTACCTCGTGCTATGGAGCAGTCACAGCTGCTGGACCCTAGGTATAGTTGAGCTAAATCACCAGTGCTAACTGTAGCAGAGAAATTGCACTGTGTAACTGCTTCCCCTGGACTGACTGAGGATGTAACTCCTTTCCTTATTAAAGTCATTTTGGGAGATCCCCACCTTTTTCTGCCTCTGGCCACTCATTCCAGTCCCTAAATAATGCTTAGCCTCACTCCCTGCCAGGCCAGTGATACTATGGGACTACACTCAACGTCAGGTCAGGGATTCAGGCTGAACCTCACAGCCCCCTTTTTGTGTGTTTATTTTGGAAAACACAACACGGAGCAGGATTTTTCTCTTTCTGAGGAAGCCAAATGTTTCTGACTTGTGAGCAAGTCCCAGCTACTACAGACAGATAAAAGGACTGGAATTGCTCAAGCTCCATCTGCTTTCATTGGCTGCAGAGCTGACCCTCTGCTCTCACTGAAGTTATGGTCTGGACATCAAGTGTTTTATAAACTATGAGGAGTAATCCAAGAAGTAGGTGAATGTACTCCCATACTCATTTTGCCCAGACTCATTCTTTGGCTAATGCCATAATATTGTAGAATTATGGGTGTCCTATAAATACGTATTACCACAGATACTCTTGCATAAGTGCACTGTAAAATATGCTATAGCAAATTGTAACATTTATGAAGTTAAGCAGGAGAGAGGAACAGTTTCATTTATTGGAAGTTTGGAAATCTTTAAGAACATGATGGAGAGGATTTGCAATGTGAGTAGATTGATAAAATTCCTATTCTAACAGAGGAAAGTAAATTAACCATGAAAGCAGTATCACAGACCTGAAAAAGAGCCTGTCTCATCAGAGAGCTGTGGAAATGAACAGCAAACTAATCTTCAGGGTGCAGAAAGTGTGAGATTAGTTCAGCAGAACAGGAAGATTTAATTAAAGACATATATAAACCAAATTGCAAAGCATGTATTATTCTGCTTTTGAAGAGCTTGGGAAAGATGGCCGCTAGCAGGGGGTGGGAAAGAAGGCATGAGAGCTAGGGAATAGCAAGGGCTGCCAGTCAGTGGCAATCCTGAGGGTTGATTGTTCCTTCAGGGAAGGCTGAGACAGGGTGGAGGTAATTTAGGGTGGAAAAGGGCAACTGAGGTAAAGGAACCTGTTCTTACCTGAATTTTACATTTATCATTGTCCCTATAGGGCCAATCCAGCCTTCTCAAGGCTGAAGAAAAGAACCCACAGGGGCAAGTAGCAGAAGGCAGCAAAATAACATTTGGCTCCAAAAAGGGAAGAAGGTATATTACTTAGTGACGGAAATGCAAGCTAGTTGGTTTCAGCCCAGTCAAGAGCAGTGTTTGCTCCTTACAATAGAGGGAACCGATTAGTGCATTCAGGGAACACAAAAATTAGCTGTTAATTTTTCAGGGTATGCTAGAATTTGCTTGTGCAGTGATTTGCAATTATGATTTTCTGGACACTAATGTTATGATTGCTGTGACAGCATTTCAGTGACGTCCATCATAGAATGTGCAGACAGATCAATGCCTCATTTTGTGCAGTAATATAGTAATATTTTAAAATGCTAAATTCAGCAGAACACCCTCATTACTAGAAGCTCAGCTGTTTCCCAAAAGGAACAGCACCTTCAACCCCTCCAGCTACAAAATCCAAAGCAAGCACCGCGCCATTGGACATTCCTCCAGATTTCCTAGGAGTAAAGGTGTCAGCTGCCCTATGTTTTGGGGTGCAGTTCTTCTTTCACCCTGCTAGATTTACCGGTTGTTTAGCAGCAGGAATGGCCCATAGGTCATCACAATTGTGTCCCTTCCAGAGAGCTGATGGGAGCTCGGTGAAGGACACTGCTGCCAGCTCTTGCATAGGAAGCAGTGTGTGGGGAATTTGCTTGTGCGAAGCCCTCCTCACTTTGCAGTGAGTCACTAGCTAAGATTACTAATTCCACTTAAATAGTCCCTCAGATGTCATTCTATTCCAGGGAGAAAAGAACTGTGCAGTTGCTTTATTAGTGAGCAAAGGAAATGCTTGGTGGTGGCCAATACGGAAATCTTTTTTGGAGTGAAAAGAGATTTCTTGTTTTAGAAACAAAAACTCACAGCTATTTTAACACGAGCTGTGAAGAACAACCCACCCAGAGCATGTAAATGCAATATCAAGAACACAATGGCTGTAGAAAATGAAAAGTTGAGTCAAATTACTGAGTGCGAGTAAAGGACTGAATAGCTTACTGATGGGGAAGGTACCTGGTTTTGTGTTTTGTTGATGTTTGTTTTTTGGTTGGGTTTGTTTGTTTGTTTGTTTTGGTTTTTTTTTGTTGGTTGGCTGTTTGTTTTTTTCCCTTCCACTCAGGAAAGCCAATCGGATTTCTGCACATTTTCATTTTTCAAGTGTATTGGTCCAAAATAATGTTAGCTTACCCAACATGTAAAAGGTTTTGTTCCCAATCTGTTATGTTATCTTGCTGTCACAGCTTTCAGTTCGACAGATTCTACTCATTTTAACCTGACAGATCAAAATGAGCTGTCTTTTGTCTGGCTGCCAGAGTTCACCTTAAGCTGATGCTAATAGTGGTTGTAAAATTGATGTGTCTGTGTGTATGTGCATGAATGCAAATGAGATCAGGAAGAATAAATATACAGATAGATCAAAAAATACAGAATCTTTTTGAAAACAGCTCAGAGGAAGCCAAAGGGAATTTATACTAATGACTAATAATTTGAGGAGATGGTGCACCATGTGTCAAGTATAGGAAAAGTGGAAAGGGAACAAAATTACGCTGTCAGTCTCTGTAAGTAGTTGGCATATATTGGAAAGGAGGAGAACTTAGCCAGCCCTGTGGACATGGTCTGCCCCAAAGGGCATCAGGAAATGCTGATTTCCTGCTGGGCAAGTCCCAGCTACTCCGCTTAGGGCTGGCATCATGCCCAAGGGCAGATGACTTCCACAGGGCGGCAGCAAGCTGGGCATGGAAATACCCACCAAACACTCACAGAAAAAAGCATCTTTTGGTGCTCTATTTACCCTCACCCTCCTCCTCCTGCTCCTTCTCTTTCATTCATTTGACACAGTCACCTCAGCCTCAGGCTCATCTCACAAACATCAAAACAAAGTCCTGCTCGGAATGAGTTCAGTTTCAGCAGCTTCCTTGGCTTCTGTGCTTGAAGACATTAGAATTTCCTGTCAGTGTCAGAAATTTTCTTTGGCTTTTTTTCCCCAAACTTGTAATTAAGACAGCACAGTGGCTCTTTGTAAAAAAAAGACTCCTTTCAAGATTCTCAGCAGACAAACAATAGAAATGGTACAGATGGTGCCCTGCAGATTTCAGTTCTTGAAATATTCTAGGAATTCAAGGCTATGCACTGCCTATATAAGCCCTTTCTATTTCCAGATGCTTTTGTGAAAAGTTACATACAAGTAACACTTTATAATCCTAATAAATATAGATACAGACTTATTTTTTTGTAAAATGTTTTCTAGTAGTGCAAAATGCATTTTCAATTCTTCTGATGTTTCCATTTATTTTTTTGTGTGTTGCTGATAAGAACTGAATCCTTTCTGATCAGAAGACCTTGAACGAAATATCACACCTTGCGCTATTTTTTGTCCACCATCAGGTAAAAGGATTATTGAGAAGGCCAGCACAACACAAAAACATCATTAATAAAATCTGCCACTTCCCATCATCAATAGATTAAAAAAAATCTATTATGCTCTCATTATGATGAGAAAAGAAAACCTGCCTGAGGTTTCACAGCAGAGAAGGTTCAGGGAGTATTCTGAGAAGGCTGAAATAAATGGTTGAAGAGAGAAACTAAAACATTAATGAATATCACAGTAAAAGTCTAGGAGATAGGATAGAGTAATGTCTTAAAAAAGAACTGGAAAACATTTCTGTTCCTCTTCAACATTAGGCAGCATTTGAATGAGACTTTGCATGAGGCTAATGTAGTTTAGAGCTCAGATCTGAACTGACACTAGGGCCTAATCCTGTCAAAATTTCAAAATCTGTACTGTCAGATTTTGCCAAAATAAAAATGCCAAGGAAATTGTTGAATTTGTGATAACTGTGCAATCTCAAGAAGCAGAAAGGGTCTTATGCTTCCTTCCATTTTGGTCTGCATCTCAATGAGAGACATACAAAGAGATTCAACTGAAGCCATAAACTCATGAATTTCTGACCATGGTCCAGGCATGTTGTTGTGGAGGGAAATTGTATATAAAGAGCATTCAAAACCTGGTATTTTGGATTTGCTTGCTGAAGAAATCTGTGACAGCTGTGAAGTTCAGAACCACATCTGGATTTTGTCCAAATTCATCTTTTCCTGGCTGGTATGGATCAGAACATTCTTTGTGGTTAAAAGAGTTGTTTCTTTTCACAAAATGCTGTATGGTACAAAAAAGCATATGTTTATACATATTTCTGCATATAAAAAAATAAAATAACAGACATACAGGTATTAATGTCATTTCATGTAGGATATTACTTTAAGTCATACTTTACTTTATAAATTAAGTCTATTTCTTACACTTTTAGACTATTGCCCTTCTTTATATGGCAATTTTTAAAAATGTAACTTGTAGCTAAGGATAGAGCTTGTAGCAGTGAACCAAACAAGAGTGCTGCTGGGTGCTGTGGAGAAGTGATTAGGGAGGAAGGTCTCAAAAAATTAACACTAAGCTTCACATGGCTACACAAATATAAGCATCAAGCTACACACACAGCCTATATTGTTGCTTATAAAGAAACTGGTGTTTTTACACTTTATTTCCCTGAACTTTTGATGTAGGCAAAACAATAACCTCCACACAGATAGATAATTGCTTTCACCAAAAGCTCTGAGGGCAATGTCAGCTCTTAATGACACTTAACTATTAGTTCATAGATGTTATCTTAAAATTAATTACGTTCCCTATGAGATGCCCTTAACGTCAGTTTTGGTGGCTGTCTTATTGATTGTCTATTGAACTCCTCATCGTGCTGGTTCGCCAAGGTCTCAGCCTGACTCGATGAGGAGTGCTTTTGCCTTGGGCTAGCTGCCAATCTCCATGACAAGGCACCTTGAAAGGCTCAGAGCTGCCAAGAGCTGGATGAGGGTGTACTACCTTTAACTCAGCTGAAAGAGGACTTCATTAGAGAAGAAACAGTATGTTTGCTGAATTTCTTTCCACAAGGAAGTTATTTAGCTGATGATGACTAAATTTGGAAGACAGGCTGTCTGCTCTTACCCCTCACAGGGATTAATTCTGAAATTTCATGGCTTGACAAAAAAACCCCGTCAAACAGTGAGCAAAGGAGCAAGACGAGCACAGGCAAGAGAAGGTGAAGGCATAAAGCATGTTACTGGGTCCCATGACCAGACTTCTTCAAGGAGCAAAGTGCCTGCAGCTCCCCTTTTCTTCAATAGCAAGTGTCTCTGAAATGGAAAGAAAAGCTCATGAACATGGCTTTCAACATGTCAGACATAGGGTACAACTACACTGTGAAAGGGAGGATGGTAGGACCAGTGCTGGAGGCCTTTGCCTCCCTGCTGGAAAGCACTGGATTTTGATGCCCCAGAGGGCGGCGCCTCGGTACCACCTCCCCACTGGGGTAATTTTACCTCCTCTACACTGAACGTTGGCACTCATGGGCAAATAGCAGTGCATTTTGTCCAAATTTTTTTTGACTTCAGGGCCACACATTAACAAGATTAAGTTGCCAGCTAAAAGCTACCCTGTGCTTTATATCTCAACTTTTCATAGTATCTGGGGTGTTTCCCTCATTATAACTTCAAACAGCACCTTCTGAATGGCCGATATGTCATTCTAGCCATGGCATATGCTATTGTCAGGTTGCTTCACAGAAAACTCGTTATGAACCTCCAGTGTAAATGTTGATTTCTTTGTACATAGTCCCTCAGTGCTCTGATTTTCTGTTACCCTGTGGGTTGGCTTTCACAGTCTGCTGGACGCTCCTGAACAGGTGGAAGACCACAGCCATCCTTAGAGCCAAAGAGAAGCAGATGCCTATGTGAATATACATGCTGATGGCTCTTAGTAGCCATTTGTCTGTGGATGTAGCTATTTAGCTGAGGCACACTGCAGGGCCATTTGGGCTAGAAGATTGGGTGCAGAAAGCACTAAGTGAGAAGCTACAAGGAGAGGAGGTGCTGGGGGCTGCCATGGCAGGGGAAGGTTCACCACTCCAGGCAGAGGGGATGTGGCAGAAGAGGATTTTCTCAGTGTTTCAGGAAGAAAATAAGGGCTATGTGTGTGCGTGTAGGTGGGTGCAAGGGTGGAAGGGAACATGTCACACATATCGTGTGCCAGGAAGTCATTTCATTCTTTTCCTGGAGCAGCAAAATTCAATTTTTTCTGTAGTTTGGGGACACTCAAGCGGTCCCAGCCAGTGTAACATAACTCAGAGACAGCAGGCTGAGAGTGAGGTCTAGCTATGACAGTGGGACAACCAAGTGTCATCTTTCCTTTGTCAGTGCTACCAGCATTTTGAAGAAGTTTATGACAGCAATTCGTCTCATTTGCAGGAAGGTAAGATGAGAGAAAGTTGGGAAGTTATTTTTTTAGTTATCCAAGCAAAAGGAAAAAGGACATCTCCTGTTTGGTTACTCTTCCCTACTATGTAGCTGTCATAATGAACAATGTGGGGCTTCTCTTCATCCCTGCATTTCTGAACTTTGACCTTCATTTCGTTCTGTATGGAGAGTCCCTGCAGCTCATTTTTTTTTTTACTATTGTGGCATTTTTTCCCCCTAAAATTAAAATATTAATTGAAATCTGAATTAGAATCTGACTGCAATCTAAATTTAATAGGGAGCTGTGACTTCCCAGTTTTCCGCAATCATAAAATGACATGGCTGAGAGAGCTAAATCTAATTGTATGGGGATTTTTTTTTAAAATCTCTTCCTGCTTCTGCACTTGGTTTTGTAAACTAATAAGCCCAGACTCAAGAGGCATTTCTAATCAAATAGCTAGAATTTCATGTCTGATTAGGGATGCATATTTGTAAGAAGAAATAATCTGGGAAACAACTGCAGTTGGAGAAGCATTTCTCAATGATATGTATCTAATTTCTCCCAGCTGATAGCATTTTCAGCATTCCTTGGGTCTATTAGTTTTACATTCAGTGCACAGCTTCAAACTCCAGTGGCCCAAGAGAATGCATTGCTGGTCCTAAAGCAGAGCAGTAAAAATGTCAGCAGCGGGTTTGATATTCAGTACTATAAACGGTGGTTCGTGAGGAAGCCCCAGTGATACTGGGCTTGTTCCAGGTACCAATTTGCTGAATCCTGCCTATTTTTAAACACATATGTAGTACTATTAATTTTGTACTATCATTTTATGGAGAAAAATGTTCTGGAGAAAATCCATAGGAAGGCCCTCAGTAGTGTGGGCATGAGGACTAATTTTTAAGCAGCTTCTGCATTTTGTAAGATGTGAAAGACACTCGTTTTACAATGAGTCCCTTACAATTGCTTGGGGTTTTGTAGCCTGATCTGGACAGCGTGGTATTGGTGACAAAGCTCCTCTTGATTTCATTGATAGCAGACGACAGTTTAGGTCTTTATCTGAAGTTCTTGGAAAACTCTTTTTTTGGCTTTAGCAGGTAGACCCAGGTGGATCCTCCTTTGCTTTGGTCATTTAACTGAGGTGCCTATTTTGGGAATTTGATGACTCTCAATTCTCTCTTTGAGCAATAGTAAATGTGAAATGGGCACCTCTGGAGGCTGCCTGAGCCTGAAGCTGAGATAAATACCCTTCCTTCAATGCCTGTTTCTCTTGCCTGGGTTTCCTGGTCCAGCTGTATGTCTTACTCAGGTGCCTTGGTTTGTGAATATGGCTCAAGGCTGAGTGTAGATCTCACATGGGAATCACAACCTTCACTTGTTATTGAGTCAGTAGGAGTTCAGAGACTTTGGCAATTTAAAAGGGATGTACAGAGTCCTCCTGGAAGAAGCTATGCATGATTTCTGAAGAGTGTACAATGAGGATTACTCAGACAGGTTTTTCATTAATTTTTGAGCTATTAATTTTTGAGCTATAAAGGAAGAAAATTGCCATTGCCTAATGGCACATACAGTATGCTAGCATCAAGGTAAATTGTCAGTTCCTTGTCATTTGTATGCAAATTTTCTGTGCTCTTACTTTGCCATCTTACCAAAAAAAATATTAAAAATAGATCTCCATAAGAATGTTCTTGGGAAGCTTTTTGCATCAGATGAGAGTCTCACTTCATGCAGATTACAGAGCGACAGAGCTACCTGCCAGTGGAGGCAGAGAGCACTGTCAGAGTAATTTCTTTGCTGAGCAAGCCTGCTGGTGGTCACAAGCTCTGTCCTGCCCCAGTTGCAGTTCCTTATGACTCTAAATTGGCTGCTTTAGGCAAGGGTCACATTGTGGTATCAATTACTGGCTACTACCTGGAAAATTTAATTTCATGCTCTACAGAGGGTCTGCTTTCTTCTCTAGTATGATTGGCAACTGTTTCCCTGTTGGTAACTAGAATAGCTCATTTACTAAAGTGATTAAAACCCAGAAGCTCACTGATTTGGAAGGGCAGCTTCGGCTTGCTAGTGTAAGCCAGAGAGCTCTTGCACAAACACATTCAGATGAATAGAACAAAGGCTACTTCTTGCCCTTTACAAGGCCTCTTAAGAAATTGTATTGTTTGTGATTTGTGTCACAGCAATCCATCCCTTGTCATCTAGTTGGGTACTAGATGTACTAGATGTCATCTAGATGGGTACATCTAGCTAACACACTGGGTATGTTTCCTACACATTAATTGTACAAAATGAAAACCAGAGGAAATTAGTGACCTAAGAAGTGCCTAATTTTAGATAATATAACATCAAAGTGCTGTTAATGTTACTTATTTTTTAACCTAAACCCTATTGGTTGAAGATCAATTGTCAAATCTTTTCTGTCTTTTAGAAGCCTCTGAGGAGCTTCTTAAACAGATGGTTTGCATTTTAACAGCTCTTAATGCTATTTCCAACATCCAGAAAGCTGGGCCTTCATTTATTCTCAGAAATTGTTTCCTTCCCAAAGGATATATTATGTCACTGATTTTAAAGTGGAACTACTAATCAAAGTAAAGGGAGATTTCTGCTTGAAAATTGTTTATATAATATAGTCAGTAACAGGGATTAAAAATAGGTGTACAGAAATGAATCTGATCCTTCTCCATGTGTCTAGAAGATCTTGGTTTATATTTTTCTTTATGTGTTTGCTTGAGAGATGAGGAGCTTTTCTAGCTTCATGAGGAGCAAGGATTTGAAAGAAAATATCTGTGAAGAATATAAGGCTATTAACTATTATTTATGTGAGGAGAGGCTTATTTTAAAATAATCTGTGGTTACTGTGATGATGGAGCTTTGTTAGTCCAAGTACTGCAGGACTCTCACAGTTCAGATTAAAGATAGTTCAAATCACCATAATGGTGACTGGAATGACAGTCGTCACTCTACGGGTACACTGCAGAGGTCTTCCTCAGAGGACACGTATTTTGATATAACACAAAACAACTAAACTTTATTTGAAAAGTATTTATGCCAGGTACAAAACACTACTATGGTGGCAGCAGAATCAGAAGGTTTGGATAAGGCAGCAAGTTGGAGTTTGCCTACCTGAAAGCTACAGGACACTGAGCTGTGGGACCCAGTGTTTCTTTACTAGTAGGTTCTGCTTTTCTTTGAATTCAGATCAAATTGTCTAATCACTTCCCACTGCTACTTGGCTGCAGTGGTCAGCATTGCACTACAGGTAAAGGGGGAGATGTAGGGGAGATGTCTTTACCCCAGGAACTTTACAACAAGAGAGCTGGACATCACTAAAACTCCTTAAGAAGACCTGGGAGATCCAAACTAAAATTTCTTTAAAAAATATTTTCAGTACAAAGTACCACAGAAAAAGGAATGAACAAGGAATCCAACTCTACACATTATCTCTTCTCTTAGAAGTGTACAGCTCTGAACTGTATCCAGTTGCTGGCACCTGAAGGTCTCCAGTGGCATGTTGGAGACTAGTGATGATCACCTTCTGTTTCATAAGGCTGCACATTTCTCCATGGGAACTCTTCAGAGCAAGCAGAGACACCCAGGTCTGCACAGTCCTTGGGATACTTGTTCTGGTGTCTACGCATACAGGGCTTAACTTTGGGATTTTAGTTTTGTAAACTGCCCAGAACTGCCACCCTCAGCAGAAGCCATGAAGCAGCTACAAGGCAAGGAATGATCAGAGTAGATAAAGATTTACATTTCCTCCTCTGCCAATAGGTTACGCTGAGAAGGTAGAGGCCATACAGGCCATGTCCCATCAAGGCTGCACTCTGCCTGTGGTCCTCTCCAACCCTTCTTCCAGAGGTAAGGGATGCAAGCGTGCATGCTGTCAGCCTTCACATGGCAAAAGCTATGGAGCTTACTGTCTATGCAGGGTCTTTCCAAGGCAGAAAATTTTAGGGCACAGGGTCAAGCAGTTTTGCAACGCTCAAGATAAAATGCAACAACTGTAAGTCAAGTGGCAATCTAAATGCTAATATGCAGGACATATGTTTGTCCTTCGAAAGCAACGAGGTTTTTCACATTTGACGGCACACATGCATATATTTGCTTTGTTGAATGCCAGCTGAAATCCACCTTTTGCCTTATATTTTTTTTTTTTTTTTTAACTTCTTAATGAGATCGGAAATGTGTCTGGCACATACCTGTTACAAATAGTTTAACTTAGGATAATAAGTTAATATTGGCTACTAAAGCACTGAGTTGCCAGAGCCAGGCTGTGTTGGTAGGAATGTAATGAGTTGTTAGTGGTTTGGCATTGCAGTGTCATAGACAACCTGGAAGAAATTTGCAGTTCTCAGAGAAATGCCATAGCTCTGGCCTCAGGAAGGTAAGGCAATTCTCCCTCCTCATACGTTTCGGGGAGGCCACCCTTTTGTCACTTCCAGGAGTTACTCTCATCCAGTAATGCTTGCCATTTATTGTCGCTTTGCAGTCAGTGCACAGCTGGAAGGTATCTGCTCTGGCAAAACCACAGCGCTGCCGCTCACAAAGCGATTCGGCAATTTCACCACTGATGCTTACTCACTTCCAAACTGTGCAGCATACCCAGAGCTACTTAAACTGCACACTGCTAGTATGCAGTGATGGAGGTACACTGTCTTAAAAAATAACAGGATTAATAACGATATAATTTAAGTACAATGCATTAAACTGCATTTATTTACTGTAGATCATAAGAACAGAAGTATAAACATGTCCCAACTTGTATTTAGCTTTTAAACCCTTGGTGCATCATATGCCACCTCTCATTAAAGATTTAAAGAAACAGACACTTTTAGTTTTCTCCATAGGATGAAATGATTTAGACTTCCTGAAAAATGTGGGCTGACACTTTGGGAACACTCAACTTCTCTAACATTTCATAAATGTCACCAAAGCAAATGTCTGGAAATGTGGGCACCTGCCAATCACTCCTTGATGTTTCTCCTCATCTTAACTTTTATGTCGATTAATAGGGAAACCTCTAACAAAATTCTAGCAAGTGAGCCTTTTTGAAAGAATCCAAACGTGAGCTATAAATTCAGTACTTTGCCGCTGTTAAGAATTTCTAGTATCATAAATCCAACTTCACATCTGGAAATGGGTTCTTCGGAGTTCATTGGTTATTCGTCCAAGCAGAGGTCTCCAGTGGCACAGAGGGGAATGGAGATTTAGGAACTAGGTAGGAAGTAAGTACCGAATTCCCTTTAGTGTCTCTGAAAAGTTTTCCCACTGATGCCTCTGATGAAAAGAATTGGAATAGCAGGTCTTACTCCATGCACTCTGTTAGGATACTCTAGGAACTCCCCATATTTTTAATATCCTAAGAAGAATTTCAAGTGGAAAAACAATTCTTGACTTGGGAATCCTACATATTTAGAGAAGAACAAGGATAGTGCTAATTTCCAGGGGGAGGCAGTACAATACTTCAGTAATTTCCTTCAACTCTAGTCCTGTTCAGAGTCTCCTAACTCAAGACTAGGTATTGACAGGCATCCTGCGGTTTTATTTTTTCCAGTCCTTCTTTCCCCCTGTCTTTCTGCCCCCTCTTTGCAGCTGAAAGTCAAGGCCCACAGCTGGAGGAAATAAAATGGCTATATTGCAGTGCTTTAAAATTAGCATGGTTCAATTTCAGCTCAGAACTAATAGAGCTCTCTGCAGAAGGCATTGAAGCTCTGTGCGTCTGTCCCTCGTACAATGGAAAGAACATAAGCAGCTAGCCTACTGAAAAAAAATCAGAAAAATCCACCACCTAACTCTTCCCTGCACTCAGCAGCTAGTGTTTGTCCTAGCTCAGTAATGAAAGGCGATTCCACCCCCTCAGCATCACATTATCAAGTAGCTTCAGGTTGTCCTTAATCACCTTGTTATTTTTCTCTTTCAAAGTTTAGATTAAATGATTTAACAATGCCCATGTGATTTCCCCATAAAGGCTGTGGAATTGGTGTCCATATGCTGTAAGTTAGGACACACCAGAATGGGAAAGTTGAACATACTCATTCCACTGCAGCAGCAGCAACAACCTCCCCTCCCTCCTCCACCTTCCCCTGTCCTTTGCCAAACCCTCTTTTCCAAAACCACATAACCATATGGCCAGGGTTATAAAACATCAAGGCCTCAGTCACAATAGCAATCCCAATAAAAAAAGCCAAGGTAGAAGCCTTCACAAGGCTTAACCTTCGTTTACAGCTGATCCCTGGAGTGTCTAGCTCTGCAGCTTTTAAACACTGCTCGTATCCCCCATAAAAAATGTTTCCTATTTAAATAATAAAAGATTTACTACATGAACACGCTTCATCCACACCCCTGGATTACACCTCCCCAGGGACAAAACACCAATTGGGCTGGGTAAAACACCTGACTTATTAACACTGTTCATCAAGAAACAATGCTGAAGAGCCCGACAGCATGCAAACTCTTCGTAGCCCAAAGAGTCCCTGATGGGCAAAGCAGACTTCAGCTAGGAGGAACAGGTGCCTTTCCCCCAGAATGATGCTTTTCTGCCTTAGGATAGCACAAGAAGCCGGGGAAACAGCACTGCTCAGAGAGCTGGTATCCCCCCATCACGCCGCCCTGGTGCCAGTAATGCCAGCTCCCAGGAGGTCCCAAGAGCTCTGCCTGATGGGGCAATCTGGGCTCATCCTCCCTGTCCAGACCAGCATCCCACAACCACATTGCCCTTTCTACCGGGCCGGGCAGCAGCCTTCCTTGGGCAGGCCAGAGTGGCACTGCTGAACCTAACTCTGCCGTGGCTAGACCACGCTTCTGGTCCGTGCTAAGCCTGGCTCAGCACGTGCTGTGTCTGCGCTAGAGGGTCTTTCAGGCCAGCCAGCATTTTCCTCTGCCACAGGCTCCTCTGTTACCGCTATGGCGATGGAGTTAAATATTACAGTGCTTAAGGTGCCTAGATGGTTTATATGGTACAAATCCTTGTTCCAGACTGCCTTCAGGGAAAGGCGGACAATTATATTTTCAAGGTGTGCTTTGTATCAGCTTGGGCTAGAAACGGATATTATATCCTAAACACTAATGAAAGTGAAAATTAGACCCTTGTGCATCTGAAGGAGCTGGGGTCCTGTGAAGAGCATTTACAGCACCTTTACTTTAATCCAGGTCTAAGCACAAAGAGGGACCTCCAGAAGTATCAGGAGGACTGTAGAAAATCTGTGGTTTTAGATGTCGGCATGAACTGTGTCTCTACTGAGGCTTACTTACCACTTTTTAAAAAGACTAGTTGTCCATTAAGAATACATTTTAACAATCCACTGCCTTTTTCTCATTGTATCAATGATTGTATTGTTCAGTCTACAAAAATCCTCTGGAAATCTGTGACACGATTCAGTAAAAATCTAGCTGTAGCTGCAGACCTATTTTGAAAATTTACAGCAATGAAGCTTACCAATACAGCTATAATCTTCCCCCTCGTTCCCTTTACTGTAGGCAGCTTCTGCTATTTCTGCACCGCAGTAGCATTTGCTGACATTTCCATGGGGATGTCATATATTAGGTAGCACTCCAGGCTTTAGTTAGCAATACATGATACATCTTGAAGCAGTTAAATTCCTTATGCCATTTTGGAGTTAAAACCCTGTTTCATTTAAAAGCTGGACTCCTGGCTGGTAACTTGTCTGGAATAGTGGGTGGCAGGTCAGTGCAATTTGAAATGGCCAGGACAGAGTAGGAAACCATGAAAAATGGAGCAATTACACTGCAGGTCAAGGTTTGTTATAGGGTGGCATGGTTTCAATTTGGCACTGAAGCATGGCAACAAGGCTACTAGGCATATTAATGCATTTTTGTTATCTGCCATTTGCAAGCAATATTTGAAGAGGGGGCAGGGGGGAAATGTAGAAGGCCAATACAGCTCTCTCAAAGGGCTAACTGCTTACAAGGCACGCTTTTTTTTTCTTTTTTCTTTGTGTTTGTTTTTTTTTTTTAAGGCAACTGTTGTTAACTTAAAGTTTGGAATAAAAACTTCCATATGAAACTTTGAGAATTGTGAACTGTTTGCCAAACTCTAGATCAAAGGTGCTTGAATGGATTGGTACAATTTTTTGAAAAATAAAAAATGCACATCTGGCCTGAGAATCGGCCTGCCAAGTTTTAGCCTAATGAACTTTGAAATCAGTCTTCTACTAGCAATCCTCCAGGCCCAGATTTCTAGTAGAGTTGCTGGACAGTTGTTTATAGCCAAAAGGCACTTGCATAATGACAACGTTCTGTGCTAGCACCTAATTGGCAGACTTCTGATACAGTGTTGTTTCGTGCTAATGAAATTGTTTTTAATTTGTCCCCCATCATTTATCAGCTGGCACATGAAGCCTGGATGTTAAAATTTTACCACATCAGAACAAGTTAATGTAGCCATAAGTCCAGCTGTGGAACACACATCAACAGCAATCTGTTTACACAGCACAGCTCTTCACATATTGTACCATTCCTTTTCCTTTATGATGCAGACCCAAAATTGGTTGAAGACTTAAGAAAAAGCTTTTGCTGAAGCTGGTGTTTGTTGGAAACACCCTTTTGTTCTATATTTTCCTGATTGCCAGATGGGAGGAACTCTGACAGTCTGAAAGAAATAAAAGATTCTCACTACACTCAGCCCAAAGAGCTGAAGACCAGAGAGCCAGACGCACATGAAGAAGGAAGTATTTCCTGCCATGACTAAAGTGCAAAGCATATTAAAGAAACCCATTAAAAAATTCTTTCATTATTTGAATCCCTCTTGAAACTAGATTTCATGATGAGATATAGTGGCAGTCATGACAAAAGGAGTTTAGAATAAACTGCTGAGGCTAGCTGACACTTGCAAAACTCCAACCATAAAAGGAGTGTTTATGTGCACACAGTTCCTTGGCCACCAGGTGAATGGCGAATGGCAGGGGAATGTCTACTTGTCCAATAGTCTTTTTAGCAAATGACCCTTGTGTGGAACAGCAAAGCTTCCTTGGAAATGTATTTATCTCAAACCTGCCTATCTGAACTCTGGCTAACTTCAAGTGAGAAGGTAATTAAGCCTCAGTGTCCTTTGGTTGGGACCCAGAAGGGTAAGAGAACACAGAGAATCTCTATTGTTAAATGATTTCTCTTACTGCTTCTCCACCATTATTAAGGTTGGAAACGTCTTCCTCCTGACTCATTTGATACTAAAACTTTAGATTCTCCTAGCTAATCGTATTCCTAAATTTAAAGAAGTTAAAATCACCTTGATTTAGTTTAGACACCTACATTAAGACAAGATCACAAGCACTTGGGACTCCATCAATTGCACTTTCCAGATTTTCCCTTGCTCTTGAGACCAGATCCCCTCAGTCAGATTTCCTAATGGATCCCAGCACAGATTCAGATCTCTGTATCTGGAGACAATGGTATGAATGAATTTGCATCCAGGGGATTCCCATCCACTTTCACTGGTATGGGGTCCCCACAGTGCACAATCCTTGTGTTGACAGGCAGGATCCACCTCTGATAAACAGACGTCTTGAGCACACCCATCCTTTGCAGAGCTCCAGCTCTGGGGTGATAGTAATTAACTCCCCCAGAGATTCCTACTTCATCCTCTTGATAGACCCTATGTCTTAGGGTATAAGTGCTCACAGACTGGGGAACAGGAAAATCCCCTGTTCTCCTGGAATAGCTGTGCACTGAAATCATTGTGCTTTGTTTCCACAAACTGTTCAGAGCTTGTGAATAGCATAACATCATGCTGAGTCTGTGTGAGAGAAACAGAGATGTAAGTACTATAAAGGACGCTAAAGTACTGTGTCTCAGTACACGAAATGCAGACACACACACACCATTCATGTTTTACAGCCACAGCCTTTGCAAAGCATTGGTTATCTAAATGGGTCACAAACCTTTACGCTGGCACTACAGTATATTGTCACTAGCAGCTGAGAGAGCTGGCCAAATCTTGAGCTGGCCAGACCCTGCTCAAGTTGTGTTTTCATCCAATGTCCTACTTTTTAATGAGAGAAAATGGAAAACAAACATCCAGACAGGAAACGCATATGGGTAGAAAAGGTGGGGGGAGGGATCCCTCTTTCTCAGTGTAGACAACACAGCAGAGAATGGCTCAGAGATGCTCTTTCTACTTTTTTAACACAAAAGGAGAAATGAAGAGAAAAGGAGTGTTAGGAAAGTCGTCCAACACCTGTTATGGTTATACTGTCCTGACTACAGTAAAGAATTTATGATACTGATTTCCAGATTTTGAAAGATTTCAGCATAACTGATTCAATTAAACAGATACTGTAATTTAAGCCAATGGCATTCTTGTGCAAACTCTTTTTGTTAATCAATTTTTCTATTTTCTGAAATGCTGTTGTCCTGATTCAGAGTTTGCACATCCCAATGCTACCATAAACATTTTTAAATTTGTGCTCTTGCCTTTAAATAAATTTTAAAACCAGCAACACAGCTGAGGTTCCTGGGCAGAGGCCTACGGGAAAACAAATCTCTGCATGGGAGGTAAGCACACACATTTTGTTTACAGGTAACGGGATTTGTGCTCTCTCTTTTACATGCAGAAAACTATGCCTGACAAACTATGTTTTTGTTGAGGCAAAATAGTTGAGTTTCATGAGCAGTTGAAGTGACAGCAATGCAACAGCCCTTTACTTCTCTCTCCAGAGAATTGTCTTAAAAATAAAAGCATTTCACTCCTTTTATCAAAGTCATAATGTATGAGCACCACATGACCAAGTAGATGTGAAAAGGAAAAAAATATAAGTAAAAGTTGGCCTAAAGAGAGAAAGAATACAGTCCTGCTGCAGACGTGTCTAGCTTAGAATAGCTAACTTCATATTAACTTCATACGGCAGCATTTCCTCCTCTATATAGTGGTGGTCACTGGGCTGAATAGTAATCTCTATGCTTTGCTATTGCTTTGAGTATTGCTAACTGCAAGACACTCCTGGGCAAGACAGTGAGTGCAACAGAAAACATCCTGCTCATGTCAGGTATAAGTCTTCCTTGTCCTATATGGATCTACAAGAATGGGCTCATTTCAGCATCAGCCACTCAATAGATTTTACCTTTAGACTGCAGAGATAGACCTATAAATATTGCAGTACAAATCGCATAAACCTGAATGGCCTTATCTTTCTATATATCGCAGAGATTAACCTATGGTTTCAATGGAGTCTGCACACCACCATGCTCCCAGGTGTACCAAAAATCCATGGAATTTCCTCAAACAATTTACTGCTGCCCAACAGATCAGAGATGTAGATCCTCTGTAGGTGTAGACTAGAGGGAGATGGAGCAATGATAATCTGCAAATCTGCCTATACAATTTTTCTAAGCATTGTGAAAGAGAATGATAGCAAAATGAGGGCTGGCAATAGTGATTATCCTTTTAGGAAACACTTATGAACAGCTGTAGCAAGCAGCAATAACATATTCTTCAAGGGAAAACTATTCCTATCGTTCAACAAATACTATATCCGAACACAGTGAAATCAAGCATCTGCAACAACTGTGGCCATCATTTTCCAACTAGTACTGAACTAGCTCATGTCCACTGAGCACTCAGCTGCTTAAAATCATCCCCAGTCAAAATTTCTCTTAAGAATGGAGACAACCAGTGTACACAAAAACGGTCTTGAGTGACCTCTCACTCTTCCAGTCCTCACCTTCCCCAGCTCTTTTTCACAACTTGGTCATTCCATCTCTTCTTGCTGTGTTGCATCTGATAAAGACTGGAAGTCATCCATGGTCCAGATGCCCTTTTAAAATTATCTGTAAAGCAACATGCACACCTCTGGCTTTTTATGAAGAACAATTAGTCGAATAAACTGACCATTTGGCATTTTAAAGAGTAACAAGAGAATTAGAGTCAGGAGTATACCATTTGTTTTTAGGCATTCTCCTGCCTGCACTGCTGCTGATATCAACCTTAAAATTTACAGTGACACTGTTTGACAGCAGAAGGCAGTTATTAATGCCTTACAGAGCTTTTGGAGGAACTGTACCAGCCTGTCTTGGAGACACAGTCCTCCCTTAATGAATGTGTTGAGGCTAAAGGCTCCCCTGCCTCAGGGTTGACTCTATAGAGGAGTTGTTCATCTCTTGCTAGCAAGGACCCCCACAGTTTCCTGGAGTGGAAAGGAACTGCACTTCAGCTCCTTCTTGCATCATTTTGGGAACCTGTCTAGTATGAGATACGTGTGTGAATAGTGGCTGGGGATGGGGACAAAGGGCATGTCTCAGCTTTCTCCTGTCTCACCTACAGACCATAGTGTCATTCCTTCATGTTTCAAGTGTCTTTGAAAAAGCGGGTGAGATTGAAGTGCTTGCTATTCTTCAAGGATGCACATAGCACTGGAAATACCTGCTTCAGGAAATTCCACCTTGCCCTTGTCTATAAAATGAGCATCTCCCAAGATGAACTCCCCATAAATATCTGTAAAATGTCACCATCAACTTACAGTTAAGTCAAGAAGTGAACCTTGGCTGACCTGCTTGTGTAGTTCCCTGTAATCCCTCACTTCCTTACAAAGCTGGGTGAGTGGTCTGAGAAACCCTTGGACCTCTCAATAAATCATAAATCCACTGGGTTGTTAGTTTGGGGAATTTGAGGAACAGATTTCAGGAAATAGTGAAGGGTAACGATGCTCTGGGATGTTACATCAAATTCCATCCGCAAAACAGTTTACACATGTTGTCTGTGACTTCCCTAGTGGATTTGAATTTCCTCCTTGGAAGGAACTGAGGTATCTCAATGTTTAATTTTTGAGTGATGTTAATCAAAATTGTGTTTTAAATTATAGTGCTCTGTAGTGTGAGAAATGCCATAACTCTGGTAAAGAAATAGGCTGTCCATACAAATAAAGGTTTGACCCACTTAAGAAATAGTCCAGTAGATATATAGGCTTGTCTGCAGCATTACTGAACCCTTTCATTGTGTCTCCTGACAGATCCTTTTCTGTACTTCCAATCTGCAAATGGCTGGCCTGATTTAAAGGACATGGGAAATCCAGAAAGACATACAAGGATGGACATGCTGTGGCACACTGCATACATTATTGTCAGAAATGTCCACACATGCAGGCTATGGTTACCTGCTGTTTGCAACCATCCCAGGCCTCCAGGTACTCTGGTTGTTAAAGAACCAAGCTAAACAGCTTTGAACAGGTTTGTTAATATTCTATGGCACTTTCAGACACGTGTTTGATCAAAATCCAGGCAGAGAGAGTGTGAGAATGTGTCTTTTCAAAAGATGTCTAGGCAAGAAGAGAGGGAAAGTGCAGAGATTCTGAGGTAGCTTTAAATTAACTGGTTTGAAACCTACAATAGCCTTGTCATGGAAGCTCAGAGCTCAGCACAGGATAGTTACACTGCTAAAGAGCAATCGAGATGCATAATAATAATTTGAAATTGTATTCACCTTCCAAAAGGTTCTCTGAATTATTTATATCTGCTTCAGTATGATTTTGGTTAACAGACGCTTTCTCACCACCTTCCAAAGAGCAAGGTCTTGGCAGTGCAATGGCAACACTGGGGAAGGAATCCCTTCAGCATTCACAGCTAATTAGAAAATATCTCCTGCAGCATTTCATCCCTATACCGAGGCAGGATTATTTCTGAGGAATAGCAACTAAGCAGTTCAGCCAAAATTACACATCTGTGGTGCTAGAATTGTCTGGGGCTTCCTCTAGAGCTCAGGAGAGAGTAACACATACAATAAATGATGTGGAGAATAACAGATAGATGACAACTGACTACAGAAACACAAAGGGATGTGCTAAAGGAATATCTATCACGCTTCTCACTTAATGAGGTTATAACAAGAAGCAATGGATTTAAGATGCATCTGGGAAAACCTGTCATTATTATTGGCCAGCATTTACAAAGCTCGATGGCTAATGCTAAGTTGCTAGATCTACTTTCAGGTATTTAGAGAAAAATTGCTCAGGTTTTCAGAGGTGGTGAAAACTTGCCTTTCCAACCCTTCTTTTCTACTGCACCAAGCACAAATCAGGCTAATCAGAAAACTTTCAAAACCATCAAAACCTTCATCTCCTACAGACATTTCTCTCCTTTACACTTGTAATGTGTTTCTTGTTCTGTCAACATTGTCTCATTAAAGGAACTTTAGTCTTTTTTAAACACCTGGGCCAAATCTTTTCTTGGACGTCTCCTGCTTGCTTCCACAGCACTCTCTGAAGCAGGAGCATCGGCACATGGTGACATGACTGGCTCTGCTTTGTCATTAAATTACACTATGAGACACACTAAAACCAAAGGCTGTAAAACTCCCTCCTTTATTAAGCCATATCCTATAACCATATGTGTACAATTAGTGTGTGCTGCCAGCTTGTTAGGAAAATAAAGGAAAGTTGGATGTTGGACCAGCTGGGAGATGAATAAGATCTATGGGTGTATAAATTAAAAAGACATTCTGAGGTAAAAAAAAACAACCCACAAATGCAAATCTGGCCATTTTGTCCGATGTAACCACTGCTGGGCAGCTTTGGCTCCAGATCATGCTGGACAGGGAGTAACTAATGAGATGTTGGTTTGGTTTTTTTTGCAAAAGATGGATGAATCTTCTCCTCAGGCTGCATCCTGGGAAGCTGACATGGCAGCCAGGTGCGTACACGCTTGAGGGAAAAACAGTTCTTGACTGAAAGACCACTCTTGTCCCATCCATATGTGGCCTGAATCTAGATTATAACATGTGTGAAGAACTTGGTTCCGCCATCCAGTAAAAGTGATGAGATGTATTCATAGCACAAGCTACAAAGAGGGGGGAGTTATTTGCAGAATTGATAAACGGGAAGGTACAGATTTCATCTACTGGGGGTGGACAGTCCCACTCCTGGTATCACAAATGGCTCTTATGGTCTTGTGGCCTCCTCTAACCCCAAGAAAGGTGCTCACTGCTGCTTTATGTCCTCTGGGTGAAGAGAACAAGGACCTGTGTCCTGTGCTACTCTCTTCAGCTGGCTTCCTTTTGTCTACCTCTACCTGAGAGGTCATAACCCTCATTTGAAGCCATAACCCTCATTCAAGGTTTTGGTGATGTTCAGGAAATGGCGAAGGCCATTTCCCTTTCCTACCTCAGACTGAAACCAAACCCGATGGCTCACCACTGCCTGCGATGAGGACTGCCCTGGCATGGAAGGGGAGCAGGCCTCGAGGAGGCCCAGTGGCATGGGGGATGGCCATGGGCTGGGGTCTCGGGCAACAGCCCATGGTGGGAACCAGCTTGCTCAGCCTTGGTGCTTGCCAGGAAACCAGACTAAGAAAAAACCCAACCAACAACTCTCTCTTCTCTTCTCTAGTGTAAGTAACTCCAGTTGCTTTTATTTTTTTCAGATGCCTGAGCCCAGTGCCTCTCCTTCCTTCCTGATGTTTTAGACAGTGCCTGTTCCCCACAGATGCTGGGCTGCTGGGATTGGAGGGAAAGTGGCATCACACAGATGCAGCAGGAGCTGGAGGTCCTGACGATGTGGCATTTATGTGACTTCTCCCTTGATTTCCCTGCGGACAGCGTCCCAGTGGTAGCACTTGTGCTTCCTCTCACTGCCTATGTGCATCCCCCCACTCCCTCCGCTCTCCAAAAGCTGCAAGGGAGCACACCTTGTGCCTCAAGTCCCACCCCACGCGCAGAGTGTTGTGTATGTGCAGAAAATGCTGGATATTGGGAGCTCATGAGACTGGGGTTAAATTCTTCGTTTTGCTTCTCAGGAGAATATGGGCTGGATAACAATGGTCTGAAGGCTTTTATGAGCTTGAAGATACTCATCTATGCTGAGAAAAATGCCTGGCTAGTGACTTCTGGATAATGTCACCCAGAAACTCGGCCACTTTAGGGCCTGAAATGCCTTTTTAAATACCTTCCTTTAAGTTTCTGTGCTTCAGCTCCTTTAATGAGGATGATTGCAGCAATGGCTGTAAAACCCTTAGATACGTTGTAATAAACGGAGAAGTTTAGCTTTGTTCCCTTACATTGGCCAGAATAAGGAAGGTAGGAAATGTGTTTTTTTAAAAAATTTGGACAAGATGATTTTCCTTGCTGTAAAAAGGCTGATTTATGTGAAGGGGTGTGGAGTTATACCAAACAGAATTGGACCAAGGTCCCACATCCAGAACCTGCAGTGCTTCTGCAGACCCCATGCCCAAACAAGTGAAACAACCAATCTGCAAGGTGTGTTGTCTCCACCTGTCTGACTACCCGTCACCTCTTCCAGAGCTAGATACAGGAGCCAGGTGCCAGGAATTTCACACCTCAGCTATTGGGAGTTACTCCTATTGGGAATAATCTGCTGATAAAAAGTGCATCGTCTTCCCCTCTTTGTCCATGCAGAGTGTAACATACAGCCTCTGCCGGCAGCTGCTGGCAGAAGCCAACGCTGGTGATGAAGACGTGAGCTCAAACACTACATACCTATTTGTGAGAAATCTGCATGTATTGGCCAGGTACCTTCAGTGATTCCTGACTTTTATGTAATTTGTTTTGTGGTCCTGAAATTTAGTGCATACTAGATGGGTACAAGGAAAATCTTTGTGACAACTGTGAAGTGTTGTAATGACTTTATATCACAAAACAAATGTAAAAGCAATTTTGTTTATAGAATCAAACTATATTTTATTAAAGAAACAAGTACCTGGGTTTAGTATACTGTTCATTCTAGACTTTAATCTTGCCAGCCTTATTAATTGTTTTTAATAAGGGTGCTATAAAAAAGGAAAATTCTGTTTATAGAGATGAATATAGACACAGAAAAAAAAAGTTAGGAAAACATTTACCTACTCTGGTCTTGAAGTATGAAAACACACTATCTACAGCAACATATTTACTACAAGCAGAAGAAGGACAAGCAAATGTTTATTGCTTCTATCAGCACTAACGCAGAGTCCCTTTAGTTATTTCTTTAATCCAAACAGCTTCCTGGTAGATCCAAGATGTGAGGCCTTTCTATAATGACTTGGCAAGAGAAAGGGTCCAGAACTTCTCTGCAAACACAATTAAGTTGTCAAAGACAAGTCTCGTATTTGAATTAAAACTATAAATCTTTCATCTACACTTACTCTACATCAAATAGCAGGAAAAGAGGCCCTCCCATCTAACAGTCTTAATTACCAGAGCACTGCAGCTTTTGAGCATGACAGAGCCAATGATAGCTGACCTTGTGCTCCAGCCCCAGAGTGGGATCAACGTGATGAATGGGAATCCCTGCCTGAAATATCACAGCAGAAGGAACAGCCTCAGATGGCAAATTAAGTGCCTAACACACTGTTGGGACTACACAAATATATAATAATACCCCTCGCTTTGATCTGCTTATATCGGAATGAGCAGTATTTTGAAGGCTTCAGTGTAAACACGTCAAGCTTTGCCTAGTAATGACCAGCCCTTACCACCTCCTTTCCCACACAAATGCATGGTGGGTCAGTAGGTTTTCCCCTCTGATGCCATTGTTAGTTCTGTTGCTGTTAGAGTAGGAGAGATAGGTGCTGTGGGTCTGTTAGGATTTTGCTAATACTCTTACATATTTCCGATAGGCAAGATAACTGTGGATCTCCAAGGAGAACAGGAGTTAGGAAGTTTCATTTTCCTTTTCGCAGTACTCAGGTAGCAAGTGAATCAATTTTGGCTGCTGGATGCTTTGTTACCTTAGAGTAGCAGTTCCCATGCTGTTTAGTGTGGTTGGTGACCTTCCCTCAAGGTCCACACTGGGGTTTTCTCTTCAATTCTGAATGTTTTCAGCTCAAGGTTTGTGAAGAAGAATGATGGCAGTCCATGAGATTTACTTACAGTAGTTTGTTGGCCCAAAACTTGGCAAATGAATGCCTCCAGGTAGGGCCACATTTCCTCTGGTCATGTGTCTGAAACAACTACATTTTAGGATGAGGCTGTCACATCTTCTGGTGTAGTGATGTGACTTCTTTGTTCTGAGACATTTCTGAAACTCTTTCTCTCTAATCGCTGTATTGGCTGCTACTGAGCATATTCTTCCATACTTTACTTTTATTTTATCTTAAGAGTCCACAGTGTATTCCCTCCACTAACGGGTTTCACTAGCTCGGTTATAAACTCCGGTATGCAGAAGGTATCTTGCTATTTGATTTGTATCAGTTATGAAGGAGGAGCTTCATATGTCCTGTAGAAGAACTCTTCTTAGGTATGGCATATCAAATATAGAGCATAAAATGTTTTAATTGAAAATATATAGAGCTGCTTCTTCCTTCTATCCCTGTTGTGGCATTTTTTTGTTTGTTTTTTGGGGTTTTTTTTTGAGATTTTTTTTTCCCCAAACTCTTCAGAGGAAAAATATCAGGAATTTGTACATTTGATATCACAAAGCTACAAAAATCTGCATGTAAAAAAGTTCTGCAGTATATGTTTTACCCTGGTAGTGAATTCTTCAAACAATATTTTCCAGATCTAAGTCCACGGTGTGAATGCAAAAATTTCTTAGCACAGAATATATTTGTTCAGGTAAATCAGCTACACGCAAATATTGCAATGTTATTGTATTAGGTTTCTATGATAAACAGAACACACTGTCCTGCATCATATGAAAATGTATTTGTGTATATATATATGTATATATGTGCTTGTCTTTCTGTATTTATTTTTTTTACATTTCACAAAGAAATAAGTCTCCATTTAGTCTTTCACATGGTAGTGACTATGCTTGCCACAAGCATTTGAAATTCCCAACAAAAACACATTAAAGTAATATGGAAAATAAAGAATATCAACCCTGAATATCAACCCTAGAGAAAAATTATTTGAGGCATATTTTGAATCTGCAAGGCTGCCAGATTACACCCGCAGGCAATACCCCCATGTCAAAAGGGAACTATTCAGCATAGGAACTGACGGGAACACACACACACACACACACAAAAAAAAGGTGATGGTGAAGTCTGTGCTGTCAGATCTGTGTCCTTCACATAGTCCTCAGGAGGTGCTCTGTTCACCTGTTATGTGTTTAGGCAGTGGGGGGTAAGGGGTTGTTGGTTGCTCTAGAGCTCTCCTGGAGGGAAACCTCTCCTGATGGATGTAGCACATCTACAGCCAGAGGTTAAAAGGACAGGGGAGACTGTGAAATTCAAAGTATATATCCAGACCTACTTGCTTTGAAGAAAAATGATGTGACTGTATTTTAGAGTTATAGACAGACCAGGCTTTTCCCTCCAGTGCAATTAGTGGAGATGCTTCATTAGCTTGACAAGTAGAAGGGTGTGGTGGGAATGCAAAAAACCTGATGGGAACGTAGCCTTCCTGAATGCCTGGGAGGCCTGCCACTGACTTTATCACAGGCTGAATTTTATCCCGTGAGCTTGTATTCTCTTGATACAGAATGCGAATAATAAGGATGGGAATGGAGTATACATAAACACATATTGCAAAAAAAGGGACACAATCCTATTAAAAACAATCCACTTCTGGTGGGAGAACAGTTACTATGGAATTTAGAACAGGAAGTTTTGTAATTAACTGCACATTTCAGAGGAATATTATGCTAAATACAATAAAAATACAGCATGAAATAAGTGGCCCAGATCCTCAGGATATAAACGAGTAGAAACCCAATTTACTCTAATGCCCCAACGGAACAATGTAGTTTATGTTAACTCAAGTGATTGCTGTATGCCCTACCCATGCAGCATTTGCAGGAAATAAAACTTGCCCTGCTAGTCACAGCTTCACTCTCACCTGCATTGTGAAGGATGTTTTACGTTTTGTCTTTCAGTGGGCTTTCCCCAGCGGTTAAGGTTTAAAGGCTGAAACCAGAGAAGAGTAATTCTACTTTGAAAGCAACTGGCAGAGAAATCCTTAGAGAGAATGAGCATGATTCTCAAACTCTAGACCATAAACAGTCCTCCAGCATCTGTGCATGGACATATTTTTCATTACACTTCTTGTCCACGCTGCCTGTGTACACAGGTTAGCAGGATCTACCTTTGCGCAGGGACATGATCAACACCCAGCTTGTGTACGGTAAATGATATCGTCTGTGTACACAAACTGTTACTAAATGGAATTGTCTGGGGATAATGTCCCCAAATCTGAGTGCACTCAATTATGAAGAAGGTTGAGCTGTCGCAGTCAGCCCCCGTGGAGTTTCTGTGCAACTGCTTTGACAACAGGTGAATTAGGAGTATTTCTGGCGTTCTGAATATGCATGTGTCTGTATTTGCAAAGATTTGGAGCTGCCATGTATTGTCTCACGTTATGCACATTTAATGAAGATGAAAGTGTTGTCCAACATAAAGGAAATTTCTCTTCCAACTGTAGCTCTGAGCTGTCTAATGTATTTTGCACAGTATGCAGGATTCTTTCACAGAGGTTGCTGGTGAGCTGCCATCCATGCTGTCTGTTTGCCTTAGGGAAAAATATTCAAGTAGCTGTAATTATTAAAGGTTATAATTGCTCCATAGGGTATGAAAAATGGCAGTGGCAAGGCTGGGCACTGAAAAATTCAGAGAGGGTGTGAGATAAGGAAATCTGAGAGGACTGCACAAAGAGGGACTGGCCTTATAAAAGGGTAGGCTTTGCTGCTATTTGACTACAGTCTGCACTCCTCTTTAGTTTCCATGTAGAAGAATATTATTAAGAAAGAAACTGGAGAAGGGTTAATTTGTTATTCAAACCCTCCCCTCTCCTGTGCAGGCCCACACAGGCTAAGTGTTTGAACAGGGGCCAAGACTCTAATCCAAGCACCCCTCCCCAGACAGCACGGGACAAGCAGAAGGCCATGATCACGCGCCATCAGACCTTAGGTCTCCCCTTCTCCTCCGCTCCTCAGAGCAGCCGGCCAGGCTGCAGGCATCAGCTCTGCCTCCAGTCACACCAAAGTGCATGGCACAGGTAGTAGGCTCATGCTAATCTGGCTCTCACGGGCTGAAATGTTGAGAGACAACCTAATGTCATCAGCTTGGATGGGCATGAGGGGCCAGAAACATCCAGCTGCTGCGGGGAGCAGCAGCCAGCAGGCAGAAATGGGAGCCAGGGTTGGGTCGTAGAAAGAGGATGTGTAACCACAGGTGGGATGAACAGCCGTGAGGAATTTAAAGCTCTTTAATAGAGCATTGAAAGAATATTTGCTAAAATAACATATCAGAAAAGAAAGATATGGCAAAGCTACAGTTCAGGCTGCCTAAAAAACCTTCGAATGCAGGAAGAGGGTACTTTCGCTTGTGTGAACAGCCAACAGACAGTGTGGAGACTCAGTCGTCGGCAGTCATGGTAGACAGAGCATGATCTCCAGAAAGAATGGGATCTGGCCTGTGCTAAAGTATCATGTTCCTTAGGAGTGAAATGACTAGAACAAATGTAAAAGCAATGATGATTTTCACAAAGCTCCAAGCAAATTTTTCAGAGGTAGGGAGTGGGAGGGAGAGGGGTTAAAAATTGAGCCTACCTTAGTTATCATTTTCTTAAAACAGGCTGCGACTGAAATTGGAAACCCAGACACGCCATCACAAGGATATTACTGTGATGTTTCCATCTGCAACAGAAGGTAGAAGCCTTATAGAAGTAGGATTGTGTGCACACAATTTCCAGCCTATTCTGTATGCTCAAGAGATAGTTACTGTTTGGCTGCACATCAGAAAAGCAGTCAAGCTGTACAAGAAAACCTTTTAAGTTTCACTCAGCACTGTATGCTGTTGCATTCAGTGCCCTGGGTAGAGGTTTTATTAGAGCTACATACTTAGTGAAGCAAAGTTTGTCTCGCCTCTTGTCTATGATTGTAGTGGAAAAGGCAATGGGCAGCCAGCAGAAGCTCTGCCCTCCTGTGCTCCTGGGGACACACTTTTCTCCTGCGTCCCCAAATCACAGCTGGTAAGGACCGAGTCTGAGCAGGAAATTGTGAATTCAGCACTGAAAGCCCTTTCACTGCAAGCATTTTTTGGGCTTTGACTCCTAATGGAGTTCACATGTTCAAAAGGATATTGTCTGTAAATTAGAAAATGGGTAAGGCTCACTCAGTTACTCTTAGTCACTCCAACTTCTATGGCCACACCAAGCAACTGTAGAAACCATGCTGGCCAGCAGAAAACTTAGTGAGTGAACGGATAATAAAAAGTTACCTGGCTCTGTGTTAAAAAAGATGAGTTACACCAGCAGCCTGCTTTGGCTCTGTTTTTAGTGAGACCCATGTGTTTTGAGGAAGCTGAGAACATTTCAAGTAAAAGCATTTGTAATCTCAAAAACTCCTTTACACTTTTAGGGCAAAAAGTCAGATCTTACTTCAACAGATCGCTGTCCTCAGAGTCAGAACTTGAGTCTACCTAAAGGACATTAGTTGTCTCATACCAAATGCCCATAACTCAGCAATTTCCACCCAAAGCCATTGATTGGATGCAATTTGATCCAGGCGGAATGGGCAGATCAGCTGTGATTTCTCTTTTCCATTATTTTTTTGCTTATTGAATCTCTTTTAAAAAAATAAAATGTTGTTTGGAACCTAAACAAACCGTCAGCTGCAGCTGATAGTTAGATTTGGGAACAGATGATAAAAAGCTGATAGAGTCCCTATTTCAGTTGACAGTGCTTGAAAACTATTTAAAAATATGTGGGTTTGTATTCTGATATTATGTTAATATGATCTATTTCTAACAGGAATTAGACCTTGAGTGCCACCTAAGCAATGTCTAACGTCTAATCAGAGCATGGTAGTCTCAATACTTATGGCAGTTTGACAAGAAGGAGCCTTGTGTGGTTTGTAAGAGTAAGTTCAGTAGCTGGTTGCTCCATGTTTTTCCGTCAGGACATAAAGAGTAAGGATTCTTCATTTTCTTCCTTAAGCAAAGAAGGAAGAAATCAATATGCAAAAGCTGTAAAAGAGGAGAAGGAAATACTTTATAAAAAGTGAAAAATGAGAAAATGGGAAATTTCTAAACTTGTCTAGTGGCCATTCCAACCACAGACTCAGAATGCATCTTCTTGTCTTGCTGGAGCCAGCTCCAAGCTAACACTGCTGAGGACTACAGTAGTGAAGCTCTACAACAGTTGAGCCTTTGATGTGGGAAACAGTCTTTAACACTAGAAGGAACTGAAACAGGGGAGCTAAAGCAAGTTGAAGGGCTTTTGGTAAAAACACAAGGTTTAGGCACATAAATAAATCATTGCGAAGTGAATTAGAAGGTGAATGTATAGTGTATCTGCTGACCCACTGTAATTGCTTGTGTACCAGCTCTTACTCCTTCAACATGAGGGAGGCATGCTCCTCTTCAACTGAAAGATAAGCAACTTGCAATTACCAGCTTTTCTCCAAGGGATAAAAGCCCACACATGGGCAGCTGATGGGGGTTGTTCTGATGCAGTCTCTTTTTACCCCTACAACCTGTTCATGTGTCACACGTACACCCAGTACACACAATCTAGCCATCTAGTCTTGTATGCTGCAATGTTACAGTTTCTAGTCTCTTCTGCCCCCTCAGGTTGTTCTGAGTTAACTAATCCATTAACTGGGTATTAAAGGAGCAGGGAAATCCTGGGGGTGCTCATTAAAGTAGCCACTTTATAAGCAGAGTCCCACAAGGCACTGACCATTTCCCAGGCACATTTATTTCAGCTTACCAGAGGATAGAAGCTAGAGCCCCTTTAATAGAGAAACTTTCTTTCTGAACAGGCCAAGAGCTTCCATGGCCTCCGAGAGGGGGTGAGGTGGGAGCTGTGCTTTCAGGAGGCCCTCTCAGGATTCATCCCCTAGCTTTCTGCTAAGCTATCCTGGCTGGCACGGAAGCAAGGTGAGAGCAAAGGGTGCTCTCTGCTCCTACCACCAGCCAGTCTATCACTTCTGTGAATATGTCCCCAGCCCCTGTTCCCCAGAAGCTCTCCCACCTGCCTTTTTTCTCCCCCTCTGTCTGTAAAACAGGGATAAAATAAGCTGTAGGAGCAACTATTTCCCTGTGAGTGAATACTGTATATTAAAACACATGCCCTTCCTCCTTTGCTTAGCAATGGCTAAATTCACAGCTGCTCTGCAGGTAAGAAAAAGCATCCCAAAAGAGACTTTCACTTTTTCACTTGGAATAAAGTATATCTTGAGTTAATCCAAATATGAAAAGATTGGTTTCCAATACATCTGAAGTCTCAGGAACTTGTTCGTAATATGCTATCAAATGCAGGACACAAGGTGGGATCATTAAGTCAGCACAGGAGACGAAACAGTCTGATGTGAAATCCAAAAATCGGTAGTGAGGGGCCTTTACCCAGAAATATCTAATGTAATTAGATTCCCTCTTCAATGTGTGTCACATGCCCTAGAAAAGCTCAGCACGTCCTAAAACCAACATTTAGTCAGGAGACAGAATTTTTCTTTAAAACAAGAACATGGTTTAGAGTGACCAAATAACTTACTAAAAGACAAAACATTGTTCTTGCCCAAGCAACTTGTTTCTCTGTGCACTGTGAACCATATCATGAGATCTTTACCTAGACCCTGCACAAATCCCTCCTGAAAACCCATCTCAGGATTAATTAAGTGTTAATTAATGCAGAATTAATTCTGTGGAATCCCAAAGAGAATTAATACAAACTTTCCAAAATGCAGCCACTCTGCTTTTCACAGAGTGATGGGATCTGTATTCCTACAAAAGACTTCCCTCTTTCAGTGACTGCATAACAAGTCAGGGTTTGGCAGTTTTGGAGGGCTGAATTGCTCACTGTTGTCCTGAACTTAAAATGCTCTAGTAGGTGCACATATCTGTCTGAAGTGTCTTCACACCCTGATGTTTCGTCACCCAGCTACCACAACTGAGATAGATAACAGCTTAGAAAAATTTCCCTTTTCCTTCTGAGCAAAAGCTTGTTCTTATTTGACAGTGTTGCATTGCTGACCATGCACTTTCTGGGAAGTGTTTTCTATTTCGACTGAAGACATCAGGCTCATTTCCAAGAGATTTCTTTTTTTTCTCTGTGCTCTTTCTCTCCTTCTGACTCTGCCAATTCTGTGAATCTGTCTGGTTTAGTCTTAGCTCTTGGTGGGAAGACCTCTGAGCAGCTGAGCCTCTGGCTTAGGAGTTCCTACCTCCGAGCTTATTATCCCACCATAACTCTGTGAAGATCGTGCTTTACTCTGTTGCTCACTGCAGGAGAATAGAGCTCATTGCCTAATTAATGTTTCCAGGTAAAAGTCTTTCAGCACTGTCTAATTACAATAGTGTTTCTGTGACAGAGGTCCTACAATCACAGAATATGCGATGTAAATAAAAGTATAATAAAATACAGGCACTGAATTCCCACCTGAAATGCACAGTGACTGCAGCATCACACTGAGATTTATGTCTACCACAAAAAGCTGGAAAATGGAGACCACAGTCTCAGGGTCTCCTGCTGTGATGTTGTTGTGTCAGGACTGCCTGACAGGATAAAATACAGAACAAAAAATTCACATTTCATATAAAACTGTGTCATTACTTACCACTCTACATTTCAACATATTGTCTTGCCTGAGTGGGAGGGAACAGGTATATCATGCAGGAAAGGGTTATATATATATGTATCCTCACAAGCCTATGGAAAGATAGAATTATCCAGATGTACAGGCATGGATAAATGATTTGCCTAGAAGCAAAGTAATTTTAAAGTGATGTATGTAGTAGGATTCAAAATAGGCACACGCATGGATTAGAGTGCTAGATTTTTTTCATATGAACAGTAAGGAAATATTGTTTATTGTTTTCATCTTTTGAAAGAGACGGACTTTCACTGGAGACTGAAGCTGAGATTTGGGAACTTGTTATCATTGAAAGTCTCATGGTGATCTATCATATGCAGAGTCTGGCTGAGCCAAAACCATGCTATCAGCATGAGTAATTCACTTTGGACTAACTAAAATTCCCACTGCAACCATTAGTATGAATGCTCATCCTATTAGGCAAGAATGAAGAGAATAATTTTTGTTTATTTTATTCTAGGTAGGACTTGCTACATGAGGTGAAGAGTTCTGATTTTAGTTTAGTTTTTTAATAAAATCAGACCTCAAAGCAGGAAAACTTCAGTTCTGGTTTTCACTATGGATAGTGAGTAAAAGTTCATAGTGGCTCATATACCAGGTTTTAGCTTTAGAACATAGTGTGCAAACAACTGTGGTAGTTTTGAAAGAATTAGGGCCTTAAGAATCTTGGAATTGGAAATAATTTGGATCTTGATCCTTTTAAACCCAAATCATCAAAGCTTTGAGTCAACAAATGGGAGATATTAAAGAACAGCAAAGACTTTGGATATGGTAAATCTCTAAATTACATTATTAAATACAGTAAGATTAGAATGCAATACAGGACAGAAAAACTTACCTGAAATTCAGATATTGTTACTCAGATGCAGACACAGTGCTACAGACCTTATAATATGCTCTCTCCTTATGTCCAGTAAATCAAGAAATAAGGATAGCCCATTTCATACCACAGCTACTTCTGGTCATTATTAGCTAGTGGCAATATACATAACAACAACAACAAAAAAAGTGGTAAAAATTTTCAGTTCTTCAGGCACCTTCAGTCATTTTAGAGACAGAGACTGAAGAGTGAGAAACAATCCTATTTGAACTTCACTCTAGCACACTGGCCTCATTTGAAGAGCACTCTATTGTGAAATGGCTGCCTACCACAATTTGTTATTTGTGCTCAAACAGAAAATCTGAAACATTGCAAAAATAACTAGGCCCTGAGATGGTCAGTCCCCCAATGAGTCTGAAAAAGCCAGGCATTGCAGAGTTTGGTCAAAACTGAAAGCTGCTAATGGAAAGTTATTGCGGTCATTTGAGCAACTGTTTCGTTTTAAGAGAACACAATGTGGAAACAGAGAGATAATCTGAAAGTCAGACTCTTTGCTGATGATCTAGAAATTTAGATTTTGGAAAGTCAAATTATCTTTATTTTTGAAAGAAAGCCAACAGGTTTTTGTTCACCTAAAGCATTTAATGTCAGGGGCACCGCACTTTCCAAATCCTTACGGGGAAATACCTGGTCGATAGGACTGAATTACTTTATGTTTTTGAACTGAAGACTACAGTAACACAACACTGTGATGCTAAATTGATACATATATCCAGCATATAAGGTGATTTTACATAATCTGAGAATTTTAATACAAAATCCAGGAAGTCTGAGTACACGTATTTAACATTTTTGTCGGTGACATGGACAGTGGGATAGAGTGCACCCTCAGCAAGCTCGGTGGCACAGTTGACACGCTGGAGGGGAGGGATGGCATCCAGAGGGACCTGGACAGGCTGGAGAGGTGGACTTGTGCAAATTGCATGAAGTTCAACCAAGCCAATTGCAGGGTCCCGCACCTGGGACGTGGCAATCCCAGGCACAAATACAGGTTGGGTAGAAAGCAGCCCTGAGGAGAAGGACTCGGGAGTGCTTGTTGATGAGAAGCTCAACATGCAGTGCGTGCCGGCAGCCCAGAGAGCCAACCGTGTCCTGGGCTGCATCAAGAGAAATGTGGCCAGCAGGTCTTGGGAGGTGATTCTACCCCTCTACTCTGCACTCGTGAGACCCCACCTGGAGTACTGTGTCC
>JAOQGH010000019.1:26938090-26962786 GCA_025769975.1 Gallinago jamesoni | reverse complement strand
GATGGGGCTTTGAGCAACCTGCTCTAGTGGGAGGTGTCCCTGCCACTAGCAGGGGGGGTTGGAACTCGATGATCTTTAAGGTCCCTTCCAACTCAAACAATTCTATAATTCTATGATTCTATGATTTAACTAGATTCAGCATAAATTGTGCTGTATCTAACACATTGGAGAGCAGAAAAGCCATTTTATTGGACGGTTGTTTGAATATCTGTGCTGAAAGAAGCTCACGCTATCAGTGATCCAGCAGCTATGACACTCAACAGAAATAAATCCATTTTTCCATGAGTAAATAGCTCTTTATACAAAATAGAACAATTGCAGCAGAAAAGATGGTGGGTTCTTCTTCTCCTGTTCCCAGCAGCCCAAGGCATGGTCTTCTGTCAGACAGGAGACTGATCCTGAGTGGGTTCTTTGACTCGTAGATCTCTTACACTTGAGCTGGGGAGTGAAAATGAAGCTTGAAGCTGGTGTATCAAAAAAAGATGGGTCAAATTTAATCAGAGGCCCTTTGTCTGTCTTAGAATTTTCTCAGTTACACAGTGTCTAATTCATGCTTATTCCAGTTATACTAATTTACTACTCCCATCCTTTTTCTAACCAATTTGTATGACAAATTAATCCAACACAGATTTTATATACAGGAAATCCCTTTAATTTATATAGGATTAGCCAGAATGTAAGCCAACCTAAAATGTGGGCCAGTGTCTTTTATATTACTTCTTACAAGGCTTCTTGAAGTTTCATGAAATGCTTGTAGGGCACGTATTTGCTTATGTAGATGGCATGCAGGATATCAAAGGAATGTATTAGTCACACTGTTTCTGGCCTAAACAGGAATGAAAATGCAGGATAAAACCAGAAAAGCAACCAGTGGGACAGAGAAGTGATGGCTAACTTGACCAAGGTCCTCATTTTCCAAGTTCACTTTCCTTCTTCTGTCTTTCAAGTTCTGAGACCTCATGAGTTGAAATATTTACCAGCTTTACTTCAAATCTTGTACACTTGAAGGTTTGCAAGACAGTGAATGTCAATGAAGTTTATGTACAGGTGTAACACTTGCCTTTTCTAGTTGCTTCCATTTGAATCCTTCGGTTCAAAGAAACCACAAAATGCATGTACTTAGTTTATTTGCATATTATTTAAATCACAGTAATGTCAGCATCTGGACCCAGTTTTCACAGAAATATGTTCTTCAAGCATCTCATAGTACAAATAGGCAATATAGTGTATTTTTCACATTCTTGATAACTTTTTTTCCCTTTTACAGTGAACTGTTCATATAAAGTTTGCATAGAAAAAAACAATTTGCCAAAACAAATGTGAACAATTTCAAAAAAATGACTGAATTAGATATGGCTTACAAATAGTTTGTGGAGAGAAAGGAAAGTGAAATACAGTTTTGTGGAATCATTTTTGCATTTTGCTCCTCTTCATGCTTACTTGCATGGTGCTGTCAGGGATTCACCACTAAATGTTAAATTCTAACTACAATAAATTATTTTGATGGTGTTTTTCTAAAACATTGTATACTATCACACTTACTGTATTTCCTGTTTCTCACTAAGCAGACTTAATTTTACTTGCAGTGAGTTTCAAGCTGTGATGTAAGTTACCATCACACTTAGAAAACCAATTGCCTCAAACTGAATTATCTAAAAGCAAAATGTTGTAAATTCCAAGTGAACATTTGCAATTGTTTTCTTTTTATTAGCTGCACAGACTTGTTTTTCCCCTGGCACGCAAATCACTTGTAATGGGCTGCTAAATGTATTTGTTAATGCATTCACTCTCAGCATAAGCAATGTTCTTCAGCAAATCCAATAGATGAAGCATTACAAATAAAGAGAAAAGACCTTCAATAGCATAGACTTGGGCCTCATATAAAAACAATTTGGATACTTGAGGCTGGACACAAGCGTTTTGTTACAGAAGCTGATCGTTCCATTCTGTAACTCATGCTAGCAATTTCTTTCAGATGTGTTCTCTCTTGAACATTCAATGTTCTCCTCAATCATATTGCAGCTCCATGGAGCCCATATTTCCTCCTGAAAGGTCTCTCTTTGACACGCTGTCATGCATTAGGTATCAGGAAAGTAGTCAAAATCATGTGGTTTACACATGCTCATAATGATACGCCCCAAGTGTGTCAGCTGGTACCATCTGTGGTGCCTGGAGCAGTGTCTGGGAGACTGTGACAACTCAATTGCAGGCTGGAGGTTTTGAAAAACACTGGATAATTACTATTCCCTCTTAGGCAAGAGGACTCCTATATGCAGCATTAGGGAGGCCACATCTGTTACAACTATTACTGAGTCTCTGCTCATCATCAATATTACAATAAAAATAGTCATCAATCTGGATGAAAATCACCATTTCTCTTCAGTTCCAGCCCACTGATCTGATCAAGTTGTAACGAATAAATTGATGCTCTGTCACCCTTTTCTTTTGTGTGCTTTTATCTGCACTCTGACTGTTTTAGGAAGCCATGCAGAATCTTGCCCCAAACAAATACCTGGCAGTAAAGTAAGAGGGTGAGAGAGAGAGCTGTAGTTAATCTTGCAGAGAGGAGTTGGATAGTTGAGAAGAATATTGAATTCTGAAATCCTAGTTCAAGAATTTTCTGTAAAGCTACTGCTTTCAATTAAGCCTGGTTTTTACTTAGCTTGTAAGTGCTTGGCTCTTAATTATCAGGCTGATAATGGCTAGTTTGCATTTTTAGAACAAGTGTAGTTTTTTATCTAACCTAAAATTAAGAAAAGCATTTCAGGAGCTTTTGCTTAGGGTTGCCTGTGTCTTGACTGCAAATCCAAGGCTGATTTTAATTAGCTTCATTTTTTCCTAGCCTAAGACCTTACTGGCCACTCACACCTCTGTCTGGTGTCTTTCTTAGCACTCAGCATGAGATTTGCTATTCTTCACACTGTTTGTCCAGTACTGATGCGTGGAGAGCTGATATCACGATCACTAGAAGACAAATTTCACATTTCCTACTGTGAAAATTTAAATATTGGATGTGATATGGATTTTTTTCCAGCTGGTTCAGTTGGTCCTGTATCTTATGTTAAACCTGCTAAAAATAATATGACAAAACTAAGTTTCCAACCAGCAGAAATGAAATCTGAGCTCTTGGGATTATGAAAGAAGGTGCATCTTGAAATGTCCTGTGATGGAAAACATGCAAGGGAACTTCTTACATGATATGATTCTGCATTGCCTCAAAACTGGTAATTCCTGAATGAAAGTCTTCAGTGCCATATCAGATATCTTAAAACAATGGCTGCTGCAGTGTTCCAAGTTTTGTTTTCTGCATACAGACTAACAACAGACATAACAACAGATAAATATCAAGACAAATTTGTTAATATTGCATTATTGGCAGACAAAAAAAGATCACTTTACATTGGAATGCTGAGCTCCTGCCAACCACCAACAAGTGGATAGCTCTGTTTTAGAACTTACTGATAATGGGAAAAAATATATGTGCTGCACAAAAATAGAAATAATCTGAAGGCATTTAAAAAGGTTTAGGTTCCATTCTGAGAGTCCCTTGAAAATAAGCCCTGATGACAGAATTTGAAAAATAAAGCTTGTGTAAAGGCAGTGACATTTAATTTTTCCATAGTCCTTTACGTCTCTGCAGGCGCTCTGGAAGGGAACCACAATGAAGCTGCTAAATGTTACTAGTCTAACTTAGAGATGCAGACACAAATTCATATAGAGAAGGAGTGGTTTACCCAAGGCCATCCAGAAGATGATCAGTTACCAAAAGTGATGGGTTGAGAAAAGACAACCTATAGTAGCAGGGCTGGTTTGAGAAGCATGAGAGTCTGAGGTGCAAAATTAGTTTCAATGTATATAATTAAAGGCTGAAAACTGTTTAAATATGCCTTTACAAGTGAAAAATGTTATAGCAGGATGATTTTTATGTTGCTGCAAATATTTTGGGGGAGTAAATAGGAGGTCTTAAATGCAGAGAAGCTCTGTGTAGTGTGCGATAAGGGATGAGACTTATGCTCACAATGCTTGCAAGAAGCCTGACTCTGTCAGGATTCTGACAGTGGTCCTGCAGACAACAGACTTTGGTTTTGTGGCCCTATATTTAAGCAAGGATCTAGGAGATTTGCTGAATTCATGTAAGACTGATGTTGGAAAGAGAAGAAGGTCTCTGGAAAGACTGTGTTATTGCCCCCTTCCTGAGGGAGTCTGTCTCTCTGTTTAGGGAGGGAGACTACCCTCCAGCTCACACCACCTTTTTTACAGCATGTCCACTGAATTTCAGTCCTTGTGTGATGAAGGCCTTCATGGAAGGGGTGCCATGACTAAAACACAGGACTTCATGTGCCTCTTGCTCCAGGGGCTTTGTTTTCTTACAGTTGTTTTTCTGTACCAAGTTATAGACAGGCCTGTGGATTAGGCACACTAACCATAAAGGTGGTGAGAGACATCATACACCTAAAGCAGGTGCTTGCATGTACAAACAGGAATAAGCTCATTTCCCTGCCTCTGTGAGGTCACCAGTAAGACTGTAATACGGGTACTGTGTAAATGCTTTGATGGGTGAGCCTTTTCTGTAGCACACACAGAGAAAAAATTTGTGAAATAGATGCATTTTACAGCAACAAATGTATGGACTGAATCATGGCATGAATCACCTTTTCCTTGGGATCTTCAGCTAGGAGACTGAACAGCTCTTGGAGTGATTTCATCATATGGAGTGAATAAGAATACATCTTATAAATTATTAGATTTGGGCTGCTTTTTTGTTTTCTTTTCATCAAGACACTGGAGGGGAAAAAAAGAAACAAAAGGCAGATTTTGATTGATCTGGTAAATATGGATGTGGCTGGAGCCAGGAAGAATACATTAGAGAAGTGATTGATGGCCTTGGTTATGGTCAGCGTAGTGAGAACACTGGCTTTTGCTGTGACTGCAGACTGCAGCTTGCTATTCCCTCACTTTCTGTCTGGCACAGCTTGTGCTTTTTTCTAAACAGGGCTAGAAAGACAAATAACAATAGAATCATAATCATACTGATTTTGCAATGGTCAGTTGGCATTTGCACTGTGAAAGTCTTCTGTCAAAGACCCATCTTTACTGGAGTTCAACATACTCATGTGGTCAATCCAGATGGCAATATGGCTGACCATATTTATTTTTTTCAATTGCTCCAGAAAAAAAGTGAAAATTAATTTCTATGGATTCAAAGGAAGACATTTTCTGATCCATTCCTATTACAAAATTTACTTTGCTTTCAATTTGCCTGCTTTACCATTTCTGTTGAGTTTTCAGCTAACATGACTCCAATAGTTTAAATGCACCTCCTGCATGTATCTGGTGATGTCTCACCATAACCAAAATGCTTGTCTAATTCTGGAGCTCTGTACTGTAGGAGAATATCACTGTATGACAGGAATTCTGCTGTGGGAGTCTTTGGCCAGTGAATGCAGCAGACTGGAGAAGATTACCTATCATCTCCTCAGGCAAACGAATATGTCTAGCATGTATGTAGCAAGGCAGGCAGAGTAGATGGGGAAGTGAAAACACAAAGATAGCAATAACAAGAATAGCAATAGCAAGGTATATAGGTGGCCCTTTCTGTTGTTTTTCTTCACTCCCTCGAATGCCAAAAGTGCCAGAAGGAGATGGCTGTAGAAGCAGCTTTACTGAGGAGAGGGAAAGAGGGGATGAAGGCTTCTCTGGGACAAAGGAGGTAGCCAGCATGACTGAGTGAAAACAGCAAGGTAGAGAAACTAGGTGAGATTTTGCAAGAGGAGTTGCACAGCAGAAGATCTTCAAGAATAGGACATTAGACGTCTTTAGAGAGCACCAAGGAAACATTCAGAAAGGCAGATGCCACAGCTAGAATAAAAAAGATGACTTTGGCAGCCCAACAGAAGGAGAAAACAGGCCTGTGAGGAAGACTGCAGTAGCTGAAAAGGAAAGTGATTAGGTGTGTGTAAGAGATTTGGCTGCAGGGATGGAAAGGGAAGGCTAGGTAGTTAAAATGCTGTAGCAGGGGTGGCTCATTTACTCCATCCTCCCACAGGAGGTGGGTTGGGAATCCACAGAAATGGTTTGAAGGTCAGTGGGGTAATGACAGTCAAACACACTGCAGGAGTTTTACACCAGATATTGTGCTGAGCTGTTGTGTTTGCTGCCCGTCAAGGCCATCCACAGGGAAGGAGTCATTTAGGGTTATTTATCAGACTGGGACCACTCTGTCAAAGACTTTGTAGAGTCTCAGCTCATTCACTAGGCTTGTCCACCTCCTTCATCCTGTTGATGCAATGTCACATTCACTACATTGTCGTGCAGAATAAGCTCCTCATTATTTGTGCAGAACATATACAAGTTAACCCCGCAATGGTGTAGTAGGTATCTGGCATTTGCACGTAATTGCTGTGACCTGATACTTGTGTAACTAGAGGATGGAAATGTTTTGCTTTATCTGAAGTGGATTTTCCATGTAATGACCATATAACTAAATTAGAGATGGATAAACTTGATGAGATTTAATATGAGCTCATAGCAAAAAAATGTGTTTAAATAAACTTCATGTTCAGATAGGTCTTGACAACCGGCAAAAATGCTATTTCTCATTCTTTGCTAAGATATGGTCTCGTTACACACAAACAATCACTGCAACACATGCAGTGAATGGCATAAGAAAACCCCCTTTCTGATTTTATCTCTGGTTGTCAAGTGCTAGGTGCAAGGCTAATGAGCTTTGATCCAAGTGGCAACCAATTTAATTCTCCCCATTATCTTGGCTGAATAGGGATACTTACTAAGTTTCCCCACACGTGCTCGCAGTGGCACAAAGGCAATGAATCATTCTTATGCCACAACAACAAAGCTGGGTTTGACTCTGTCCACCAAGGACGAAAGCTCTGATTCTTGCTCTGCAGGGAAAACTCAGAACATACCATTGTTCCCAGAATCAGGTGTCCAAGGAGAGCCACACCAGAGGGGATCTTGTGTAGGTGGCATTCTGGTTCAAGGAGAGAAATAAACTTGACTTACTGAGGCTACCAGTGTTGCTGCCACAAGCCTGATTATGTTCTGGTAGGGAGGAAAATGCAACAAAGCCCAACTTTATCTTTGGATCATTTTTGTATTTTTTCTTTCTAGATACGGAACTAACACCTTAGGCAATGCTGCCCTGTGATCTATGTGGCAGGCTCAATAACTGTAGCAGCAGCTTCTGCTGCACAGTGCTGATGATGTACCTTTCACTGACAGAAAATTAAAGGAGACAATGCCACCCAAGTCCACGTGAAAGGAAAATGAAGAGAAGATATTGTTATGCAGGGCCACCCAAGAAGAAGAGCCAGAAATAGCTTCTGTGCCCCAAGACCTTCTTCTGAGACACTGGAGAGGTCTTCAGATTAGGAGATTATGAACAGAGTATCAAGCTCAGCTGGTCTGTCATGGGCCTCTCAAAATACTTGTGCCCGCTGAAAATAATGTCAGAATACAGTCCTTAGTAACTGGTGCAGTTGCTAACTTTTGCTCAGCTGGCTTGTAATTTTGGTTTTATAAAAGCAAGCATGATGGGAGTGGGAGTCCAGGGCACAAAAAAATAATGAAACTGACATTTCCTTACTTGAACCTCTACATTATTGTTATTCTTCCCAGAGCAATGTGATGTCTTGGAGATGGAATGCCAACTCCAGCCTTGAATGTCTCTTCTCAGCTTCTGTCAACTGCATTTCCTTAACATTATTTCAAGATCATTTAGGTATTTAATTCATTAGACTGCAAAATCCTGCAAGTCTAGCAGGGCATTTCCCAAGCCACTATACATGTCTGTGTATAAATTCACACCCATTTGATGTGTCAGATACAGTTCACAATGATAAAGGTTTATTGGAGGCTTTTCAAATACACTTCATTAATCAGATTCAAGGCAAAATCTTTCGCAGCCTGTCTCAAATAGACTTTACAAACAGCACGTACCACACAGCATTGTTCTCCATCAGGTAGGAAACATGATATAAAAAAAACCTCACCAGCAAACCATGCTCTTACGAATGTTCCTCCTCTACACTGAAAAGATAAAAAGCAGACTCTTGGGATTTTCATGACCAGCCCATCCCAGGTTATAATCTCTAGCCTCCACATTTTCACAGTATTTCATGAAGTTTTATCAGTACACTATGACTTAATCAATCTGACTTTTAGTATGAGATATAAAGTTAAAAGCCTGTGTAATTCTTCAACAATTAATCAGAGACAATCAAAGGAAAGGACTTTTCAAAAAGAAAGAGACAGAATAACAAATTGTAACAGGCCAAATATAGAACAATCAGACAATTTTTCACCTTGGAAATTCCCCTGGAGGAGGCAGGTTAAAGAATTACCCAGCCATTGAGGGCAAGGCATTGTATCTGTCCACATACCTAAGATCTTTCTAAGACCACAGACTACATACCTTTTTAATAGCCTAAGCCTGACAGCAGGTCTAACGTCTTCAATACTGAAATATTGTTAACACCCCACCCCCCCCAAATAGAAACGACCACAACAAAAAACAAAAGTAGAGGATTCTACAGCTCACTCCTTAATTTTGTAAGACTTGTCACTTTCCAATTGCATAGGGTTTTATATGGAGACAGGGAGGAGACTCAGTCATGTCTCATCTGTCCTTATCAGACTGTAGGCAAATCTGCCAAGTTTTGGTCACTGAAAGGAGTCAGATTTGAAAAATGTACTCTCTGAGTGATGGTTCAAATTTTCCATATAAATGTATTGTGAATCTTCAGAGTTTTATGTGAGACTGCTTCAGAATGCAGGAAACTCAAGCCAAAAATAGGGAGACACACTGGAACTCAGTGAGACTTGGCAGTGTGTTGACTCTGCTGGGGCAGGAACAAAGGCTTGGCTAACAGCATATGCTATCTATTAAAATTTGTTCTTTGTGTGTGTAGACAGAGAGAGGGAGAGAGTGACAGAGGTAAGAACTCCAGCTCTCTCTTCTTGATTTCAGACAAAGCTTTTGCCCAGATTATCTGATAGCTAAAGGAGTCTGGAGAAAGCTAGACATTTTTGGGAATAATTTCACAAAGCAAAATTTTAATTTGGTGCTCTCTCTGCTTTGTAGGAAACTTATTCATTGACCACAATCTGAACAAACTTATTAAAGCATATGTGAAAGCAGATGCTATTGCAGCAATCGTCTGCTGTATTATTGATGAAGAAATCTCTATTTTGCAAGCTGGAATTTTTTTTTAGGAGACAGAAGATATTTCAAATTCAGCAGTTCACCTGCATCCTAGAAATGTATCGATGGGAATGACAATGATTTCTCAGACCCTCCATGAAAATGGTAATGAGTAGGCAAGGCCCTGGGAGAAAGCCATTGACCTCAACTGAACTACAGCTAAGCATGCCCAACCACGAAGGGGTTTCAACTCAGTGACCTTTTCTCAGGGATTACAGTCCTCTCTCCAACTGTCAAATATAACCAGTTTAATATGACACAAACAAAAAGCAACCATGGTTTTGAAAAGAAAACATAAAAGCTTGGCCTAGTAGGATGCAATGGTAAAGACACTTCTGATTTCAGTATTACCAAGATTTCACCCTTAGTTTCAGAGAGTTAAGGCTTTGACAGTGGGGTAGTAAAACTGGTCCTGGCCTCTCTGATCAGACCCTGAAAAGCCTCCTTCCCTCACTTTTGTCCCTTGGCTCTTTGAGAAGCACTACAGACACGAGTACAGCTACAAGAAAACTGGAAGGAGTGGTTGATATACCACATGGTTGTGCTACCATCCAGAAGGACCTCAACAGGCTGGAGAAGTGGGCTGAGAGGAGCCTCATGAAGTTCAACAAGGGGAAATCCAAAATCCTGCACCTGAGGAAGAATAATCCCATGCACCAGTACATGCTGGGGGCTGACCAGTTGGAAAGGAGCTGTGTAAAAAAGGCCCTGAGGATTTTGGTGGACAGTAAGTTGTCCACTAGCCACCAATGCACCCTTGCAGCAAAGGAGACAAATTGCATCCTGGGCTGCATTAGGAGAAGGATTGCCACCAGATCGAGGGAAGTGATCCCTCTCTTCTAACAGCACTGTGAGCTACTGAGGATGTGGAAGATACCCCTTGGTTTGGGTTGGATTTAGAGCAAAATGCTATATCTCAGGCAGATCAAGGACTTGGATTTGGTCTCCTGTAGGCAACAGCAATACTCTGGAGAACACAGGTAGAATGCATTTAATTTGACATTTTATAAATATTCCAGAAAGAAGTTTTATGGAAACATTTCCCAAAATTTTGCTGGGGGAAAAAAATTCCAAAATGTTTTAGTTAACATATAACTCCACCTCAGGAAAGGAGATGATAAGATTGACAAGCAACTGTTTAACTTTTTCTTAACTTTAAGACAAAAGATAGACATCATCTCCAGTTATTGAACAAAATTACTCCACCAGAATGTCATCAAGAAATGCTTCTAGGGTTTTAATATAAACAAGCACGTGTAGTTTATACAAGGACACCAGACATGGTAAAATGATCTTGAACAATTACTTGCTGCACTACATCTGCTAGAAATTTTTGTTCTTACTCAGAAAACTCTGAGGATGCATCTCCACAGATGTCTGCTCTCAATACATTACTTCAGCCCACACAACTCTCTGTGCAGCCAAGTCTAGATAAGGCTACAATGCATCCATTTTTTCCAGACGTGATTCCCTTTTCCAATCAGAAGTGATGTTTATCTTTAGATTTTTGGATGTCTGGTTGGAGCACAGAGCTGAGCACCATAGAGCTAAAAATCTTGGAGACTGAACCTACTGCCTTTGTTGCATGGCCAGCCTATCAGTTATTGCCCCAAGCCAGACAGCCATGGTAAGCCAATGCCTCTAGGCAGCACTGGACTCACCATGCACATCTGTATGTATGTGTTTCTGCCATGGTAATCACAGATATGGCACCTTGGTACCTCAGCTTCTTCCAGTGCCTTATTTATGTTGCTTATGTATGTGCAGGTTTTGCTATTTCCCACCACAGCATGCAGTGGGAACACAGCTGCCTCCAGTGTGGGAACTGATGTGGCCTATTCATTATGGAGACTGCTTCAAAATGTGCCAAGATTCTTCTCAGGAAAATTGTTCATAAAGGACATTAGGAGTATAACGTGCCCACAGGGGTAAATTGCTCCTTAATGCTGTCATTTGGTTTATTACTCCAATCACACCATTGTAAGCCCTTTTCCATTACCTTACATTGCTCATGTAGATGTCTACATCAGCCATTATACACTATAAAAATGAGGTTGCTTTATTGGTTGCAAATGTCTTGTTGTTCAGTTTCATGTGCCTATGCTTTTCTTTTGTAGGAAAGGCAGTCGTCCTTATAGCATTAATTATTTTCTACCCTTTTGTCATGCTGTTAGTTCTTTTTTCTCTCTAATCTCTGCATTTTTCCGTGCTTTACTTACATAAAACCCCCATTTCTCTTCCTCCAACCATTTTTGTCATGTATTTCCCTGAACCCCTAGTACTTTTGCAGTATCATTTTAAAGCTGGGTGACCAGGAAGGAACACAGAGGACATGTCACTGGTTTATACAATTATATTATGTTATTTTCAATTTTGTTTTCTATCCTTTCCCTGCTACATTCTGCCAGTTTGCCAACACTTTTGCTGCACACAGAGCAGATGGTTTGGCTAAGATGTCTGCTATGACACTTTTTTTTTTCTCTATGGTTGTGATTAATTTAAAGCCAAGAAATATGTCATTCTGATTTTTTCTTCCAACTTGCATTTATTTGCCTTTGTCTTCAAGGAATTTAATTGGCCATCAAGACACCTAGCTTTCTCTACTCCACCAGAGTCATCTCACTTGGACTATCTTATGTATGTCCATGTAAGTTCCAAATCTTACCTCCTTACTGTGTTGCTTGTTTTCTAAGATCCTTCCTAGTGAGGCTCTTTCCTTTCTTGAAAAGCAGAAATTTTGTTCCTGTTTCACAGTTTCTTTGAAATTGTCTGTGTTAGCAGAAGCACCCCATGCAGTGACACAGACACACTAACTTAGTATGACAGCCTTTTTCCTGAAGGTAGAGTGAAAGAGAAACAACAGTCAACACAAATTAAGCAATTGTGATACACTGATAAACCTATCTTGCTTCAGTCTGCAGAGTTTTAGACTCTGGTGGTGGTTTTCTCATGAGGATGAGAATTTTCCCACTGTGTTCCTCAAAACAGGGGGGAAGATCTTTATCGCCCAGCAGGAGAAACACTGCAGTCTGGCAACAAGCTCACACAGGATTGCCAGGAAGGATGTCACTCTCAGAGCTACAACATCCACAGAATTATTGTCAATGTGGCAGTCAAGAGAATAATGTTTTGTATTGTGAAGAGGAATTGTGGGTGCACAGAAGCTTAGAGACTGATGGCGAAGATGCAGAAAGAGAAGACAAAGCCACATGTGGTGATAAGCAAGGGGCAGAGTGGTGAGAGGGGAAGGGAAGCTGCCCGTCACTTTCACAGGTCCAGCTGTGTTCACTCCCTTCTGAGACATGCAACTGGAGTTCCTCTTTATTTCCTTGATTTTGATTTGCCTAAATGAGAAGTGATAAAATGCCTTTGTCACTTCCAGTGTAAGCAGCCTATTGTACAGCTCACTAGCTTAGTCTATAAGACCAGAGGGGAGGCAATGGCAAAGCAAACTCCAGCTACCGGCAACGCTTCGTTGCCCTGAGCTCCTCTCCATGCTCTCTGACTCTTCACACCAGCCTTTGCCTCTGCCTCCCAAGAGTTCAGGTACTGCTCCAGGTGGGTATTCCCAAATAGGACTGGCCAGCTGGTAACAGGGGTAGTTAAGGAGCAAGTCTTTGCATGGCTATGGTAAGGAGTGACATAGACCTAATCTTTCTATTCCATGCGACAAATAAAATATACATTGCCATTAGGGTCTCCAGGATAAGTTCTGATTTCAGTGAAGTCTTGGTTAGGATTTTTCAAATTACATGCCATAGCCTGTTTCTGTCATTGGAGTAAATTCTCAAAATCTTTTAGACTTCAGCAGAGCAAAGTTGCTTATCATCACTGAATGTTATGATAATCTACCCATTGCAAATGTTATTGCTAGAAGTTCAATCACATCATTCCTTAATTCCTTCAAATCTCTGGGTGTCTACAGTCCCACTTTGGAGACTTTACTGCTATTTCACATTTCTTGCTTTTTACATTTTGACTTCTCAGACTCTGACAAGTATTGTAACTTTGTTACTTGGAAAATAGTAGGTATTTCCCTGGTATATCTGTGATTGACTTTAGCAAATGTTTTATCAGAGTTAGCATAAGAACAGGAAAATTGCAGTATCCAAATACTGCAATCAGTTGCCTCTGCCCAAACCTCTTTAGCATCTGGGAGTAAAATATGTCTCTGTGTAATCTGTTTCCCATTGCGGTTTTAAAGGTCTGCAACATTTTTATAGGCTCAAGGACCAAAGTAACTCAAGACTAAACTGTGTTGGCTCACCCTGGGGTAACCCCTATAAATGACAAACAAATCAGCATTTCACAGTTAAAAAACAACACCAAGTGTTCTACAAAATCCCCCAGAAGTTTACTGCAGTGATGCTAACAATGCTAGACATTAAGGCAAGGAATTTCCTTTTTGCATTTCAAGAGAAAAAACACCACAGCTGTTTCTCAGTGGATTCCCAGCCAAGTTGAAAAGGTCACCGACCCAGCCATGATGTAACACTAAATACTACAAATGGTGAGTCCCCCAACCAACATTTCTGCAGAGCATTTCTGCAGAGCAGTATCCAGTAATAATTTTCACCCCACAGAGAAGGCATTTTTCTAGTGCATCTCTTGCACTTAGCCTCACCTAAAAAGACTGGCAAGACTCTTTGCTCTTTTTCTGGTGAAACTGTCTGCAGCAAATGTTTGTTAACAGGCTTGTAGGAATAGGCAAAATCTGTTCCTGAAAATGATCTGCGTTACCTTCAAGTACTGGGAGGTGTGAATGATTAAGAGAAAATACTATCTAAGCCCCAACACTCATTGTATAATCTATGCTGTACTTGATGAGAAACTGCAAGGGTTCTAATTTCTCATTCCCGGCAAAAAATCAAAGTTACTACATAGTCTAAACAGGAAAGGCACAAGCCAGGGGCCAGAGAAGCTTTGATGCTGTGATTCACATGATGGGGCAGTAATGGAGAATGTGGCAGTAAGTGAATGCATGGGCAAAAGCCCATGTGCAGGTCACCGTCTCCCCTCGTGTGGCAGGAGCTGCACCAGGTGGCCTGGTGACATACTTGTTTCCGAGATGCTGAGGAAAACTGGAGGGCAGGGAGGGACCGAGCAGCAGGGGAAACATTACTGAGACAGCTGATAGCATTCACACAGACAATCCCCCATCTGTACTGGACTGGCATCACTGGGAACCCATGGAGAAGCAGCTTACCAGGAGGGGAAGCACCTGAGAAGCCATGCTGAGAGCTGATGTGAGGGGTCAACCAGGCTAATGCCTCCTTCAACAGGACAACAAAGAAAAGCAGTCATTTGCAGTTATTTCTCCGTATTTACTAGGCAGTGAGAAAATATGACACTGTTGCTCTCAGAATTAGTATCTCCCAACACAATTTCTCTTTTTAGCTGGTACTCTTTTATATAGCCTGCATTTTGAAGGGTTAAATCATTACATGCGTGGTATCTACAGCCATGCATAAGATTACCTGGGACTTGCTCTTAGGTCTATGGCTAGATTCAAGCTGTTCAAGCCATTTGACCTTAGTTCATGCTTAACCTTAACTATTGCTTGTGACTGTTCCTACTTCTGCAGCACTGGTCCTCCATCCACCCAGGCACAAGGATTTTTGGGATGCAGTGGCAGCTGGGCAAGCAGGCATGTTTCAGAACTGACTGCAATGTACCACTGTACATAGAAGGGCAGGTGTCAAGAGGATGGGGTCAGGCTCTTCTTGATGGAGCCTTGTGACAGGACAAGGGTTAATGGACACATGCTGGAACACGGGAGGTTTTGCCTGAAGGTGCGGAAAAGCTTCTTAGAGGGTGACAGAACATTGGAACAGGCTGTCCAGAGATTATGGAGTCTTCTTCTCTGGAGATATTAAAAACCCAGCTGGATGCATTCCTATCCAGACTGCTCTAGTGACCCTGCTTTGGCAGAGGGGTTGGAGTAGATGATCTCTGAGGTCCCTTCTAACACTTCTTATCTAATCACACAATTTTGTGATTCTGTGAAAACAGCCACCTTGATAAAAGAATGGCTGGTTCTGGAAAGGATAGTGTCCAACTGACCATGTTGTTATTGATAATAGCAGAGCAAAACAGTCATTACGTCCACATTTGCACACAGGGAGAGAGGCAAAATGTAAACCAAGCTATATTTGCTGCCTTTGAAGGGTTATTTCCAAATGTTCCCTCGCTGCTGCAAGCTAAACAAACTTTGTGTACTTTTGCACTTACTTCAGGTGTTCAATAAGAAGCTTTTATTTCAAGCACATTCATATTGACTCTCCTTCCTCCTGACTCAAATTACAAAAGATTTTGAGGAGGAAGTGTGTGTTGGTAAACACAATATCAAAAGCAAAAAGAAAAGAAGTACTAATATCTCCTTACATCTGCCCTTCCTCCGTATCCAAAGCACCGATCTTGCCCAGAACACAGTTTCATGGGGCAGATGGCAATTTTTATCCTCTTTCTTATTTATGATGAATGAAGATAGCCAGAAAGGAGTTTGTCTGCAAAATTTTTGAATTAGAAGCCCATGCTTTCTTTTCCTGTGTAAACACTATAGAGGTGGAAAGTCAGTGAGGGCACACTATAAAGACAGGATTCAAAGAAAGATCTGGAGGCAGATTTGAAGGGAAAAATGTCTTCAAGATTTAGCTGGCTATAAATCTAAATCTCATTTTTTTGACAGGTCTTGGGAATTCAGAACCTATTCATGCTGTCCACCGCAGTGCTGAACAGAGATGCCAAAATAGGTACCAGCAGCCTGCCTGGGTACCAACCGTGATAAAGCTCTGATGACACAACACCAACACAGCTACGTACAATGTTCAGTAGAGGCAGAAGATTTCATGCCTGTGCATGCCCACCTATATAAAGACAACCCAAGTCACTCAAGTGCTTTGGACATGATATTCTTCATTTCTGTAAAGCACTATGTATAGTTATATGTGTACACAAAGGAAATGTCCAGCAACTCACAGAGCTCTGAAGAAAAAGCATCATTGTTAATACTTAGGTCACTCACTTCGTCACTTGGGTAGAAAACTATGGAATAAAAACCATCCATGTGAAAAAAAAAAAAAAAAGAAAAAGTTAAAACCAGAATGAAATACAGTTTCAGGTCCTTATGTATGTTTAAAAAAATAACACACAATTCCAGTGGGAAAGGAAAAAATCAATTTAATGTCATTTAAATGACTGACTTGTCACCTTATTGTGAAATTGGATTTTTTTCTGTTTGCTAGCTGCCCTCCTTTCTCAGGTACTTAACTTTTGTAAAGTTTACCTTTCCCACAGTTTGTCTATTAATAAACCTTCCTTAGTGAACTGATTAGGAGCCACTTTGTTGTCACTCATGTTTCTGGATTTGAAGCTGGGAATCTAAAAGGAATCTACATAGATAATCCCCATCATGCCCATCACATTTTACTCCATTCTAATAGGCAATTAAAGAAGGAGACACCACTAGATTACATTTTTTATTATTATTTTGTGTGCTATAGAGAATAGCAATGGAATAGAAATACCTCACATTCTCAGAAATAACAAGATGAACTTTTTTTTCTTTCAAATGGAATAAAATTTTGGAATAAACACAGTCACATTTCAAAAATATCCTTGATTCACAGAGAAAACAAGTTTTGTGATTAGGAGTCTCATGTCAAACACTGATATTTCCAGTTCATGCATTTTTGTAAGCTGTAGGAATGCAGCTGTCCTTTTTCTACTTCCTGGGCTTAAAATGACTGAAAAGACTTTGAAAGAGCTCACCTTTGTTCTGATGGTACTGGTGGAAGAGGAAAGGCAAATCCAGAGACTTCAATGGAGTTATATATAGCTTTAAGAGGAGCTGATAGACCTTGCTCTGGCAGTGCTGTCTTTCAGCCCTGTGAAAAGGGAAAGTCAAAGAAAACTGGTCAGAACTTTTAACCAAGTAGGTTTTTGTGAGAGCAGGCAGCTCCAGTAGATTTCGGACAAGCCCCAAGCAGATTTCAGGTTTCACCTCATGAAGCTTATGCCTGTGCAGGATGCGTGCTGCAGAGCAGCTCCACCATTGTGGCCATGTAAAATGCATTGTTACCCAAGCTAGCTGGACAGGCAACGGCTCTGGGACTTGAAGCAGCCTGCCTGCAGCAGCACCTGGGTTATTAACTGTCCAGCTTGGAGCTCTACGTTACCATGCGGCCACTGCTCTAAAGACGCCAAGGAGCCTCTGTGCAGCAGGAAAAGAACCTTGCAGGGTTTCGGGAGTCTGCAGCTCTGAAATAACCTTTCTGCGGGAGCTATTGAAGGCTGGCATCACTAGGACTCCTAAAACTTTCATGTTTCTTGATGGGACCCATCAGATTAGAAGTCTTCACATCTTTGCAAATCATGGCTGAGCCTAGGGAATTCCAAGTTAAGTCTCCTTTTGAAAAGAGACCTTTGAGAGATTTTTAAAATAATTGTTGTGGGAAATGCTCCTTCCTATATTCAATTTTTAAACTAACAGTGAATATTTCCCCCCAAGAATTTCCATAAAATGGAAACTTTCAGCCACAATTAGTGCTGATCCATTTTTGGATTAGCACATCCATTAGTGCATCCATTAGTGCATCCATTTTTGATACCATTTACTGTACTCAAAGTCACTATCAAAGGTGGAGGCTGAGGAATATACACACTTTCTTGTAAAAGGCTTTTCTTTGTTTCCAATGCTTTGTATCTCAAAACCATCATCAGGAAAGATGCCATTTTGATGCATAACACCTGTGGGCCATTATGCAGAGTACCAAGTGCTAAGAGGCTCCAGAACCGGTCCACTGGGAGCCAGGAACCTGAACAGTAGTGAGGTATGAGGAAGTTTTGAAACCTTTTATGCTTTTATTTGCTCATGTGCTTTACAAGTCTCAACCTTTTCAACAACTGCAACAAAACCCACTTATGCCCACATGTCAAATTTCAACCTGCGTGAACCTGGAAAACCCCTTCTCACGATCGTCTCTCTTTCACCCCATGCCTGCTGGAAGGCTCCCGATGGAAAACCCTGCAGTAGATAAGGTTGCCCGTGGCCTGGTGCAGGTGCATGGGATGTTCTGCCCACGTACAAAGCCCGTGAGGCCCCATACAGCCCTGCTGAGGTCACAGAACAGATGGCCATGCCCTTATGTCAATACTTCTTACTGCATATTAGCATGGTCATTGTTTCTAAATATCTCTGAAAATGAAATTTTCAGCTGAGATGAATGGCTGACTTTAGCTGGACATATCGTCATGTTTTCCAAATTTTTCAACCTCAGACCCCCAAGGCAGAGATTTGACAATAACATCCTTTATATCTGCAGGGATTCCAGCAGGCTGAATCCTCCCCTTGAGCTGCCAAAGCTTCACATACTGCTTGTGAGCAGATAGGGAGCCGTCTCCAGATTGAAACATGGCAGCCATTTAACAATATGCAGCAGTAGCACAGAATAATTTGGCAAAGGAGGGTGGAAGAAATGCTGCATCCAATTGAAATAGCAGGAACATTCACAGGTAGGAAGAATGCAATTATCCAGGCTGGAAGCAGGCCAGGATGCCATTCATACTGCAGACTTGGAATTTCTCAAAATGAAATAACAGATGTTTTTGTGAACTTCTGTCAGGCATACTTTTTATTAATTAAATCTGTAAAAACTACTCTGCCTTTGGCTCTTTTCTTTTTGCAAGTAAATGCAAGAAGCCTGAAATGTCAATATATATAGATAGATAGATGCATATATATGTATATATACTTAAACACACCCAACTTTTGGTTCAGAACAGATTAATTTTCTGAAGAAGATGAAAGGGGGAAAAGTTTCTCTCTGGGGCCTCATGATCATCTCTAGCCTCCAGTTGCTAGAGAGACCCCAGACAGACAAAGCATGAGAAGATACAGTGGAGGCAGCGATTTAGACTGACAGGGTGATAGACCAGGTGATTGTATAGATTTTGCTACATTTAACCTTTCAGAGGCAGTGAAACAGCTTTAAGAAGGGGGATGATGTAGGGAAGACAGACAGGAGGAGAAATGTAGCTAATACACTGAGCAGAAGCAGGTGTACAGCCCTGCAAAGAGACAAAACTGGTTTCCCCGCTCTGCAGCTGACTTCTGCAAGATGTACCTGATGAATGGAGGTACACATCACTGTTGCTGGCTGGGGACATCGTAATAGGTAACACACACGCAAAAACCTGCTCCCTATTCAAAATTCCTCTACCACCCACTTCTTTTAAAAGCCCTAACAGTGGAAAATAGGGGAAAACAGATTTGCTGCACTGCCACGGGGCGGGGGCGAGGGGGGGGAGGGGGAGGAGGGGGGAAGAAATTGAAAAAAGAAAAACAAACGCACAGGAAGTTTTTTTATGTATTAATTTTTTTGGCAAGTAGTGAATAGAAACCACCTACAGGGGAGAATATTGGCTTTCTTAGAACCTAAGCAAGAGAGCTGACCTGTTCCCTGTCCCCAGGAGTGGTATGTCTGTGTGAGACTGAAGTGCCATGAGACACTATAGCAACAGGACAATGAAGTAAAATATCTCCATGTAAGTTTCTTTACAGGTCTCCGTGACTCAAATAACTGCATTAATTGGTCTTCTTCCTTCTCTGCCCCTCAACAGTTTAGTCACTTCCACTGGCCATAATGGATCATGCACTTTCTCCTTTGCAATGTTGTGGTGTTTGGGGTGAAAGCAAGCTCTGAGGGTAGTAATTCCTTCCACTTGAGAAGAGAATTCTTCAAGCAGCACTAAAAGGGAAAGTCGCCACAGAAGATCCCATGTTCCTGACCTTGCTTCTCTAATTAAGATTTACAGATTTGCAGAGCAAACTAAAACACTCATTTACATTTTTTTCTCAATGGAGAATGAGCTTTTTTTTTTTTTTCAGCCAGAACAAATGAAGCCAGGACATTTATCTTTTCTCAAGTCTTAGTTATACAGGTGTCTAGATGGACAAGTTATTTGCTAAATAAAAGTAAGTGAATTAAATAGTAGTAACAGTCTTGTTCTTTCAGCCAGGATCGTTAGTTTGATTAGGTTGAATATGAACAGAGGGAAAAAGCAGATATTTTATCTCTAAACCACTCAAGCTAGCCCAGTTGTTGTGACTTGACATGAACAAATGCAGTAGTATGTCCAAATCCGGTGTTCCCACTTAAAACTGATGTTGAAAAATGGAGAATAGTTCAAAAGAGCTACATGACTCAGTGAATGAATGATCTTAAAACCTGCCTGGTGGTAGGAAACTCGATACACTCAATCTATCTGCTTTATCTGAAAGCAAATCAAAAGGGAAAAGTCTGCTGATAGCAGAGGATTCTTTAGTGAAGCAGAAGGCAGAACATGATTTCAGGGTGGGAAGCTTGTCATGGTTGCAAAAGATGAAAAATAAACATTTTTGACAGTGAGGGTGATTAACACTGAAGTATCCCTCTAAGGGCAGGCTTACTTTGTTTGGTGCAGAGCCTATCAGATGTTCTTTCATGCATACCACCTCATGTACATGTCTCAGTGCCAGGCCAGGATGCCCTCTCAGGTGCTGCAGCACATAGACATGGCACTGGACTAAGGCTCAGCAGCCTGGTTTCTCCTGCCTTTCTGCTCCCGCTGCTGAGCCTGGCTGGTCTTCAGGGTTGGGAGCCTCTCCACTCAGCTCTGCTTTGCGCTGTGCAGATCTAGCCTGAAGTTTTCAAGCCAAGATGGATACTCTGAAGGCATCAAAACACAGGTACCAAAAAAGGGTACCAAAACACAAATTGGATTGGGGTTTGCGCTGAAGTAGTTTTCAGTTTAGATTCCATTTGAAAAGCAATGGTTCAGATTAGTTCTTGGTTCAAGGTCAGTCAAGTTGTCTTATGAAAGCAGAGGCTCTGACTCACCATCTTTGCTGGATTTAGCTGAGGATTCAGCTCGACATGAACTAACCCATCTGCAATTGCTGGTGTCTCTGTAGCAGAGTCAGTATGGCAGGGGGGTGTGTATGGTCACAGTGAGCCAGGGTCCTTGGACCTGGTGAGGGCCAGTTCTCCTCTCCCTCCTTCTCTCCCAGCTTTGTAACGCAGGAAAATCAAGTAGGGCCCCCAGCACTGTGATGATTTCTATTAGATTTCCTCCCAATGTGGCAAGAACTATTTGTGTTCACCATCAAAAATTAATGCAATCTTCATCTGTGTGGTGGACATAGGCCTTGTATCTAAACAGGAAGATAATTTGTTTGGAAACTATTGAGAAACCTAGTTATTTATGCCAGGAAGCCAGGAGGTAGCCCGACTGAGGGGACAGGGCATGTTCCTACAGACGCAGGAGATTTGCAAGATTAACCACAGACTAAATCCTGTATATATGTCTCAGAGTATATAACTAGGCTGAAATCATCCATTCATGTTTGTTTTCATGTAAGCAAAGTCAGCAAAATACTCCTAATTACTAAAGAGTCAGTGTTGGGTTCTAATTATCCTGACATCAGATGTGGACCTGGTGGTTGTATGCTCCCAACATGCAGTTTCCTTGGAAGCAGAGCTGCTTCTGATGCACAACCTTTAATAAAAATTATTTGTTCAGTTAAGTATGTGCCTAGGACAGATTATGAACCACTGAGTTGTTGAGATTGGCAAAGACCTCTGGAGATCATCTCATCCAATCCCCTGGCTCAAAGAAGGATAAATTAGAGGAGGTTGCTCATGGCTGTGTCCAGTTGGATTTTGGCTGTGTCTTAGGACAGTCTCCACCATCTCTCTGGACCACTCACTGGACGTTCCAGTATTTGACTACTCTTACAGTTAAAAAAAGGTGGGGTTTTTCTTACACTGAAACACAATTTTCTGTATTTTGGTTAGTGCCTGTTGCTCTTCCCCTGTCACTGGATTTCACTGAGAAGGGTCTTCTTCTTATCAAAGTCAGTAAGGAGACTACCACCTGAAGTGGTTGAAAGCAGTACTGGATTAAGCTGGGGAAAGCCACAGCTGGAAGGACTCTACTCTCAGGAGACCTGGCTTTTCCTCTCACTGACTTCATAGAATCATAAAATCATAGAATACCAGTTTGGAAGGGACCTTAAGGATCATCTGGTCCAACCTTCCTTGGCAAAAGCACTGGCTCACCACCCTGTCCAGTTGAATCTTAACAGTGTCCTGTGTTAGGGAATCCACCACTTCCCTGGGAAGATTATTCCAAGGGCTGATTGTTCTCATTGTGAATAATTTTCTTCTTGTGACCAATAGGACAGGAGTAACCTGTACCCATTACCCATCATCTTTTCCCTCTGACTCCTTGTAAAAAGGGAGTCTCCATCTTCTTTGTAGCTACTCTTTAAATACTGGAACATAATGAAAATGTCTCCCCTAAGCCTTCTTTTCTCAAGGCTGAACAAAGCCAGTCTACTCAGCCTTTCCTCATATGACAGGCTTCCCAGTCTTTGAGCATCTTGGTGGCCCTTCTCTGTACCCCACTTGGTGGACCCAATCCACCCTCTCTTGCAAAGCACCGTGAGACCTATCCAGTGCCTGCTATATATATATTGTGGGAAGAGGTGATGATTTCTATCAAACCAGTAGATATAGCTGAGGAAAAAAAAATAAAACAACACAGATTTTGAGCCACCAGCCTTTTTACAGTATGGCTCTTTCTCATTGGAATTGGAAGTGAGTGGAAGATTTTGCCCCTACTATGCATTGCAACTCCTTAACTCATACCTCAGCCATTCACTGTAAAAAAATCTATAGCTTCTTCTTTTCCAACATAAGATGAGCAAAATCATTTATTGTAAGAAAGCATGAAATGTGTATTTAAACTAGAATAAAGGCACCAACATGTTATTCATGGAAAAATAGTATGTTTGATCTTCAAGAACTAATTCTGGTTCAGTCCTGTAAGCAACCTGAATTTTCCAGTGCAAAGCTTGTCCTTTGCAATGCTGGTAGACAGCATTTTTGTCACTGGAAGCTGAGTAAGACTCAGAGTGCTAGAGGAGTGGCAGAACTAGTTCGCTTTGACTGTTAGGAAGTGTAAGCTGGAAATGAACACAGAACACTGACATATTTTTTTAGTCTTACTTTGACTGTATTCCTCTGTTTCAGTTATATTAAATTATATCTAAGATCTGTGTGTTATGCTGGCCTACTCCTATAGTTCTTGTTCAGGTAAATGGGATTGATTTCAATGGAAATTTTGTCTGAACTTTATCTTGAAGCAGAAAGACTTTCATTCTGAGTACATGCAACCTAATGCAAAAAGTTGAGTGGACGTCGGGTTAAATTTCAGTCATGATACATTCATTGGCATGATAACAGAGTTTCCTGTTGATATCAGCACAAATCTTCTTCAGATCTGAAGCACTGGTATTAAGGAGAGTTCAGGCTTAAGAAGAAACATATGTCTCTGAAAGAAGGTGATTCCAGAATCCTGTTGTGACTAAGTTTATTCTTTCTTTCTTTAATTTAACCCTGTTTCTTCAAAAACCTCTTCTGGTCAGAGTTAAGCCCAGAAATACCAAGTGACCTATGTCTGTCATGTAATCCTTCACTAATGTAGACCTTCAATAAATGGACTCGTCAGCAGAGAAATGGTCAGCCATGTTTGTCATTGCTAACAAACAGACCTCAAGACAATGGAATTTCATTTCATTTCAGTGAGATTTCATTTCATTGCAGTTTCATTTAATTTCAGTTCAGAACAAAGTGTGGTATTGACGCTGTCTTACAGCCTGAAGACACACTTTGTGGTTTTGTCCAGCTCAGAGAAATAGGCAAAGGACAAATTTCTTCTCACTTTGTCAGAATCTACAAATTTGCAAATTGGTCTAGAAATCTCAGGAGAACAAGTTTGCATGAATATGTTACGGAATCAGTCTGGAAGAAATATAGGAAGACAATTGTCCACTATGGAGCAGTTTGGCATTTCCACTTCCCATCTCCAAAATGGCAAAGATGCCCAGAGATCCTTAAATGGAGGAGCTGACTTTCATTCTCCAAGTTACAAGAGGTGTGCAAATAAACCTTGCCTGTCTTATTTTATACAGGCAAGACACCCCATTGAAGTCAAGACATTATTTACATAAAAGCTGTTTACAAGATTGAAGCACAAGTGCCTGATATTATCAATTGTTCCTCCAGGCATAAACATCTTAACTTCAATCAGTCTGGAGTGGAGATCTGACTGCCAAGACACAGGCTCATGAAACAGAATATAGCCTGTCTCATCATCATGACTGGGGACTTCAGGCAGGTGAGAAGTTAACAAAACAGAAATTACTACAGTGGGCCAAGCAAGATGTAGTGCTATACCTAGAGAAGGAGCCTGGCTTCTGCAGATCGGTGCTTATTCCCAAACCACTTGTTGTTTGCAGACTTAGAATCATTGAATCATTTGAGTTGGAAGGCACCTTAAAGATCATTGAGTTCCAACCCCCCTGCCATGGGCAGGGACACCTCCCACCACACCAGATTGCTCAAAGCCCCATCCAGCCTGGCCTTGAA
>JAOQGH010000019.1:26913397-26937990 GCA_025769975.1 Gallinago jamesoni | reverse complement strand
CTTGTCCTGTCGCTACACTTCCTCATAAACAGTCCCTCTCTGGCTCTTCTGTAGGCTCCCTTCAGATATTGATAGGCCTTCAGTTAGAAGCCTGACCCCAATATAAAAGAATGCATAAGGGGGCAGCCCCGGCGGTCAGGGAGCTCCTAAACTAAGTAGCAAATGGCAACGTGAGGAACAGAGTCTGACACTAATGCCTCAAAAGCAATTGGTACCTGACACTTCCCATTTGGATTCAGAGCTGGGAGCTGTGGCTGGAGCCCAGAGCAGTCAAACACAAGGAAATTCTTGTCTGAAGTTCCACTCCTGCTGCTGGTTTCCTGCTGGCTTAGTCCTCTTGCTCTGGGCAACTTGGCTGAAATTCTGCACTGGGTATGTGAAGGAGGACTGTGGACCTCGATTTCTCACTCCTGCTCTCAGAGGAGTTTTCTGTTCACTGCTTGAGCAGCCTTGCCTGGCTATTCTGTGTAAGAACCAGCTTAGTAGGCAAGTTCCAAAGACACTGACCAAGAGAGGGAGGTTGTCTGGCAGGCAGGGCAAAAGCAGGACACCTTGTGGGCTACCCTGCAGGACTGACTGGTTGCACGTATGCCCACTGTGTGACAAACAAGTAAGTACCCTGGGGATTTTCCTGGGAGAAATAAAAAAGCAAAGGAAATTTGGCTTCTTCTCAAGCTAGGCAGCAGCTGAACAGAAGGTTGAAGGATCAAAATTTTGGACACAGACAATTAAAGTCTCACTCTCTGTGAATGTAGCTACTGGTGCCTAGAAGAAGATTAATTTAAATCTGCATATCAGACACACAGTAAAAGAAAGGTGATTTCAATTCAGAGCAGGATTTAGCAACTATGTATACTGAAAGAAATGTTAACAGACTGCAAATATTTTTTGAATTATATTTTAATTACACTGGTGATGCAACTGTAGGTATTAATGAAAATGCAAAGCATGTGGTTTTGAGCAACAATAAAAAAGGCACATCTTATGAGAGAGATGGGGTCATATTCTATCAGTAGAAGTACAAATATGGGTATTTTTGAATTAGAAAAAGCTGAGAGTCAGAAAAAGCTTGGATACTCGACACAAAAAGCTTACATTAAAATGTAGCTTGAATAAAAGAGATAAAATTTTTTACATATTTTATACTTTCTGTGAGCAGATTACAATATAGTGAACCTTTTAATAGCTTTAAGATAAACTAATCATCAAGTTATTTTTACATTTTGCATATGATGCTAATCATGTTTGTAGCTTTATGGTGCCTAATACAATGAGTTTTTTATTTCCACAATTCAAGTAATGCTTTTATAAACTTGTCTCATGCTTATTTTTTTATAAAGCTGCACAGAAAGGTCAAAGAAAGGGTTGTCTTTTATATTACGACAGCCCCCAGTGGGTTAAAGAATAAAAGTCGTTTATAAATAAAAGCCTCTTTCATCTGTCCTTTGATCCCCCCTATAACAAAACCTCCTTGCAAGTATTTTTCTTGACATAGTCATCATTTCTTATTAATTTCAAAATATCTGCAAGACAATGTCTTGATCTTCAGTTATGGGTACACTCTGCTGGGAACAGAGAAAGGGCTTTATTGTGCAGGGAGGAACGAGGCCACAGACTATTTCTGTCCATGATTTTTGGCTCCCTGACCCTTGACAAACTGGGCTGGTTATTAGACCCCAGACCCATAGCTGGATACAGTTGGAATTACCTGCAAAAATTATGTATCTTAGCCACATCCTTCATGCCGGATTGAGCTTCCAACAAGTCTCTGTATCAAGAGCCATGAACATAAATGTTCTTCAGGGCAGTCCTGGATGTTTGTGCTGAGTGATTCAAGAAGCCTGTGCCACCAGCTGCCCTCCTGGACTCTCAGGCAGAACGAACGGGAGGTACATTAGATCTATACCTCTGCCTCCAGACTCCCCTGCTCCATTTCTGACCTGGCCTGAAACCTCTCATGGGGTGTTACACCCCATGAAGAATGGTAGCAGGTTGAGAAGGTGACCCACAGACCATTCCCAACCTCCAGCTGGGATGTGGGATGAACACCAAAGAGGGAAATACCCCTCACTGGGCTTTGTGGGTTCCTGACACACAGGCAGAATGGCGTTGCAAGAATAGAGCCAACAGTTTCAGCCTGTTTTTTCTGTAGGCTGGGAATAAAAGGGCCTTTGAAATGAGGAGAGACCCCTCTCTTTTAGAACTTTAATTGGACTACATGAAAGAGAAATAATTAATCTCACATGCTCAAATAGGTGAAAATAGAAATATTTTAAAAGGACCATCTTTAACTCTGTCAATAAACTACTCTTCATATTGTAGTGTTTGAAATTTCAATCTGCTTATAGCTTCTTGCTTACACTCAAACTATGCAGGGTTTGTTTAGTCCCTTTTCTCTTATAAAATTAAAGTTTACAAATGTATAATTAATTTTCATTTATTAAAAACAGTTTTCCTGCATAAAAGTAATTCCAGCTGATCATTAAAAACATACTTTAAGAGGCAAAGAAAATATATTGATTGCATAGAATTTGAATGGCAAGAAATATGTTTTTAATTATTGTTATTTTATTAACGGACAAGCACTATCTTATTAAATCTAAATTGGATGTGCACTGAGGAACACTAATGCAAACCATTCCTTAGACAAAATATTAAATACACATTGGTACATAATAAAGCCCTCATGTACAATAGGGGTGGTTTACAAAAAGATATTTCAACTTCTGAGCAGACCAATGTGCATGTATTTCACCATATGAGTTCATGGTAAGGTCCCTAGCATAAAGTATGTTGCTTAAAAGTGCCTGATCTTTTTTTTTTTTTTTTTTTTCCTGTTGGGATCATATGTTTCTTTAGCTCCATTAACTTCCAGGCTACTGCTTTCAATTTATAACAGTTCTAAACAGTATTTGGGCTGGAAAAGTTGAAACCATCCAGCTAAAATGTAGTAGACTAGACATAAACTATGAAACATTGACCCCTAAAATGCATTTCAATGTAATTACATTCTTATGTACAGCAGAACGCTACTCAACTTCCCTTTCCTACTCTTCCCAGGCAGCCTCCTTGGTCATCCTCAGGAGTCAGAGCAGCTGGGGGTGGTTGTGGTCAGCATCATAGACCAAAGGTCTATGAGAGGTCATCACTCTCTCGACCCTGCTGTTGTCTGACTGCAACCTGGGTTTCCAGTACGCAAAAAAGTCTTCTTCCACTTAAATTTGGTTTTGGTCCAACAACATAATAGGCTGATTGGGAGCATCCCAGGCTTATTCCAGCTGTTTTCTCTGATACTCTCATGCTGATAAGCAGACTCTCTGATCTTGTCTTTCACCAGAATGCCTTGTAAAGCTGCAATGCCCAAATATGCAGATTCCTTTGTTTTGAGCAGGGATAGCTGCTTGGGCTTTCAGTGTAACTCTGCTGTCACTTCATTCATCTAGTTCCAGACAAAACCCAGCATATTTAGTTACTCTTTAATGAAAAGATGTTATTAGATCACTGATTTGAGCACAAATACCTCAGCTCACAGCAGTAGTGGGTTTGCCTGGGGATTATTGGTATAGCAAAAAGGAATTTCTTATATTTACTTGGAATAAACTATTTTCTGCAAAAAGTCCTAAGAATATGACCACTGTTTGGAGTGAGAAGTTGAAGGCACATAGACACAACAAAGCTGATTTTTTTTTTCAGAATGGAAGTCAATGAACTCTAGTTGCTCAGTGTTTCACAAACAGCTCCCTCAAAACTCTTAGCTGGAGGTTCAGCCTTGCTGATGCTGGAGATTAGATACCAACATCAAGGCATTTGTGTGGTGTACCAGGATGATCAGTTAAAATTCTCCTGGTGTCCAGTTGGCCATACGTATTTCATTCCAGTGAAATAGGTATTTCACTGGAAAGTAACGTAATTGCATCTGACTCATGGGTGAGAGGATCAAGGGGTGTGTGCCCAGGTCCTAGTGGCTTGTCATGGAGATGGCAACATGCAGCTGCATGGGAAGAAAGGGGAGATGGTGGCACCTCCTCACAGCTCAGCAAACCCACTCAGTCACTCCTTTGGAAAAATTTTCTCTTGCTGCCCAGAAGCTGAGGAAACAGGTGGGCAGACCACTGCTGTGGTAGACCTTTGCCGTGGTAGACTTTTGCCGTGGTAGACCTTTGCCATAGCACATTTTTACATCCTTGGGAAGGCGAGATAGGTGACAGCGTGTTCCCCCAGCACCTTTGCCACAGTGCCAAATCTGATTCACGGGCTGGAAACTGGATGACATTACATAATGTACTGGAAAATTCCCTCTTTCTGATCCATAGCCTACATTTTCCAAGACATGTATAGAATTGGGTTTTTTAATATCTTCTTTCTTATGTTATATTTGAGAAAAAAACAATTGTTGTGCAAAATAAGCCAAATCATGATGATTTCATGCTGGAAAGTATACTGTGAAATCAGTGAGAGCTTTTCCCAAGTTAAGGCACAGATGATTTTGCCTTAAAATAGAAAAAGAGGAGGGTAAAGTAACAAACCATCCAAAGTGTCAGTTGACTGACTAAGGCAGCACAGTAAGGAAATTTTCTGCAGAGTTTCTCTACCAGGGCCAAGTAACATATATAATACTTGCATACAATTGACTTTTCTATCTGAAAAAAACCATGAATAATTTGGTTATCAGTGACCAAAAAGCTCAGCTTACAGACAAGTATGCTAAAACAATCGGCACTGAGGAAACCAAGTCATTTCATTGTTGCTGGCCTTCACACTGTGCCTGAAGAATAAGCCAAACACAGATGACAGACTATAACAAATTTAAACCCCCAAAGGCTATACCTTGAAATGTCTTGGACTGCATCCCTGATGTAGTGAAGACACTGAATGGAAGTTCTTTGCAGAACTTCTATCAGTAATAACAGAGCATAGTTTAGCTACTAAGGTTAAAAATGATAAAAGTTTCTAGGATTTGCCTAAAAAGGCTTATTATTAAAACAGAGTTAGACTCCTTTGCAATTAGCCAAAAAACCCTCCCAGACCTACAATGTTCTGGTCCCATAGAACAAGCATTTTCCAGTGTCAAGAGCACTTTTTCAGCTAAAAGAAAACAGCTTTTCATATTTTGTTTGTATTTCGCTATGTTGGGAGTGTTCAGTCCAGTCCAGTTCAGTCCAGAACTACCATGGTCAGAAAAGAAAAACAGACACAATCAGGTTTTCATATGAGTAAATGTATGCCCATTTGAATTTCATGAAACCACTACTATCACCAAGTCAACCACTACTGTGAATATTATGAGAGTCCTAAAACAGGTTTTTGCTAGGATGAAGTAGCTACGCAGTGACACCATGTAGCTAAACTTCTCTAGTACACGTATCCTTGAGACCGTCTTAGAAATGCTGCTGAAACAGATTACTGTTATGCAGAGGCCACTGTCAGGGTATTGAAATCTCATTCTGAATGAAGCATCCCTCTGCCAGGCTCCACATGAACAATGAATGAAGCAGAGATCCAGAGGCTGAACAAGATAAGGAAACCCTGGGAAGGAGACGGAGCTGGGAGAAGACCCGCAAGAGTTCAAGATATAGACCCACAGAAGGGTAATTCAAGCCATGGGCTCTTCATTCTGCTTGTTCAGTCACTTCATTAGCTTGACAAAACTTCACAAATCAGCTGCAGCAACCAACAGGTCCTGGGAAGCACACAGGAACTCTCCACCTTGGTGCATGCATCTGCAAATGATGATGGCAGCCAAGAGAAAGGCAGCTGGCCAATATCTTTGTTGCTGATAACAGTGGTGGCCAGGGCATATGATGTTTTCAGTATTGTAGGTTTCAGGCAGAAAAAGGTAACTATGAAGCTGTGGCCCAGAAATCTCGGTAGTACTGAAATGAAATAGAGGAACACGTTGTTTTTAAACAGAAGCACAGAAATTGTTTGAGGTCAAAAAAGCACAAAAGAGTTTGAGGTCACAGAGCCAATCTTGCTAGTCTAGGTATGCATCCCTAGATGCAGGGTTAGATTTTAGGGCTAGATTTCCCTAGCTTTCAGGGCTGCATCCCTGAAAAGAGAGTCGTGACCAGGTGGTGACCAGGAACAGTAAGTAACAATTCAAAACAAAGCTCCCAAGGGACCACCCAGGCTTAGCTTTTGGTAACACTCAATAAGACCCCGATTGCAGGCACTGGGCAATTTTGGAGAGATTTGGTTCTGTGAGGCTAAAGCTAAAAAAATGCAGATGATAAGAGGGTGTCATGCAAAGGGCACAGATGGGAGAGAAGGGAACCTAGAAAAGATCATAATAATGCTATGGCCATTAGTGCCTAATTGCTTGATGAAAGAAAGGGTGTGATGATTTCTTGGAACTGTGCTTTACGCAGAGAAATTTATGACTAACGTAGTTGTCTGAACCAGCAGCCTTCGAGCATGACTGCTCAAAAACATTCAAACAACAGATAGAAACCTTAAGAGAGTGCTTGAGAAACTGAAGGGTTTAATTAGAGGCCCCAGTCCTGAAATACTATGACAATAAGGACAAAAGTAACTTGTTCATGGATGCATCCCAGGAGACTATTGGCACAATACTCCTTCAATAACACAGTTGAAGTTGGAGACAAGTGGCTAATGCATCATGGCCACTAACAAAAACTGAATGTAAATATGCTGAAAGAATGAAGGAGGCTTTGGCCTTAAGCCATGGCTGTAAAAAAATTTCCTTTATTTATGGGACACCACTGTTAGCTGAAACTGACCATAAACCACGTACTGCTATTGCCAAGATAGACCTGATAAATACCTCCTGGAGAATACAGAGATTGTTTTTTCAGCTACAAATGTATGTTTTACAAATTCAGTAAGCCTGGGTGAGATTTGATGGCTGCAGGCAAACTCCCGATCATTTTACAAACCTTCCAGACATTGATCATGTATGTGCCAAGCCCTCACAAAAAAAATAAAGACAACCCTCTCCACTTGCATGCAAACTGTGGACTCTGATTGCCAATATCACTAGCAAGTTTGAAATAACAGGAATGGTAATTCAGGCTTTGGCACAAAGCTGCCAGTGCCATATTTTAGCCCCTTATTGTACCTTGGGGGTGAGACCTGAATATTACATATGGATTTTTAAAGAAGCTTGAATAGAGAATCCTACATGTATTAAAAAGAGGTACATGAAAGCCATTTAGGGACGAGAATTCTAAGAGAAAGACCAGAGGCTGTTGAGAAATCAATAGAGACATTCAAGTAATTCAATATTCTTTAAAAACTTTGCTTATGCCGACATCACAGGACATCTCCCTCCAAAAGAATCTATGAAGATGGCAAAAGAAAAAGAAATATGTGTAAATCTTCTTGTAATTTGTATTTTTTATATAGATAATAATTAATACGTATTATTATCATTATTATTGTTGTTGTTGTTGCTTTCTCTGTTGTTACTACTATTTCCTTAGCATGGCCTTCCTAGAAGTTACTGCATCCAAACAGAAAACTATATTCATTTTAACTAAACCTGGCATACCAAGCACAGTAATATCTCACAACAGGCCACCATGCAGTTGATATCACTGAAAGTAATTTGCAGTGAAATACAGATTTAGGTTTGTCACCAGTAACTCCCAGTACTTTCAGATTTTCAAGGCAAATGGAAAAGTGTCAGAGAAACACAGTGCTGCCTGTAAAATGAAAGACCGGGGGAGTGAGACTGATCCCCATTTAGCACCAGTGTAGGTAGCTGTGGGGAACTGGTTTCTTGCAAAGGCAAGCTGTAGCATGCCGTGTTGCAGAGAGGCTCTTGCTGTTGCACTGGGCTGATGGTTCACACTCAGAACAGTGGCGAACAGATCTCCAAACTCCCTGTTTATCAGTGATCCCTAAACACTCACCATGTAGGCAATTTCTGTGCTGTTATGGACGCAGGCACGTTACTGGTATGACTGCCAAACAGCAAATACAAGCATGCTTCTGAATATCAGAAGAATATTTTATGATAGTTTTGTCTGCATCTACATAGGAGTATTTGCTGAGATGGAAAAACAGTTTAGCAACTTCCTGACAATTTCTACATCACGAACCATGCCCAATGAAGACAGTCCTTAAGGGATACTTTTTGTAGATTTCAGTTAATTCCTAGTTAGAAAACCTCATGACTTTTACCATTGCTGCTCCTAAAGCCCCATCATTCTCAAACATATGTTTTCACATTTAAAATGGACTTTTAACCCTCACTGAAGAAAAACGTGAAAACATTAAGCCCGATGGCAAATGCAAAGAACATCTACTGCACCGTCTTTTTAACCTCTTCAGGGATGGGAATGGGTCTTTGTTCTTTTTTTTCTTTTTTTCTTCAAGTATCGAACTGGCATTTCAGTTTTCAAAATTAACAAAAATCAGGAATAAATTCCCTCTGAACATCAGAGGGTACGTATGTCGCAGGGTTCATTTAAAAGCCTGATCCCAGGCACCCTGTTGTGGAGGGGGTAGCTTGGAGCAACTTCAGCAGCTGCACAGGGCGAGCTCGGTGCAGGCTGGGAGCTGAGGGCTGGTGGGTGAGCGCACCCTTTTCCCACCCAGTGGGTGTCCAGGCTTGTACCAGGGGCTATCAGCAGGTCATTATCCATGATAAGGATATGTCCCATCACACACAGAGGGAGCTCTTGAAAAAAAAAGCTGCTTGTCAAATCAACAGTGGGTGAATATGTTTTCAGTGAGAGCTGGATACTCTCTCTCCTTTGCTTTGTTTTTGTGAGTGTGAAGGAAAGGAAGTGTGTGAGATAAGAAGTTAGCTATTTGGGTTTTTTTAACATCAAGAAGCTGCAAAATGCTGAGGCAAGATTTATTTCATGCTCAAAGTTAAACTTAGAGGATTTCTTTATTTTTGAAAGGCCTGATGATTTCAGCCTGAGGGAAATAAAATGACTCCATTTCTCGCATTTCTTTTCTCTGGAGTTGTATTATTTCCTCTGCATGTATCAGGCTACCTTTTATTTAATATAGATGCCTTTTTTCCCAAAGTATTTTTAGAAGTAATCCATTAAAAAAACCACAATGTGCATTCATTACACTATTCGATAAACATAAAATTGTGGTTTGTACTTTTGCAGCTCATCGGGACAGGGAAATTTGTGAATTCTCTTCTAGAAAGGAATGTGGAGGATGGACATACTGCTCTTAATATTCCTGCCTTTCAGCACTTTGTTTACTCATATAGATTTTGACCTAAAATAATATTGAGCACTGCTGCCATTCATTTCATTAACACATGAATATCTGAGACTACTACACAAAACTTATTGCAAAACAGAGCGAGCTTTGTAGAAATCTCACAAGTCTCCCCACTCTCCTATTAATAGAGAAAAATGGACTTCTGGCCATCCGCAGGAAATGGTGATATAATGGAAGTTGACAACTCTTGTACATCAGACATAAGCAGGGGGCTCGAGGCTGAGCAGAGCGAGAGGAATGCCAAGCTGCATTGCAGCACAGCAGTAAGCAAATGGGGCACACACACTTGTACCTCGAATCCTCCAGATCACTGTCGTCAAGAAATGGGAAAATATTAAAATGAGATGCAAGTTTTGTTTGCATTTAACATGGGCCAAATTTGTCTCTGGTGCAATACTGAAGAGTTTTGCTTCATTGTTACTGTTAACACATAAAATTCAGAAAAGAATTTCACTAGTATTTCCTTGGAAGAATTTATCTGCTGGCAACAATTCATAAGTTAAGGAAGATTTATACATTAGAGTCCCATTTTGTGTTCCTTGGGTAGAATCCCAAGTTCCCTCCACTTTTACCTCCAAGGAGTCGTTAGCATTTATCAGGTAAATAATCTGTAAAAGGCAGATTATGCCCCTATAAATCCATTATAATCACATTGATTTCAAAAGTGTTACTAAAGATTTATGCCCATGTAACTGAGCTCACAGTTGGTAACCTTTCTAAGGAAGATTCTAAATATTTCCTCAAGAGAAAACAGCCCTTACCATGTGCTATTTTTTTCTGTTCTGTATGTCCTCACCTTCCATCATAATGAAGTATTTCATATAAACACAACAGGAGGTAATGACACTAACTGAGAAGGAAAATAAATTCACACTAGAATATCAAGCTGAAGTCTTCCCACCTGTTTTTTATTAACACAGACCACCATCTTAACATTATTTAAAATCACATTCTCATTTAATTCAACCCATCTATTTCCTCTTTACCTTGCCTACTCAACAAAAACCTTTCTTCTCAGTGCATCATTTTAATACCAGGCATATAAATTCCAACCAGCTTCTTCACAGACTCCTCAGACTATATTATCTTAGAGAAAGTGCATTCATCAGCTATTTTCTCTTGCATATCCTAATGCACATTTCTGTGCCGATGAAGCATTTTGAAACATCAGCTCAGCCTTCACTGAATCTAGGCTGAAGCCTGTGATGTTCTGGGGATACCACTTTGGAGAGGCTCACAGGAGCCTCAGTCGCAGACCTTTGAGCCCTTTGTGCCACTGCTCTATGGACAACATGAAGTCCAGTGTTTCTTACACAAAATGTACACAGACAATGCATTGTAACAACATGAATACTCTAAATTAATGGAGATTGCAATTTACTCATTAATACAAAAGACCTAGCAATCCTAAGCATTTACATAGTAAGTCCCAGAAATGTCTTAAATTGTTGTTGTTTCAATTATAAAGTTTCCTCTTCAAGACTGTATTTGCAAAAAAGCAAGGAATTAATTACCATTAGTATGTTTATTTGTGAGAATGAACCTCATTGTAACTTTTGTAGGAGGAAGTAGAATAACATAGGCTCCAATTTGTTATAATTCAGGTTATTTATTCTTGTAACAGAGGCATGTATAGAAGCTGTCAAGAGCCCAGAGGCGTGGGAAGCCTGCAGCACCATAAGCAGCATGAGTGGATGCTTTGTAGGAACCCTGTTATTGGGGATCATGCCATGAATCTCTCATCAGTAGCCTCACTTAAAGTGCCAAAATGCTCTAAAGTGTAAGTGAAGAAAAAATCCCCACATAGGAAAAAGTAAATGGTAGAAGGAGAAGGATAACAGAAAGTAAAGCACATGATCAGGTACACCAAACATCTGCGTAACCAGGTGGTTACAGACTGTGATCAGCTGTTTATTATGCAAATCTACGCAATTCTTTTTCCTCTTCTCACATCTCAGTTGAAGCATCATTAGCTAGTAATTTTCTCATACATGTCACCATTAAAAAAAAATTTAAATCTTTTTATTTCAACAAAGCAGGTGGGGAAAAAATGTTGACAAAAATATTTCCATCTCTGAAGACACTCCCTGCTAGCAGAGACAAATCCCAAGGCAGTGAGAGGAGGGTATTGCATGTCCTGTCATCCTGATCAGTCAAGGAGAAGACTGGTTTCAGCCTGTATCACTGAGGGATCTCAGGGCCAAGTGTCACCTATGGGAATAAGGCCAGTCAGTACCCAGAGGATTAGGAAAGGTGCCATGATCAATGGTCTTAACAAGATGCCTATTGCCAAAAGCAACCTCTAGCCCTTCCTCTCACAAGGCAGCGGGTTTATCAGTTAACACAAAATCATAGAATTGTTTAGGTTAGAAAAGACCTTTAAGATCATCGATTGTTAACCTGACACTGCCAAGTCCACCATTAAACCATGTTCCTAAGCACCACATTCACGTTTCTTTTAAACACTTTCAGGAATGGTGACCCAGCCGCTTCCCTGGGCAGCCTGATCCAAAGTTTGATAACCTATTTGGTGAAAAATTTTTTCCTAATGTCTAATCTAATCCTCTCCTGGCACAACCTGAGGCTGTTTTTTCTTGTCCTATCACTGGTTTCTTGGGAGAAGAGACCAACCCCCACCTTGCTACAACCTCCTTTCAGGTAGTTGTAGAAAGTGATAAGGTCTCCCCTCAGCCTCCTCTTCTCCAAGCTAAACCCCATTTCCCTCAGCTGCTCCTCATAAGACTTGTACTCTTGACCTTCCACCAGCTTTGTTGCTCTTCTTTGAACACTCTGTGTACCACTTTCTTGTAGTAAGGCACCCAAAAATGAAAGCAAAATTTGAGGTGAAGCCTTACCAGTTCCAAGTACAGAAGGACAATCACTTCCCTAAAACTTACTGGCCACACTTTTTTTTTGATACAAGCTGGATGCCAGTGACTTTCTTGGTCACCTGGGCAAACTGCCAGCTCATATTCTATGCCAAGCTTGTAGTGCTGCACAGGGTTGTTGTGACCCAAGTGCAGGACCCAGCTCTTGGCCTTGTTGAACCCCAGCCCATTGATCCAGCCTGTCCAGATCCCTCTGTAGAGCCTTTTTACCTGCCTGAGGTAGAGTAACACTCCCACCCAGCATGGTGTCATCTGCAAACTTACTGAGGGTGCACTCAATCCCCTAGTCTAGATTATTGACAAAGACATTAAACAGAACTGGCCCCAGTACTGATCCCCAGGGAACACCACTTGTGACTGGCCGCCAACTGGATTTAACTCTGTGCACCACAACAATTTCTGCCTGGACACCCAGACAGCTTTTTATCCAGCAAGACTGTTCCTGTCCAAGCCATAAGCAGCCATCTTCTCCAGGAGAATGCTGTAGGAAATGGTGTCAAAACACCACCTTTTTTAGGGGATGGGTTTCTGTGAATATTCTTCTTTAAATCATCCCACAGCCAACCTACAGTACACCCAGCCTCAACATCTTTCTTTCCTAACCTGGATGTAATCTCTCATTTACTAGGAAGAAATGCAAATGCTGGGCTCCCAGTGCGTGTTTATGCCTTTGGATATTCTCCCATTTGCACATCAGGGTGACATGGTAAGAAAACTAAGTGTGACTGGTTGTGCTCCTGTTCTCACACAGGCCCTCGTTTCTCAAATTCCAGCTTGGTTCCCACAGGAAAACTTTTTGAAAAAAAAGGCTTCTAGCTCCTTGCTAGCTCATCTTTAAAACTACGTAGTCTTTTTAAAAATCATTGGATTCGTATCCCAGACACTTCACTTTTTGAACTTTCAGATGTTAACAAATGGATGCAGGGTGTTGTTATTATCTTGGGGTTTGCTACAGAGGCTCTGTTCTGTGCAGGTGTCCCAGAGGACCAGCTGAAGTTTGACAAAGAAGGAGCTTTGTGCTTTGGCTGCCATTCCTACCTAGAAGCTCATACAAGTGAAATTATTATTCAAAGTTATTAACAGATATTCTGTTACAGGATCATGGTCTAGGTGAAGAATAAGGTCCATTTCAGTAGCAAAACTTATGGTCATGAACCTGCACACACGTGCACAATAACAAGATATACTGCTTTTAGACTGACTCTAGCTATGTTTTGGGAACGCTAATCAATCTATGCAATGCCATAAATTTTGGATTTGCTTCATAGCACTTTCTAATTATCTACACTCAGCTTTTTCTACAGTTTGTCTATAATGTCCAACTGACACAGTGAGGGACATTTGGGCTGCGCAATGTTCTGGCTGCAGCATGAGTCTGCTGAGCTGTGATAACTGTGCTACAACTTCTACTAAAACATCTCAAAATTTTATGAAGTAAATGCAGGGGAATAAGGTATAGATATAACCAATTATCACATCTGGTGCATGGAGTTCTTTCCTCCTGCTGCTGTTGGCAAGAGCTGTGCACATTTCTGTAGCCCACCCCTCCCATGGTTCTCAAAGCTTGGCATATAAGCTTGGCACATATGTAAAGTGCCATGAAAATACAGCTGCTTCTGCCCCATTGGGTAGTGACCAACTGGAACAGAAAACCAAGAGAGAATGGGAAAAGTCGTCTAAAATGCTTCAGACTATCAAAATGCAAACAGTGTTCTCAGAACTTTCTGATGATATCCTGATTTTGTCAGATGTGATCCTGGCGCTGGACACTCCCTGACAGCCCAGAACTGCAATTTTTAGAAGAGGCTGATAAAAGTGTGAGGAAGTTGGGACTCTACTGATGCAGCATCTCACAGCTCCAGCTTTCATCTGTGAGTCTGCAACTCTGTAGTTAAACCCACCTATTGTCTCCTATTGAAATCAGACTGTCATTCCTGCTTTCTTTTGCATTCTCTCCCTGGATGCTTGCAATTTCGTTTAAGGTATTCACACTTTTCAAGGACTATTTGACTGATAAAGCCACACTGACACACTAAATAATCATCAAAATAACCCAAGATAACAGTATTATTCTTGTTCTATGTATTCATGTAAGTTGGTGATTTTATTCCTGGTAGAGGCACTAGATAAATCTTCCTTCAGGAACTGAAGGCGTCAGTGGCTACTTAATTTAGGTCCCTAATAATGAAACGAGGGCATATAACAACCTTTTTAAAGTTTCACCCTTTGGCAAGGCTCACACAGCCTGGTTTTGCCTCGTTCAAAAGGTTTAACGAGACATGGGTCTTGTGTGTGTGTGTTTATGGAAAGAGAAAGAATAAAGGGCTGTCAAGAGCTGGGAAGCACAAGACCGTGAGAAACAAGATAGGCTTTGTGGGCTGACCTTGGGTATCCCTCACCTACCCAGGTCTCCACATGGAAATTAGGCGGTGCTAGAAGGTGGCGACTATGCAGAAATGTTTATGTGCCTCCGAGATTGTCTGCTTTCTGCAACTAAAACCCATGACCTCTCATAAGCAACTTTGCCCTTCCATATAAGTGTTTTATTATTTTGATCCAGCCCTGAAAGAGTTTGTTCTGAGCAAATCATACTCTTGTCCAGCAGCATCTGGGGCAGTGGCCCTTGCTGGTGCAGAGAGACCAGACCTACAAGTGCTTGAGGGATGCACAGCTTGTAGAGGCAGCGGCTGGGAGCAGCAGGGCTCTGCAGTGGAGAGGGCTTTGTTTTGGCACAGAAACCCATGGGCAAAGAAGCTGGCAGTTGTGGGGAGCAAGACCTAAAAAGACGTATATCCCAGAGAAATTAAATTACTTCAAGAACTATGAGGACTTCAGTGTGATGATTTTGAAGTTATCCATGTATGAGATTAGTTTAAGAAGTGTATTATAATTTTAATTAATAATACCTTGACTCAAGCTTTGCTGAGCCATCTACCCAGTTCCCTCTCTATTGCATTTCCACATTTAGACCGATTTTTCTGGTTTCTGTTCCATTGCATAGTGAAGTAACAATGAGTACCTCTAAAAGCAAAGAACAGACACTCAACAGGGACATTACTGAGTAACCACATCTCTTCTAATATTGATATTCTTCTTTAGTTGTGGTATTCCAGGCGACCGCACATTTAGCCAATGCCTAATGCTGCGTCTGCCAGCAAGAAATCTGTTCCTCCTCTGGATTTACAGACTTTTCTTCCTCGCTATTGACGAGCTTACAGAAACCTTTTTCTACCACTTCCAAGAAACCAACTGAAGTGTGTTAAAAAATGTTTTTCCTTCCTCTCCTCCAACCTCACTACTATGAGGTTACCTTTGCTTTCACTAAGTTGTTCTACTGAAAGTTGCAGATCCCATGCTACACATATTAAGGAGATATTTCTGAAGTCTCAGAGATGCCAGCTCAGATTAGAAGTTCATGATCCCAAGACAGATGTAGTGGAAGACTGCAGATACTGTTTCTCTAAACTTGAGTGTTACAGCTCCAACTGAAGCAGCAAGGAAATTTTTATATTTACTTTGCATAATTCATTACAAGAGATCTTCTGATTTCCAGAGCTGGACAGGTAACTAATAACATGATTTTGAAAGTCTTTTAAAATCACAGTAATTTAGAATTTAGTCACTGCTTGAAAATACTTTCAGAGCAATTAGTAAGGCAAAGTTCATCCTGCAGGATGTGAGCAAGCCATTAGATATGAACTTTGAAGTCATTCAGGCCTCAGTTTCCTAAGCCACATTGTTCGTTTCTGTGCTCTCACTGGATAAACAGAACTTTTCCAATAAGCTTTCTTCTGCAGATACTCATAATCCTGAATTAGATTTTTACTTTTTACTTTAAGTCTACAGTGCTTGCTCAAATTTTGCTGTTCTGGCAAATAGATTTGTAACTACTTTATTGGCTACAAGAGGCACTGTAAATGGAAACAAGAGATATAAAACTATTTTGAACAATTGAAAAAATGTGAGTAATTCCTCTCAGATAATCTTCACAGTATGTTTCCATATTATCATTACAGTGAAACATAAGGGAAACTAGGGGCCTGAAATAAATAGGCCCCTTTGGATGTACCAAATAGATTGATTCTATCTTAAAATTTCTCACAAGATATATGTTTGGAAACTTATAAAAACTGCAATAATTAACATCAAAACTTCCAATATTTGTTTTCTGTAAATCTACTGAGATTGTCATCACTTGCTAAAAAGGTGTTACATTCTGTAAAAAAATACCCCCAGTTATGCATTAAATACTGAAAATAGTATCTATTAAAAAAGGATAATGAGCATTTCCAGCTTTGCTTGAGAATGAGAGCTGTTAGTGCATTGATCATAGACTATTTCTCTGGAAACATCCTTGAATTCTTCCTTTGATGTTTTGATCCCTGCCATCCAGCAAGTATATTTTCTTTATGATGCCAGGGCCTGATACATCCTTATATCCCTCTAGATTCTTTTTTACATTGTCTTGCATACGAATACACAGTGAAGCACCCCTAGCCAGCTTGCCTACAAATTTCCAGCAAGTCTGCTCTATCTGTTAAGAGGTCAATCTACTGTTTAGGGGATTTCCTTAATTTATTTTACTGCTGGCATTATGGTTTGTTCACTGTTTCCTCTGGAATCAAGGAGCCCCAGGTCTGCTGAGACACCTCTACCCCTCCCTGCCCCAGGGTCTGATTTTTAAAATGATTATTTGAAGTCCACAGTAAGAGAGGTTGCAGATACTCACCACTCCTGAGAAGTTCCAATCACAATACGTGGCCACTCAACCTGAAAAAGTTTAACCTGATTTAGAGGTGGATCATGAGGAAAAATAGATTTAGAGGACAATGTTTTTCCTCCACTGTAGTGGGTTGAGAAATCTGGATGTTACTAGTACACTGAGACCTCACACCAAATATATTGCATATTTTTCTACTTGTGGGCAAATCTTGCTATGTATTTGCAAATGCTTACTCCTTGTTTCAAATTACTTTTTGCCATTAATTAAAACACTGTCATACTTGACTTAATAACTCATCCTGGAGAGAAATAATAAAATTGACAAGAGAACAAAATGATGCCTCCTTGCAAATTAATGCATGTATTCTCCTACCTTTTACTGAACTAGACAAAAATCCCACATCCTACAGACATTCCTACAGGGGCAAGTGCCTCACAGCTGAATACACACGCTGTGAAATGCTATTTCACCCACACGAGATTTAAGTCCCTGCTCACCATAACTCTCCTTTACCACTCTTGCATTCTGCCAGGACAGAGCAGCACAGATTTCCTTTCCCTTTCTCCTACCCCAGTAGTGTCCTGAAAGCAACATACATTTTCCTGTCATTTCTATATAGAGGTAGAAGTCCAGAAAGAAAGACAGATCAGTGTGCAGCCTTCAAAAAACATGCAGTTCTTTCCCCTCAATTGATTTCCTCTATTTATACCTTGTACATAGAAAAATAATACATACATACATTTCTATAAAATAGGAGATCATAAGCATGTCCTTTATCTGGAGAGTGGGTTAACTGATATATTTAGTAACAGAGATGACCCAAGCATCCACAACAGGCAGGAACAGATCTCTCTTTGAAGCATTTCAGCAGACTCAGACCTGATCAACACTGAAGTAAGAAATGCAATTTAACTAATAAGAAGAGACTTGTCTCAATTCTTAGATCATCTCCCAATCAGAGCTAATCTAAAGGCATTTTTTATTTGCAGATTTCCTGCCCTGTTTATAGTGAGATGTATTATGCAGTATCAAAAAATAACTTGGACCATAACCCTCAATTTTTCAGCTGTCCCACAGGAGAACAGGCCCAGGGCTACAAGCTCAAGCAAAAAAGATAATTGTGAGAAAGGCTGTAAGATCTGCCAGTGTCTCTTTCTAATAATAATTGGGCAAAGTGGGAAAAAGCTGCAGGCAAAATGCCCTGCTAGTTTCATTAGGGGAGCTAATAGAGAATGTCAGCAGCTTTTGTGGTAAAGGGGTTATGTTTTGTTTCATTAGATCTTTACTGAATCTAGCAGAATAGAAAATATTTGCTATCCAACATAGTGGAATCTGGTGCTCCGTATCTCATTGGTGGATCTGTCAAACGGAAAGACGAAAAAAATGCCCTTATTACATTCCTTATCAATTTTCATAGATTTAGAGGATTTCAGGACAGCAAAACCCATTATGATTATCCTGCTTGATTTGTACAACAAAGTCCAAGAATATTTTCTTGTAATTCTGTCTGTCAAGTCTGTATCTTGTGGGTGAAATAAAATGTAATTTCTGCAATACCACACATTCTTCAACTATCAGCTTTGAAGTAGGTGAGAATCTCTCACATCCCCAGATAAACAGGACCAGCAGTTAACCTCTCCCATCAGTATCTCTGTGAATATATCCAGCAGCAGCCACCTGCCATCGAATGTTGTTATGTCTTTGTCTACTAGATTAAAGACTTCCCTCTCTCCTATGAGAAAATTGTTTTCTATGTAGGTGTGCATCAACTACAATAAGTCATTACTTAATCTCCTCTCTCTACTTGATAGGGTAAGTAGACCTATCTATACGTTTTGCACAATAAAGCTGTCCTGCCAGACCCTAGGGCATCTTGTTGATCTTTTGTGGTCCCTTCCTAAATTTCCACTGCTGTACTGAAATGCAGCCATCAGATTGGACACAGCCTTCTGTTCCGTAGAAAACTACCATCATCTCCACAGTCCTGCTCAATGTTCCTGTGCTCAGTTATGCCCTGTTCTCCTAGCAAAGCACCAAGGAGGAACTGATACTGGCTCCAGTATGAGCCCAGACAGAGAGAGGGTGTTTTCTGGAGCATAGCTTTCTGACCATCAGGCTGGGCTCCAGGCTCAGCTGCTCCATCTTCTTGCCTTTTTGGATGAGCAATAGCACTGAACAAACAGTGGTTTGTCCCTGACGTTCACATGTAAATTTATATCTAATTGACATTTACCAGATTTCTGCTCTGCACATCAGTATATTAAAGCTTATTTAAAAAATGGATATTAAATTAAAAAGACTCAGGCACTAATCTCTTCAAACACAAGAGGAAACAAAAGCCCCAGTCCTGTGTACTTTTTCCTATGGGAAAACTCATCATATTCCATAGCACGTGTTAAGGCCCATGGAGGTCTGCCCATGAAGAGCATTTTTAGAGCAGCTTTACCTGATAGTTGCAACATAAAATCAGTTCAATTTTTTAACGTAGGTGGAATTATCCACATTCATAATCATTTGCAGTATCAAAAACCACAGTGCTTATCTTAGGCAAGTATAGAAAAGTACAGGAAAAGCCCTGATGGATTTCCTAACATATAAATCCCTTTTTTTTTTTTTTTATCAGTGGTATTGTTGTTGCAAAAGTCCATTTATGCAAAGCCAATTACAGGATTGAAAGAGAAGTCAACAAACTAAATGAGAATATAAAGAGAGGTAATCTTTCTTTTCCAGTGCAGGGCTGTATTTGTGACAGAATATGGACTGGCACAGGGAAACAAAGAGCTGTGAAGTGGAATTGCCACTGAGATACATGTAGAGCCACTATAAGGACAAAATGCCATCTGGGCAAGAGTGCAAAGCCTACTGAAGTTCAAAAAAACGACACCAAGTCTTCCGTTGACCTCAGCAGGACTCAGACCAGACTCTGAATTACACCTTTGATTTATTTCAACCTGCAAAGTAAAAGTGAATACAATACAATTCTTTGACAGACGGACACAGTGCAGTGGGTTATGAATTTCAAGACAGTGTTAGGATTGTTTTGCAGATCCTCTCAAGTGTCTTTCAACTTGAAAAAAAATTTCTTCTGTAGAGGAGCCCTTAAAGTCCCATGTGGCATTTTGCCATGGGAGAGTGATCACAGTACACTTCACTCAGGGGGCTGGTAGGGCATTGGAGGCCATCAATGCAGCTGAACCCCAGAGGTTGCGCTGCACAGCTGGGGATGTATTAGGAAGGACACAATAGAGTGATGCTGTATGGAAATAGCTGTCATTTCAAAAGCATATGCTCCCATTATAAGAAAAGATGGTTGTAAGGAGTCTGCCACAAAAGTTGTGAAGGCTTGACACACCATCCCATACATAGCATCTTTTGAATCACAGATGACTCTTCAGCAAGAAAGAAGTACGTCTAGCTGAATACACAAGGTCTTTGGTCTGCTTATGCCCTGTGCATTGCTGAGGGGTGTCCAGCAGTGCACTGAGAGGCCCTCCTTGACGCCATGGCTGTTCAGGTTGGGTTCTGAATGCAACTCTCCTTATTGAGGTTATTCCCAAATAGACCTGTCTGCATCCTGCCACTACATATTTCACTGTAGAAAATTTCTGTGATAATGGAGTAACATACCACAGCTGCTACACAACACCTCTTTCAAGCTTTTGTCAATTGCTGGAAAGGAAATTATTCTTTGCTGAAAGAATTAGTTTAGTCATCCAACTCTAAAATGAAAATTGCTGCCTATTCCACTCAGACTTCAAGGGCCGGGAATTTCTTTCTAGCACCAAAGATTTTTAAAGTCCTGCTGCTCTAACAACACATTTCTCCCTCCTGTCCACGTCAGGGCTTCAAGATGTGAAATCATTATTGTAGCACTCAAGGCATGTAAAACTGTTGGCATCTACCTAGAGGACAGTGTGTATGATACACAAATGTCACCTCTCTCATACTTCCCGAACTCTTGCTTCTGTGTTTGTGGGACAGGGGCTCACAGAGGTCTCAGATATGATCAGGACCCCTTTGGGCTGGCTGTTGTCCAGAAAAATGCATGAGAACCCCTTTCCTCAAGAAAAGACACAGCAAACAGGGAATCCAACAGATTTGTAAGAAGTCAAACATAAAGTCAGTGACAGACCCAGATTTATAGACCCATGATATAACTCAAAAGTTTCACAACATATATTTTTGATGCCTTCAGAAGGACCTTGCCATCAATGACCATCAGCTTCCTTGTCATCTCAATCATTAAATACAGCTCAGGACCCAAATCCTTCCCAAAGTGAGAAATTCAGTGTGGCATGGCATAGCAATTGCTGATACCACTACTAGCTCTGAGGCATCCCTGTTTCCATGCATTACTGTAGCAAGGCACATGGCAGGAAAGTGGAAGGGATTTATCACCCTCAAAGCCTCCCAGGCTTCACAGGCTACTGATCAAAACAGCAAGAAGAGAAAAAACTAGCATTATATTAGCTTTGCTGCTACGAAAACAGATCAGTGAGCAGTAACTGCCTGTTATTTCTCCCTTTGCAGCCATCCCCACCAGTGTCCAGACTCAGGCATTCCCTCTAAAATGACGTATCTCAGCAGGCTGATATTGCAGCTTCACAACCAACAAGAAGGCCGATAGTTTTGGACCATTGCTTGTGAATATACTGTGTAGAAGCTCACCTAGAGCATGGTCTGCCCTGCCAGCATCCGCACCCCTGCCAGACAGTGCTCAGGACCTTCCCCATGATTCATGCAGATGCTGCGCAGCACACCACAGATAATGTTCTTTCAAGGCAAGATCAGATCACCTCTTGAGGGTCTTTTGCTACATGACCTTTCAGTTTCTCAAGAGTATACCTCACAGCTAGCTTTGAGTCACCTAAGGCACTAATTATACAGTATTTTCCCAAGTTTCCTGGGATATGTCTCACTACCCATGGCAATAGGAGATATGTAAAGTCATCATGGAATAATGATAAAAGGATGAAAGCTAACACCACTATTATCTACATTAGCTGCACCACAAAAACCTGTTAAGGGAACACCAGTGAAAATTTTAACACAGCAGATTTTCCACAGCATTCTGCCCTCAGCTTTAAGAAACCTACCACAATGTGGGACAAACTATGTGGATTACATTTACCAGGCCTTGGAGTGCAGCAGACAAGTAATACTTCCTAACGGCTAACTTTGAGGCCAGGTGGAGGGCATTAGTGATAAGACTATCATTTATGCCTATATAAACGCAGAGCACCACACACTGAAAGCCACTATTACCCTCTGGAGGTTTAATGAGATATGCACCCAACAACAGAACTTTTGATGTAATTACACACCTCATGGAGCGTGGCAGGAGTGTAAGGAAGGTCTCCTGCCCACAGTGCAGAGCAAAGTCCTTGGAAGGAATTGCCTTGGGATGCCTGGCAGTAAAATGAAAGCCACTTCTTCTTTCCGATAGATTTGGACTGGTGAAGTGACATTGCACAGGCTTTTTAATGCAGTTTAACTTCCCTTGTGTTACAAGCTTAAAGAGAAAGGGACACAGGAGGAAGAGTAAGTGACAGAGACTACTCACAGTTGCTGAGGTCCAAATTCACAAGTTTGTTCTTGAAGCAGGCTTTGCAGATTTTTTTCTAGTTAATCTAGATTAGATTTTTTTTTCTAGTGAAAACACATCCTTTCAAGATAGTAAGTACTTAATGATTTATTTCATTTGAATACCCCTTTTTACCTGGAAACAATCAATCAGCCAAGAGCTGGAGGTAAATCAGCTCAGAGTGAATTTGCAAAGTTTTATTACCCCTACTGAGAAGGCACCAGGTGTGCGGGAGTGGAAGCTCTGCAGCAGCTGGAAAGGTGGGTCCCACTCATACAACCTACTGCTGCTGTGATCCAGGGGAGAATAGGGTCAGTTGTGTTGCTGCCATCACCCTCAAGAGTCCTATTACAATTAATCCCTACTTTTCTGGGTCATTAAGGCATGTGTTACAGTTGGAAAAAGTCCTAATATTGATCAAGTCTGGTACCCAGCAAGCCTCTGGCTGACCTGGGGCAGACTAGCTCAGAACCATGTCCCCAGCCCGTCAGCACACAGCCACTATGGGTCCTTCAGTTAGGTGCGTTTTTTTAATTTTTCTCTGTTTCACAAAAGTTTGAACATCCCTCCAAAGTCAGGAAATTAAAATGTTTATTGTCAACACTCAAAGTTACATTACAATTATTTTTAAATACAGTGTGCTTTTCAGAATTATTTTTAAAATGCAGTAGTAGGAGGCATTATGCAAAAGTCCTATAGTTGGCAATATGTCTCTCCTACTATCCTGTGCATGAGTGGCATGCTTTAAAGCATTAGTCTGCACTTGGACCCGTTCACCTAAATCCTAGGTTGAATCCTATTAACACATCAGGCTATGGGAGAACTGGTTGGGAATTGGGACCCCCTTCCTTCCAAGGGGGCCACATGTCAACTTGCAGCTTCCTGTATTAAATCAATGGACCTAAAATTAATAGCTATCCCTTTCAGAAATTAATCTTATCTTGCTGACATGCCTGTGTTGGAGAACGCATTAGATTTGGAAGTCTTCTGGGGCTATTTTTTTTTCTTTTCAGATCATCTACTCTGTCAGGCTACAGCAACCTAAACATTGTACCCCATATTCTTGAGTTGGCATTTTGAAGGTTTCCCCCCTTTTGTGGCTACACATATTGACCTTTGACATCTTCATATGGAAAAGAACAATGGTTGAAGAAGCAGTAATTTCTTAACTGCTTTAGGCAGAGGTCAGGCAGGGCGATAAGCTGAGAGTCAAGGTAACAATGCAGCAGACGGTCCCATTGTGAGCGCTTTGTGTGTCAGTGAACTTGATTCATACTTAGTGTGAATAGGGGAACTCTCAGTTATTTCAGGAATGTCAGCAATTTTGTCATAAAGCAGCTTTGATCCTGCTCCAATTTCCCAGGCTCATTCATTAGCTCAGAATGTGGAGGGCAAGATAGGCTCTCTCTTCTTGGAGACTGCCTGCATGCTACTTAAATGAATCACCTACTTTTTCTCCCTGTCCTTATTGTAATAAAACAATCCTTCACAGGTCCTCTTGCCATACGATGAAACTTTTGACTCCACAGAAATCTCTCTCTGATGCATGGGCTAAGAGGAATGCCTTTGAATTTTGAAACTGAGGGTCAGATTCTATAAACATACCACCCCAAAGCTGATCAATCCCCATCTCCCCCCCAAGTAACATGAGACATGCTGGTGACCTTTTGATACTTCTGACAACATGGAGTTGAAGAAGTTTCTAGCCTTCAAAAAAAAGAACTCTTGTCTTTGTCCTGCCAGCTCTCTGTGTTTTGAAGTGTGGAGCACTCTGCTCTTTCTCCCTGGACAGGTTATCTTACACCAGGACTATTGGGGCAGTCTCCAAGCCTGCCCCAGCAGAACAAGCACCAGTGGGACTAAACTTTCACATGCTGTTTGCTCTCTCAGTCTCTCTGCAGGGATAAAAGTGTGTACAGACAAACATTTCACTGGGCAGGGTTTAGAGCAAGGGGCTTTTTTCTATATTCTGATTTGGGATTAAAATTAATATGCTAAGCTATCTTTCATTTGCACTAGTATTATAATAATACTTTTAAAACAAGGATGCTTTTCTCTAAGGATCCTTCCTTCCTTCCTTCCTTCCTTTCTCTTTTTCTCTCTTTCTCTCTTTCTCTCTCTCTCTTTCTTTCTTTCTTTCTTTCTTTCTTTCTTTCTTTCTTTCTTTCTTTCTTTCTTTCTTTCT
>JAOQGH010000019.1:26867868-26913297 GCA_025769975.1 Gallinago jamesoni | reverse complement strand
CTTTCTTTCTTTCTTTCTTTCTTTCTTTCTTTCTTTCTTTCTTTCTTTCTTTCTTTCTTTCTTTCTCTTTCTTTCTCCCTTTCTCCCTTTCTCCGTTTCTTTCTCCCTTTCTCCCTTTCTTTCTTTCTCCCTTTCTCTCAAATAATTAAAGCTTATTCCTCACCTCCTTTTCTCTTTTTACCCTGCTGTGAAGCAGGAAGTCACCTTTTAAAAAAATGTTAAGTGAAGTAGAGAGAAACTAATTGATTCATCCAAAGGTCAGAGAGTGTCAGCATCGGAAGGAGAAAATGAAGTGGAGCATCCCAAGTCCTGTGCTTGCCTTCAGAAAACATACTCTGCCTCAGGTTTCTTCTATGGTACCACCTATGTTTTTCAATTCCTCACAGTTAATTTTGTCTCAGATCCCAGTTTTTCAGTCTCCCAAAGTTCCTGGCTTTGCAAGCACTATGTTCATGTTCTCAAACAAACAACACTCAGGACTCACCAGCACAGTCGTTAAGTCTCCTAATCTTACACGTACTTACCTTAGGAAAAGAAAGCACGAGCACACTTGTTCAAACAATCTTTGTGCCAGCTTTCCCCACATTATAATCTTATAAAAATTTTCAACTACACAAAGTGATTCAGAAACATGTTTATGAACATTTTCCAAACATTTTTTAAGATTACACTTAAAGCATAGTAATTGCCAGTGATGAGATTTTGGAAGCAGCAGGGGCAAGAGTATTCTACAGCTCCATCTCCTCATACCCCACTCTCTGCATCTCCTCTCCTTTCAGCAGAGGCTTGGAGGTGAAAGCTGTGTGAAGCACAGCCCCTGGGTTTGCTAGGCCAGTGCTGACTGGGTCAGCATAAACCCAGGTTTTTTAGGATGTGGTGAAGGCTGGCTGCACAATTATACAACTACGTGCAATATGGGTCAGTACTAATGGTAGAGAAAGCCATACTTTCCACTTAGCTCCTTTGGTAAAATCATCCCTGCAGGTGCCAGAGGCATTATCTTTTGTTCTCTTTTTTATAGCCCTGCAGTGAAAACCATGATATCTTCTGCTTGCTTTCAAGTCCAAATGGTGTAGTATCAGAAAGCAGAAATTATACTTTGTACTCCTAAAACAGCCTCTCCCAGTGCTTTGTGTGTGTAAAGAGAGGTGAAGCAGGGAGGAACAAGGTTGTCTTCTTATCTGCACATTGGATTTAAAAGTACTTAGCACGCAGCTTCCTTGGACAATGAATGTATTTTCCCCTGTGAGGCAGGAGAATCTGCTACAGTCTTGCTCTGCTGCTCAATAAATCAAACCGTTCAAGTATGCTATAATAAAAATATTTGCTTTGAAGTTCAACCTTAAATATCTAATTTCCTAGTGGTAACAATGATGCCTTATCATGGTTTTTTTTTTTCCTTCAGCCTGTTTTCTCTGTCCGGTTGTTTTGTTAACATGTGTGGCTGTCTAACGACTGGATTTTGGATTCCAGATGTTTTGGCAAGAGAAAGCACTAAACGGCTATATACATCCCAGAAACCCCATACCACCCAAGTAGCTGTTATGTCAACTGGCTAGTGTAAGCCTACCCAGATAATTCCCCCCTCTCTCTCCCCCTAAATGGCTGCTAACCCTTTAGTCATCAATACAAAATGACAAAAATTCTTTTCCATGGCTACTATTACAGAAACATCCAGGGTGGGAGATACAAAGCCACATGCAAATAAGATCCATGTGGTTTTGATAGAAACAAAAGGTATTTTAGTTAAATAATGAGCTCAGTGTCTTTCCTGGTGAGCACAGTGATTAGCTCAATGATTAAAGGTATACTGACACACAGGAACCCACACATAAACACATGCACACGTATGCATACAAAAGTACCTCTTTTGCAGGCTGTTTGTGATGCTACTAGTTTGATCGAAGCTTTTTCCTTCAGGAAAACAGAAGTAGGAAGAAGAAGCAATCACTAATTTTCTGTTGATGGGAGAGGTGTCTTTGAAGACCACAAGTCTATGATTTACCACTTACTACAAAATACCATTACCACTTGGCATGGACTTTACTAAGGTGTTCCTTCACTCCTGGTGGTCATGAGTTAAAAGAGTAATAAATTGAGAGATCCCAGATTGTACCCCGATAGAGGTTAAGCCCTGGAGCCAGCCATTAAAAATGGAAGCAAGAAAGGTCCATAAGAAGTCAAAGAAGTAAAGCATTAAAGATTATCTTGAACAATTTTCTGTGTCTCTTCTCTCATGCGAAATACTGACATGTGAATCACTGGCCTATTTCCATGCTTCCTCCTACATTTTCTCCCACTCTGAAACTGAATATGTTGCAGTAATTGTTGTTTCTTTTTAGTACTGAAGAGTTGAGGTCCCATCACAGCCTCAGTGCTTTGGATGAAATTGGTCTCACCATGGCCAGACTTTCTGCTCTGCTTCTTTCAAATAATCTACCAGTTTTGCTCTGGATGACAGCTACAAGGGAGGAATCAAGGACATTAAGTACTAACAAGAGTTGAACATAACGGATTGTCAGTTCTGCCATTACCTGTGGGGATCAGCAAAGGCAGGTATCTTTCTCTTACCTGGCTGGATTACACCAAGCTCTTGGAGACCCTAGCGGCAGATCAAATGCTGGGTTTTTGGATTTGGTGAGAAAGGATGACTTAATTGTCATTAACTATTGATAGTGATAGCTTTAGGGGGGAAGACATGATGAACTGATGGACTGAAACAGAAGAACAGTGGAGTAGAAGAGAGATGGGTAACAGAAGCTGAGACTGGGCAGAGATCTTGGAAATGAAAGGTGCAATCTGAAATCTGATTCAGAGGATGCTGATTCAAAGATAAATCACTAAGTAAATGTCACAGGCAAGGGATATTATTTTAGCCATTTTGTGGAGCAGAAGAGAATGAGACTGAGATCAGCTGCAGAGGAGGAAAATGCATTATGACAAGAGGGAGAGAGACAGACATTGGAAGAAGGGGCTGGTTTTGGTGGAGAACAGCCTTGGCTGGAGTCTGCCAGCCCACTACTTGTCTGCCAGCCCAACAAAGCAGCATGGGCAGCAGCTGATCCTCCAGCCAAGGCTGCTCTCAGCTTTACATGTCCCAGCACAGACCTGGCAGGAGCTGGATGTTAAGGGAAAAGAAGACAACACCAAGACTGTGAAAATGTGGGAGAGCTGAAGCACAGAGACTCCTCCCATTCCCACAGGTATACCTTCTGCCTCCTGTACATCTGAATCTGGAGACTTCCTTAGCCCAAATGTCATGCTCCCTGAAAGTTCATATTCTTCAGCTGTGGCATGGAGCTGTTAGAGCTTTCCAAGAAGAACACCTCAAATCATCTAATAAGGCAACTAATTAGACAATGCTGAAAAATGAGGCATGTACAGTGACATTGCTATTATTGAAACTACTGAGCAAAAAAATAGAGACTTTATTTTCACAGGCCTTTTTTTTTTACCAGATGACCATAACAGACTGCCTGCATTAATAAAAAATACCATACAATCTGTGAGCACAAGCTGAATGACATTTATCCGGTTGCAATGGTGACTGTCTCCCAAAGAGCTTAACTATTTATTGTTAGACGATCTTTTTTTTTCCCAACTCAAATAATATTCAAAGTCAAATTCACCATTGGATTTCCAGCTGCACATATAGGATCCCAAAAAGAACTGTTCTTGGTAAATTACTCAAAATGTGTAATTCAGTTGCACTTAAATAATTTAAGCTTAATCCTATAACTATATATGAATATGAATGTGAGTATGAAGATGAATCATTCTGGTTAAGAAAATCTATGACCATGTATGTGAGCGGTGAGCATAGTGGCATTGTCAGTGCCATAACTGTAAGTCTACCAGATAACAGACATATCTAAGGCAAGAAAGACATCTCCTCTGCCCAATGGAAACTGCGTACAGAGGACTATTCTTAAGGTCAAATTTTCCTTTGAGTCTTTTTGGCCATTTACTGAACTTTTAACACAGTGAGGACTGTTGAAATAAATGTCTCCAGCTTTATGCATTGCAGACCCTAGGACGTAGCTCTGGGGCTAATGTTTAACAACGTTTCAAGATCCTGCTTTAGTTCCCCAGTGACAAATTCATCAATCTATTTTCTTCAGAGCCTTTAAAGAAAAAATCTCCTTCAGTTTCATTCTCTTTTTCTGGAAATTTTTAGCCCCCCTGTAGTTGAAACTCTAGTATTTCTTTAGTTATGGAGACTGACATGAGTGGAATGGGTGTCTGAAGTTCATTAAAAACAAGTCATGTGAATAAGAACTTACAAAAAAAGCTATTAATAATGCCTGAGAAACCAAGAGTGCTTCAAGTTCTGACCAACTTGTACAGCTTTCACATTAAATTATAGAACACTGAGCCCTTTGAATGAAGGCCAATCCCAGGGAGACAAGTGATGGTCAATGATGGGCTACTATCTCATTACTCCTGTTCCAGTTTGTACAGATGCCAACCATTTGTTTTAAACCAACAGGAGGTGTTAGAGAGTGATCACAAACCAAAAGGGAAGACTTTCATTTTATTTTAAGTAAAATTAAACAGTTCCATTTTTCTTGAGGAAACCAAGGTGATACAGGCAGGGTAATTTTTTTTTTTTCATGTCAGTAATTACAGAACACAGCTAACAATTTCTAACTATCCAAGCTTAGCTGTTTGTGTACTGCAGGTAACACATCTAGTGAGGTACAATCTTTTTTTTTTTTTTTAACTAAAAGAGGAAAGTATGGTATTTCAATTAGGTTAACATCTCCAAATCTAGGTTTTGTTTATTATTACAATGTCCTGAAAATTAAAATACTAAGAATTCCAAATGAAAAGAGTATGTTCTCTATATCTTTAAATAAGTAAGCATACATGCATGTATACATGTATATGTATACATTCTGATACATAATTTAATTTATTCAAGAAGTGCCCTCGTTACTCAGTTTTAAAATGTTACAAAAATGAACTGTAAAAAGTTGATCAGAAGGTTTAACAGATATTACTTCAAGTTTTAAATTAATTCTTTTTAATTTGTCAATTGCTATAATAAATAATGGTGACATACTCCCCATGGAAAGTATTCCGTTTTATTCACCACAGTCAAAAAACAGACTTGAGCTTCCCCTTAACTCCCATCAAGAGATTATTTCCACAACCCAAAGTCACAAGAGAACAGAGGTTCCAATTGGCAAGACACTTGAACAGAGGCTTGTTTCCTCTCTAATACTGAAACAGAACAAGATATCCAGAAGGACAAAGTGGCCAGGGAGTGGTAGGGTGGGGGGGTGGAGAATTTCCCCTCAAAGAAAGCAAGCTCTGGACCAAAACAGTGTAAATAGCCAGTCAAATGGCTGTGAAGATCAAGAATGTGGAGGAAGTCTCTGAAGCTACTGGAAGCTGGGAGAATGTGCCAGGGGAAGGTTTAGCCTGCACATGCTTTTTGCATATTCTGAACATCTGTAACAGACCACTGTTAACAGAGATGGGCTGGACAAGACAGACATTTGTTCAAGCCCAGTATGTCAATATTTACATTCTTGTGCCAAGTAAAGATAGAACTACTGTAAGACAGAAAAGGACGGCACAATAAAAAAATTTTGCTTAGCTCCATGAAAGGTACCTGCCATTCTTCTTGTCAGCATTTGTATCCAAATCTGCCTGAAACTACTCTGAGGTGGAAAAAATGTTGGTCATGGCACCAGTTATTGCTGAATCTTCCTTCATGTAACAGTCAGTCAAGGGCAAGACGGTTGGCTTCAGCTTTGCTCTATGGCTAGACATTTCTTCCTGTCCACCTGCCACTGTCGCAATAGCTGCCAGATCCTCCTCTCTTTCTTTGACTGCTCCCTGGGCCCTCCCTCACTTTCCTACCTGCCTCATTAAAACTGTTTACTGATGCCGTGAGACTTGTTCCTATGAATAAAAACTTAGGTGCAGAAACACAAGAGACAGAAAGATGCAATTGCCTCACCCAAGGCTGGAATGAAGTGGACTGAACACACATATGTAAGTACGTATGTACAATATATGCACCTTCCCTTTTCCATTCTCTGTTTGAAATAAATATTGGAACCGAGGGTGGATAGATGACAGTGAGCCCAGATCTGAAACTTGGCAAGTGTCTACCTCCCCTTTAGGATCCTAACCTGTGAGTTGCTAGGGATTTAGATATTTAATTGCTCCATTCACGTATAGAAGTATTTGTCTTTGTTGGGGTGTACTGAAGATACCTTTATTTCATGATATATGACAGGGGATATGCCACTATTTAAGGTCACCTGTTAACCCTCGATGAGTTGGAAGTCTAACTTCCCTAACTCTTTTTCTTGCTCCAAGCTCAACATTTACCTCACTTTATCTAAAGTGTACGTATGTATGCTTTATATAAAGTGTGTGTATGTATGCTTTACCCTGATTTTTAAATTTATTTTGCTTCAGATGAACATTAAGAAACTCTGATTGCCATCAAGCAATTTTAAACAATGTGGTTTCAACGTCATCTCCAATCTGTTGCCTACAAATCAAAATAATTTAAGTGTCACTATTCATTTTCCACTCTTCCCCTAGACTGCTAAAAACAACATTATTAACTTGTTTCTCTAATTAGCTGGCTACATCCATTGCCAAACCAGATTGCTATGAGCTACGTCCTTCTACATGGTTTTCTTATTAGCAGAACTTATTGCAGCAAAATATAAACAGCTAAGACATAAACAGCTAAGACATTACCAGTTAGTCCAGAGCTGTCAGCATATTTCTAGGATGATTACTGTAGTGTCCATGTCACTAGCAAGTGCTAATCCAGGCATGTGACCACTGACCTTTACACACATTAGATAAAGTATGGCTTTATCTATTCGTGTAACTAAGAGTTATACCGGGGAGTTTCTTTGAAAAGCTCAAGGGACTTAAATGCAGTTACCTTTCAGACAGAAGCCAAAGTAGTTGGAGACCATCGGTGGAAGACTCTTGCTTTTTATGTAGGTTACTAACATCAGTATGCGATTTAAGCAGTAACTACATTATCTTGGTATAATAATTAGCCAAATGAGAAGGAAAAAAAACCAAAACCCTAGGTAGAATTCCCCTCCTTCCTGCCTCCCCTCCAGCCTGTCAGTATAATCAAAGAGATTGCAGGATTTCTTGTGGCTCAGAACAAAACCATGGGATCCCTCTGCTCTTGAAATAAATACAATATCTATTTCCTATTAAATGGTACCTTTCTTTTCTCCTGCTTCTAGCATCACCCAATGTGTTCTAAATTCTCAGTGTCTAAATAATACACCCTGTTTTCCTTTCCTACTCCTTTGGTTTTTGCAGTGATTTCTCATCAACAGCTCTATAAGGTATTGATCTGCCTTCTGTATAAGACAAAGTGAAGCTGGAAATCTCTCCTAGATTTGGAGGATATGATCTGAACAGCTTACAGAGCCAACAATATTAGAAAAAGTCAGCCAAAGAAGACTTTTACTCAGATATTCATCACTACAGTATCAATGAAAAAAATACCACATTCCTAGAAAAAAAGCACACAGAAGAAGATGATGGAAGTATCTCAGTTCATGGAAGCTTGATGTAGAAAAAGAATTTGCAAAAAGTGCCAACAGATGTCAGAAAGGCCACTGAAGACTAAGTCTAAATCCAGTAGAGTAACTTTAGAAAGCAGCGCGCTTGAGCTGCATGACTCCTGCTACAGTCAAAGGAAACCATGAGGCCAGTCAAAGGAAACCATAAGGCTAAAATCTCACAAAATATCTGAAAGATAGCTAGCACCACCCAACCTCGTGAAAAGTTCTATATTGGGTATTTTTCTTTTACAGTTTAAGTAACAGCTAATCTCCTTTTAATTTCCCAGGACATAAATTGTGGCTTGCATTTGTTTTTCTTCTGGAGCTGTGAAATGGTAGTGGGGAAACCAGCACAACAAATGGCAGGGTGAGTTCATGTTTACTGCAAGTCTGCTGATTTGAGAAGCTGTAGAACCAGTGCCATCTTAATTGACCAATGGGCTATGTCATGGGAATGGCTGGTACCTTCTTCACCTTTTTGGTATGCTTTGGAAGAACTCATGAGTTTTCCATGCTGTGGGTTTCATGCTTATGGGGCCTTTTTCTTGGGAACTGTGTACTGGTGAATAACACGGACCAGCAGCAGCACAGGCACAAAGCTGAAGTCAGCATCCTGTTGGATATCAATGGCAGCCCAGCTGACGTAATCTTTCACCCTTTGTCCCAATGCAAACCTTCACAGTTCAGCTCAAATTGATTCATTTTTACTGAGTGCCTGGAGCTTCATCTCTACACAACTGGCTGATTTCTCATAGTTCTTACAGTCCCTGTAATAAGAATGAAGCACAGTCTTTAAAGACTAAAATGCTGTTATGTACTCTGAATGCACGTCATTTGGAATACTCTTTGCATGACAACGCAGTGCAGCTGGATGAACGGCTCCCTTTCCATCTGAAGACAAACGGAAATGGGAGGATAATGCAACGCCTTCTCAAGCCAGAGAAAGTGCCTTGTACAGAAGCCTCATTGTATTCAGGTGCATTTATAACTGCGGGCCCTGACACAAAGTCACAAAGGAGGTACAAGCTGCTCCTTACAATGGCCTGATCCGTCAGCTGTATGTACAGAGAGAGCTATTGGCCTGGAAGTGCTCGGAGCGGTCTATAACCGTGCTTTTCTTAGTGTTGGTGTGATTGTCATGCCTACTAATGATCCCACAGGCTAAGCCAGGGGTGGTCTGTATGTCATAACACTTCAGATGGCCCAGAAGTTCAAGGCACATGCTATCTGATCTAGGGAGCTGGAAGGGGAGTGGGATTCCTTTGGGGATGATTCACAAGCGGAGCCGGGCTAGGCTAGGTAAGCAGCTAAAACCTGAGACTCACTTCCCAAGTATTCTAGGCTCAATCCTACCACAGATCTGGGCCAGCAAGAGGAAGGCAACCGAATCAGCTCTCAAGGAGCCCATGGCCACCCCAGCCCAGCACTCCTTCCCCCAGGCTAAACACCGCTCCCTCACTCATCTAGCTCCTGAGCAGATGACACGCTGCTTTACTTGATCAAGTGCTTGGCTGCACAAGATGTTTCACACAGCCCACTGCTGTTGTATAAAATAGAAGCAACTGCTGAAAATCTCCCAGAAGCATTTATGGGTGTGTGTGTCCAGAAGCACTACAACTGAAAGGAAAGTAAATGCTTTTCACTATGGGATGCAATGAGAAACTTTAACTCCTCAGAGATCAAACAAGCAAAGCTGACATTGTTTTGCTTGGCATTGAGCTGGCTCTGTCTGAAATAGATAGGATCAGAAAGCAGAAGCTGATTATTTGGTTCCACATCCTATGGAGATCTCAACTCTTCTGCTTCTTAGTTTAATCAATTCTGCCACATTAAGCTTGGTTTCATTAACTGCAGATGAAATTCTGCTGGCTTACCCATTGACACAAGCTACAGCAGTGCCATGCAAAGTGTTGTTGTTGCACCTCGATGGTAGAAAAGCTTGAATGGCTGCCTCTCTGAGAGAAAGGTCATCTCATGAGGAGGAGACAAAGTCTGCATGAGTAATTTCTGGCCCTGTACTGGACCTTCCACCGTGTCACTAATCACCCCTGACTACATACCTCCTTTGCAGAAGTTGCTTAGCTGGGTTGGACTACCCATCTAGGTGATGATTCTGGCTGAGACAGACACTAAGACACCAGCAGAAATCCAGGAGCACAGTGAGACCTCTTCTCTGACATCAGTGAGGAGAATCTCCAAACAGAAAGAGCCAAAAACATAAGCGAAGATTTGGTTGCAGTAGAGAGGAACGTATCTAATTCTGCAGAAAAGTATCCTAGAAGAAGAGCCATCCCCTCATCCTCTAGCCCTCACTCAATCTTATGCCAACCCAGTATGCTTTAATTTGGGTTGAAATGTTTCATGGATTAATTTCAACAAACAGCTTTCCCCTGTCACTATTATACCATGAGAATGGATAGAAAAAAGCTCTGCCTTTCTTATGGTGGTGTTTGGGGCTGTTAACCTTCAGGCTGACTTCAAACCATTCAAGCAAGGGGACCTCACACTGCTCCTTGTGATGGGAGGCCTATCAGTCTAACTGAAACTACCTGGCTTTTGTTCTGGAAATTTAACTAATATTGGATATTTCATATAGAAACCTTACTGAAATAAAAATGGATGAAATAATCAATACCACATACTGCAGACAGGCGTCTGCTTGTATATGAAGTAGGAGTGGCTGTATGCATATTGATCTAATCTAAAATTGATGGCTTATTATCAAAATGGGATCAAAGTTTAAGTCATTAAAAATACAGCTGTAAAAGGCAGTTTCTGAGACAAGTAGATTCCCAGATGACACCACCCTGCCCCCAAATAAAACCTAAATAAAACCCCAAATGACAACAAAGCATTGAGTTTGCAGTGCTGTCTTTCACTTTAATACCCATACCCAAGTACCTAAAGGTAAGACTAGCACTTTATATGCAAACCAGGAAAAGAAGTCCTTTTTTTTCTTTTTTTTAATGTACTGTATAAACATGCTCCAGGGCTTAAATAATGAGGCACACTTTGAACTGTCTTTGTTCTTATGTAGGAATCTAAAGGGGAAAATGTTTGGCCTTTGAGGTTGTAGGAAGTCTTGCTTTACATTCTCCTGTGAAACCCATAATTCAATTATAAAAATGCTCTGGGCTTCAGAACAATTCAAAGGTGAGAAATGAGACAGAAGTTGTATTCCAGTGAAATCCTGAGATATGGCAGCCTCTCCTAGGAAATCTAATTCACACAGCTGTGGTTTTATAAGAATTAGACACACCTAGAAGATCAAACCCAGATGCCAAGAAAATGTTCCCAGGACTGAAATGATAAACATGCTGACATCATAGTCATTGATTTGTTTTTAAAATGCAAAGGCCTGCGTGGAAAGATTATGCTCTGATAAAAATCCCATCATTTGAAACATATAACTGTTTCTATAGATTGCTTCTCAGAGCAGTTGGAAAAACATGATCTACCAAAGATAAAACTGTTCCTACAAACACAAAAAGGACTACAGGGAATGAATTATAAGACATCTGAATTTAGAAAAAGATGTCATTATTTATAGTAGTAAGAGAACGTCGTTCCATCCCAATCAACCTGTCCCCAGGTTAAGTATAAGATAGATCTGAAACAAAACACTAGATCCGAATTACCTTGAATGTTTCCCTTTCAGGGGCTCTCTCAAATTCTGAACCAGATCTGACTCGAGCTTTCACATGTCACTGTTGACTAAAATACAGATTGTGAACAGCCACACAGTATGAAATTTTGATCCACTGAGAAGCAGAAACATTTTTTTTTATGATCAGCTGTATGGTCTATAAATGTAAGGATAACAACATACCATGATGAAGTTTATACAAAAATCAGTATGATGAGATTTCTTGTTAGACAGAAACTTCCCATTCCTCTCTTTCCCCCCGGTAAGAGCTAGGTTCACACCAAGGCATTTGCACACGCAATAGGACAAACTTATACAAATCTCAGTACACTTTTTGGAGAGGATAAAGAAATCAGTTAGCTGTTTCTATAAAATTAGGCCACTCTTCAGTCCCCAGGTGACCAACTATTTTCATTTCAAAGACCAGAATTCTCCATCATAGATTTTTGTGTAAACTTTAAGTACATCAAATCAATCAAAATGAAAAATAAAGCAGTACTTTAAGTGTACTCTACTTTTCAATGATTGAATTATGAGTGATAAAAATATATGGACACTGCAATAAATGAATAAGGGATAATGGTTGCAGTACTATAATAATATATACTGAAAGGTCAATTAAGAAGCACTATATTTATATACAGTATAAATATTTCATGTGGGGAAATAGGAAGAGAGTGTCTCAAGGTCGTTGGATGAGCCTTCCAATTGCATGAATACAAAAGTGGCAATAGAGAAGATATGACATTTTAGCTAAACAACTACTTTGTATGAGCCCAGTTGAATAAACTGTTTTGCAATGGGTACTTCAATTGGATAATGCTGTGGTAACAAAAATGGGCAATAACTTTTTTTACAATATACAGATCTCCATTATCTACTCACTGAGCGCTCCTTCTCTCCCTCTTTTTCCCAAAGCGTAAAGAGTGTAGAGTAGCTTCAGTCACTGTTCGTCCTAAAGAAGAGGCTCATAAAATTTAAAGAGATTATTTGGCATTAATTCATAGTAAAGAATTACAATGACTGACAGACAACAAAAGGGAAATGAGCTCAGAAGCCTTTTCCTGAACAATACTTGACCTTACCATTGTTGGTCAAATAGCTGTCTTGCTAAACCAAAGTTGTTTTACTAGGCGAATTAACATAAAGAGAAGAAAGATTGTCACTGGGATTACAAAATAAAGTGAACTGATTTGACCATATGTTTACAAATTACTACACTTTATCTATACAAACAAAAGTCATTACAAACAATATTTGCCAAAATATTTTCTCCCTGGTGATCTTATGTCTTTGAAGTAAAAAGGGAATTTGATTTCCTCCTCTAATAATCACAAACACAGGCCCAGACTCACCAAGATATATTTTGTTGGGCATTTTGCAGACATCAGAAACTTCCCCTCCTTACCCACACCCACAAGCAGCCAGCCTGGACAGGTTCTCGTACCCACACAATTACTGACATAAATAACTGAATGGATGTAATTCAGAAGTCTGTCAATCTGCTATTGATGTATATACTGCATGACTCCAAATTTTCAAGCCAGCCCACCCAAACACCTTCTGTTAACCTACAGCCAGCTGCAAGTACTTTGGGAACCACTGATGAATCATAGAACAATAGAATGGTTTGGTGTGGAAGGGACCTTGAAAGGTCACCTAGTCCGACCCCCCTGCAACAAGCAGGGACATCTTCCACTAGATCAAATTGTTCAGGGCCCTGTCCAGCCTGACCGTGAATGTTTCTAGGGATGGGGCATCTACCACCTCTCTGGGCAACCTGTTGCAGTGTTTCACCACCCTCATCATAAAAAAGTTCATCCTTGTATGTAGTCTGAATCTACCTTACTTTAAACTCATTACCTTTTCTCCTATCGCTACAGGCCCTCATAAAAAGCCAGTCCCCATCTTTCTCGTAAGCTCCCTTTAAGTATTGAAAGTCCAAAATGTAGTCTCCCCAGAGTGATCCCTTCTCCACGCTGAACAACCTCAACTTTTTCAGCCTATCCTCATAGGAGAGGTGTTCCATCCCTCTGATCATTTTTGTAGCCCTCCTGTGGGCACACTGACGACGTGTTCTTTGTGCTGGGGACTCCAGAGTTGGATACAGAACTCCAGGTGAACAGCCAGTATTGAGCTGTGAGTCTCATTGACACAGGAGGTCAGAATTACACATGGGTTCAAAAAGTGATAGGACATATTTATGCAAAAAATCAGTCAGTAGCTAGCACACACATAACATTGTGTAGGCCCTCTGACTCAGGAAGCCTCTAAACCACAGACTGCAGTAACTAAGTTTGGACAATGCAAAAAGGGCAGAATTCCCCAGTGTCTGCTCCATACCTCGCTTCTTTTCCTAAGTACCTGTTATTTCCCACTTCCAGGGGTCAGGCAGTTTGCCAAACAGATCTTTGGTCTTAGCTGGTACAGCTTTGCAGGTAAGCAAAGACATGGAGGCTAAATCCAGTGAAATCAAGGATACAAGCGTACGTTTCCTGTTACAGAAATGAAGGACAGAGCAGATGTCAGGTAAAGAGTGTTTGCACTTTGGGGAATATCAGGATTTACTTTTGTCACTGTGATATTTTACCCTCCTTTATTCTTATGTTTTCTAAATACTTAAAGAGAAACAACATATAAAATTTCTGAGTTCCATCCCCTAAGTGTTTCTTTATTTCTCTTACTGAAAACGGATTTTTGACAATGTGCTCATACTGCCTCTCAAACCAAGGTAAATCAGGAGTAGCACCATTGATATCAAAGAGCTAGATGCACAAGTTGAGCATAACAACAGATTTCAAAGGTTACTATGACATTTTAGAGCCTGGGTGCTGAGCCTAACAGTATGTTTCTGTTGAAATATTCAGTAACTGAAGAGAATGTTTCATACAGATACCTCAGACGAATTAACTCAGAAAAGAAGCAAACTTATTTTTGTCACTAAATCCAAAGTTTTTAAAAGCCTTAAACAAATCCAGAGTGATGCAAGTTAAAGCTACTGAGAAAACTGAATTTATTTTTCAGAGAAATGTCCTTTATACTTCCCTCAACCGAGCAGGACAGGGCACCCTCACACTGATGATCAGAAATAGCCAGTTCTTTTTTTCAGTGGCTCTTCAGCTTTGAGATTTGGCTTCCTTCGCTCTAACTGAAAAGAAAACCATTCTGAGCACTGTCAGACAATAGGAGTGACTAACAACTGTGCCCTGTCATTTGACTAAAAGGGTTACCTTTTTATTTTATCTCCTCTGATTCTCCAAGTGAGCAGCAAGACAGCCCTAGATCTCAGAAATACTTTTATCGGTACTGCAGCAGTTCTGAGAAATGGGGTTTGTTTCGACAGAGCAGCGTCTTTCCAAGAAACATGTATATTCTGAAAGTACCCAAGATAGCTCTACTTAGTACTGTTTCTTATATGAATCAACTGGAGAACTTGCACTCCTTTGCTTTGACAGTCATTTGTTCCAAATAACTCTAATGAACATTTTGAGAATGAGCCCCCTTCTCCCCTCCCTGCCCCCAAGGCCTCTTTGCCCTGTAAAATTACATTTGTTCATTTCGGATGTGCTTAAGAAAGACCTCACTGCTATAAATAAACAAACAGATAAAATGACACAAACAAAAGCAGAGCCTGCCAAGTCCCAACAAGTCAAGGAGATGACATTGTTTGTACACGCTTGAAACCACGGAGCAGGGAGTGATTCCAACGCAAAGCGAACATGACATGCCAGGACAAACAAAATATAGTATGTCCACATTTCTGATATGCTTCATCTACACAGTTCTATACCCGGCCACCAGGAAACTTACTTGGTATGTAGTTCAGCTGCTTGATCAAATGGTTAAAAATTAACTCCATAATGGGGCTAAAATGGGTGTGGGTTCAAGATCTTTTATGAGGTGGAGTGATCCTTTGTAGTTCTCTGCAAATTACACCTTAGTATTTCTAAGCACTCTTTCTTCTTGTGTAACATCAGGGACATTTCGTGCCCAGAGCACGACGCAGAGGGTCGCTGTGAAGAAACACGGTGTGAGCTCTCTGCAAGCCCCTGTTTCAAAACTCTTCAAGACCTATGGTAATCGTTCCATGGACTTAGTGGGTGCATATCACAACAGTCATCTTTCCTTTTTCCTCAAAATTGAAGGTCTGCCTGAAAATGCACTTGGTTTGTCTATGCATCAGAGAAAGGGGTTTTCAGGGAAAACATCAACCAACCTGGTGTGAAAACTTTCCATGATTTTCTGGTACCTTTGTAGTGAAATCACTTTATTGGCACCTCAGTGCTTTTACTAAAATAAATATACAATTTCCTGCTGTCTTAGGAAAATGCTAAGTACCGCGATACCTAGTGACAAGTAGTAGTAGTGACACTGCAGCAGTTAATTCCCCATTTAATATCAGCTTCTATAGAAAGGAAGAGACTTGCTGTTCAGCAGATAGTATGTTGCTCTAGCAGATAGTATGTTGCTCTAGCACCTTGTTACTTATTATTTAACTGATTGGGTTTTCCAAAGGAAGAGGAATCTGCTTCTGACACAGAGGTAAGAGAAGACTTATTAAATTAGCAGGACCTACAGAGGGATTTCCCAAGATGAACTTATGCAACAGCATGAGCACCTAGAATTGCCAAAAGCTAGTGTAAAGGACAGAACACTCTGGTTTCTAAAGCTAGTGCTACTGTTCTCTGTGACTTTCATGGAAAACTGAAAGTGAATTAGAGACACCACACTTGCTACGATTCATGTCCAGTGAGAAATTTTTATGATACACATTGTCTTATAATTATGTTCTTAGGATACATGTTGCATTATACACCATCATAATTTTGAAAGTGCTAGATCAGCAAGAAGACTTTTTCAATGAGCAGGAAACATTTGTTTGAAGTATGAACATTTAATTTTTGAAGCTGTATTATATAAGAACCCCTGTGCAAGCCCAAATCCATGTTTCTATTGAATAAAGCAAACAAAGTTTAGAATCAAAATGGGAAGAGGTGGACATGAAAATAAAGACCTGGGTCTGCCTTTAAGGAAAGGAGAGGAAAGAAAGATATAGTCTCAGAGGGTTCCTCAGGGCAGGCAGTGGTCATAGCTCCCAAACTGAAGCTGAAAGATCATCTCTAAGAGAAGGCATTTGGGAGGCCAGCACTGCTCGTTCACTCCCCTGGTCTGTCATCTGAGACAACCAGTGACATTAAGGAAATCAAATAAAAAGAAATACTGCTAAACCCTCTCTTGTTCTAAGCTGGTTTGAAGTTATATCTTAACACTTTGCCTGGTCAAGGTAACCTTGTTTTCTTTCCTGTCAGGTCTTGACAAACTTGTAATCTCTAGGAATTTTATGATCACACACTATTATTTTCTCAAAACCAGTGAGTTTTATGAAATGGTCTGTGCATGTAAAGCACAGTGACAATCTCGCCAGTAAGGACAAGATCAGTCCGAAGACTGGAATTATCAGGTGCCAAGCCTCAGAAGGAATGGGCACCAGTATGTCTCTTCCATGGATTCATCAGTGTAGCAACACTGCTGACAGTGGGTAATTTCCAATCGTCAAAGGCAGTAACTACTACAACTGGCAGACAGACATAGCATTTTCTCAAGGCTGGCTGACAAGGTGTAATCTGAATGTTGGCCAGGAAAACAGGATAGATTGCTGTTGTTCCAGTACGGGATGCTATTACAGATAATTTGAAGATGAACATGCAATTGCTGTGTGTTTACCCATACAGGGTGGCCATGGGATTCTTGAGTGGCCTCTTTCTTTTGACACTCCTAATTAATACTTACAAGAAGTTCTGATGAGAAAAAGCCAAAACACACCTACAAGACTATATTTAGACACAGTCTTTTATTTGACACTGGATTTATATTTGGCCTGTTTGAAATAGAAACATAATTTGAATACTGTATAAATATGCTGCTAAAATGACTAACCATAAGGATCCTGTTGGGAAAACACCACCAGATATCCCAGGGCACCTGAAACTTCAGAAATACCTGTCGTTTGCTAAAAGTATTTGTTTTACTGTTGAAAGATAAAATCAGAACCTTTCACTTTTTCTTTTTGTCTTCCTTTAGTTATGACTTTCCTGACATATAGCTCTTTTCTTATCAGCTTAGTGTCACCACGAGGCCTGAAAAAAAAAAGGGGAGAAGCATAAATGAAGAGTATGGGCCAGACCTTGTGATAAATAGTAGCAATACTCAGGTCATCAAGCATTAAATCCTGCACATCCTCCTGACCTGAAAGAATTACTCTCTCCAGAGGTCTGAAGGAGAGTCAATACTCAATGAATAATTGGCCATTCTGTTGGACAGGATCAGCAAGGTGACAGCTAAATTGTATAACCACACTCTGGTGGTTATTTGGTGATTTTTAACTGTGTGAGAATTCAATTTTAATTTCTGGTAAACCCACCCATCCTGCTGACATCCCTTTGTATTACTGCTGGTTTGAAACCCCAATCAAAACTTAACCTGAAGTGTGCTTGTCCAGCTGAGGGATATCAAGAGGGTGCAAAAATGAGGATCTGTTCTGGGAAAAAAAAAATGCAAAATCAGTAGGGAAAATAGCATTTTGGGACAAATAGTCATTTCAGTCCAAGAAGTATTTGGTGAATATAGGCCAAGTATCTCTAAATTAATCTATTTAATTGTGTAGAAACATCTAAAATGACTGTTGTTGGCTTCAGTTGTGCTCCTAGTGGAAATAAAAACTGCCAGGGTCAGTAGAAAGGCTTTTTAGATGCAATGAATGTCAGAACTGCCCATTCTCTACAGCACAGTTGTCCTTGCAGTTGGAAAAAATATTCACTGGGAGAAAAGGAAATGCTCCAGTCCAACTTCCCAACATGAGTGCAAAAAATATCTGTCACACTTATCTCTTTGAAGTTCTACTTCTCATTTTCTTAAAAATGCAACTCAAAAGCCTTCTGCACCCATATTCATTGGTTCAGGAAGCACTTCTCACTGAAAGCCTTAGGCAGATTTTTTCCTTTTTAGCATTACTAACCCCAGTTCAACAGTTGGTTTTCTCTGAGCCAGTTTGATCTTCCTTTCTTGACCATACCTCCACATTGGTATGGAGACCTATCGCAATTACTGCTTATGCATCCTATCCTGTCTGACAAGGTGTTACTCCGTGTTGTGAACATGGTTGCATGCAATCTTGTTATATGGGAGAAACACCACTGTTAGAGAGAAATCAGCATAGTTGAATGGTTGAATTAATTGGCAGAGATGTTTGGCACTTGGCCTTGTTGAACCTCATGGACCCATTTCTCAAGCTTGTTCATGTCCCTCTGGATGGCACCCCATCCCTCAGGTGTGTCAACAGTACCACACAGCTTGGTGTCATCTGTGAACTTGCTGAGGGTTCATTTGATCCCGCAGTCCATGTCACTGATGATGACACTAAACAGTACTGGTCCCAATACAGACCCCTGAGGGACACCAGTCATCACTGATCTCCATCCATACACTGAGCCATTGACTACTACTAAGCTAACCACTTCTGACTTTACGAAGTAATTACGCTCAAAAAAGAATGAAGAATTTGTAGGTGGCATTTAATCTTATCTTGCTATAAACTATTGTTAATATGTATCTTGCTGATTATGTAATGAATGTGCCTGCACGCAACCAATGAACCAGCATCATTTGCAAAGACTGGACACTGATGAAAAGGATTTTTGCCACTGACTTTAGTAGAAGCAGATCCGAATCTTCCTAGAGCTCCATTTTGTTGCTAAAGCTTTCTGATCTCCCATTCTGTGGCAGCTCATGCAGTGTTCAAAGACAAAACTGTCATAAGATGAGACAGCAAGAAGAACTAGAAGTCCCTTCCCCATGCTGCTGGGGAAATGTCTGGATGTGGAAATTCAAAGGCACATTGAACCACAAGGAAGTGCCAGGACAACAAGCTGCTGAGAAGCAGGAAATATTTCAGTTACAAGTAATCACAAATACCACCAGAGTAAATTCCCAAATCAATATCTGCACCCATCAAAAGTCACCTTTATTGCACATTTCGTCTCTTTCATTAGATTACTTACAGCCCATGATCATGGTCTTGATTTATAATTCAATCCACTTGTCATCAATAGCAGGTCTGAAAATACATTTGCAGAGTGAAGAGTGAAAGAGTCAATCAGATGCAGAAGGCAAGCTGCCAAAAGGCAGCTAGTTATTACTTCTGAGCAGAATTTGGTCTGATTTGATATTAAACAAGCTGACTCACTAGTTTCCAATGATGCAAAGAAGGTAGAAAATAATCACATTTGAATCAGAGAATGATGAAGTATTTCTGTACCGTAATTCTGTTCCATGGTATTTGTCAAAGCGTCACCCATCTGTGACGAGTGCTATCTTATTCATCATGGGATTTAAAAAGGGCTTTTAACATTGACTTGGAGAAAATTATGTGTAATTGTAATTTCTTTTTACTAGCCATTTGGGACTTACAGGGGTACATTTCTCTAAGGCAGCCATGCAAATTAGGATGTCTGCTCTAAGCAACAGAAAGATATGGCAGAGATTCTTGAACTACTGTTAGTTTCTGTGCCTGAAAGCACATGAGACAAAGCCTGTGGACGTTGAATGTTTCTTCTAGAAACAACACAAAGTTAGACTTCACCAGACATTTAGGAACTCAAACATTTTGTCCACTTCCTTGAAATCATCAATGACTGGGTTTTTTGGGGTCCTTCTGCAGATTCACTGTGGTGTATATCACAGTGGGTCATGCTCCATGGACTTTTTCAGCTGTGCTGGCTCCATAAACAGCTTTACTACCAGGTGTATTGGCACAACTGGCAGCCTCACTTTGAATACCACCACAGACTCACAACTTTCATCTTGGAATCAGGCCCTTCTCAGCAAGATTAATCATGACAACATGAATTTAAGCACTTGGCTAATTGTTGTCTGGAGCCCTGCTGAGTTTCAATTTTCCTATTTGTCTTAAATTTAATTCCTTTTTTGTAAGAGTGTTGAATTTGATCAGATTAGTCTTTTCCAGTACAAGCTTGGCAGAACCCGAAAAGTAGTTCCAGTGCCACCTAGGCTTTTGTCAGTACCAAGAAAAAGTACATTTCAAATGATGGATTTATACATGTAAATTAGATCCCAATCACAGTCTTTTTTGTCTAAAGTGCCAGATTCAATCCCTGAACAATTCAGAACAGCTAATGGTTGCATTGTTTTTCTAAGCCACATGCAGATTTTATTGCCACCTGTGAGTAGAGATAATACATTCAACATTTCCTCCACCTTAAATAGAGCAATTAAATAATAAGCACTAATGACTGTATTCTTCTTGAAAATGTATTTGTTTTTTTCAATTGAACATATTCTCCTATAATTTGAAAAACCTAGTCTTCTTCTTCTAAGGAAACAGTTTAGAGATACAGCCAGAAGCAACCAGAAACACAATAGGTTCTCATCCTAAGAAACCTGAGAGAAACAGAAAATTGACAGTACTGAAAAAGACAATTAAAGATTAGAAAGAAATAAATCCCATTCCTGAGAGTTCTGCCTAAGCACAGACTACAATGACAATGGAGACACAATAAAGAAAAACCGACCAGCATTTTCTTCATGACTGATGTTTTTCTCTTCCCTATTTCTCTTTTCTCATTGCTCATTTTCATTCCATCTCTCATGCTCTGTTCTGCTGTCTTTTCCTCTGCCATCCCTTTTCCTCATGCCTTCCTTCATAATGCAATGCCTTGCCACATCACCACTTGCAGTGTCTTCACTCCTTTTGTAAATGTTAGGCCCTCCATTAGTCAGAGATGTGCCTGTCCATGATACGAAGAGATGGGGTTTCTTCCCACATCTCAGCTCTGACAGGACTTGAAGGGTGTAGGAAAGCCAAGCTCTGCCCAGTGCCAGCCCATAAAAGATGCAGAGATAGTTATCCTCTTAACATTTCACAGGGCAGCAGATTTCTCTGCCACTTTACTGTTCCCCCTGCTCAACAGTGCTGGTGGGAAACTGCTTACCCCATTACACCTCTTGTAGCCACCAACTGGATTGAGGCTTGTGGCTGCTACTGGGGTAACTAGAGTTCAGTATGGATGGTCTTCAAGCCTGCCTCCACTGCTGCCTTTTTGGGACCATGGAGATGGCATATAAAACTGCCAGAATGCAAAGAGCAGGATCCTTTCCATAGCCACGGTGACAGCTGGTCCCACTTAATGATTAACGAAGCCAAAAGAAACCTAATCTTTATCAAAAAGGAGAATCTCTAACATGCTTCTTATGTCACTCTTTTCAGTTTAGCTCTTTTAATGATTTTCTTGCAGCTGCTGCTGAGTGATGGTGTTTGTGGAAGATGAGCACAAACAGAGCTGGACTGTGGATGCAGGGGGCTAAACCAGTTTGCCTTTGATAACTCTCTGGATGGAGAGAGACAGATTCCCATGCATGATCAACCCTCTCTAGCTAGCCAAGGAGTGGTATTTCTGACAGCTAAACAAGCAGCTTCTTGTCTTCTTTCCTAGCTACAAGGTAAAGGCTAAGAAATAGTCATGTGTTAAGGAGGAAGAAAACAAGGGATTAAAAATGAACATTTGTTTTTTGTAGGATAAATGACTTCTCCAACTGAATTAATTCTGTTGACTTTTTCCTTACTGTGATATTGCTTCCAGGGCATGGCAGCCTTCCCTTAGGCTTTAAAGCTAAAGACCAAAAATTATGTTCAAACATCTCAATGTACACAAGTCTCTGCTTCTGAGTTATCCCTCCCCAACTGATTTTGCCCTGCCAGGGGAAAGAGAAAATGAACTATTTATTGCCTTCCTGTCTTCTTCTCCAGGAGTACTATATGATTACCAGGATCCAAATTCTAATTGTCTATAGTTTGAGGCTGCTCCTTTCTGAGGCTTAGCTTTGATTTGGACTGCACACTAGTCCAAAGGGAGGGGAGCCATCCACATGCCCATGAAGCCAGAATAATGCTGCACCCGTGGTGCAGGTATTGGACGGCCTACAAATTTTCAGCCTAAGGGACAGCAGCACAGATTCAGCTCCAGAGATATCATTAGGGCAAGAAGGGAACTGTATCTGTTAGAAACATCAGTTCTTTTGCTCATGGCTCCCAGGACCCTGCCCCTCAACACATAATCCCCACTTGCAGAATAAAGCACTACTCTCAGACAGGAGGTGTGTCAGTAGTGGACTCAACAAAAAAATCTAGGGTTTCTTTTCGGTTATGTAAATGAGGAAGTGTATTCCTCCCTGCACTGCCATGATAGTAGTCCTGACAGCTATTTGTAATGAACCCTCCTTGACAACAGAAGCCCATAGGAAACACATGGAGGTGTTCAGGACCAGGCTGGATGGGGCATTGAGCAACCTGGTGTAATGGGAGGTGTCCCTGACCATGACAGGGGAGTTGGAACTTGGTGATCTTTAAGCTCCCTTCCAATTCTAACCATTCTATGTTTCTATTCTATGAAAGGGCATGTGACCCTGTGTTAACCTTTCCATAAAAAAGATGTTTCATTAAAACCAATGATTTTGTTAAAGCTGCCAAAGGGGTGTACAGGTCATCCTTCCCTGCCTATCCTTTAGCAGGAAGTCACAGCAAAGCTGCCTGCTGTTTAATAGTCTGCTTTCTGAATGGACACCGTGTGCCTTCAGCACATACAAAAAGCCAGGCAGCAAACTCATCAGCGTTCACCGGTTGAACAGTACAGAAAAGCTATAGCAAGCTGCATTTGAAGAAGGGAAGGGGGTATCCCAAAATATCCTCAGAGGCTGAAAGAAAGATGTTGCTTTTTTGCACAAGAGGTTGCTATGCCTATCAACTATTTCCTCAGCTGTTTTGCTCTGCAGAGAAGGACAGTAATCATATGCAACAGATCTGGGGATCTATGCATTGCAAGACGGTATCAATAAGGTATGAAATATTTGGTATATTTGCAAGACAGAGTAGGATTGCTGACAGTATTCTCCATCCTCAGCAGTTCTGACAAAATTGGATGAGCAGTCAAGGTGCAGGAGGACAGGATTACATTTCAAACCAGAGGAATGGGCAAAAAGGGTTACTGTGAAATTCGTCTAAGAAATGTGAAATCCTGCATGTGGGAAGGAACCATTTTATGTGTTGGTGCAGGCTGAAGGCTCTCTAGCACCTTAGTTCTGCAGAAAAGGACCTGAGGGTTCTGGTGGGCAACAAGTTGAATATGAACCAGCAGTAAGTTCTTGCAGCAGTGCAAGAGTATCACCAGTATCACCAGTATTCACTTCTATTTGGCGGTCGCGAGACTGCATCTGGGGTAGTGTTCCATTTCAGGAGTAAGTCCAGAGGGAGGCCATCCAGAGATGGTTAGGTGCTGGAGCATATGACATTTGAGAGGCTAAGGAAAGTGAGGAGTAAAGCAAAGGACTCTAATAACTGTCTTCAGCTACCTACTGAGGACTTTGGAGAAGAGTGTTGTTGAGAAGACAGATCTTGACATTTCTCAGAGATGTAAAATTAAAGGAAAATGGATAGTGATCACAGTTCAGAGCAAAGGAAATTCCAGCTGGCCACATGGAAAATGTTCTTCACCATGACAGGTGTTAAGTGCTGGGACAGACTGCCCAGAGACATAATGGGATTTCCATTCAACATCCTTGGACATTTTCAAAATTTGACAGGAAGATACCCTGAGTAACTTAATACAACATTTCAGTTTTCCCTGCTTTCAGCAGGGTTATGGACTAGAGACCTCCAGACATTGCTTCCAACCTATTCTATGATTTTTATGATATGTATACAATGGCAGCATCCAGAGTGCTACTACAGAGCACTAGAGCTGGGAAGGGTTGGGGCACAGGGCTGTTAGGTGCTGTTCAGAGCTGGAAGAACCTGTATCCTGTTACTCTGGTGAAAAGGACAAACCTTTGAATGGTATCCATGGTGTGAGCTGTCCTCTTTAGGATCCTCTAAAAATGGATGACATATTATATTTATAAATGCAGGTTTGCAATGACAAAGAAGATTAGTCCTAAAGCACTGGTTTATAGAGCCTTCCTCTACATGTCTTTTCTCACGAGCACAGTTAGTACCTTTCCTAAAGGTTCCTGAAGCCATGTGACTTTGGGAGAATTTCTGTTTCTGTTTAAAAGAAAATGTTGTGGGAAAGCAGCCTGGCAAATATTGTCATGAAAGACAACTGATTTCCTAGAAAACAAGACCTCAGAACACTCCAAAACCAAAAGAAATGTTAGGATTTTCAAGCTGGTCTCATGAATTTTCAAAGCCTGGCTTGTGGTTGTACAATGCCTGTGGTCAGCTATACTGTACAGAGAATACACTTGAAAAAAATTCATTTCGGAAATGTGTATCTGGAGTCTTTCCCATCTCCACAGCATGAGGAACCAAAGTCCCAGTGCTGTGAGAACCAAAGTCTAAGCCAAAGTCTGGAAAAGAATCAGTAAACACAGGCTCACCTCCAATGCTTAGGAACCCTGTGTTTGCATCAAAGCAGCCAATGTGCCTCAGAAAGGTTACTTGGTATTTAACAAAACTGGAAATACAGCAAGAATCACTGCTTTCTGCTTGCGAGAACAAGGGTCCTTAGAGTACAGCTCATGTATGCAATGCAGGCAGAAGCTGCTGACCTAGGAGAATTTAGATCCTAGCACTGAGTGCTTCAGTGGTGAGATGCAAGGGGCGAGAGGACAACATGCAATAAAACCGCTGTGGAGAAAAAAATGAGATGATGAAACACTTTCTGTTTCACTTTCTGGAGACGGACAGACTATCTCCCTCTACTTGCTTCCCCCCGACCGCCTCCTTGATATTGGAGAAAAAGGGCTTCCTGAGCAGTCTTGAGATTAGTACAGTATTTAAACCCATTTAATTACTGTGATGAATCACATGCCTGCCATTGATCTCCTTGTTCTCATTTGCCCTGAAGTACTAATAGGCTGTTCAGTTTGCCTTTTAAAAGTACAAAGTTTGAAGAGGGTTTCTGTTTACTTATGTTAATAACTAATCACAGGAATCAAAATGAGCTATACATGACTGATTGACCGGTTTGTTTTACTGTCCTGCGTGGCAATGCTGATAAGCTTTTCTGACAGCATGCAAATCAAGCTGCTCTCAGCAAGAGAGGCCTTCCCTGTAAAAAAGCAAAAGGAACAGGCAAGCTGCAGTTATTATCCAGGAAAGATAGCATCCCTGGGGACAAGGAACTGCCTTTAGCAGGAAACAGCAGACCAAGGAAGGGGACGGGATTTAATGAGCTGTGAGGACGAGAGGCCTGCAGTGTAATTAACTCCCCGAAGATCTCATTGAGCATTCAGCAGAACCCCTGCTCAGCAGTCCTTCCACCTTCATCAGAATTAAAGTTTAATTTGGTGTCAAAGGGCAGAGGAAAGACCTGCATTGTCAAGTGTGGAAATCAATAAACCGTGTGAAGGAAAAGGTCACATCCCCACTTTTGCGGCACTGAAGGTCTCAAGGAAAAGGTGAGGATATAAAACTGCTCAACTTACTCAGTGCCGGGAGTGGGAGAGATGGATGTATCACCCCATAGGCTTGTCACTACCTCTCTTTCAAGAAAAGAATCTCCATTTCAATGGAAGGGGGCAATGAAGGGTTCAGTTTTTCCTCTCTATTAGTGACTGTTGTTGTTGTTTCTAAAGCCTAAAGGTTTCTTGCAGAATGTTTTACCAGGTATCTAACAGACAGGTGTAGTGAACATTTTCATCCACATTGGCTTTAGACATTTCAAGGCATCTTAACTCAGTGCATTTTCCCAGTGTTAGTGAGCTGTGTATCCACCCTGCTACACCCATAAATAAGTATACTAGCCACTGTCTAATTGTTATATGACAAGTGATGAGTTTTCCATGCAAAATCTTTCCTGATTAACAGCTAGCAACCTAAATCAGTGCAAGTCATGATGTAAGACCAGCAGATATTAGGAAAGTAATTGTGATTTTAAACTGCACTCAGGTTGCCTGAACTTTCCCTGGCTTTCCCCAGCACGGAGGAGCCCTCTCCCTGGGGAGGCCCTGCACCGAGAACAGTGGAAAATCACCTCAACAAAACCCTCTGCAAGTTGGTCTCTTGCCCCTGCTAGATAACACCATTCTTCCAGTGAAATAATATTTCCCCTTCCTCTGCCATTCCATGTTAAACCACCCATCAGCTCCCATCCTGTGCTGTATCTGCTGCAGAGACCTTAGGAACTGTTCTTCTGCCTGCTGTTTTCTGAAGAGTGTGGCATGCCTGGGCACAACACAACATTATCATCTCAGTGCTTGAAAACTGAAAAAGATTTTCTTGCATTTTCAGAGTAAATGGAATATCAACAGAAGGAGAAACCTATGTAAAGCAAGTAAGCACACATATTCTCCCCAATACTTGGCCAAATAAGCAAGTAACTCTTAGGAAATGAAATTATCTCCAGCCACACATTGCAATGTCTTAAGTAACACCTGCATGGAGTTACTTCTCAGATTGCCTCACACAAGGGCAAGTGGTCAGCCCTCCAGTTTCCACACAGGCAAAAGCAAGCTTTGAAATCAATTACAATGTGAGATCTCACTGCTTGTTTTTCTGACACAAACACACAATTGCTGGAAAAAAAATATGGTTCATCCTGTAAATCAAGTAAGAGCTGTTACTGTATGTGTACAAAAAGTATAGCTTGTCATTTGTCTCAAGAAATACTTTATAATCTTTTTGGAGTAGAAAGGTTTCCTGAAATATCTTCACTTTTCAATATCCAGATACCTTATCATGCCCAGGGGAAGCTGGCAATCCCAAAAGAGAAAGCATGCTTCTATCTGCAGGACTTTCCTGGACTGAAATTCACAGCCTCAGCAGACCATAGACTCGTCAGCAAGCTGCCTGCAGCTTGTCTTTCAACTTTGTCTGTACTTGCAGCTATTTACACTTGAACTCTACCTTCACGAGCATACATGTATTGCTCTTTGTCTTCACGCTTGCATTTCACCTTCCATCACACCAGTCCTCCTGGAGCCACAATTGAGCTTACTTGGTCAGCACTGAGCTTTAGCAGGCATTCTGCTACTCTCTGACAGATCATAGGGTTCCTCCGTGCAACAGACCTTCTGCCACAGTTGGTTTAGGCATCCAATGAAACTTTTATGTCTCATGTCCAAATTACAGCCCATAACCCCTTCCTGCCCACCCCTCATAAAATACAGTGGATGCCATGGTAATATGTGAGGCCAAGCTGCAGGCATCACCCCAGCAAGTTGTGCACCCCACATATTTCTACAGTAGAGAGCTTAATTAACTCCTATCTCACCCTGCCCAGTCACACAGCTCAGGCCTGGTTAGTTCACATCTTATCCATTCACCATCTGATCAAGGCAAGCATGGCTGTAAGGCTACAGCAGAGCAAGCCCACACCTTTTCAGGTTCAGCTAATCACAATTCACCAGCCAGCCCCTTGGAGAAACAATGGAAACCCACCTGAGTTGCTCTCAGAATTATTCATTAGTTTCCATCCACTCAAGCAGTAAATTCAGAATTAGCTCCACAGAAAGCAATCTAATCCTTCTACAACTTTTACATACGAAAAGCCCTAGAAGCTCTTGATACATGGTTATGATCCATTTTACGTTACTTGGGTGTAGATAAGGCCTTCTTAACTACTTCACTGTAGATAACCTAATGTTTTATTCAAATGTTACTTCAGCACTTCCATCATTATTCAGATTAATTTCTCCAATGACAAAAATGTCAAAACTGAAAGATCAGCACCCCTTCTCAAATCTTTGTACAATGACCATTTCACACTGGGAGCCATCAGCTTGAAAAAAAATAATCCCTGCTACTACTTCAACTTCTTTGCAAAATCCTTCTTACAAATTTCACTGCACAGATGGGGATTTCAGTCTTGTATGAATTCTTTTGTGAATAAGCCACAGATCAGTAACAGAAATACTCTCCAACCTCCAAATGTATTTGTCCATCAGAAACGTGTCTTCATTTTCTTAAAACAGCTGTAGAAAAATTGTAACTTTCTAGTTCAATATACAGTGTGTGCCAGTAGGTTTCCATAAACTTATAGAATAAATTAGTTTGGATACACAAAGAATTTAGCCAACAGCAACAAATCACATGGCTAAGTTTCAAAAGTGTCTATTTCACAAAATAAAGGAAGTTTTAAAGATGTCTCTGTTTGACTGGTCTGTATAACTGCTTTTCTGTTGAATGTGGCTAAAGTGTGAATTAGAGTTAAAATTGTAATAAAAAGAGACATTTTCATTAACAAACTGCCTGTGTTACCACAAGTTTGCTTTGATGGGTTTCATAATCTTCTCTGTTTGCTTTCTGCACTGTTTAGACTAGCAAGGTCTAATTCACAAGAATATTTCCAGAAAAGCTCATGAGTTAGCTCAAGTTATAAATGTTTGCACAGTCACCTCCACAGTAGAGTGCTGGTTACAGAGGCAGCCAGTCCATCTGCAAAAACACTGCCATGTGCCTTCAGTGTCCAACATCCCTCACTGAAAATGAACAACAAACGATACACAGAACAGTCTTGGCCAATTGCCTATAGACAGCTACAGTGAAACTGTATCAAACACTCACTGTGTATTTTGGAGCATGAATTTTTGGAAGTCTTTATATAGTTATTTCGAAAGCAGAAAAACAGGTGAAATTCAAATGAAGGGGGAAAAAACATTTTAGGTCACCAACGGTGGACTAAGACCATGCAGGTGACCAATTGCAATGGCAGAGGTTGGTATGGCAGATCTCAGCCTAATCCTGTCATTTGCCCATGCCCATACTATTTACTGGAAATACTGCATTCATTATCCATTTAGTCTAGAAACTCAAGCCAGATCTTCCTTTACTTTTGAATTTTTCTACAGTGAATTGTGATCTTCAGGTGTGCTGCATTGCTCCTATGAAGTGCTGAATGTCCCAAAGCCCTCCAAGTCTCACAGGACAGAGTGGACTGCTGTTTTTCTCTGCTCCCAAGAGGATCTTGAATTGGGAAAAGTGCTTTGAATGACAATGCAAAAGTCTGCTAGGGACAGGAACAGAAGCTTCTGCAACCAATATTAATCTTAGCTTGAAGCTAAAGGCAGAAACCTAGCCAGATGAGCCTCTGGCCTCAGAGCGGAAGACCATCACGCCTCACCTTGCTATACCCAGTCCAGACAGCTATCACACAGCACTAACCAGTCTTGGTAATCCTCATGGGCCCTCTGGGTCCTTTCTTTTTCCCTGCGCCTCTTCTCAGGTCACAGTACTTCTTATTAGCAAGTCTTTGGTAGGTCCACAGAGAAAGGAGGTACATACAAACATTATTGGTGTAATATATTCCTCTATAGAAAGCAGGACATAAGGATCCCACAATTCTACTGAAGAACGAGTGCTGCCTGCTGAGTTTCCCTCTTACCCTGACCAAATGAGAAGAGCTAACACAAGATGTAACATCAGCCCTGTGGCCCTAGAGGAATCATATGTGCTGGGTAAGTCCCCAGGTGAAGAAAGCTAACCTCTGGCAGGAGGGAGCCTGGAGTGTGGGGTAGCAGTTCGTGACATCATAAATGCATTTCTTTGCATTTTTTCCAACATACAAATAGTTTCACAGAAATTTCTGATGTCAAAGCTGCCAAAGCCCAGTGAATTCCTGTGCATGGAGTACAAACCTTCTGGAGTGCTATGAAACCCTTGGATCAGGCTTTGAGCAACCTAGTCTATTGGGAGGTGTCCCTGCCTATGGCAGGGGGGTTGGAACTCGATAATCTTTAAGGTCCCTTAAACCTTAAACACAAACCATTCTATGATTCTATGAAAACAAATTAGGACACTGCTGTTCGTGAAGATCAAGTACAGAACCTGGTCTGCTACAACACCCATCAATCCCACCACCTAAGCCCTTTATGAAAAAGACCACTTACTGCATATTGTCTATCTTCAGTCATCAGCATTGCTATGCCAAGGTAAATGGTCTAGTACTAATTGTCTCTGCAGTTAGTGGAGCTACTTACTTCCTAGCAGGGTGGATTTCTCCATTCACAGATAAGTATCTATCTACTGAAAAGGAGCAAGTATTTCTTTGCTTTTTAGGATACTGGACCAAACAATTAATGGAAGAGGTAATGCCTTGACAAACTTGTATCTGGAGAAAGAAACGGCCCTGTGGAGGTGCTGCAAGCTGCGTGGTGAAACGCCCACCCAAAGCCCTGCAGAGCGAGGCTGAAGGTGTTTGCCGACCGAGAAAGAATCCCAGAGAACTGGAGACACATCTTCAGGGCCTGCACCCTCAGGAGGGCCTTCTGTTTATTCATGGGCTTGTTATCCTGCCTTGCTGAATGTTGTTCGAGGGGCACACACCACAAAGCAAGGCAAACGAGTGCAGGGGGATCAGCGGGAGCACTGCTGGCACCCGGTATCTTCGGTTTCTTGCAGTTTCCCGGCAGCAGGCAGGGTGTGCAGCAGAGCTGCGGGGAGGCAGCGCTGTCTCCCTGCCGAGATATCCTCTGCCTTTCTCCCATCGAGTCCATGCAGCGTAAATGCTGAACTGCTTGACAGCCGAAGGAAAATCACCTCTCCGGTGTAAAATTATTTCAGTGCGGGCCTTGCGGTGTGGTTCCACACTCTGCAACGGCGCAGTCAGGATTAAGCGCTGGCCTTAATAAACAAACAAGCTCCAAATGTATCCATTTGTTCCATGTTGCAGATGTTTCCATTCAAAAAAAATGCTTCCGTGGCTTCAAGGAAAACTGGTTTCTAAAGAAATCTTTGTCAGTAATTGCCACAGCTACCCCGAGAAGTTCTCTGAAGCTGGAGTCATTAGTGTAACCGGGTAAAAAAGGGTAAGCCCCCTCCGCAACAGAACTGTTAATGCATAAAGGACAAGACTTAGTTTTGTCCTCTGAAGACTACTTTACTTACTATGGCTGGAAGTAGGTCAAGTGCCCTCGGGAAACAGCTATTTGGTTCTCACCGAGAAGTAATCTGATACTCACACATCTCCAGCCTTACTAAAACCTCAGTATGAGGCAAAGTCAAGGATGTCAGCTTAGTTCCTTGTTGCATTGAATGGACAAGGGGTGATGCTTGAAAGGAAATGGTGTATTATTTTTAATCAGGCACTCATGCAAATCACATTGTCAGTGAATCACACGCAGAGCTGTTCAGTTTCCCAGGAGCCCACACAAGACCCAGAATGTGAGGAAACAACAGAACAGCTAGAGGATTGATCTTGCAAGGTGGTACACACTGCAAGGCCGTACAAGACCTTAAGTGCGTGCTTAATTTAAAGGCCATGAGCAATCCTCACCATTATTTTTTTCAATAGAAGCACTTGCTGACATGGGTGGCTGAGAATGGGAAGGGACAGAGGATACAAAGAGAAACGCCCCTGCATGCCAATAAGAATGGTGACTACCATGGAGCAGCAGTCACCGACAATCCCTGCAAGGGATTTTTATGGATGGCTGTGGGTCAGGCCATCAAGTTCTCCTTCTCCAGCTAGAACTGATATAATCTACCAAGTACATGCCCCATCCTGAGCCATGTTTTTATTATGATTAATCTTTATTTCTTCAGTGCTTGCTTTTTTTTTTTGAGAAGAGGCAAGGAGGACCCAAAATCATGTGAGGGAAATTAGATGGATTTTGTAGCTGTGGCATGTGTTTCATGAGACGATTGACAACTAGGCCAAGTCAGCTCCCTTCCATAGATTATTTTTTTACTAGCTGAGGGGAATGAAGTGACGTGACCTCTATTTTCCAGTTTCAAAAGAAGGCAAAACTCATCATTGTTTTCAGATTTGACACAAAATTCATGTGATGCTAGTAGGAAAATGGAGTCTTGTGAAAGAAATGACAGGAAGCATCTCCTAAAGATTTACTCAAATTTTTATTATTTTAGAACATCAATATTGTACTAAAACTTAAAAGAAGGTTGCAGAGGAGGCAGGTAAACAGAGTAAAGAGTCGTTGCCTCAAATCACAGTTATGGTAGCAATTCTCGCTTTCCCTTAGCACTTTTCCAACCTGCTTTGCCCCACTTGTTTTGCTCTGAACGTCTTCTCTTTTGAGAAATCCAGTCCTCTTCTTTGACCATTCAGTCCCCAATACACTAGTATGAAGGCTGTCATGAGGATGCCACAAGACTATTATAGTTGAGGTCTTATGTCTTGCCCATTCGAACTGGGCCCCCCCATCCCATATGGAGGAGGAAGGTCTCCATGGATGGCAGATGGAGTAAGCCATCACAAGGACATGTAGCTTTAATGTAGCACATCCTACACACAAACTGATCTGCACATTTCTGCAATGAACTCAAACTAAAAGTGAGGACAAGGGCCTACCAACAGCACATGGTGGCGAGTTACTACATGCCCTGCCCTAGGGATTTGTAATCGCAGCCCTCCTCAAGGCACACTCAGGCTGGTGACTGCACCACGTCTCTGCAAGCGAGGAAAGCATGTCCATTACCCAAGCCTAGCTCATTAAGTATGATTATTCCCATTGTACAGCCCCATTATAGAAGATCCTCATGTTGAACCAGAGGGATGTGCCAACACGAGAAAGGGGATTAATGTCAGAGCACAGGTAGAAAGTTCCTGACTCCCACCCTGTCTCTGACTGCACCTCTCTTTTGTGTGAGGGCTGTTTCTTGTCAAGTGACATCTGACGGAAAAAGGAAAAACAACCAAAAACCCAACAGGTTTCAAAATAGCTTGCACTGCCTGTCAAAGCCTTGGACGTGTCCCCAAGTGCCAAGCCAAGAAACTCTCCTTAGCAGCTCTTGTTGGAAACAATTAACATTTCAACTTTATCTTTTCTCTTCTTTCAGACAGCTACGAAAAGATTGTCAAAAATAACAATACCAGCATTCATTGGGGCTGGCTCAGTCCTGCTCCATCTGAGCCGTCGCCAGCACATGCCTTTGCTGGGAAAGGGCAGCCTGAAAAGCTTAAGGAGTCTATTTCTCTTGAGTTTGATATTCTTAGTGTCAGGAGGAAAATCCACCAGTGAGATGAAAGCAGGCCAGAGCAGGAGCTGCATAGTCAATGCAGAGTGACTAGGAAACAACCTAAATGGCTCATTAAGCCCAATTTCCACCAATAACTCATTTCCTCATATTAATTCGAGATGTTTCAGGTAGGTGTCAGCTCTGTCTGCAGCTGGCATACAACATTACTCCCAGGGAATCTGGTGAATCAGTGAGGCTGTTGTTCTTTCAGCCAGGGTGAAGAAATGTGAAAAGAAGAGGGGACAACCAGAGTGCCTAGCTCAGTCCTTGACCTCACACAGCTCCTGAAACATGTGAACAGGGGAACTGTATTCATTTCACTGGCCAGGAATGGAGTCTCTTCACCCTTGTGATAGTACTAATCAGGAATGTATTAGTGATTTCAAGTGGGTTAAACTGACAGGAGGGAGGAGTTGAGATTCTGCTTTGTCTTTATGTTCCTTAGATTATTTATGCCCTGAAGAAATGAACAAAGCGTACAATCTGTTGTTAACCCCTGGCTTAAAATTAAGCCCACAAATTCAACCACAGCTGGAAGACAAGTATCAGATTCTCACTAGGCCAGTATTACTCAGTAATAAATTAGAGCACAAAGAACTGTGACACAATTCTTTTCTTAAAAGCCTGAAAACTTAAATCTATTATAATTGCAGGCTATGGCTCCTAAAAAAAAATTTATGTGGTATTCAGAGTGCCACTGATATCCAGACAAACAATTAGTAGTCTTTCGGGAGCTCTGTAAGTGCCTACTGTCATATAGATTTGCAAACACTGGTGCAATTAATGCCTATTTTGCCTGCTGAAATAGAAGTCAAATTTGGTTTGCGTGCATAAAAATTCTGGTTCTCAAAGCCAGCCTTTGTTCTACATAGCTTGGCTGTGGTCATGAGTGTCAGGCTAATCTCCATGAGACTAGGTCCCCACCACTGTAGATTGCCAGGGACAGCACCCTTTGTGTTTGTGTTCAGTGTCATGTCCGCTGTGCTGTGGTTGCTTGGTGCAGATTATGTTATGGAGATTACATATTACTCTGTTCATCATTTCGGGGGGACACTTAACAACGGCAGCACCCTGCAATGAATGACAATGCTCTTGGTTTGCACTTATTTGGAAAGTGTTCTTCTGCAAGTGTCCAATTTCTGTTGTCCCCGTCATTGCAGTAGTTTGGCATGGCCTCACTGTGGGAAGGAAATCAACACAAATCTGAGGTCTGAGGTCCAAGGATCTACAAAGTGGAGCAAATGACTGAAGTGGGACTTTCCTCTAAGAGCATACTGCCATCAGTCCATGAGAATTCAAACTTGGGAACAGACAGGGTGAATATATCCTGCAGGGAAGGGACATGAGAAGAGATCCCTGTCTCTAACACAGTGTAACCTCAGTAATCTGAGCACCTCATCACCCATTATGGTAAAATTTATATGGTGGTTGCTATTGCAGGTACATGTTCTTCACAGATACAGAAATTTTGGTGCTTTTACCTGAAAATTAGTATTTGGAAAATAGATTAAACCAACAGTTCTAAAACAGGTAGACTGAACAGAAACACTTGCAGCAGTAATGGCCAGAAGAAGAGCAGAAGCACCAGTTTCATCAGTGCTCAGCTAAGTCACGCTGATTATCAAATTCCTCTGCAATGCAACAATCTGATCTGAAAAGCAAAGAGGAAGTCACTACAGAAACTTATATTAAGGTATGAGATGCATCCAGTAGCCTATGCCACCAAGGAGGCTGGCAGAGGGTTGTGCCAGAGCTGCATCTGCTCAGTGGACTTCCCAAAGGAGGCAGCAAAATTGCTGCTACTGTCAAAGTGATGAGACAATGAAAAGTACAGAAGTGTTGCCCTTGAGAGTAATGGCTGCAACCTTTGGGCCAGATGCCTTCATTAAATGACAGTCTGGCAGCAGCTATGGATGCAGCAAGATCCCAAGGCAGTGACCTATTCTGGCAATTGGCAATGTGCAGTGGAGGAAGAGGAATTATATCGTATAAAGACCTGTGAGTATACATACTTATGACTGTTTGGATTGAAGCAAATAGGTTAACTTCACTCCTTTGGGAAATAAAAAAAAGAATGCAGCCAACTTGTAGCAGGCAAAATCATTAGCATGCAAACAGATTTTAGTGCAGCAAAGACAACTACTGAAAGGTATTAAATAATGTTGAACACAGTAGAGTTATGCGTGGTTCCCATTTACTTTACTGAGCTAAAAGGACTTGTCTGAAGTACTACCTAATAGCTATATATCAAGAAAAAGGAATGTTAATCTTTGTTAAAAACAGTTACACTGGCAAATTTTATGGGAATTGACATTGATAAAGAAACTTACTGAATGGTGGTATGGGTAGTCATTTTATATTATCAAAAACCTGGTACTAGTAAGGAAGTAAAGAATTTGTGTCTTAGTTTCATACAGGTTTTAATATATAGCTGAGCTTTTGGTTTTACAGTCAAATAAAAAAAGAAGTTACAGATCTAGCCAAGTGGAATTTAAATGTTTTAAGGCTTAGTTCAACAAATAAGAAATAGAACAACAAAAAGATACTATCCAAAGCATTTAGCAAAAAGCAATACAAATGAAGGGCTACTCTTGGGCCTCATCAACCACACCAGTGAGGCAGAACAAATCTCTCCAATTAATCAATAACCCAGAGGGGAGGGAGTTCACTTCTGGATATTCTCTGGATAATGTTTTATATGATATTCAGAAGGGAAGGTGACATGATACTTACATAGAATTGCTCTCAATTTATCCTAATACTATTCCACTGCTCTATAAAATACTTAAATACTCAGAAACCAAAGGGAAAGAAAATTATAATTTCGTGATAAACTGGGTGTCCCCTGAGATATAGGTTATGGACTTCCGTCTTAATTTCAAGGCATACTTTCTACAGAATGAAAAAAAAAAACATGCACAGAGGAGACTGGAAGTGAAACAGAAGTTTGAAGAAAGAACCTGCAGTGCCAGAGGTGAGGGCACTCTCTGAAATATGGGGGAACATTGAGATTTGAATTCCAGGTTCCCATATCACAGATAAGCATGCTGACTGCTATCTGTTGAATAGAAAGAGGATCAACACCTCCCCTACTTCATGAGTGCAGCCAGGAAAAAAGTGTAGCCTGAAAAATTTAACTTGAATCCATAAATAGAGTTTCCCGTGAAACCAACAGATTTGCACGGGCACAAAAGTGATTAGTCACACTGGAAAATGAGGCCTTCCATCTACTAAAGAGATTTTACAGCTGAGGTCGACATGCTCTTGGAGCCATGCTGTTTCTCCATTCTCCTGGTTAAATCTCCTGGGTTATACAGTGGGAAGATTTGCCCTTCTACTATTCTGTTTGATATTCAATTCAACAGTAAATACTTGGTCACCTCTGAGGACCCATCTATCAGTCTGGGAGGACAGTCATATAAACTCTCATACTTTATTGTGGAGGAGAATATAACCATAGGATGCATTTTAGTGATCCTCCTCTTGGGACAGGCTTCAATGTAGGATTCACTCAATAAACAATGACATGATGGTGTTTGTCAGGAGTAGCATATTAAAGGTAAATAAGCATATTAAGTGCATTGCTTTTCCTCACATTAAAAAAAATAATTGTAGGGATGCAAAGATTTCTTTCCACAGTACATGTCTTGATTAGTCAAAGAATTAATGTCTACAAACTCTTTTTTTTACAGTATGGACACCACCTGATAGCCAGATATCAGCTGAATTCCTTGGAAAATTGGGCCCTCACTGATTTTGTTTAGATTTTAGGTCTAAGTTCAAACTCAGAGGAGGTTCAGACATAAGGCTAATATAACAAGATTTTGAATAGCATCACCCTGAGTATAGTGAAGTAGAAGGGAACTCAACCCTGCATCTGTGGCAAGGCCGTATCTCCTCTCCAAGCTACAGTCTTACTAAATCACAAATCTGAATCTGGAACATCATCCCAATACTCTTCATGCTCTCTCTGGCAATAAGCACCGTTTCCTGTAATGAGCAGAACAGAGACGCAATCACTATCCACATCATGCTCCATGTAAACCAGTATATCATCAGCATGTGGTTGGGACTTCCAAAGTCAAGAGACACCTTCCTTGTCCTCCTTTTACTCCTTTCTTCTTTTAACTTCTTTAGTCAGTATTTTAAGCTGTTTACTTTCTTGTCCTCCAAAGATCCCTGTAACATCCAATTCCATAATGTAATTATGCATGGTGTGAAAAAGTACTTCTTTTGTTCATTACAAACTGCTTGCCCAAAACCTATTTTTCTCTTTGGCAGTATTTCATGCTTTCAGAATGGGATTTCATCTGTCACTTTACTGTCTGGTCACTCAGATACCTCAGATCTTGCCATGGTTCTTTACAATAAGGTTCCTTTTCAGCTAAAGCTGAACATTTTTATATTATCTGTCTTCCAAATTTGTCACCTTACTGTTCACCCTCTTTTCAGATCATATGAGAATTGTGAATAGCTTGGATCTCATCAAAGACCCTGCAGAATTCTGTTGTGAGTTCCATTTCCATTGGAAGAAACAGTCTTTTTTAATTCCTGTATTTCAATCAATCATTTGATCCTGAAAGGACCTTTTGAAAGTTCCACTTCTTTTGAAAATCCACTTCTTTTGAAAATCCACGTATTCAATATTATGGGCTTGCTGACTCCAAAGAACCCTAATGGCTTGCAAAGCGTGCCTTACCTTTGAAAAAGTGGCACTGACTCTTCTCATATATTCCATGTCCTCCTGATCATATTCGTCATTATGCTATCTACTTTGTTTGGAACTCAAGTTAGGTTTACTGTTTTATCATTGCCTAGATTCTCCCTGGTAACCCTATTGAAAAGTTAGTGCCATATTCAGGTAGACTTTAATAATCTGGCACAGAGCTAGTGTAACTTTACAGGCTCCAGGTAGGATAACAATTCCATATCCAAGCATCTACAAAACACAGTACAGTACAGTCTAATCCTAGTGGTTGCCAGCCTTCAGCATGTTGTTTTATTATTCTAATATACATTGTTTATCACCTCTAATGTGACAGTCAGGATCAAGCTGGAAAGACAAAGGATTTTCAATATAAGTCTACAAGTTCAGCTACTGGTGTTGAGCTCGACAGGAGTGGTGAAAGCACACACTTCTAACATAACTCTAGGCAGATAACTTAAAAACTCTGTCCATGAGCTTCCTATTTATTAAAGGAAATAATAATAGTTCCTTGTTAACACTCCTGGTGATCTTAGATCATCCAGTGTGGAGGTGTCTGCAAAAATGTTTTGAACACAAGCAGGTCCTACCCTTGGTGAGGGTATCTTAGCCATTTGGTAACACCAGACATAAATAATTCCAGTAAAACAACACTGTTACATCAGCCAAAGGTGACCCACCATTCCTTCTCGGCTGGAACAGACCAGGACTATTGGGACTGTCCTGGTCTCCTGTCAAAAGTCTTTTTTGGACGTTATTTTGTCCTGGATTTTTGCCTGATGGGATTTTTTCCTGTCTCCGTCCCAAGCCAGGGCTCTGGAAAAAAGCCTAAAGCAATTACACTGAAATCTTTTCATCCTGTTCACAGCTCAGTCTGCATTTAGCAAAAAGCTTGCATCTATTGGGAAAGTTTGGATGTACTGTGGAATTTAGAGACCTGACACCTTTAGCTCAGGAAGGAGCCTCTGAGCGAGGCAGAAGGTCTCTCACTGGACCCCTATACCCACTACAGTCTACACACCACTAACTCTCAGTTTTCTCTTTACACAAAGTTGGTGACTATAAAGGACCCCAAATTATTTCCTTGATCATTGTTTGCAGGGAGAGTTTACTGTAGCAGCAGCGTGCTCCCTGTGTGTTGTGAATTGCAGACCTAGCTGCCTGGATGCCCATGATAGCTGTGATACCACTGGCGTCCTATAGATGCTGTAACTCCAAGCGGGCACAATACACATTATCTATTGCCTGTGCATAAACCAGCCTACGTTTGGTAGAGTTGGAGTGCACTGAGCTAAAACTGCTCTTAAAAGCATATAGAAGAATTACTGCACTTAGTCTTTTGAAGCAGGATAATTTTAAAGACCTTTTGGTCTCAACTGGAATCAGCAGGTCTGCTTTGAGAACAACACAGCGCAGGTGAGGTAGCAGAGCTGAGCTCTAAGTTTGCTGTCAGAGGCCTCCCAAGAGGTAAACCTGGAGAAAAATACACTTTGGCTTGTGTTTACAAATGGGCAGGGAGTACACATGAATGTGCAGAGCATCAGCAAGCCATGCATCAGGAGGTACCTGAAAGTGTGGGAAACTTGGTTCCTACTGACTGCGGGGGTAAGTTGCCAGCTGTTGGGTCTAAATGACTTTCAAAAGTAGCGTCACGTGTTTGCAGCCAGACTTGCCAGACTTGTACATACCCCTGTGGCCTAAGCAGGTTTTCACTTAATGAGTTGCCTATTTCCATAAAAACACAGACGTTGCAATACAGCAAAGCAAGGAGGTGATTAGGCTGGAGACCATCACGCCTGTTGCTTCAAAACATACATCAATGGAGCCTGAAGGGACATTGCAGGGTTGCCACCAGTGAAGTGGCTGCAGGGACACTGAAAGGGCGAGCACGGCAGCCACAGCACAGTGCAATGCCTGCTTCCATTGCAATGCCCTCAGCAACATTCACACTCACTGCAACAGCTGGGGCAGAGAGGGTGGTGGCCAAAAGAAGCTGAGACATGTCTGGGATGCCCAAGTACAGGTCACTGCAAACAAGAACAAACATGTGTATGAGCCTGGCAGGTCCTTGCAACCTTCAAATTCCTCAGGTGCATTTCCACAGACTCCTTCAGGCTTACCTACATTAACTGTAAGGGGAGAAAAGGAAGAGGAGAAAATCCACAGAGCAGTCAAAAAAGAGAATATAATCAAATGCACACCAGCTTGAACTCTGTCCCTTTCCGGTATCCAGTGGGCCAACAGGTTTTCCCCCAGTACAAGAGTGGTTTTTGCTGCTAGGAGGAATACAGCAAAAAGGATAACCGTTTTGTTTGCTGAGGAAAAACAAAGGTCAGGAATACCCATGCAATTAGCACTGCACTGGGACTGCTGTTTACTAGAGATGGTAGGAAAGAAATTTAAGAAAATTCCAAGTGACATAAACAGGCAGGGCCAGATCCAGGCCCTTCTCAGGGCAAGATCCAACAGCAGTGACACAGGTTCTTACTGGCTGCATAGGGAATTGGCCCTCTTTTCTCTATGGCCTAAATCACAAACACCATAAAATTCTGTCCTGTTTCCCAGGGTGATGTGAGAATGCCAGAACAGAGTAAGACCACGTGGGTTTGAGATTTCTAAACAACATTCTATGTTCTTTTGTGGCAGGCAAAAGCTAACAAGGGGTGGTCCCCCTTCCCACGATGTAAAACAAGAATAAAGCACAACTATGTCTATTTTCTTACATCTGAGATTGATTCTGGAGGCACCAAGCTACAGCTATCTTTGTCTTTCTAAAAACCATCAGCTCTGCCCTCATGCTGAGCCAACATTCATTGGGACAATTTTCTGCCAAGCAACGGTAAATTTTTATGACCCAGACATAAGCGCAAGTTGTTAAAGCAGAGGCGCATGGATAGTTCTGTAACTATGGCTATTTATTAACAATCTTGAGAGCTAAAACATGCCATTTTTAAAGCACCTTAATGCCTAGGGGGAAAGAAAAGCTCTCAACATAGCAATTCCTCTTTTAACTAATACTTTTTTTACTTTATGTACTTCACCACTTCCACTATATGCCCCACACAATAGCTCACTTCCCTATTTGACCTCTCCTTTTGCTCTCCTAGCTCTCTGCCCCTTCTTTTAACTCCTGTCATTTCACTTTCTCTTCTCTGCAGACCCCCAAGGTGTACTATAAAAGCAGCAGACAAAGGACATCCTCCAGATGGGCTGCCAGCATGCAGAGACCCCTGCCCTGCCATGCCTGGAGGGATGTTCTCAGTGATGGAACTGTGCTCCCTGAGGAGCACTTTGCCTCCACAGTCCTGTGAAGCAGCTCTAGGGCTGGCAGTTAAGCCCAGCCTGGTGCCCCTGCTGCTTGTGGCAAGCACCTCCGTGGCATCTTCATGCCATGCAGGCAGGTCTTTTGGTAATGCAGGATTCCAGCCACAAATAAACACAGGACAGTACCAGATGCAAACCCCTTGGCTTAGAGGACATGCTCTTCCCTTCCCCCAAGGGGGAGAAGGGAGGGAGAGAGCATAATGTGATCACAAGGTTCAGGGATTTCTTTGGAGTTTTATGAAATATCTGGCATTTTTCAAAAACCTCCCCAGGATCTCCCTTTCCTGCTGCTTGCTCACAGAGATGCTCTCATGCAATTCTGTTTACTGACACCCTCCCATTCCCTGTGCCCTGGAAGTACAGCACTGTGCAAGAAAGTCTGAGGAGGCAGCTGGCAGCATGGCAGCGATTCCTTGGCTCTCCGAATCCTCCATTCCACAGAAAAAAACCCAACCTGCAGAGTACACAGACCTGCTTTTCTGATACCCAGTTTATTCTGGATTTGGTGAACTCGATACAAAGAGGAAGGTGGTTGAAAAGTATTTTAAGCCTGCTTCTCATCTTTCCCCAGCGGAAAACGAGGATAACATAGCCCAAGGCACTAACAGCTACTACTCCCACCTCATGCTGTGTGGCACAGTTTAGAGCTCTCTTTCCTGCAGCATTTAGTTACATACTCTCATATCACCAAGGTCTTTCTCATCCTCTTTATAGCCCTATGGCTGCCTATGTTATACATGACAACAAATGGCAAGTTTGCATGCCGTATCAGCTACGTTTTGCTTTGCAAAGCCTTATCTTCTTCCGTCTAACAAACTGTTCTCCATTTCCACCCCTCAGGAAAGGCATTTTTCTCTTCTGCAGCAAGAGGAGCTCCTTTTTAAAACCTCAGGTTTTACATGAACTGTCTACACTATATCTGCACCTGTTTTTAAATCAACAGAAATAAGTTATTTTTTACTTCCTGTGAAGAAATGTGACCAAAAAAAAAGTATATATTGCCAGGACAAGCAATAGTCACTTTATTTGTGTTTTTTTAAGAAAAACTAAATACAAAGCTATCCGTGTTCAGGTGAAAGTCAAAAGTTTGTGCGTGGTTCTTCAAAAATAACATGCATTTTCCACAATGAAGTGCATGTTTCTGTGAAATTTGTTTTCAGCTGAGAACCAATTTCACTGATAACAAGCTTTCTCCTTCTCTTTAAAAGACCAAATTATTGATCAGCCCTGAGCAATATTCCTATTTCAGTGTAGGATGGGTTATTTTTGTTTTGTTTAAATGCCATTCCTTATTACCTTCAATTAAATCAATAAAGCCAATTTAAAATTAAATTAGGGTGTCAGAAATTATATGAGTTCAAAGTAAATTGTACTTGCTGCTTTTTTTTTTTTAATTAAAACTAATGAAGCCAACTATTTCTAAATTTTCATATACACAGGTTCTCAAATACATACATCCAAGTACGTGCATGGGATGACATCAGTCCACATTTACATGTGCATAAACAGATGCTTACACCTGGAAATACGCGCTTAAATTCCTGTAGTGCCTGCAAAGAGATTTCTTACCCTGGGAGGTCAACTGGTTTGTGTGACAATTAATTCCCGTGCCAAAGGTCATTTCTGAAGGAAAAAGGGCATTTTTGAGCCGATACTGGAACAGATATTATTGCTGAGGTTAGGTTTGGAGACTTTTGATTAATGCCTATTTTGACTGCTGAAAAAGATGGGTAAACATGGTGCTTAGCAATATGTTTTAGTGGTGGTTTTATCAGTGTTAGGTTGATGTTTGCACTCAATAATCTAAAAGATGTCTTCCAACCAATTCTATTTTATTATTTTATTCAGGCTGTTTCTTCCCACTGTCTACATGAAAGCTTTGCATTGCCCTTTACTGGATTTGGAGACAAGGCAATAGTTTGTCTTTCTAAGAGTGCAAGGTTTGTGCAGTTATGTTGCTGATGTACTCTCTCCTAGATGAGTAACTTGCAAACCCTGTGACCAGTATCAACCAAGTTAAACACAACAACAGAGCTCTCACAATTATAGAGTCTCTAAGTTTCATGAAAATAGGTGATTTGCTTTCCACATGGTACAGCTGTCCCATGACTGCAGTTTGCTTCCACTCTCTTTACATTTGTTTGCTTGCTTGCAACTGCTCTCTTGGGAAGGAGGTGGGCAGGAAAAGGGAAAAAGGGAGCACAAATTGAAGGCAGTGGGCTAGAAAGCAAAGGATGCAGCTAGCAATCAAAAAATGTGCTTAGTCCATGGCTTCCATCCACCTTATATCTATAATCTCCCCTGACAGATCTGACATTACACACAAGGTGATCACAGGCACAGGAGGTACACAAACAAATGCAGCAATGTGTTAACAAAAGGACTGATGAAGGAACAAGAGATGAAGAAAAAACTCTTACTTGTTGGCATTAAAATATATTGCCCCCATGAAATTTAGAGGCTTTATATAGTGTAAACTTGGCTGGACACACATAGCTTTAACACTTCAACTGGACCTGGATTCAGACACTTGTTTTATGTCACTCAGAACCAGACATTTAATGCAACCTTCAGGCTGTACAATGAAGGTGTATTTTACTATCCTGTATGATGATTTGGTGTCCCTGAATTGAGATGCTGCTCAAATGCCCCCTGCGCAAACATACATGCTTTGAAATAAAAGATTATCTAGCTTTATTTCTTCTGGAAAAGAGGCAAAATTAACATACATATTTTTTAAAAATGGAGCACATCATATTTGTTTCAGCCAAAACCATAGCTGCTCATCGGGGCATGGCTGCATGTTTGCAGAAACAGAAGTAGATTTTACAAGAGTCACTTTTCTGTGTTTGCATCATTAACTTTATTCTCTTTTAGATGCACACACCAAAGTTGCACTCAAAAAAGGTGATCTTAGGTCATTGGCGTAAAGTAAGTAAACAGTATTGTCCAGACTTGTATTGTTCTTTTTCTCTGTATTTCAATCCTGTTTTTACAGCTGGTAGTCTACTGACAGCCTTGTGTAAGCAGTCATGGCTCAGACATGAAGAATCATTGTGCCGTGGATTCCTGACTCAAGATGCAGAGATACAGATCAAGAAAAAGTTTATCATCACCACACAAGCAAAACCCTGATTGCTTGAACTGCATCTAAATACACACCACCAGGGCTCTGGCATGCCATTTGTTTCCCTCAGCCCATATTCCCAAAGAAATTGTCTGCGTCCCTAGTGTACCAGAGTGCCCAAAGAGAAATACAGGTACATAAAACCAAACCACACCTCACATAACAATCTTAGGTCAAATCATTCCTATGCTACAGCACCTACTGTGGTGCAACTGACACCACCTATATTTTAGATATTTTGTTCTTAGTATCATTTGGGAGAGAGGTGTGCATCCAGAGATACCTTCCTATCTCCGTTGCAGCTGTCTGAGCATCCTTCTTCTACTAAAACATGAAACGTTTTGAAAAATGCCAAGTGCACTCAGTTTCCATCTATATCAACAACCTGCTCAGCACCTGGCAGCATCCAGTCTTCTGACTGGTCTTGGCAAGTTTGCATCTAAACTTTGCAGCCAAGGCCTAGATAAACATGAAATTATTGTTCATCCTTCATTGATATAAACTTCAAGTGAAATGTGAGTTGAGAAAAGACCTTGTAGCAAAATGAGTTTCTGGCAGTTTATAGTTAAAAGAAGCGAGAAGCGCATTTTGAAATTGCTGCTTATGTAACCAGAGCCTGAGAACTGCACTAATATTTAATTGAGGGAAAAGTAACTGAAAGAGGGTTGCTTGGAGATCTGCCAGAAGGATTTTAACAGCTGGAAGTTGAAAAGTGATTAATTTTGACAGCAATAAACACTCTGTGCTCATAAGTACTTATGTTTAGATTTCCGAGCTGTTTGAATTCTTTTTTGTGTGCTATTAACATTTTATTATCCAGATAGGAATTTAAATTATCTTTATTTAGAAAATTAATGAAAACCCACTTTTTCCCCAGCAGGTACCCACCAACCTTGGGAAAAGAAAAGGGAATGCATCATGGAATGAATAATTCAGAAGAATGTGAAAAGTGACCACTCTTGAGGGAAGACAAGGGATGACTGCCCAGGCAAACCCAAGAAATCACAGAAATCACAGAAATCACAGAATTGTGGTGGTTGGAAGGGACCTCAGAGATCATCGAGTCCAACCACA